>CM065175.1:547500-1143878 GCA_033026295.1 Channa striata | reverse complement strand
AAGTCCCATGAAGGGCTTGTGCAGCTCAATCTGATTTTGGTGAACCCATTTAAATGTAGGCTCCACCTGACCTTTGTTGATTTTTATTTGGTAGGTCACAGGTGAAAGTTTGTCTGTGATCAGGTATGGGCCTGACCAATGTGGGCGAAGCTTCGGCTGAGCTTCTCTGGTTTTGCATTTCTTTTCCAGGTTGGTTGGGCAGAGATGCAGTACCACATGATTCCCCACCTGGAAATCTTGGTAGGAAGCTTTGTGATCATAGCAGGTTTTACGGCCTTCCACACCTTTGTCCAAGTGCTTCTGGGCAAAAGCAAAAGTGCTTTCGGGCTGTTTGTTCACATCAGCCCTGTACTGATGTGTAGTATTTGCTGTCTTGGACCAAGAGAAGGAAATACCTGTAAAGGGTCTGGTGGACTAGGTGAACTGGGCGAAATTGCAGACAAACCAAACAGTTTCTGACATGGTTTGCGACATCTCTCCTCATTTGTGGCCAGTAAGCCACTTTTTGGAGTGCATTGCATGTAGCTCTGACTCCTCTGTGTTCTGCGCATGAAGCTTCATGGGCCTGTGTTATTATTACCCCCTTTGGCTCAAGGCACCACGACCAAAGGAGAAGTGAGGGTTTGGAGACATACATGAGAAGGCCCTTAACAATGCGCAGGGATGTGCGATTGTGGTAAAGGTGAGTCAAGTCAGGGACACAATCAAGGTCAGAATCCGAAATGCGGTGAACCAAAGGTGCAGACAGGTGCAGGATCATAGTCCGAATGGCTGGATCCCAGGATTGGAGATAAAGCAGGTCATGCTCAGTGAAGGAAGGTGACATGGTGGCAGCGGCAGGAGTAGCCATTGCGGAATTGAGCATGAGGCATCACCAAATGCCATGGGTGGGCAATAAATGTCCAGGGTGTGCACAGGGTGGCGCTGTTGTTGGCCAATGTATCTGCCATCACAAGCTGTTGATGGAGAAAGGGCAAAGGGTTACGGTTCTGTGCCCATATCCGGGAATGCTTGAAGTCAATTACAGGTTCCAAGCGGTTAATTAGGTCCTTGCCTATCAGTAAGGGGAAGGGACACATAAAGTGGGTGGACCAATTGGTCCACTAGACCAATGGATCGAAGCTATATGTGTAAGAGTGGTCCCTCTGGTGTGTAAGGTTGAATGTTAAAAGAGCAAAGATGTAGTTTAAGATTTTTGCCTTTCTGATGCATTATTGTTTTCAGTCTGTTAAACAATGCAATCGACATCAAAGTGATATCTGCAGCTGTGTCAAGGAGAGCTTCGTGTCTTACTGTGTTTTCCAGCGTCACTACTAAATAAGGCTTTTGTGTAATCCCCCTTTTCAGTGAGGTTACCAAGGAATTGTCGGACGGGTGGTTCACCCTGAATGATTGATTCCTCATTATCGGGGGACTCGTTAGAGCTAAAACGTTTCCTTGAAACAGCATTTTAAGAACTTTTATGGTTCCCACTTTCTGCAGTTTGAAAGCCCCATGGAGTTAACCAACCATGACTATGTGCTTCTCTGTGCAGAGATGCTACCCGTTGAAAGTAAAGGTGCATTTGTGCAGTTTCTGTAGTGTAGTGGTTATCACGTTCGCCTCACACGCGAAAGGTCCCTGGTTCGACACCAGGCAGAAACAGGCTTCTCGTTCTTGTTGATGATGACATGAACACTCCACCTCAATGAGAAAGCTCACCTGTGCCTTCTCGGCTCTCTTGCGGTCAGGCCACAGTAGTCGTTGAAATACTTACCTGTGTGTTTGACAGAGCGGACGATTACTGGCTAAACTTGCCATAGTCACTGTTGAAATTATTTAAAATAAGGAACATTTTATATTGAATAAAAATCTCGGTGAGCTTTGGCTAGAAGAGTTGGAGTGTCTCTCTCTGTTCGTACAAAACAAAAATTTAAATTTGTCTTGGATTTCCCATCGTCAAAAATGACTAACAAAGACAGAAATAGGCAGGAAAGACGTGCGCGCTTTAAAATTACTTTGAAAAGGTTCGAACGAGAGAATTAATGGCAAAAAGTAATTTTTGCTTCAGGATGGAATTCTGAAGTTGTTTAAAAGCTCGAACTGGAAGTGAGCTGGAACACTAACAAAAGAATTTTAACTTCATTTTTTATCCTGGAGCCTCGCCAAGATTATGAGGCGTCGCTGCTAGGTTCAAATTTACCGTGGAGGGCAGAGTTAGTCCCTCCTCTAGATCAAATGAAATCCTTTGTTCGGTTTAATCACACAAAGTCAAGTATAGATTTCTCTTTTGATTCAGCCCAAAATCTCATACTATGCTTAAACTCTGTCTCTGGATGCTACATATCCCCACTAGTTCACGTGGGTCCCACGCAGATGGACAGTCATCCTGAACTACATCCAAGCATGCATGATGAGGTGGGCAGGAACCTGTAGGACACTCTCATTTCATGTCCCCCACTAGTAAAAAAAATTAAAAAGAAGAATAAAAACAAACAAAAACAAGTTATGTTTGGCTCTAAGATTTTAGTTTTATTCTTATAGTAAATTTGGACCTAAGGGGAACTCAGCGTTCATGAGGACTCCATTTTTTTGTGGTCATACCTCGAGCTGGGTTCTAATTTAGTGGTTTGGGTTAGATTTGTGCTCAACAAGTCCCATGAAGGGCTTGTGCAGCTCAATCTGATTTTGGTGAACCCATTTAAATGTAGGCTCCACCTGACCTTTGTTGATTTTTATTTGGTAGGTCACAGGTGAAAGTTTGTCTGTGATCAGGTATGGGCCTGACCAATGTGGGCGAAGCTTCCGGCTGAGCTTCTCTGGTTTTGCATTTCTTTTCCAGGTTGGTTGGGCAGAGATGCAGTACCACACTTGATTCCCCACCTGGAAATCTTGGTAGGAAGCTTTGTGATCATAGCAGGTTTACGGCCTTCCACACCTTTGTCCAAGTGCTTCTGGGCAAAAGCAAAAGTGCTTTCGGGCTGTTTGTTCACATCAGCCCTGTACTGATGTGTAGTATTTGCTGTCGCGAGACCAAGAGAAGGAAATACCTGTAAAGGGTCTGGTGGACTAGGTGAACTGGCCGAAATTGCAGACAAACCAAACAGTTTCTGACATGGTTTGCGACATCTCTCCTCATTTGTGGCCAGTAAGCCACTTTTTGGAGTGCATTGCATGTAGCTCTGACTCCTCTGTGTTCTGCGCATGAAGCTTCATGGGCCTGTGTTATTATTACCCCCTTTTGGCTCAAGGCACCACGACCAAAGGAGAAGTGAGGGTTTGGAGACATACATGAGAAGGCCCTTAACAATGCGCAGGGATGTGCGATTGTGGTAAAGGTGAGTCAAGTCAGGGACACAATCAAGGTCAGAATCCGAAATGCGGTGAACCAAAGGTGCAGACAGGTGCAGGATCATAGTCCGAATGGCTGGATCCCAGGATTGGAGATAAAGCAGGTCATGCTCAGTGAAGGAAGGTGACATGGTGGCAGCGGCAGGAGTAGCCATTGCGGAATTGAGCATGAGGCATCACACAAATGCCATGGGTGGGCAATAAATGTCCAGGGTGTGCACAGGGTGGCGCTGTTGTTGGCCAATGTATCTGCCATCACAAGCTGTTGATGGAGAAAGGGCAAAGGGTTACGGTTCTGTGCCCATATCCGGGAATGCTTGAAGTCAATTACAGGTTCCAAGCGGTTAATTAGGTCCTTGCCTATCAGTAAGGGGAAGGGACACATAAAGTGGGTGGACCAATTGGTCCACTAGACCAATGGATCGAAGCTATATGTGTAAGAGTGGTCCCTCTGGTGTGTAAGGTTGAATGTTAAAAGAGCAAAGATGTAGTTTAAGATTTTTGCCTTTCTGATGCATTATTGTTTTCAGTCTGTTAAACAATGCAATCGACATCAAAGTGATATCTGCAGCTGTGTCAAGGAGAGCTTCGTGTCTTACTGTGTTTTCCAGCGTCACTACTAAATAAGGCTTTTGTGTAATCCCCCTTTTCAGTGAGGTTACCAAGGAATTGTCGGACGGGTGGTTCACCCTGAATGATTGATTCCTCATTATCGGGGACTCGTTAGAGCTAAAACGTTTCCTTGAAACAGCATTTTAAGAACTTTTATGGTTCCCACTTTCTGCAGTTTGAAAGCCCCATGGAGTTAACCAACCATGACTATGTGCTTCTCTGTGCTGAGATGCTACCCGTTGAAAGTAAAGGTGCATTTGTGCAGTTTCTGTAGTGTAGTGGTTATCACGTTCGCCTCACACGCGAAAGGTCCCTGGTTCGACACCAGGCAGAAACAGGCTCTCGTTCTTGTTGATGATGACATGAACACTCCACCTCAATGAGAAAGCTCACCTGTGCCTTCTCGGCTCTCTTGCGGTCAGGCCACAGTAGTCGTTGAAATACTTACCTGTGTGTTTGACAGAGCGGACGATTACTGGCTAAACTTGCCATAGTCACTGTTGAAATTATTTAAAATAAGGAACATTTTATATTGAATAAAAATCTCGGTGAGCTTTGGCTAGAAGAGTTGGAGTGTCTCTCTCTGTTCGTACAAAACAAAAATTTAAATTTGTCTTGGATTTCCCATCGTCAAAAATGACTAACAAAGACAGAAATAGGCAGGAAAGACGTGCGCTTTAAAATTACTTTGAAAAGGTTGAACGAGAGAATTAATGGCAAAAAGTAATTTTTGCTTCAGGATGGAATTCTGAAGTTGTTTAAAAGCTCGAACTGGAAGTGAGCTGGAACACTAACAAAAGAATTTTAACTTCATTTTTATCCTGGAGCCTCGCCAAGATTATGAGGCGTCGCTGCTAGTTCAAATTTACCGTGGAGGGCAGAGTTAGTCCCTCCTCTAGATCAAATGAAATCCTTTGTTCGGTTTAATCACACAAAGTCAAGTATAGATTTCTCTTTTGATTCAGCCCAAAATCTCATACTATGCTTAAACTCTGTCTCTGGATGCTACATATCCCCACTAGTTCACGTGGGTCCCACGCAGATGGACAGTCATCCTGAACTACATCCAAGCATGCATGATGAGGTGGGCAGGAACCTGTAGGACACTCTCATTTCATGTCCCCACTAGTAAAAAAATTAAAAAGAAGAATAAAAACAAACAAAAACAAGTTATGTTTGGCTCTAAGATTTTAGTTTTATTCTTATAGTAAATTTGGACCTAAGGGGAACTCAGCGTTCATGAGGACTCCATTTTTTGTGGTCATACCTCGAGCTGGGTTCTAATTTAGTGGTTTGGGTTAGATTTGTGCTCAACAAGTCCCATGAAGGGCTTGTGCAGCTCAATCTGATTTTAGTGAACCCATTTAAATGTAGGCTCCACCTGACCTTTGTTGATTTTTATTTGGTAGGTCACAGGTGAAAGTTTGTCTGTGATCAGGTATGGGCCTGACCAATGTGGGCGAAGCTTCCGGCTGAGCTTCTCTGGTTTTGCATTTCTTTTCCAGGTTGGTTGGGCAGAGATGCAGTACCACACTTGATTCCCCACCTGGAAATCTTGGTAGGAAGCTTTGTGATCATAGCAGGTTTACGGCCTTCCACACCTTTGTCCAAGTGCTTCTGGGCAAAAGCAAAAGTGCTTTCGGGCTGTTTGTTCACATCAGCCCTGTACTGATGTGTAGTATTTGCTGTCGCGAGACCAAGAGAAGGAAATACCTGTAAAGGGTCTGGTGGACTAGGTGAACTGGCGAAATTGCAGACAAACCAAACAGTTTCTGACATGGTTTGCGACATCTCTCCTCATTTGTGGCCAGTAAGCCACTTTTTGGAGTGCATTGCATGTAGCTCTGACTCCTCTGTGTTCTCGCATGAAGCTTCATGGGCCTGTGTTATTATTACCCCTTTTGGCTCAAGGCACCACGACCAAAGGAGAAGTGAGGGTTTGGAGACATACATGAGAAGGCCCTTAACAATGCGCAGGGATGTGCGATTGTGGTAAAGGTGAGTCAAGTCAGGGACACAATCAAGGTCAGAATCCGAAATGCGGTGAACCAAAGGTGCAGACAGGTGCAGGATCATAGTCCGAATGGCTGGATCCCAGGATTGGAGATAAAGCAGGTCATGCTCAGTGAAGGAAGGTGACATGGTGGCAGCGGCAGGAGTAGCCATTGCGGAATTGAGCATGAGGCATCACACAAATGCCATGGGTGGGCAATAAATGTCCAGGGTGTGCACAGGGTGGCGCTGTTGTTGGCCAATGTATCTGCCATCACAAGCTGTTGATGGAGAAAGGGCAAAGGGTTACGGTTCTGTGCCCATATCCGGGAATGCTTGAAGTCAATTACAGGTTCCAAGCGGTTAATTAGGTCCTTGCCTATCAGTAAGGGGAAGGGACACATAAAGTGGGTGGACCAATTGGTCCACTAGACCAATGGATCGAAGCTATATGTGTAAGAGTGGTCCCTCTGGTGTGTAAGGTTGAATGTTAAAAGAGCAAAGATGTAGTTTAAGATTTTTGCCTTTCTGATGCATTATTGTTTTCAGTCTGTTAAACAATGCAATCGACATCAAAGTGATATCTGCAGCTGTGTCAAGGAGAGCTTCGTGTCTTACTGTGTTTTCCAGCGTCACTACTAAATAAGGCTTTTGTGTAATCCCCCTTTTCAGTGAGGTTACCAAGGAATTGTCGGACGGGTGGTTCACCCTGAATGATTGATTCCTCATTATCGGGGACTCGTTAGAGCTAAAACGTTTCCTTGAAACAGCATTTTAAGAACTTTTATGGTTCCCACTTTCTGCAGTTTGAAAGCCCCATGGAGTTAACCAACCATGACTATGTGCTTCTCTGTGCTGAGATGCTACCCGTTGAAAGTAAAGGTGCATTTGTGCAGTTTCTGTAGTGTAGTGGTTATCACGTTCGCCTAACACGCGAAAGGTCCCTGGTTCGACACCAGGCAGAAACAGGCTCTCGTTCTTGTTGATGATGACATGAACACTCCACCTCAATGAGAAAGCTCACCTGTGCCTTCTCGGCTCTCTTGCGGTCAGGCCACAGTAGTCGTTGAAATACTTACCTGTGTGTTTGACAGAGCGGACGATTACTGGCTAAACTTGCCATAGTCACTGTTGAAATTATTTAAAATAAGGAACATTTTATATTGAATAAAAATCTCGGTGAGCTTTGGCTAGAAGAGTTGGAGTGTCTCTCTCTGTTCGTACAAAACAAAAATTTAAATTTGTCTTGGATTTCCCATCGTCAAAAATGACTAACAAAGACAGAAATAGGCAGGAAAGACGTGCGCGCTTTAAAATTACTTTGAAAAGGTTCGAACGAGAGAATTAATGGCAAAAGTAATTTTTGCTTCAGGATGGAATTCTGAAGTTGTTTAAAAGCTCGAACTGGAAGTGAGCTGGAACACTAACAAAAGAATTTTAACTTCATTTTTATCCTGGAGCCCGCCAAGATTATGAGGCGTCGCTGCTAGGTTCAAATTTACCGTGGAGGGCAGAGTTAGTCCCTCCTCTAGATCAAATGAAATCCTTTGTTCGGTTTAATCACACAAAGTCAAGTATAGATTTCTCTTTTGATTCAGCCCAAAATCTCATACTATGCTTAAACTCTGTCTCTGGATGCTACATATCCCCACTAGTTCACGTGGGTCCCACGCAGATGGACAGTCATCCTGAACTACATCCAAGCATGCATGATGAGGTGGGCAGGAACCTGTAGGACACTCTCATTTCATGTCCCCACTAGTAAAAAAATTAAAAAGAAGAATAAAAACAAACAAAAACAAGTTATGTTTGGCTCTAAGATTTTAGTTTTATTCTTATAGTAAATTTGGACCTAAGGGGAACTCAGCGTTCATGAGGACTCCATTTTTTGTGGTCATACCTCGAGCTGGGTTCTAATTTAGTGGTTTGGGTTAGATTTGTGCTCAACAAGTCCCATGAAGGGCTTGTGCAGCTCAATCTGATTTTAGTGAACCCATTTAAATGTAGGCTCCACCTGACCTTTGTTGATTTTTATTTGGTAGGTCACAGGTGAAAGTTTGTCTGTGATCAGGTATGGGCCTGACCAATGTGGGCGAAGCTTCCGGCTGAGCTTCTCTGGTTTTGCATTTCTTTTCCAGGTTGGTTGGGCAGAGATGCAGTACCACACTTGATTCCCCACCTGGAAATCTTGGTAGGAAGCTTTGTGATCATAGCAGGTTTACGGCCTTCCACACCTTTGTCCAAGTGCTTCTGGGCAAAAGCAAAAGTGCTTTCGGGCTGTTTGTTCACATCAGCCCTGTACTGATGTGTAGTATTTGCTGTCGCGAGACCAAGAGAAGGAAATACCTGTAAAGGGTCTGGTGGACTAGGTGAACTGGCGAAATTGCAGACAAACCAAACAGTTTCTGACATGGTTTGCGACATCTCTCCTCATTTGTGGCCAGTAAGCCACTTTTTGGAGTGCATTGCATGTAGCTCTGACTCCTCTGTGTTCTGCGCATGAAGCTTCATGGGCCTGTGTTATTATTACCCCCTTTTGGCTCAAGGCACCACGACCAAAGGAGAAGTGAGGGTTTTGGAGACATACATGAGAAGGCCCTTAACAATGCGCAGGGATGTGCGATTGTGGTAAAGGTGAGTCAAGTCAGGGACACAATCAAGGTCAGAATCGAAATGCGGTGAACCAAAGGTGCAGACAGGTGCAGGATCATAGTCCGAATGGCTGGATCCCAGGATTGGAGATAAAGCAGGTCATGCTCAGTGAAGGAAGGTGACATGGTGGCAGCGGCAGGAGTAGCCATTGCGGAATTGAGCATGAGGCATCACACAAATGCCATGGGTGGGCAATAAATGTCCAGGGTGTGCACAGGGTGGCGCTGTTGTTGGCCAATGTATCTGCCATCACAAGCTGTTGATGGAGAAAGGGCAAAGGGTTACGGTTCTGTGCCCATATCCGGGAATGCTTGAAGTCAATTACAGGTTCCAAGCGGTTAATTAGGTCCTTGCCTATCAGTAAGGGAAGGGACACATAAAGTGGGTGGACCAATTGGTCCACTAGACCAATGGATCGAAGCTATATGTGTAAGAGTGGTCCCTCTGGTGTGTAAGGTTGAATGTTAAAAGAGCAAAGATGTAGTTTAAGATTTTTGCCTTTCTGATGCATTATTGTTTTCAGTCTGTTAAACAATGCAATCGACATCAAAGTGATATCTGCAGCTGTGTCAAGGAGAGCTTCGTGTCTTACTGTGTTTTCCAGCGTCACTACTAAATAAGGCTTTTGTGTAATCCCCCTTTTCAGTGAGGTTACCAAGGAATTGTCGGACGGGTGGTTCACCCTGAATGATTGATTCCTCATTATCGGGGACTCGTTAGAGCTAAAACGTTTCCTTGAAACAGCATTTTAAAACTTTTATGGTTCCCACTTTCTGCAGTTTGAAAGCCCCATGGAGTTAACCAACCATGACTATGTGCTTCTCTGTGCTGAGATGCTACCCGTTGAAAGTAAAGGTGCATTTGTGCAGTTTCTGTAGTGTAGTGGTTATCACGTTCGCCTCACACGCGAAAGGTCCCTGGTTCGACACCAGGCAGAAACAGGCTTCTCGTTCTTGTTGATGATGACATGAACACTCCACCTCAATGAGAAAGCTCACCTGTGCCTTCTCGGCTCTCTTGCGGTCAGGCCACAGTAGTCGTTGAAATACTTACCTGTGTGTTTGACAGAGCGGACGATTACTGGCTAAACTTGCCATAGTCACTGTTGAAATTATTTAAAATAAGGAACATTTTATATTGAATAAAAATCTCGGTGAGCTTTGGCTAGAAGAGTTGGAGTGTCTCTCTCTGTTCGTACAAAACAAAAATTTAAATTTGTCTTGGATTTCCCATCGTCAAAAATGACTAACAAAGACAGAAATAGGCAGGAAAGACGTGCGCTTTAAAATTACTTTGAAAAGGTTGACGAGAGAATTAATGGCAAAAGTAATTTTTGCTTCAGGATGGAATTCTGAAGTTGTTTAAAAGCTCGAACTGGAAGTGAGCTGGAACACTAACAAAAGAATTTTAACTTCATTTTTATCCTGGAGCCTCGCCAAGATTATGAGGCGTCGCTGCTAGATTCAAATTTACCGTGGAGGGCAGAGTTAGTCCCTCCTCTAGATCAAATGAAATCCTTTGTTCGGTTTAATCACACAAAGTCAAGTATAGATTTCTCTTTTGATTCAGCCCAAAATCTCATACTATGCTTAAACTCTGTCTCTGGATGCTACATATCCCCCACTAGTTCACGTGGGTCCCACGCAGATGGACAGTCATCCTGAACTACATCCAAGCATGCATGATGAGGTGGGCAGGAACCTGTAGGACACTCTCATTTCATGTCCCCCACTAGTAAAAAAAAATTAAAAGAAGAATAAAAACAAACAAAAACAAGTTATGTTTGGCTCTAAGATTTTAGTTTTATTCTTATAGTAAATTTGGACCTAGGGGAACTCAGCGTTCATGAGGACTCCATTTTTTGTGGTCATACCTCGAGCTGGGTTCTAATTTAGTGGTTTGGGTTAGATTTGTGCTCAACAAGTCCCATGAAGGGCTTGTGCAGCTCAATCTGATTTTAGTGAACCCATTTAAATGTAGGCTCCACCTGACCTTTGTTGATTTTTATTTGGTAGGTCACAGGTGAAAGTTTGTCTGTGATCAGGTATGGGCCTGACCAATGTGGGCGAAGCTTCCGGCTGAGCTTCTCTGGTTTTGCATTTCTTTTCCAGGTTGGTTGGGCAGAGATGCAGTACCACACTTGATTCCCCACCTGGAAATCTTGGTAGGAAGCTTTGTGATCATAGCAGGTTTTACGGCCTTCCACACCTTTGTCCAAGTGCTTCTGGGCAAAAGCAAAAGTGCTTTCGGGCTGTTTGTTCACATCAGCCCTGTACTGATGTGTAGTATTTGCTGTCGCGAGACCAAGAGAAGGAAATACCTGTAAAGGGTCTGGTGGACTAGGTGAACTGGCGAAATTGCAGACAAACCAAACAGTTTCTGACATGGTTTGCGACATCTCTCCTCATTTGTGGCCAGTAAGCCACTTTTTGGAGTGCATTGCATGTAGCTCTGACTCCTCTGTGTTCTGCGCATGAAGCTTCATGGGCCTGTGTTATTATTACCCCCTTTGGCTCAAGGCACCACGACCAAAGGAGAAGTGAGGGTTTGGAGACATACATGAGAAGGCCCTTAACAATGCGCAGGGATGTGCGATTGTGGTAAAGGTGAGTCAAGTCAGGGACACAATCAAGGTCAGAATCGAAATGCGGTGAACCAAAGGTGCAGACAGGTGCAGGATCATAGTCCGAATGGCTGGATCCCAGGAGGTCATGCTCAGTGAAGGAAGGTGACATGGTGGCAGCGGCAGGAGTAGCCATTGCGGAATTGAGCATGAGGCATCACACAAATGCCATGGGTGGGCAATAAATGTCCAGGGTGTGCACAGGGGTGGCGCTGTTGTTGGCCAATGTATCTGCCATCACAAGCTGTTGATGGAGAAAGGGCAAAGGGTTACGGTTCTGTGCCCATATCCGGGAATGCTTGAAGTCAATTACAGGTTCCAAGCGGTTAATTAGGTCCTTGCCTATCAGTAAGGGAAGGGACACATAAAGTGGGTGGACCAATTGGTCCACTAGACCAATGGATCGAAGCTATATGTGTAAGAGTGGTCCCTCTGGTGTGTAAGGTTGAATGTTAAAAGAGCAAAGATGTAGTTTAAGATTTTTGCCTTTCTGATGCATTATTGTTTTCAGTCTGTTAAACAATGCAATCGACATCAAAGTGATATCTGCAGCTGTGTCAAGGAGAGCTTCGTGTCTTACTGTGTTTTCCAGCGTCACTACTAAATAAGGCTTTTGTGTAATCCCCCTTTTCAGTGAGGTTACCAAGGAATTGTCGGACGGGTGGTTCACCCTGAATGATTGATTCCTCATTATCGGGGACTCGTTAGAGCTAAAACGTTACCTTGAAACAGCATTTTAAAACTTTTATGGTTCCCACTTTCTGCAGTTTGAAAGCCCCATGGAGTTAACCAACCATGACTATGTGCTTCTCTGTGCTGAGATGCTACCCGTTGAAAGTAAAGGTGCATTTGTGCAGTTTCTGTAGTGTAGTGGTTATCACGTTCGCCTCACACGCGAAAGGTCCCTGGTTCGACACCAGGCAGAAACAGGCTCTCGTTCTTGTTGATGATGACATGAACACTCCACCTCAATGAGAAAGCTCACCTGTGCCTTCTCGGCTCTCTTGCGGTCAGGCCACAGTAGTCGTTGAAATACTTACCTGTGTGTTTGACAGAGCGGACGATTACTGGCTAAACTTGCCATAGTCACTGTTGAAATTATTTAAAATAAGGAACATTTTATATTGAATAAAAATCTCGGTGAGCTTTGGCTAGAAGAGTTGGAGTGTCTCTCTCTGTTCGTACAAAACAAAAATTTAAATTTGTCTTGGATTTCCCATCGTCAAAAATGACTAACAAAGACAGAAATAGGCAGGAAAGGCGTGCGCTTTAAAATTACTTTGAAAAGGTTGAACGAGAGAATTAACGGCAAAAAGTAATTTTTGCTTCAGGATGGAATTCTGAAGTTGTTTAAAAGCTCGAACTGGAAGTGAGCTGGAACACTAACAAAAGAATTTTAACTTCATTTTTATCCTGGAGCCTCGCCAAGATTATGAGGCGTCGCTGCTAGATTCAAATTTACCGTGGAGGGCAGAGTTAGTCCCTCCTCTAGATCAAATGAAATCCTTTGTTCGGTTTAATCACACAAAGTCAAGTATAGATTTCTCTTTTGATTCAGCCCAAAATCTCATACTATGCTTAAACTCTGTCTCTGGATGCTACATATCCCCCACTAGTTCACGTGGGTCCCACGCAGATGGACAGTCATCCTGAACTACATCCAAGCATGCATGATGAGGTGGGCAGGAACCTGTAGGACACTCTCATTTCATGTCCCCACTAGTAAAAAAATTAAAAGAAGAATAAAAACAAACAAAAACAAGTTATGTTTGGCTCTAAGATTTTAGTTTTATTCTTATAGTAAATTTGGACCTAAGGGGAACTCAGCGTTCATGAGGACTCCATTTTTTTGTGGTCATACCTCGAGCTGGGTTCTAATTTAGTGGTTTGGGTTAGATTTGTGCTCAACAAGTCCCATGAAGGGCTTGTGCAGCTCAATCTGATTTTAGTGAACCCATTTAAATGTAGGCTCCACCTGACCTTTGTTGATTTTTATTTGGTAGGTCACAGGTGAAAGTTTGTCTGTGATCAGGTATGGGCCTGACCAATGTGGGCGAAGCTTCGGCTGAGCTTCTCTGGTTTTGCATTTCTTTTCCAGGTTGGTTGGGCAGAGATGCAGTACCACACTTGATTCCCCACCTGGAAATCTTGGTAGGAAGCTTTGTGATCATAGCAGGTTTTACGGCCTTCCACACCTTTGTCCAAGTGCTTCTGGGCAAAAGCAAAAGTGCTTTCGGGCTGTTTGTTCACATCAGCCCTGTACTGATGTGTAGTATTTGCTGTCGCGAGACCAAGAGAAGGAAATACCTGTAAAGGGTCTGGTGGACTAGGTGAACTGGCGAAATTGCAGACAAACCAAACAGTTTCTGACATGGTTTGCGACATCTCTCCTCATTTGTGGCCAGTAAGCCACTTTTTGGAGTGCATTGCATGTAGCTCTGACTCCTCTGTGTTCTGCGCATGAAGCTTCATGGGCCTGTGTTATTATTACCCCCTTTGGCTCAAGGCACCACGACCAAAGGAGAAGTGAGGGTTTGGAGACATACATGAGAAGGCCCTTAACAATGCGCAGGGATGTGCGATTGTGGTAAAGGTGAGTCAAGTCAGGGACACAATCAAGGTCAGAATCCGAAATGCGGTGAACCAAAGGTGCAGACAGGTGCAGGATCATAGTCCGAATGGCTGGATCCCAGGATTGGAGGAGGTCATGCTCAGTGAAGGAAGGTGACATGGTGGCAGCGGCAGGAGTAGCCATTGCGGAATTGAGCATGAGGCATCACACAAATGCCATGGGTGGGCAATAAATGTCCAGGGTGTGCACAGGGTGGCGCTGTTGTTGGCCAATGTATCTGCCATCACAAGCTGTTGATGGAGAAAGGGCAAAGGGTTACGGTTCTGTGCCCATATCCGGGAATGCTTGAAGTCAATTACAGGTTCCAAGCGGTTAATTAGGTCCTTGCCTATCAGTAAGGGGAAGGGACACATAAAGTGGGTGGACCAATTGGTCCACTAGACCAATGGATCGAAGCTATATGTGTAAGAGTGGTCCCTCTGGTGTGTAAGGTTGAATGTTAAAAGAGCAAAGATGTAGTTTAAGATTTTTGCCTTTCTGATGCATTATTGTTTTCAGTCTGTTAAACAATGCAATCGACATCAAAGTGATATCTGCAGCTGTGTCAAGGAGAGCTTCGTGTCTTACTGTGTTTTCCAGCGTCACTACTAAATAAGGCTTTTGTGTAATCCCCCTTTTCAGTGAGGTTACCAAGGAATTGTCGGACGGGTGGTTCACCCTGAATGATTGATTCCTCATTATCGGGGACTCGTTAGAGCTAAAACGTTTCCTTGAAACAGCATTTTAAGAACTTTTATGGTTCCCACTTTCTGCAGTTTGAAAGCCCCATGGAGTTAACCAACCATGACTATGTGCTTCTCTGTGCTGAGATGCTACCCGTTGAAAGTAAAGGTGCATTTGTGCAGTTTCTGTAGTGTAGTGGTTATCACGTTCGCCTCACACGCGAAAGGTCCCTGGTTCGACACCAGGCAGAAACAGGCTTCGTTCTTGTTGATGATGACATGAACACTCCACCTCAATGAGAAAGCTCACCTGTGCCTTCTCGGCTCTCTTGCGGTCAGGCCACAGTAGTCGTTGAAATACTTACCTGTGTGTTTGACAGAGCGGACGATTACTGGCTAAACTTGCCATAGTCACTGTGAAATTATTTAAAATAAGGAACATTTTATATTGAATAAAAATCTCGGTGAGCTTTGGCTAGAAGAGTTGGAGTGTCTCTCTCTGTTCGTACAAAACAAAAATTTAAATTTGTCTTGGATTTCCCATCGTCAAAAATGACTAACAAAGACAGAAATAGGCAGGAAAGAGGCGTGCGCGCTTTAAAATTACTTTGAAAAGGTTGAACGAGAGAATTAATGGCAAAAAGTAATTTTTGCTTCAGGATGGAATTCTGAAGTTGTTTAAAAGCTCGAACTGGAAGTGAGCTGGAACACTAACAAAGAATTTTAACTTCATTTTTATCCTGGAGCCTCGCCAAGATTATGAGGCGTCGCTGCTAGATTCAAATTTACCGTGGAGGGCAGAGTTAGTCCCTCCTCTAGATCAAATGAAATCCTTTGTTCGGTTTAATCACACAAAGTCAAGTATAGATTTCTCTTTTGATTCAGCCCAAAATCTCATACTATGCTTAAACTCTGTCTCTGGATGCTACATATCCCCACTAGTTCACGTGGGTCCCACGCAGATGGACAGTCATCCTGAACTACATCCAAGCATGCATGATGAGGTGGGCAGGAACCTGTAGGACACTCTCATTTCATGTCCCCACTAGTAAAAAAAATTAAAAGAAGAATAAAAACAAACAAAAACAAGTTATGTTTGGCTCTAAGATTTTAGTTTTATTCTTATAGTAAATTTGGACCTAAGGGGAACTCAGCGTTCATGAGGACTCCATTTTTTGTGGTCATACCTCGAGCTGGGTTCTAATTTAGTGGTTTGGGTTAGATTTGTGCTCAACAAGTCCCATGAAGGGCTTGTGCAGCTCAATCTGATTTTAGTGAACCCATTTAAATGTAGGCTCCACCTGACCTTTGTTGATTTTTATTTGGTAGGTCACAGGTGAAAGTTTGTCTGTGATCAGGTATGGGCCTGACCAATGTGGGCGAAGCTTCCGGCTGAGCTTCTCTGGTTTTGCATTTCTTTTCCAGGTTGGTTGGGCAGAGATGCAGTACCACACTTGATTCCCCACCTGGAAATCTTGGTAGGAAGCTTTGTGATCATAGCAGGTTTACGGCCTTCCACACCTTTGTCCAAGTGCTTCTGGGCAAAAGCAAAAGTGCTTTCGGGCTGTTTGTTCACATCAGCCCTGTACTGATGTGTAGTATTTGCTGTCGCGAGACCAAGAGAAGGAAATACCTGTAAAGGGTCTGGTGGACTAGGTGAACTGGCCGAAATTGCAGACAAACCAAACAGTTTCTGACATGGTTTGCGACATCTCTCCTCATTTGTGGCCAGTAAGCCACTTTTTGGAGTGCATTGCATGTAGCTCTGACTCCTCTGTGTTCTGCGCATGAAGCTTCATGGGCCTGTGTTATTATTACCCCCTTTTGGCTCAAGGCACCACGACCAAAGGAGAAGTGAGGGTTTGGAGACATACATGAGAAGGCCCTTAACAATGCGCAGGGATGTGCGATTGTGGTAAAGGTGAGTCAAGTCAGGGACACAATCAAGGTCAGAATCCGAAATGCGGTGAACCAAAGGTGCAGACAGGTGCAGGATCATAGTCCGAATGGCTGGATCCCAGGATTGGAGATAAAGCAGGTCATGCTCAGTGAAGGAAGGTGACATGGTGGCAGCGGCAGGAGTAGCCATTGCGGAATTGAGCATGAGGCATCACACAAATGCCATGGGTGGGCAATAAATGTCCAGGGTGTGCACAGGGTGGCGCTGTTGTTGGCCAATGTATCTGCCATCACAAGCTGTTGATGGAGAAAGGGCAAAGGGTTACGGTTCTGTGCCCATATCCGGGAATGCTTGAAGTCAATTACAGGTTCCAAGCGGTTAATTAGGTCCTTGCCTATCAGTAAGGGGAAGGGACACATAAAGTGGGTGGACCAATTGGTCCACTAGACCAATGGATCGAAGCTATATGTGTAAGAGTGGTCCCTCTGGTGTGTAAGGTTGAATGTTAAAAGAGCAAAGATGTAGTTTAAGATTTTTGCCTTTCTGATGCATTATTGTTTTCAGTCTGTTAAACAATGCAATCGACATCAAAGTGATATCTGCAGCTGTGTCAAGGAGAGCTTCGTGTCTTACTGTGTTTTCCAGCGTCACTACTAAATAAGGCTTTTGTGTAATCCCCCTTTTCAGTGAGGTTACCAAGGAATTGTCGGACGGGTGGTTCACCCTGAATGATTGATTCCTCATTATCGGGGACTCGTTAGAGCTAAAACGTTTCCTTGAAACAGCATTTTAAGAACTTTTATGGTTCCCACTTTCTGCAGTTTGAAAGCCCCATGGAGTTAACCAACCATGACTATGTGCTTCTCTGTGCTGAGATGCTACCCGTTGAAAGTAAAGGTGCATTTGTGCAGTTTCTGTAGTGTAGTGGTTATCACGTTCGCCTAACACGCGAAAGGTCCCTGGTTCGACACCAGGCAGAAACAGGCTCTCGTTCTTGTTGATGATGACATGAACACTCCACCTCAATGAGAAAGCTCATGCCTTCTCGGCTCTCTTGCGGTCAGGCCACAGTAGTCGTTGAAATACTTACCTGTGTGTTTGACAGAGCGGACGATTACTGGCTAAACTTGCCATAGTCACTGTTGAAATTATTTAAAATAAGGAACATTTTATATTGAATAAAAATCTCGGTGAGCTTTGGCTAGAAGAGTTGGAGTGTCTCTCTCTGTTCGTACAAAACAAAAATTTAAATTTGTCTTGGATTTCCCATCGTCAAAAATGACTAACAAAGACAGAAATAGGCAGGAAAGACGCGTGCGCTTTAAAATTACTTTGAAAAGGTTGAACGAGAGAATTAATGGCAAAAAGTAATTTTTGCTTCAGGATGGAATTCTGAAGTTGTTTAAAAGCTCGAACTGGAAGTGAGCTGGAACACTAACAAAAGAATTTTAACTTCATTTTTATCCTGGAGCCTCGCCAAGATTATGAGGCGTCGCTGCTAGATTCAAATTTACCGTGGAGGGCAGAGTTAGTCCCTCTCTAGATCAAATGAAATCCTTTGTTCGGTTTAATCACACAAAGTCAAGTATAGATTTCTCTTTTGATTCAGCCCAAAATCTCATACTATGCTTAAACTCTGTCTCTGGATGCTACATATCCCCACTAGTTCACGTGGGTCCCACGCAGATGGACAGTCATCCTGAACTACATCCAAGCATGCATGATGAGGTGGGCAGGAACCTGTAGGACACTCTCATTTCATGTCCCCACTAGTAAAAAAATTAAAAAGAAGAATAAAAACAAACAAAAACAAGTTATGTTTGGCTCTAAGATTTTAGTTTTATTCTTATAGTAAATTTGGACCTAAGGGGAACTCAGCGTTCATGAGGACTCCATTTTTTGTGGTCATACCTCGAGCTGGGTTCTAATTTAGTGGTTTGGGTTAGATTTGTGCTCAACAAGTCCCATGAAGGGCTTGTGCAGCTCAATCTGATTTTAGTGAACCCATTTAAATGTAGGCTCCACCTGACCTTTGTTGATTTTTATTTGGTAGGTCACAGGTGAAAGTTTGTCTGTGATCAGGTATGGGCCTGACCAATGTGGGCGAAGCTTCGGCTGAGCTTCTCTGGTTTTGCATTTCTTTTCCAGGTTGGTTGGGCAGAGATGCAGTACCACACTTGATTCCCCACCTGGAAATCTTGGTAGGAAGCTTTGTGATCATAGCAGGTTTCGGCCTTCCACACCTTTGTCCAAGTGCTTCTGGGCAAAAGCAAAAGTGCTTTCGGGCTGTTTGTTCACATCAGCCCTGTACTGATGTGTAGTATTTGCTGTCGCGAGACCAAGAGAAGGAAATACCTGTAAAGGGTCTGGTGGACTAGGTGAACTGGCCGAAATTGCAGACAAACCAAACAGTTTCTGACATGGTTTGCGACATCTCTCCTCATTTGTGGCCAGTAAGCCACTTTTTGGAGTGCATTGCATGTAGCTCTGACTCCTCTGTGTTCTGCGCATGAAGCTTCATGGGCCTGTGTTATTATTACCCCCTTTTGGCTCAAGGCACCACGACCAAAGGAGAAGTGAGGGTTTGGAGACATACATGAGAAGGCCCTTAACAATGCGCAGGGATGTGCGATTGTGGTAAAGGTGAGTCAAGTCAGGGACACAATCAAGGTCAGAATCCGAAATGCGGTGAACCAAAGGTGCAGACAGGTGCAGGATCATAGTCCGAATGGCTGGATCCCAGGATTGGAGGAGGTCATGCTCAGTGAAGGAAGGTGACATGGTGGCAGCGGCAGGAGTAGCCATTGCGGAATTGAGCATGAGGCATCACACAAATGCCATGGGTGGGCAATAAATGTCCAGGGTGTGCACAGGGTGGCGCTGTTGTTGGCCAATGTATCTGCCATCACAAGCTGTTGATGGAGAAAGGGCAAAGGGTTACGGTTCTGTGCCCATATCCGGGAATGCTTGAAGTCAATTACAGGTTCCAAGCGGTTAATTAGGTCCTTGCCTATCAGTAAGGGGAAGGGACACATAAAGTGGGTGGACCAATTGGTCCACTAGACCAATGGATCGAAGCTATATGTGTAAGAGTGGTCCCTCTGGTGTGTAAGGTTGAATGTTAAAAGAGCAAAGATGTAGTTTAAGATTTTTGCCTTTCTGATGCATTATTGTTTTCAGTCTGTTAAACAATGCAATCGACATCAAAGTGATATCTGCAGCTGTGTCAAGGAGAGCTTCGTGTCTTACTGTGTTTTCCAGCGTCACTACTAAATAAGGCTTTTGTGTAATCCCCCTTTTCAGTGAGGTTACCAAGGAATTGTCGGACGGGTGGTTCACCCTGAATGATTGATTCCTCATTATCGGGGACTCGTTAGAGCTAAAACGTTTACCTTGAAACAGCATTTTAAAACTTTTATGGTTCCCACTTTCTGCAGTTTGAAAGCCCCATGGAGTTAACCAACCATGACTATGTGCTTCTCTGTGCTGAGATGCTACCCGTTGAAAGTAAAGGTGCATTTGTGCAGTTTCTGTAGTGTAGTGGTTATCACGTTCGCCTAACACGCGAAAGGTCCCTGGTTCGACACCAGGCAGAAACAGGCTCTCGTTCTTGTTGATGATGACATGAACACTCCACCTCAATGAGAAAGCTCACCTGTGCCTTCTCGGCTCTCTTGCGGTCAGGCCACAGTAGTCGTTGAAATACTTACCTGTGTGTTTGACAGAGCGGACGATTACTGGCTAAACTTGCCATAGTCACTGTTGAAATTATTTAAAATAAGGAACATTTTATATTGAATAAAAATCTCGGTGAGCTTTGGCTAGAAGAGTTGGAGTGTCTCTCTCTGTTCGTACAAAACAAAAATTTAAATTTGTCTTGGATTTCCCATCGTCAAAAATGACTAACAAAGACAGAAATAGGCAGGAAAGGCGTGCGCTTTAAAATTACTTTGAAAAGGTTGAACGAGAGAATTAATGGCAAAAAGTAATTTTTGCTTCAGGATGGAATTCTGAAGTTGTTTAAAAGCTCGAACTGGAAGTGAGCTGGAACACTAACAAAAGAATTTTAACTTCATTTTTATCCTGGAGCCTCGCCAAGATTATGAGGCGTCGCTGCTAGATTCAAATTTACCGTGGAGGGCAGAGTTAGTCCCTCCTCTAGATCAAATGAAATCCTTTGTTCGGTTTAATCACACAAAGTCAAGTATAGATTTCTCTTTTGATTCAGCCCAAAATCTCATACTATGCTTAAACTCTGTCTCTGGATGCTACATATCCCCACTAGTTCACGTGGGTCCCACGCAGATGGACAGTCATCCTGAACTACATCCAAGCATGCATGATGAGGTGGGCAGGAACCTGTAGGACACTCTCATTTCATGTCCCCCACTAGTAAAAAAAATTAAAAAGAAGAATAAAAACAAACAAAAACAAGTTATGTTTGGCTCTAAGATTTTAGTTTTATTCTTATAGTAAATTTGGACCTAAGGGGAACTCAGCGTTCATGAGGACTCCATTTTTTGTGGTCATACCTCGAGCTGGGTTCTAATTTAGTGGTTTGGGTTAGATTTGTGCTCAACAAGTCCCATGAAGGGCTTGTGCAGCTCAATCTGATTTTAGTGAACCCATTTAAATGTAGGCTCCACCTGACCTTTGTTGATTTTTATTTGGTAGGTCACAGGTGAAAGTTTGTCTGTGATCAGGTATGGGCCTGACCAATGTGGGCGAAGCTTCCGGCTGAGCTTCTCTGGTTTTGCATTTCTTTTCCAGGTTGGTTGGGCAGAGATGCAGTACCACACTTGATTCCCCACCTGGAAATCTTGGTAGGAAGCTTTGTGATCATAGCAGGTTTTACGGCCTTCCACACCTTTGTCCAAGTGCTTCTGGGCAAAAGCAAAAGTGCTTTCGGGCTGTTTGTTCACATCAGCCCTGTACTGATGTGTAGTATTTGCTGTCGCGAGACCAAGAGAAGGAAATACCTGTAAAGGGTCTGGTGGACTAGGTGAACTGGCGAAATTGCAGACAAACCAAACAGTTTCTGACATGGTTTGCGACATCTCTCCTCATTTGTGGCCAGTAAGCCACTTTTTGGAGTGCATTGCATGTAGCTCTGACTCCTCTGTGTTCTGCGCATGAAGCTTCATGGGCCTGTGTTATTATTACCCCCTTTGGCTCAAGGCACCACGACCAAAGGAGAAGTGAGGGTTTTGGAGACATACATGAGAAGGCCCTTAACAATGCGCAGGGATGTGCGATTGTGGTAAAGGTGAGTCAAGTCAGGGACACAATCAAGGTCAGAATCCGAAATGCGGTGAACCAAAGGTGCAGACAGGTGCAGGATCATAGTCCGAATGGCTGGATCCCAGGATTGGAGGAGGTCATGCTCAGTGAAGGAAGGTGACATGGTGGCAGCGGCAGGAGTAGCCATTGCGGAATTGAGCATGAGGCATCACACAAATGCCATGGGTGGGCAATAAATGTCCAGGGTGTGCACAGGGTGGCGCTGTTGTTGGCCAATGTATCTGCCATCACAAGCTGTTGATGGAGAAAGGGCAAAGGGTTACGGTTCTGTGCCCATATCCGGGAATGCTTGAAGTCAATTACAGGTTCCAAGCGGTTAATTAGGTCCTTGCCTATCAGTAAGGGGAAGGGACACATAAAGTGGGTGGACCAATTGGTCCAATAGACCAATGGATCGAAGCTATATGTGTAAGAGTGGTCCCTCTGGTGTGTAAGGTTGAATGTTAAAAGAGCAAAGATGTAGTTTAAGATTTTTGCCTTTCTGATGCATTATTGTTTTCAGTCTGTTAAACAATGCAATCGACATCAAAGTGATATCTGCAGCTGTGTCAAGGAGAGCTTCGTGTCTTACTGTGTTTTCCAGCGTCACTACTAAATAAGGCTTTTGTGTAATCCCCCTTTTCAGTGAGGTTACCAAGGAATTGTCGGACGGGTGGTTCACCCTGAATGATTGATTCCTCATTATCGGGGACTCGTTAGAGCTAAAACGTTTCCTTGAAACAGCATTTTAAAACTTTTATGGTTCCCACTTTCTGCAGTTTGAAAGCCCCATGGAGTTAACCAACCATGACTATGTGCTTCTCTGTGCTGAGATGCTACCCGTTGAAAGTAAAGGTGCATTTGTGCAGTTTCTGTAGTGTAGTGGTTATCACGTTCGCCTCACACGCGAAAGGTCCCTGGTTCGACACCAGGCAGAAACAGGCTCTCGTTCTTGTTGATGATGACATGAACACTCCACCTCAATGAGAAAGCTCACCTGTGCCTTCTCGGCTCTCTTGCGGTCAGGCCACAGTAGTCGTTGAAATACTTACCTGTGTGTTTGACAGAGCGGACGATTACTGGCTAAACTTGCCATAGTCACTGTTGAAATTATTTAAAATAAGGAACATTTTATATTGAATAAAAATCTCGGTGAGCTTTGGCTAGAAGAGTTGGAGTGTCTCTCTCTGTTCGTACAAAACAAAAATTTAAATTTGTCTTGGATTTCCCATCGTCAAAAATGACTAACAAAGACAGAAATAGGCAGGAAAGACGTGCGCTTTAAAATTACTTTGAAAAGGTTGAACGAGAGAATTAATGGCAAAAAGTAATTTTTGCTTCAGGATGGAATTCTGAAGTTGTTTAAAAGCTCGAACTGGAAGTGAGCTGGAACACTAACAAAAGAATTTTAACTTCATTTTTATCCTGGAGCCTCGCCAAGATTATGAGGCGTCGCTGCTAGATTCAAATTTACCGTGGAGGGCAGAGTTAGTCCCTCCTCTAGATCAAATGAAATCCTTTGTTCGGTTTAATCACACAAAGTCAAGTATAGATTTCTCTTTTGATTCAGCCCAAAATCTCATACTATGCTTAAACTCTGTCTCTGGATGCTACATATCCCCACTAGTTCACGTGGGTCCCACGCAGATGGACAGTCATCCTGAACTACATCCAAGCATGCATGATGAGGTGGGCAGGAACCTGTAGGACACTCTCATTTCATGTCCCCACTAGTAAAAAAAAATTAAAAAGAAGAATAAAAACAAACAAACAAGTTATGTTTGGCTCTAAGATTTTAGTTTTATTCTTATAGTAAATTTGGACCTAAGGGGAACTCAGCGTTCATGAGGACTCCATTTTTTTGTGGTCATACCTCGAGCTGGGTTCTAATTTAGTGGTTTGGGTTAGATTTGTGCTCAACAAGTCCCATGAAGGGCTTGTGCAGCTCAATCTGATTTTAGTGAACCCATTTAAATGTAGGCTCCACCTGACCTTTGTTGATTTTTATTTGGTAGGTCACAGGTGAAAGTTTGTCTGTGATCAGGTATGGGCCTGACCAATGTGGGCGAAGCTTCCGGCTGAGCTTCTCTGGTTTTGCATTTCTTTTCCAGGTTGGTTGGGCAGAGATGCAGTACCACACTTGATTCCCCACCTGGAAATCTTGGTAGGAAGCTTTGTGATCATAGCAGGTTTTACGGCCTTCCACACCTTTGTCCAAGTGCTTCTGGGCAAAAGCAAAAGTGCTTTCGGGCTGTTTGTTCACATCAGCCCTGTACTGATGTGTAGTATTTGCTGTCGCGAGACCAAGAGAAGGAAATACCTGTAAAGGGTCTGGTGGACTAGGTGAACTGGCGAAATTGCAGACAAACCAAACAGTTTCTGACATGGTTTGCGACATCTCTCCTCATTTGTGGCCAGTAAGCCACTTTTTGGAGTGCATTGCATGTAGCTCTGACTCCTCTGTGTTCTGCGCATGAAGCTTCATGGGCCTGTGTTATTATTACCCCCCTTTGGCTCAAGGCACCACGACCAAAGGAGAAGTGAGGGTTTGGAGACATACATGAGAAGGCCCTTAACAATGCGCAGGGATGTGCGATTGTGGTAAAGGTGAGTCAAGTCAGGGACACAATCAAGGTCAGAATCGAAATGCGGTGAACCAAAGGTGCAGACAGGTGCAGGATCATAGTCCGAATGGCTGGATCCCAGGAGGTCATGCTCAGTGAAGGAAGGTGACATGGTGGCAGCGGCAGGAGTAGCCATTGCGGAATTGACATGAGGCATCACACAAATGCCATGGGTGGGCAATAAATGTCCAGGGTGTGCACAGGGTGGCGCTGTTGTTGGCCAATGTATCTGCCATCACAAGCTGTTGATGGAGAAAGGGCAAAGGGTTACGGTTCTGTGCCCTTATCCGGGAATGCTTGAAGTCAATTACAGGTTCCAAGCGGTTAATTAGGTCCTTGCCTATCAGTAAGGGAAGGGACACATAAAGTGGGTGGACCAATTGGTCCAATAGACCAATGGATCGAAGCTATATGTGTAAGAGTGGTCCCTCTGGTGTGTAAGGTTGAATGTTAAAAGAGCAAAGATGTAGTTTAAGATTTTTGCCTTTCTGATGCATTATTGTTTTCAGTCTGTTAAACAATGCAATCGACATCAAAGTGATATCTGCAGCTGTGTCAAGGAGAGCTTCGTGTCTTACTGTGTTTTCCAGCGTCACTACTAAATAAGGCTTTTGTGTAATCCCCCTTTTCAGTGAGGTTACCAAGGAATTGTCGGACGGGTGGTTCACCCTGAATGATTGATTCCTCATTATCGGGGGACTCGTTAGAGCTAAAACGTTACCTTGAAACAGCATTTTAAAAACTTTTATGGTTCCCACTTTCTGCAGTTTGAAAGCCCCATGGAGTTAACCAACCATGACTATGTGCTTCTCTGTGCTGAGATGCTACCCGTTGAAAGTAAAGGTGCATTTGTGCAGTTTCTGTAGTGTAGTGGTTATCACGTTCGCCTAACACGCGAAAGGTCCCTGGTTCGACACCAGGCAGAAACATGCTACTCGTTCTTGTTGATGATGACATGAACACTCCACCTCAACGAGAAAGCTCACCTGTGCCTTCTCGGCTCCCTTGCGGTCAGGCCACAGTAGTCGTTGAAATACTTACCTGTGTGTTTGACAGAGCGGACGATTACTGGCTAAACTTGCCATAGTCACTGTTGAAATTATTTAAAATAAGGAACATTTTATATTGAATAAAAATCTCGGTGAGCTTCGGCTAGAAGAGTTGGAGTGTCTCTCTCTGTTCGTACAAAACAAAAATTTAAATTTGTCTTGGATTTCCCATCGTCAAAAATGACTAACAAAGACAGAAATAGGCAGGAAAGACGTGCGCGCTTTAAAATTACTTTGAAAAGGTTGAACGAGAGAATTAACGGCAAAAAGTAATTTTTGCTTCAGGATGGAATTCTGAAGTTGTTTAAAAGCTCGAACTGGAAGTGAGCTGGAACACTAACAAAAGAATTTTAACTTCATTTTTTATCCTGGAGCCTCGCCAAGATTATGAGGCGTCGCTGCTAGATTCAAATTTACCGTGGAGGGCAGAGTTAGTCCCTCCTCTAGATCAAATGAAATCCTTTGTTCGGTTTAATCACACAAAGTCAAGTATAGATTTCTCTTTTGATTCAGCCCAAAATCTCATACTATGCTTAAACTCTGTCTCTGGATGCTACATATCCCCCACTAGTTCACGTGGGTCCCACGCAGATGGACAGTCATCCTGAACTACATCCAAGCATGCATGATGAGGTGGGCAGGAACCTGTAGGACACTCTCATTTCATGTCCCCCACTAGTAAAAAAAATTAAAAAGAAGAATAAAAACAAACAAAAACAAGTTATGTTTGGCTCTAAGATTTTAGTTTTATTCTTATAGTAAATTTGGACCTAAGGGGAACTCAGCGTTCATGAGGACTCCATTCTTTTGTGGTCATACCTCGAGCTGGGTTCTAATTTAGTGGTTTGGGTTAGATTTGTGCTCAACAAGTCCCATGAAGGGCTTGTGCAGCTCAATCTGATTTTGGTGAACCCATTTAAATGTAGGTTCCACCTGACCTTTGTTGATTTTTATTTGGTAGGTCACAGGTGAAAGTTTGTCTTTGATCAGGTATGGGCCTGACCAATGTGGGCGAAGCTTCCGGCTGAGCTTCTCTGGTTTTGCATTTCTTTTCCAGGTTGGTTGGGCAGAGATGCAGTACCACACTTGATTCCCCACCTGGAAATCTTGGTAGGAAGCTTTGTGATCATAGCAGGTTTTACGGCCTTCCACACCTTTGTCCAAGTGCTTCTGGGCAAAAGCAAAAGTGCTTTCGGGCTGTTTGTTCACATCAGCCCTGTACTGATGTGTAGTATTTGCTGTCGCGAGACCAAGAGAAGGAAATACCTGTAAAGGGTCTGGTGGACTAGGTGAACTGGCGAAATTGCAGACAAACCAAACAGTTTCTGACATGGTTTGCGACATCTCTCCTCATTTGTGGCCAGTAAGCCACTTTTTGGAGTGCATTGCATGTAGCTCTGACTCCTCTGTGTTCTGCGCATGAAGCTTCATGGGCCTGTGTTATTATTACCCCCTTTGGCTCAAGGCACCACGACCAAAGGAGAAGTGAGGGTTTGGAGACATACATGAGAAGGCCCTTAACAATGCGCAGGGATGTGCGATTGTGGTAAAGGTGAGTCAAGTCAGGGACACAATCAAGGTCAGAATCCGAAATGCGGTGAACCAAAGGTGCAGACAGGTGCAGGATCATAGTCCGAATGGCTGGATCCCAGGAGGTCATGCTCAGTGAAGGAAGGTGACATGGTGGCAGCGGCAGGAGTAGCCATTGCGGAATTGAGCATGAGGCATCACACAAATGCCATGGGTGGGCAATAAATGTCCAGGGTGTGCACAGGGTGGCGCTGTTGTTGGCCAATGTATCTGCCATCACAAGCTGTTGATGGAGACAGGGCAAAGGGTTACGGTTCTGTGCCCTTATCCGGGAATGCTTGAAGTCAATTACAGGTTCCAAGCGGTTAATTAGGTCCTTGCCTATCAGTAAGGGGAAGGGACACATAAAGTGGGTGGACCAATTGGTCCAATAGACCAATGGATCGAAGCTATATGTGTAAGAGTGGTCCCTCTGGTGTGTAAGGTTGAATGTTAAAAGAGCAAAGATGTAGTTTAAGATTTTTGCCTTTCTGATGCATTATTGTTTTCAGTCTGTTAAACAATGCAATCGACATCAAAGTGATATCTGCAGCTGTGTCAAGGAGAGCTTCGTGTCTTACTGTGTTTTCCAGCGTCACTACTAAATAAGGCTTTTGTGTAATCCCCCTTTTCAGTGAGGTTACCAAGGAATTGTCGGACGGGTGGTTCACCCTGAATGATTGATTCCTCATTATCGGGGACTCGTTAGAGCTAAAACGTTTCCTTGAAACAGCATTTTAAAACTTTTATGGTTCCCACTTTCTGCAGTTTGAAAGCCCCATGGAGTTAACCAACCATGACTATGTGCTTCTCTGTGCTGAGATGCTACCCGTTGAAAGTAAAGGTGCATTTGTGCAGTTTCTGTAGTGTAGTGGTTATCACGTTCGCCTAACACGCGAAAGGTCCCTGGTTCGACACCAGGCAGAAACAGGCCTCTCGTTCTTGTTGATGATGACATGAACACTCCACCTCAATGAGAAAGCTCACCTGTGCCTTCTCGGCTCCCTTGCGGTCAGGCCACAGTAGTCGTTGAAATACTTACCTGTGTGTTTGACAGAGCGGACGATTACTGGCTAAACTTGCCATAGTCACTGTTGAAATTATTTAAAATAAGGAACATTTTATATTGAATAAAAATCTCGGTGAGCTTTGGCTAGAAGAGTTGGAGTGTCTCTCTCTGTTCGTACAAAACAAAAATTTAAATTTGTCTTGGATTTCCCATCGTCAAAAATGACTAACAAAGACAGAAATAGGCAGGAAAGACGTGCGTGCGCTTTAAAATTACTTTGAAAAGGTTGAACGAGAGAATTAACGGCAAAAAGTAATTTTTGCTTCAGGATGGAATTCTGAAGTTGTTTAAAAGCTCGAACTGGAAGTGAGCTGGAACACTAACAAAAGAATTTTAACTTCATTTTTATCCTGGAGCCTCGCCAAGATTATGAGGCGTCGCTGCTAGATTCAAATTTACCGTGGAGGGCAGAGTTAGTCCCTCCTCTAGATCAAATGAAATCCTTTGTTCGGTTTAATCACACAAAGTCAGTATAGATTTCTCTTTTGATTCAGCCCAAAATCTCATACTATGCTTAAACTCTGTCTCTGGATGCTACATATCCCCACTAGTTCACGTGGGTCCCACGCAGATGGACAGTCATCCTGAACTACATCCAATCATGCATGATGAGGTGGGCAGGAACCTGTAGGACACTCTCATTTCATGTCCCCCACTAGTAAAAAAATTAAAAAGAAGAATAAAAACAAACAAAAACAAGTTATGTTTGGCTCTAAGATTTTAGTTTTATTCTTATAGTAAATTTGGACCTAAGGGGAACTCAGCGTTCATGAGGACTCCATTTTTTGTGGTCATACCTCGAGCTGGGTTCTAATTTAGTGGTTTGGGTTAGATTTGTGCTCAACAAGTCCCATGAAGGGCTTGTGCAGCTCAATCTGATTTTGGTGAACCCATTTAAATGTAGGTTCCATCTGACCTTTGTTGATTTTTATTTGGTAGGTCACAGGTGAAAGTTTGTCTTTGATCAGGTATGGGCCTGACCAATGTGGGCGAAGCTTCCGGCTGAGCTTCTCTGGTTTTGCATTTCTTTTCCAGGTTGGTTGGGCAGAGATGCAGTACCACACTTGATTCCCCACCTGGAAATCTTGGTAGGAAGCTTTGTGATCATAGCAGGTTTTACGGCCTTCCACACCTTTGTCCAAGTGCTTCTGGGCAAAAGCAAAAGTGCTTTGGGGTGTTTGTTCACATCAGCCCTGTACTGATGTGTAGTATTTGCTGTCGCGAGACCAAGAGAAGGAAATACCTGTAAAGGGTCTGGTGGACTAGGTGAACTGGCGAAATTGCAGACAAACCAAACAGTTTCTGACATGGTTTTTGCGACATCTCTCCTCATTTGTGGCCAGTAAGCCACTTTTTGGAGTGCATTGCATGTAGCTCTGACTCCTCTGTGTTCTGCGCATGAAGCTTCATGGGCCTGTGTTATTATTACCCCCTTTGGCTCAAGGCACCACGACCAAAGGAGAAGTGAGGGTTGGAGACATACATGAGAAGGCCCTTAACAATGCGCAGGGATGTGCGATTGTGGTAAAGGTGAGTCAAGTCAGGGACACAATCAAGGTCAGAATCCGAAATGCGGTGAACCAAAGGTGCAGACAGGTGCAGGATCATAGTCCGAATGGCTGGATCCCAGGAGGTCATGCTCAGTGAAGGAAGGTGACATGGTGGCAGCGGCAGGAGTAGCCATTGCGGAATTGAGCATGAGGCATCACACAAATGCCATGGGTGGGCAATAAATGTCCGGGGTGTGCACAGGGTGGCGCTGTTGTTGGCCAATGTATCTGCCATCACAAGCTGTTGATGGAGAAAGGGCAAAGGGTTACGGTTCTGTGCCCTTATCCGGGAATGCTTGAAGTCAATTACAGGTTCCAAGCGGTTAATTAGGTCCTTGCCTATCAGTAAGGGGAAGGGACACATAAAGTGGGTGGACCAATTGGTCCAATAGACCAATGGATCGAAGCTATATGTGTAAGAGTGGTCCCTCTGGTGTGTAAGGTTGAATGTTAAAAGAGCAAAGATGTAGTTTAAGATTTTTGCCTTTCTGATGCATTATTGTTTTCAGTCTGTTAAACAATGCAATCGACATCAAAGTGATATCTGCAGCTGTGTCAAGGAGAGCTTCGTGTCTTACTGTGTTTTCCAGCGTCACTACTAAATAAGGCTTTTGTGTAATCCCCCTTTTCAGTGAGGTTACCAAGGAATTGTCGGACGGGTGGTTCACCCTGAATGATTGATTCCTCATTATCGGGGACTCGTTAGAGCTAAAACGTTTCCTTGAAACAGCATTTTAAGAACTTTTATGGTTCCCACTTTCTGCAGTTTGAAAGCCCCATGGAGTTAACCAACCATGACTATGTGCTTCTCTGTGCTGAGATGCTACCCGTTGAAAGTAAAGGTGCATTTGTGCAGTTTCTGTAGTGTAGTGGTTATCACGTTCGCCTAACACGCGAAAGGTCCCTGGTTCGACACCAGGCAGAAACAGGCTCTCGTTCTTGTTGATGATGACATGAACACTCCACCTCAACGAGAAAGCTCACCTGTGCCTTCTCGGCTCCCCTTGCGGTCAGGCCACAGTAGTCGTTGAAATACTTACCTGTGTGTTTGACAGAGCGGACGATTACTGGCTAAACTTGCCATAGTCACTGTTGAAATTATTTAAAATAAGGAACATTTTATATTGAATAAAAATCTCGGTGAGCTTTGGCTAGAAGAGTTGGAGTGTCTCTCTCTGTTCGTACAAAACAAAAATTTAAATTTGTCTTGGATTTCCCATCGTCAAAAATGACTAACAAAGACAGAAATAGGCAGGAAAGACGTGCGCGCTTTAAAATTACTTTGAAAAGGTTCGAACGAGAGAATTAACGGCAAAAAGTAATTTTTGCTTCAGGATGGAATTCTGAAGTTGTTTAAAAGCTCGAACTGGAAGTGAGCTGGAACACTAACAAAAGAATTTTAACTTCATTTTTATCCTGGAGCCTCGCCAAGATTATGAGGCGTCGCTGCTAGATTCAAATTTACCGTGGAGGGCAGAGTTAGTCCCTCCTCTAGATCAAATGAAATCCTTTGTTCGGTTTAATCACACAAAGTCAAGTATAGATTTCTCTTTTGATTCAGCCCAAAATCTCATACTATGCTTAAACTCTGTCTCTGGATGCTACATATCCCCACTAGTTCACGTGGGTCCCACGCAGATGGACAGTCATCCTGAACTACATCCAAGCATGCATGATGAGGTGGGCAGGAACCTGTAGGACACTCTCATTTCATGTCCCCACTAGTAAAAAAAAAAATTAAAAAGAAGAATAAAAACAAACAAAAACAAGTTATGTTTGGCTCTAAGATTTTAGTTTTTTCTTATAGTAAATTTTGACCTAAGGGGAACTCAGCCTTCATGAGGACTCCATTCTTTTGTGGTCATACCTCGAGCTGGGTTCTAATTTAGTGGTTTGGGTTAGATTTGTGCTCAACAAGTCCATGAAGGGCTTGTGCAGCTCAATCTGATTTTGGTGAACCCATTTAAATGTAGGTTCCATCTGACCTTTGTTGATTTTTATTTGGTAGGTCACAGGTGAAAGTTTGTCTGTGATCAGGTATGGGCCTGACCAATGTGGGCGAAGCTTCCGGCTGAGCTTCTCTGGTTTTGCATTTCTTTTCCAGGTTGGTTGGGCAGAGATGCAGTACCACACTTGATTCCCCACCTGGAAATCTTGGTAGGAAGCTTTGTGATCATAGCAGGTTTTACGGCCTTCCACACCTTTGTCCAAGTGCTTCTGGGCAAAAGCAAAAGTGCTTTTGGGTGTTTGTTCACATCAGCCCTGTACTGATGTGTAGTATTTGCTGTCGCGAGACCAAGAGAAGGAAATACCTGTAAAGGGTCTGGTGGACTAGGTGAACTGGCCGAAATTGCAGACAAACCAAACAGTTTCTGACATGGTTTGCGACATCTCTCCTCATTTGTGGCCAGTAAGCCACTTTTTGGAGTGCATTGCATGTAGCTCTGACTCCTCTGTGTTCTGCGCATGAAGCTTCATGGGCCTGTGTTATTATTACCCCCTTTGGCTCAAGGCACCACGACCAAAGGAGAAGTGAGGGTTTGGAGACATACATGAGAAGGCCCTTAACAATGCGCAGGGATGTGCGATTGTGGTAAAGGTGAGTCAAGTCAGGGACACAATCAAGGTCAGAATCGAAATGCGGTGAACCAAAGGTGCAGACAGGTGCAGGATCATAGTCCGAATGGCTGGATCCCAGGAGGTCATGCTCAGTGAAGGAAGGTGACATGGTGGCAGCGGCAGGAGTAGCCATTGCGGAATTGAGCATGAGGCATCACACAAATGCCATGGGTGGGCAATAAATGTCCGGGGTGTGCACAGGGTGGCGCTGTTGTTGGCCAATGTATCTGCCATCACAAGCTGTTGATGGAGACAGGGCAAAGGGTTACGGTTCTGTGCCCTTATCCGGGAATGCTTGAAGTCAATTACAGGTTCCAAGCGGTTAATTAGGTCCTTGCCTATCAGTAAGGGGAAGGGACACATAAAGTGGGTGGACCAATTGGTCCAATAGACCAATGGATCGAAGCTATATGTGTAAGAGTGGTCCCTCTGGTGTGTAAGGTTGAATGTTAAAAGAGCAAAGATGTAGTTTAAGATTTTTGCCTTTCTGATGCATTATTGTTTTCAGTCTGTTAAACAATGCAATCGACATCAAAGTGATATCTGCAGCTGTGTCAAGGAGAGCTTCGTGTCTTACTGTGTTTTCCAGCGTCACTACTAAATAAGGCTTTTGTGTAATCCCCCTTTTCAGTGAGGTTACCAAGGAATTGTCGGACGGGTGGTTCACCCTGAATGATTGATTCCTCATTATCGGGGACTCGTTAGAGCTAAAACGTTTCCTTGAAACAGCATTTTAAGAACTTTTATGGTTCCCACTTTCTGCAGTTTGAAAGCCCCATGGAGTTAACCAACCATGACTATATGTGCTTCTCTGTGCTGAGATGCTACCCGTTGAAAGTAAAGGTGCATTTGTGCAGTTTCTGTAGTGTAGTGGTTATCACGTTCGCCTAACACGCGAAAGGTCCCTGGTTCGACACCAGGCAGAAACAGGCCTCTTGTTCTTGTTGATGATGACATGAACACTCCACCTCAACGAGAAAGCTCACCTGTGCCTTCTCGGCTCCCTTGCGGTCAGGCCACAGTAGTCGTTGAAATACTTACCTGTGTGTTTGACAGAGCGGACGATTACTGGCTAAACTTGCCATAGTCACTGTTGAAATTATTTAAAATAAGGAACATTTTATATTGAATAAAAATCTCGGTGAGCTTGGCTAGAAGAGTTGGAGTGTCTCTCTCTGTTCGTACAAAACAAAAATTTAAATTTGTCTTGGATTTCCCATCGTCAAAAATGACTAACAAAGACAGAAATAGGCAGGAAAGACGTGCGCTTTAAAATTACTTTGAAAAGGTTCGAACGAGAGAATTAACGGCAAAAAGTAATTTTTGCTTCAGGATGGAATTCTGAAGTTGTTTAAAAGCTCGAACTGGAAGTGAGCTGGAACACTAACAAAAGAATTTTAACTTCATTTTTATCCTGGAGCCTCGCCAAGATTATGAGGCGTCGCTGCTAGATTCAAATTTACCGTGGAGGGCAGAGTTAGTCCCTCCTCTAGATCAAATGAAATCCTTTGTTCGGTTTAATCACACAAAGTCAAGTATAGATTTCTCTTTTGATTCAGCCCAAAATCTCATACTATGCTTAAACTCTGTCTCTGGATGCTACATATCCCCACTAGTTCACGTGGGTCCCACGCAGATGGACAGTCATCCTGAACTACATCCAAGCATGCATGATGAGGTGGGCAGGAACCTGTAGGACACTCTCATTTCATGTCCCCACTAGTAAAAAAATTAAAAAGAAGAATAAAAACAAACAAAAACAAGTTATGTTTGGCTCTAAGATTTTAGTTTTTTCTTATAGTAAATTTTGACCTAAGGGGAACTCAGCCTTTATGAGGACTCCATTCTTTTGTGGTCATACCTCGAGCTGGGTTCTAATTTAGTGGTTTGGGTTAGATTTGTGCTCAACAAGTCCCATGAAGGGCTTGTGCAGCTCAATCTGATTTTGGTGAACCCATTTAAATGTAGGTTCCATCTGACCTTTGTTGATTTTTATTTGGTAGGTCACAGGTGAAAGTTTGTCTGTGATCAGGTATGGGCCTGACCAATGTGGGCGAAGCTTCCGGCTGAGCTTCTCTGGTTTTGCATTTCTTTTCCAGGTTGGTTGGGCAGAGATGCAGTACCACACTTGATTCCCCACCTGGAAATCTTGGTAGGAAGCTTTGTGATCATAGCAGGTTTTACGGCCTTCCACACCTTTGTCCAAGTGCTTCTGGGCAAAAGCAAAAGTGCTTTCGGGGTGTTTGTTCACATCAGCCCTGTACTGATGTGTAGTATTTGCTGTCGAGACCAAGAGAAGGAAATACCTGTAAAGGGTCTGGTGGACTAGGTGAACTGGCCGAAATTGCAGACAAACCAAACAGTTTCTGACATGGTTTGCGACATCTCTCCTCATTTGTGGCCAGTAAGCCACTTTTTGGAGTGCATTGCATGTAGCTCTGACTCCTCTGTGTTCTGCGCATGAAGCTTCATGGGCCTGTGTTATTATTACCCCCTTTGGCTCAAGGCACCACGACCAAAGGAGAAGTGAGGGTTTTGGAGACATACATGAGAAGGCCCTTAACAATGCGCAGGGATGTGCGATTGTGGTAAAGGTGAGTCAAGTCAGGGACACAATCAAGGTCAGAATCCGAAATGCGGTGAACCAAAGGTGCAGACAGGTGCAGGATCATAGTCCGAATGGCTGGATCCCAGGAGGTCATGCTCAGTGAAGGAAGGTGACATGGTGGCAGCGGCAGGAGTAGCCATTGCGGAATTGAGCATGAGGCATCACACAAATGCCATGGGTGGGCAATAAATGTCCGGGGTGTGCACAGGGTGGCGCTGTTGTTGGCCAATGTATCTGCCATCACAAGCTGTTGATGGAGACAGGGCAAAGGGTTACGGTTCTGTGCCCTTATCCGGGAATGCTTGAAGTCAATTACAGGTTCCAAGCGGTTAATTAGGTCCTTGCCTATCAGTAGGGGAAGGGACACATAAAGTGGGTGGACCAATTGGTCCAATAGACCAATGGATCGAAGCTATATGTGTAAGAGTGGTCCCTCTGGTGTGTAAGGTTGAATGTTAAAAGAGCAAAGATGTAGTTTAAGATTTTTGCCTTTCTGATGCATTATTGTTTTCAGTCTGTTAAACAATGCAATCGACATCAAAGTGATATCTGCAGCTGTGTCAAGGAGAGCTTCGTGTCTTACTGTGTTTTCCAGCGTCACTACTAAATAAGGCTTTTGTGTAATCCCCCTTTTCAGTGAGGTTACCAAGGAATTGTCGGACGGGTGGTTCACCCTGAATGATTGATTCCTCATTATCGGGGACTCGTTAGAGCTAAAACGTTTCCTTGAAACAGCATTTTAAGAACTTTTATGGTTCCCACTTTCTGCAGTTTGAAAGCCCCATGGAGTTAACCAACCATGACTATGTGCTTCTCTGTGCTGAGATGCTACCCGTTGAAAGTAAAGGTGCATTTGTGCAGTTTCTGTAGTGTAGTGGTTATCACGTTCGCCTAACACGCGAAAGGTCCCTGGTTCGACACCAGGCAGAAACAGGCTCTCGTTCTTGTTGATGATGACATGAACACTCCACCTCAACGAGAAAGCTCACCTGTGCCTTCTCGGCTCCCTTGCGGTCAGGCCACAGTAGTCGTTGAAATACTTACCTGTGTGTTTGACAGAGCGGACGATTACTGGCTAAACTTGCCATAGTCACTGTTGAAATTATTTAAAATAAGGAACATTTTATATTGAATAAAAATCTCGGTGAGCTTGGCTAGAAGAGTTGGAGTGTCTCTCTCTGTTCGTACAAAACAAAAATTTAAATTTGTCTTGATTTCCCATCGTCAAAAATGACTAACAAAGACAGAAATAGGCAGGAAAGACGTGCGCGCTTTAAAATTACTTTGAAAAGGTTCGAACGAGAGAATTAACGGCAAAAAGTAATTTTTGCTTCAGGATGGAATTCTGAAGTTGTTTAAAAGCTCGAACTGGAAGTGAGCTGGAACACTAACAAAAGAATTTTAACTTCATTTTTATCCTGGAGCCTCGCCAAGATTATGAGGCGTCGCTGCTAGATTCAAATTTACCGTGGAGGGCAGAGTTAGTCCCTCCTCTAGATCAAATGAAATCCTTTGTTCGGTTTAATCACACAAAGTCAAGTATAGATTTCTCTTTTGATTCAGCCCAAAATCTCATACTATGCTTAAACTCTGTCTCTGGATGCTACATATCCCCCACTAGTTCACGTGGGTCCCACGCAGATGGACAGTCATCCTGAACTACATCCAAGCATGCATGATGAGGTGGGCAGGAACCTGTAGGACACTCTCATTTCATGTCCCCCACTAGTAAAAAAAATTAAAAAGAAGAATAAAAACAAACAAAAACAAGTTATGTTTGGCTCTAAGATTTTAGTTTTTTTCTTATAGTAAATTTTGACCTAAGGGGAACTCAGCCTTTATGAGGACTCCATTTTTTTGTGGTCATACCTCGAGCTGGGTTCTAATTTAGTGGTTTGGGTTAGATTTGTGCTCAACAAGTCCCATGAAGGGCTTGTGCAGCTCAATCTGATTTTTGGTGAACCCATTTAAATGTAGGTTCCATCTGACCTTTGTTGATTTTTATTTGGTAGGTCACAGGTGAAAGTTTGTCTGTGATCAGGTATGGGCCTGACCAATGTGGGCGAAGCTCCGGCTGAGCTTCTCTGGTTTTGCATTTCTTTTCCAGGTTGGTTGGGCAGAGATGCAGTACCACACTTGATTCCCCACCTGGAAATCTTGGTAGGAAGCTTTGTGATCATAGCAGGTTTTACGGCCTTCCACACCTTTGTCCAAGTGCTTCTGGGCAAAAGCAAAAGTGCTTTCGGGGTGTTTGTTCACATCAGCCCTGTACTGATGTGTAGTATTTGCTGTCGCGAGACCAAGAGAAGGAAATACCTGTAAAGGGTCTGGTGGACTAGGTGAACTGGCCGAAATTGCAGACAAACCAAACAGTTTCTGACATGGTTTGCGACATCTCTCCTCATTTGTGGCCAGTAAGCCACTTTTTGGAGTGCATTGCATGTAGCTATGACTCCTCTGTGTTCTGCGCATGAAGCTTCATGGGCCTGTGTTATTATTACCCCCCTTTGGCTCAAGGCACCACGACCAAAGGAGAAGTGAGGGTTTCGGAGACATACATGAGAAGGCCCTTAACAATGCGCAGGGATGTGCGATTGTGGTAAAGGTGAGTCAAGTCAGGGACACAATCAAGGTCAGAATCCGAAATGCGGTGAACCAAAGGTGCAGACAGGTGCAGGATCATAGTCGAATGGCTGGATCCCAGGAGGTCATGCTCAGTGAAGGAAGGTGACATGGTGGCAGCGGCAGGAGTAGCCATTGCGGAATTGAGCATGAGGCATCACACAAATGCCATGGGTGGGCAATAAATGTCCGGGGTGTGCACAGGGTGGCGCTGTTGTTGGCCAATGTATCTGCCATCACAAGCTGTTGATGGAGACAGGGCAAAGGGTTACGGTTCTGTGCCCTTATCCGGGAATGCTTGAAGTCAATTACAGGTTCCAAGCGGTTAATTAGGTCCTTGCCTATCAGTAAGGGGAAGGGACACATAAAGTGGGTGGACCAATTGGTCCAATAGACCAATGGATCGAAGCTATATGTGTAAGAGTGGTCCCTCTGGTGTGTAAGGTTGAATGTTAAAAGAGCAAAGATGTAGTTTAAGATTTTTGCCTTTCTGATGCATTATTGTTTTCAGTCTGTTAAACAATGCAATCGACATCAAAGTGATATCTGCAGCTGTGTCAAGGAGAGAGCTTCGTGTCTTACTGTGTTTTCCAGCGTCACTACTAAATAAGGCTTTTGTGTAATCCCCCTTTTCAGTGAGGTTACCAAGGAATTGTCGGACGGGTGGTTCACCCTGAATGATTGATTCCTCATTATCGGGGACTCGTTAGAGCTAAAACGTTTCCTTGAAACAGCATTTTAAGAACTTTTATGGTTCCCACTTTCTGCAGTTTGAAAGCCCCATGGAGTTAACCAACCATGACTATGTGCTTCTCTGTGCTGAGATGCTACCCGTTGAAAGTAAAGGTGCATTTGTGCAGTTTCTGTAGTGTAGTGGTTATCACGTTCGCCTAACACGCGAAAGGTCCCTGGTTCGACACCAGGCAGAAACAGGCCTCTCGTTCTTGTTGATGATGACATGAACACTCCACCTCAACGAGAAAGCTCACCTGTGCCTTCTCGGCTCCCTTGCGGTCAGGCCACAGTAGTCGTTGAAATACTTACCTGTGTGTTTGACAGAGCGGACGATTACTGGCTAAACTTGCCATAGTCACTGTTGAAATTATTTAAAATAAGGAACATTTTATATTGAATAAAAATCTCGGTGAGCTTGGCTAGAAGAGTTGGAGTGTCTCTCTCTGTTCGTACAAAACAAAAATTTAAATTTGTCTTGGATTTCCCATCGTCAAAAATGACTAACAAAGACAGAAATAGGCAGGAAAGACGTGCGCGCTTTAAAATTACTTTGAAAAGGTTCGAACGAGAGAATTAACGGCAAAAAGTAATTTTTGCTTCAGGATGGAATTCTGAAGTTGTTTAAAAGCTCGAACTGGAAGTGAGCTGGAACACTAACAAAAGAATTTTAACTTCATTTTTTATCCTGGAGCCTCGCCAAGATTATGAGGCGTCGCTGCTAGATTCAAATTTACCGTGGAGGGCAGAGTTAGTCCCTCCTCTAGATCAAATGAAATCCTTTGTTCGGTTTAATCACACAAAGTCAAGTATAGATTTCTCTTTTGATTCAGCCCAAAATCTCATACTATGCTTAAACTCTGTCTCTGGATGCTACATATCCCCCACTAGTTCACGTGGGTCCCACGCAGATGGACAGTCATCCTGAACTACATCCAAGCATGCATGATGAGGTGGACAGGAACCTGTAGGACACTCTCATTTCATGTCCCCCACTAGTAAAAAAAAATTAAAAGAAGAATAAAAACAAACAAAAACAAGTTATGTTTGGCTCTAAGATTTTAGTTTTTTTCTTATAGTAAATTTTGACCTAAGGGGAACTCAGCCTTTATGAGGACTCCATTCTTTTGTGGTCATACCTCGAGCTGGGTTCTAATTTAGTGGTTTGGGTTAGATTTGTGCTCAACAAGTCCCATGAAGGGCTTGTGCAGCTCAATCTGATTTTGGTGAAGCCATTTAAATGTAGGTTCCATCTGACCTTTGTTGATTTTTATTTGGTAGGTCACAGGTGAAAGTTTGTCTGTGATCAGGTATGGGCCTGACCAATGTGGGCGAAGCTTCCGGCTGAGCTTCTCTGGTTTTGCATTTCTTTTCCAGGTTGGTTGGGCAGAGATGCAGTACCACACTTGATTCCCCACCTGGAAATCTTGGTAGGAAGCTTTGTGATCATAGCAGGTTTTACGGCCTTCCACACCTTTGTCCAAGTGCTTCTGGGCAAAAGCAAAAGTGCTTTGGGTGTTTGTTCACATCAGCCCTGTACTGATGTGTAGTATTTGCTGTCGCGAGACCAAGAGAAGGAAATACCTGTAAAGGGTCTGGTGGACTAGGTGAACTGGCGAAATTGCAGACAAACCAAACAGTTTCTGACATGGTTTGCGACATCTCTCCTCATTTGTGGCCAGTAAGCCACTTTTTGGAGTGCATTGCATGTAGCTAGCTGACTCCTCTGTGTTCTGCGCATGAAGCTTCATGGGCCTGTGTTATTATTACCCCCTTTGGCTCAAGGCACCACGACCAAAGGAGAAGTGAGGGTTTCGGAGACATACATGAGAAGGCCCAACAATGCGCAGGGATGTGCGATTGTGGTAAAGGTGAGTCAAGTCAGGGACACAATCAAGGTCAGAATCCGAAATGCGGTGAACCAAAGGTGCAGACAGGTGCAGGATCATAGTCCGAATGGCTGGATCCCAGGAGGTCATGCTCAGTGAAGGAAGGTGACATGGTGGCAGCGGCAGGAGTAGCCATTGCGGAATTGAGCATGAGGCATCACACAAATGCCATGGGTGGGCAATAAATGTCCGGGGTGTGCACAGGGTGGCGCTGTTGTTGGCCAATGTATCTGCCATCACAAGCTGTTGATGGAGACAGGGCAAAGGGTTACGGTTCTGTGCCCTTATCCGGGAATGCTTGAAGTCAATTACAGGTTCCAAGCGGTTAATTAGGTCCTTGCCTATCAGTAAGGGGAAGGGACACATAAAGTGGGTGGACCAATTGGTCCAATAGACCAATGGATCGAAGCTATATGTGTAAGAGTGGTCCCTCTGGTGTGTAAGGTTGAATGTTAAAAGAGCAAAGATGTAGTTTAAGATTTTTGCCTTTCTGATGCATTATTGTTTTCAGTCTGTTAAACAATGCAATCGACATCAAAGTGATATCTGCAGCTGTGTCAAGGAGAGCTTCGTGTCTTACTGTGTTTTCCAGCGTCACTACTAAATAAGGCTTTTGTGTAATCCCCCTTTTCAGTGAGGTTACCAAGGAATTGTCGGACGGGTGGTTCACCCTGAATGATTGATTCCTCATTATCGGGGGACTCGTTAGAGCTAAAACGTTACCTTGAAACAGCATTTTAAGAACTTTTATGGTTCCCACTTTCTGCAGTTTGAAAGCCCCATGGAGTTAACCAACCATGACTATGTGCTTCTCTGTGCTGAGATGCTACCCGTTGAAAGTAAAGGTGCATTTGTGCAGTTTCTGTAGTGTAGTGGTTATCACGTTCGCCTAACACGCGAAAGGTCCCTGGTTCGACACCAGGCAGAAACAGGCCTAACGTTCTTGTTGATGATGACATGAACACTCCACCTCAACGAGAAAGCTCACCTGTGCCTTCTCGGCTCCCTTGCGGTCAGGCCACAGTAGTCGTTGAAATACTTCATTGTGTGTTTGACAGAGCGGACGATTACTGGCTAAACTTGCCATAGTCACTGTTGAAATTATTTAAAATAAGGAACATTTTATATTGAATAAAAATCTCGGTGAGCTTCGGCTAGAAGAGTTGGAGTGTCTCTCTCTGTTCGTACAAAACAAAAATTTAAATTTGTCTTGGATTTCCCATCGTCAAAAATGACTAACAAAGACAGAAATAGGCAGGAAAGACGTGCGCGCTTTAAAATTACTTTGAAAAGGTTCGAACGAGAGAATTAACGGCAAAAAGTAATTTTTGCTTCAGGATGGAATTCTGAAGTTGTTTAAAAGCTCGAACTGGAAGTGAGCTGGAACACTAACAAAGGAATTTTAACTTCATTTTTTATCCTGGAGCCTCGCCAAGATTATGAGGCGTCGCTGCTAGATTCAAATTTACCGTGGAGGGCAGAGTTAGTCCCTCCTCTAGATCAAATGAAATCCTTTGTTCGGTTTAATCACACAAAGTCAAGTATAGATTTCTCTTTTGATTCAGCCCAAAATCTCATACTATGCTTAAACTCTGTCTCTGGATGCTACATATCCCCACTAGTTCACGTGGGTCCCACGCAGATGGACAGTCATCCTGAACTACATCCAAGCATGCATGATGAGGTGGGCAGGAACCTGTAGGACACTCTCATTTCATGTCCCCACTAGTAAAAAAAAATTAAAAAGAAGAATAAAAACAAACAAAAACAAGTTATGTTTGGCTCTAAGATTTTAGTTTTTTCTTATAGTAAATTTTGACCTAAGGGGAAGTCAGCCTTTATGAGGACTCCATTCTTTTGTGGTCATACCTCGAGCTGGGTTCTAATTTAGTGGTTTGGGTTAGATTTGTGCTCAACAAGTCCCATGAAGGGCTTGTGCAGCTCAATCTGATTTTGGTGAAGCCATTTAAATGTAGGTTCCATCTGACCTTTGTTGATTTTTATTTGGTAGGTCACAGGTGAAAGTTTGTCTGTGATCAGGTATGGGCCTGACCAATGTGGGCGAAGCTTCCGGCTGAGCTTCTCTGGTTTTGCATTTCTTTTCCAGGTTGGTTGGGCAGAGATGCAGTACCACACTTGATTCCCCACCTGGAAATCTTGGTAGGAAGCTTTGTGATCATAGCAGGTTTTACGGCCTTCCACACCTTTGTCCAAGTGCTTCTGGGCAAAAGCAAAAGTGCTTTCGGGGTGTTTGTTCACATCAGCCCTGTACTGATGTGTAGTATTTGCTGTCGCGAGACCAAGAGAAGGAAATACCTGTAAAGGGTCTGGTGGACTAGGTGAACTGGCCGAAATTGCAGACAAACCAAACAGTTTCTGACATGGTTTGCGACATCTCTCCTCATTTGTGGCCAGTAAGCCACTTTTTGGAGTGCATTGCATGTAGCTATGACTCTCTGTGTTCTGCGCATGAAGCTTCATGGGCCTGTGTTATTATTACCCCCTTTGGCTCAAGGCACCACGACCAAAGGAGAAGTGAGGGTTTCGGAGACATACATGAGAAGGCCCTTAACAATGCGCAGGGATGTGCGATTGTGGTAAAGGTGAGTCAAGTCAGGGACACAATCAAGGTCAGAATCCAAATGCGGTGAACCAAAGGTGCAGACAGGTGCAGGATCATAGTCCGAATGGCTGGATCCCAGGAGGTCATGCTCAGTGAAGGAAGGTGACATGGTGGCAGCGGCAGGAGTAGCCATTGCGGAATTGAGCATGAGGCATCACACAAATGCCATGGGTGGGCAATAAATGTCCGGGGTGTGCACAGGGTGGCGCTGTTGTTGGCCAATGTATCTGCCATCACAAGCTGTTGATGGAGACAGGGCAAAGGGTTACGGTTCTGTGCCCTTATCCGGGAATGCTTGAAGTCAATTACAGGTTCCAAGCGGTTAATTAGGTCCTTGCCTATCAGTAAGGGGAAGGGACACATAAAGTGGGTGGACCAATTGGTCCAATAGACCAATGGATCGAAGCTATATGTGTAAGAGTGGTCCTCTGGTGTGTAAGGTTGAATGTTAAAAGAGCAAAGATGTAGTTTAAGATTTTTGCCTTTCTGATGCATTATTGTTTTCAGTCTGTTAAACAATGCAATCGACATCAAAGTGATATCTGCAGCTGTGTCAAGGAGAGCTTCGTGTCTTACTGTGTTTTCCAGCGTCACTACTAAATAAGGCTTTTGTGTAATCCCCCTTTTCAGTGAGGTTACCAAGGAATTGTCGGACGGGTGGTTCACCCTGAATGATTGATTCCTCATTATCGGGGACTCGTTAGAGCTAAAACGTTTCCTTGAAACAGCATTTTAAGAACTTTTATGGTTCCCACTTTCTGCAGTTTGAAAGCCCCATGGAGTTAACCAACCATGACTATGTGCTTCTCTGTGCTGAGATGCTACCCGTTGAAAGTAAAGGTGCATTTGTGCAGTTTCTGTAGTGTAGTGGTTATCACGTTCGCCTAACACGCGAAAGGTCCCTGGTTCGACACCAGGCAGAAACAGGCCTCTTGTTCTTGTTGATGATGACATGAACACTCCACCTCAACGAGAAAGCTCACCTGTGCCTTCTCGGCTCCCTTGCGGTCAGGCCACAGTAGTCGTTGAAATACTTACCTGTGTGTTTGACAGAGCGGACGATTACTGGCTAAACTTGCCATAGTCACTGTTGAAATTATTTAAAATAAGGAACATTTTATATTGAATAAAAATCTCGGTGAGCTTCGGCTAGAAGAGTTGGAGTGTCTCTCTCTGTTCGTACAAAACAAAAATTTAAATTTGTCTTGATTTCCCATCGTCAAAAATGACTAACAAAGACAGAAATAGGCAGGAAAGACGCGCGCTTTAAAATTACTTTGAAAAGGTTCGAACGAGAGAATTAACGGCAAAAGTAATTTTTGCTTCAGGATGGAATTCTGAAGTTGTTTAAAAGCTCGAACTGGAAGTGAGCTGGAACACTAACAAAAGAATTTTAACTTCATTTTTTATCCTGGAGCCTCGCCAAGATTATGAGGCGTCGCTGCTAGATTCAAATTTACCGTGGAGGGCAGAGTTAGTCCCTCCTCTAGATCAAATGAAATCCTTTGTTGGTTTAATCACACAAAGTCAAGTATAGATTTCTCTTTTGATTCAGCCCAAAATCTCATACTATGCTTAAACTCTGTCTCTGGATGCTACATATCCCCACTAGTTCACGTGGGTCCCACGCAGATGGACAGTCATCCTGAACTACATCCAAGCATGCATGATGAGGTGGACAGGAACCTGTAGGACACTCTCATTTCATGTCCCCACTAGTAAAAAAAATTAAAAAGAAGAATAAAAACAAACAAAAACAAGTTATGTTTGGCTCTAAGATTTTAGTTTTTTCTTATAGTAAATTTTGACCTAAGGGGAACTCAGCCTTTATGAGGACTCCATTCTTTTGTGGTCATACCTCGAGCTGGGTTCTAATTTAGTGGTTTGGGTTAGATTTGTGCTCAACAAGTCCCATGAAGGGCTTGTGCAGCTCAATCTGATTTTGGTGAACCCATTTAAATGTAGGTTCCATCTGACCTTTGTTGATTTTTATTTGGTAGGTCACAGGTGAAAGTTTGTCTGTGATCAGGTATGGGCCTGACCAATGTGGGCGAAGCTTCCGGCTGAGCTTCTCTGGTTTTGCATTTCTTTTCCAGGTTGGTTGGGCAGAGATGCAGTACCACACTTGATTCCCCACCTGGAAATCTTGGTAGGAAGCTTTGTGATCATAGCAGGTTTTACGGCCTTCCACACCTTTGTCCAAGTGCTTCTGGGCAAAAGCAAAAGTGCTTTTGGGTGTTTGTTCACATCAGCCCTGTACTGATGTGTAGTATTTGCTGTCGCGAGACCAAGAGAAGGAAATACCTGTAAAGGGTCTGGTGGACTAGGTGAACTGGCGAAATTGCAGACAAACCAAACAGTTTCTGACATGGTTTGCGACATCTCTCCTCATTTGTGGCCAGTAAGCCACTTTTTGGAGTGCATTGCATGTAGCTCTGACTCCTCTGTGTTCTGCGCATGAAGCTTCATGGGCCTGTGTTATTATTACCCCCTTTGGCTCAAGGCACCACGACCAAAGGAGAAGTGAGGGTTTGGAGACATACATGAGAAGGCCCTTAACAATGCGCAGGGATGTGCGATTGTGGTAAAGGTGAGTCAAGTCAGGGACACAATCAAGGTCAGAATCCGAAATGCGGTGAACCAAAGGTGCAGACAGGTGCAGGATCATAGAATGGCTGGCTGGATCCCAGGAGGTCATGCTCAGTGAAGGAAGGTGACATGGTGGCAGCGGCAGGAGTAGCCATTGCGGAATTGAGCATGAGGCATCACACAAATGCCATGGGTGGGCAATAAATGTCCGGGGTGTGCACAGGGTGGCGCTGTTGTTGTTGGCCAATGTATCTGCCATCACAAGCTGTTGATGGAGACAGGGCAAAGGGTTACGGTTCTGTGCCCTTATCCGGGAATGCTTGAAGTCAATTACAGGTTCCAAGCGGTTAATTAGGTCCTTGCCTATCAGTAAGGGGAAGGGACACATAAAGTGGGTGGACCAATTGGTCCAATAGACCAATGGATCGAAGCTATATGTGTAAGAGTGGTCCCTCTGGTGTGTAAGGTTGAATGTTAAAAGAGCAAAGATGTAGTTTAAGATTTTTGCCTTTCTGATGCATTATTGTTTTCAGTCTGTTAAACAATGCAATCGACATCAAAGTGATATCTGCAGCTGTGTCAAGGAGAGCTTCGTGTCTTACTGTGTTTTCCAGCGTCACTACTAAATAAGGCTTTTGTGTAATCCCCCTTTTCAGTGAGGTTACCAAGGAATTGTCGGACGGGTGGTTCACCCTGAATGATTGATTCCTCATTATCGGGGACTCGTTAGAGCTAAACGTTTCCTTGAAACAGCATTTTAAGAACTTTTATGGTTCCCACTTTCTGCAGTTTGAAAGCCCCATGGAGTTAACCAACCATGACTATGTGCTTCTCTGTGCTGAGATGCTACCCGTTGAAAGTAAAGGTGCATTTGTGCAGTTTCTGTAGTGTAGTGGTTATCACGTTCGCCTCACACGCGAAAGGTCCCTGGTTCGACACCAGGCAGAAACAGGCCTCTCGTTCTTGTTGATGATGACATGAACACTCCACCTCAACGAGAAAGCTCACCTGTGCCTTCTCGGCTCCCTTGCGGTCAGGCCACAGTAGTCGTTGAAATACTTCATTGTGTGTTTGACAGAGCGGACGATTACTGGCTAAACTTGCCATAGTCACTGTTGAAATTATTTAAAATAAGGAACATTTTATATTGAATAAAAATCTCGGTGAGCTTCGGCTAGAATAGTTGGAGTGTCTCTCTCTGTTCGTACAAAACAAAAATTTCAATTTGTCTTGGATTTCCCATCGTCAAAAATGACTAACAAAGACAGAAATAGGCAGGAAAGACGACGCGCGCTTTAAAATTACTTTGAAAAGGTTCGAACGAGAGAATTAACGGCAAAAAGTAATTTTTGCTTCAGGATGGAATTCTGAAGTTGTTTAAAAGCTCGAACTGGAAGTGAGCTGGAACACTAACAAAGGAATTTTAACTTCATTTTTTATCCTGGAGCCTCGCCAAGATTATGAGGCGTCGCTGCTAGATTCAAATTTACCGTGGAGGGCAGAGTTAGTCCCTCCTCTAGATCAAATGAAATCCTTTGTTTGGTTTAATCACGCAAAGTCAAGTATAGATTTCTCTTTTGATTCAGCCCAAAATCTCATACTATGCTTAAACTCTGTCTCTGGATGCTACATATCCCCCACTAGTTCACGTGGGTCCCACGCAGATGGACAGTCATCCTGAACTGCATCCAAGCATGCATGATGAGGTGGACAGGAACCTGTAGGACACTCTCATTTCATGTCCCCACTAGTAAAAAAAAATTAAAAGAAGAATAAAAACAAACAAAAACAAGTTATGTTTGGCTCTAAGATTTTAGTTTTTTCTTATAGTAAATTTTGACCTAAGGGGAACTCAGCCTTTATGAGGACTCCATTCTTTTGTGGTCATACCTCGAGCTGGGTTCTAATTTAGTGGTTTGGGTTAGATTTGTGCTCAACAAGTCCCATGAAGGGCTTGTGCAGCTCAATCTGATTTTGGTGAACCCATTTAAATGTAGGTTCCATCTGACCTTTGTTGATTTTTATTTGGTAGGTCACAGGTGAAAGTTTGTCTGTGATCAGGTATGGGCCTGACCAATGTGGGCGAAGCTTCCGGCTGAGCTTCTCTGGTTTTGCATTTCTTTTCCAGGTTGGTTGGGCAGAGATGCAGTACCACACTTGATTCCCCACCTGGAAATCTTGGTAGGAAGCTTTGTGATCATAGCAGGTTTTACGGCCTTCCACACCTTTGTCCAAGTGCTTCTGGGCAAAAGCAAAAGTGCTTTGGGTGTTTGTTCACATCAGCCCTGTACTGATGTGTAGTATTTGCTGTCGCGAGACCAAGAGAAGGAAATACCTGTAAAGGGTCTGGTGGACTAGGTGAACTGGCCGAAATTGCAGACAAACCAAACAGTTTCTGACATGGTTTGCGACATCTCTCCTCATTTGTGGCCAGTAAGCCACTTTTTGGAGTGCATTGCATGTAGCTCTGACTCCTCTGTGTTCTGCGCATGAAGCTTCATGGGCCTGTGTTATTATTACCCCCTTTGGCTCAAGGCACCACGACCAAAGGAGAAGTGAGGGTTTCGGAGACATACATGAGAAGGCCCTTAACAATGCGCAGGGATGTGCGATTGTGGTAAAGGTGAGTCAAGTCAGGGACACAATCAAGGTCAGAATCCGAAATGCGGTGAACCAAAGGTGCAGACAGGTGCAGGATCATAGTCCGAATGGCTGGATCCCAGGAGGTCATGCTCAGTGAAGGAAGGTGACATGGTGGCAGCGGCAGGAGTAGCCATTGCGGAATTGAGCATGAGGCATCACACAAATGCCATGGGTGGGCAATAAATGTCCGGGGTGTGCACAGGGTGGCGCTGTTGTTGGCCAATGTATCTGCCATCACAAGCTGTTGATGGAGACAGGGCAAAGGGTTACGGTTCTGTGCCCTTATCCGGGAATGCTTGAAGTCAATTACAGGTTCCAAGCGGTTAATTAGGTCCTTGCCTATCAGTAAGGGGAAGGGACACATAAAGTGGGTGGACCAATTGGTCCAATAGACCAATGGATCGAAGCTATATGTGTAAGAGTGGTCCCTCTGGTGTGTAAGGTTGAATGTTAAAAGAGCAAAGATGTAGTTTAAGATTTTTGCCTTTCTGATGCATTATTGTTTTCAGTCTGTTAAACAATGCAATCGACATCAAAGTGATATCTGCAGCTGTGTCAAGGAGAGCTTCGTGTCTTACTGTGTTTTCCAGCGTCACTACTACTAAAAGGCTTTTGTGTAATCCCCCTTTTCAGTGAGGTTACCAAGGAATTGTCGGACGGGTGGTTCACCCTGAATGATTGATTCCTCATTATCGGGGACTCGTTAGAGCTAAAACGTTTCCTTGAAACAGCATTTTAAGAACTTTTATGGTTCCCACTTTCTGCAGTTTGAAAGCCCCATGGAGTTAACCAACCATGACTATGTGCTTCTCTGTGCTGAGATGCTACCCGTTGAAAGTAAAGGTGCATTTGTGCAGTTTCTGTAGTGTAGTGGTTATCACGTTCGCCTAACACGCGAAAGGTCCCTGGTTCGACACCAGGCAGAAACAGGCCTCTCGTTCTTGTTGATGATGACATGAACACTCCACCTCAACGAGAAAGCTCACCTGTGCCTTCTCGGCTCCCTTGCGGTCAGGCCACAGTAGTCGTTGAAATACTTACCTGTGTGTTTGACAGAGCGGACGATTACTGGCTAAACTTGCCATAGTCACTGTTGAAATTATTTAAAATAAGGAACATTTTATATTGAATAAAAATCTCGGTGAGCTTCGGCTAGAAGAGTTGGAGTGTCTCTCTCTGTTCGTACAAAACAAAAATTTAAATTTGTCTTGATTTCCCATCGTCAAAAATGACTAACAAAGACAGAAATAGGCAGGAAAAGACGGCGCGCTTTAAAATTACTTTGAAAAGGTTCGAACGAGAGAATTAACGGCAAAAAGTAATTTTTGCTTCAGGATGGAATTCTGAAGTTGTTTAAAAGCTCGAACTGGAAGTGAGCTGGAACACTAACAAAAGAATTTTAACTTCATTTTTTATCCTGGAGCCTCGCCAAGATTATGAGGCGTCGCTGCTAGATTCAAATTTACCGTGGAGGGCAGAGTTAGTCCCTCCTCTAGATCAAATGAAATCCTTTGTTGGTTTAATCACACAAAGTCAAGTATAGATTTCTCTTTTGATTCAGCCCAAAATCTCATACTATGCTTAAACTCTGTCTCTGGATGCTACATATCCCCACTAGTTCACGTGGGTCCCACGCAGATGGACAGTCATCCTGAACTACATCCAAGCATGCATGATGAGGTGGACAGGAACCTGTAGGACACTCTCATTTCATGTCCCCACTAGTAAAAAAAAAATTTAAAAGAAGAATAAAAACAAACAAAAACAAGTTATGTTTGGCTCTAAGATTTTAGTTTTTTCTTATAGTAAATTTTGACCTAAGGGGAACTCAGCCTTTATGAGGACTCCATTCTTTTGTGGTCATACTCGAGCTGGGTTCTAATTTAGTGGTTTGGGTTAGATTTGTGCTCAACAAGTCCCATGAAGGGCTTGTGCAGCTCAATCTGATTTTGGTGAACCCATTTAAATGTAGGTTCCATCTGACCTTTGTTGATTTTTATTTGGTAGGTCACAGGTGAAAGTTTGTCTGTGATCAGGTATGGGCCTGACCAATGTGGGCGAAGCTTCCGGCTGAGCTTCTCTGGTTTTGCATTTCTTTTCCAGGTTGGTTGGGCAGAGATGCAGTACCACACTTGATTCCCCACCTGGAAATCTTGGTAGGAAGCTTTGTGATCATAGCAGGTTTTACGGCCTTCCACACCTTTGTCCAAGTGCTTCTGGGCAAAAGCAAAAGTGCTTCGGGGTGTTTGTTCACATCAGCCCTGTACTGATGTGTAGTATTTGCTGTCGCGAGACCAAGAGAAGGAAATACCTGTAAAGGGTCTGGTGGACTAGGTGAACTGGCCGAAATTGCAGACAAACCAAACAGTTTCTGACATGGTTTGCGACATCTCTCCTCATTTGTGGCCAGTAAGCCACTTTTTGGAGTGCATTGCATGTAGCTCTGACTCCTCTGTGTTCTGCGCATGAAGCTTCATGGGCCTGTGTTATTATTACCCCCTTTGGCTCAAGGCACCACGACCAAAGGAGAAGTGAGGGTTTCGGAGACATACATGAGAAGGCCCTTAACAATGCGCAGGGATGTGCGATTGTGGTAAAGGTGAGTCAAGTCAGGGACACAATCAAGGTCAGAATCGAAATGCGGTGAACCAAAGGTGCAGACAGGTGCAGGATCATAGTCCGAATGGCTGGATCCCAGGAGGTCATGCTCAGTGAAGGAAGGTGACATGGTGGCAGCGGCAGGAGTAGCCATTGCGGAATTGAGCATGAGGCATCACACAAATGCCATGGGTGGGCAATAAATGTCCGGGGTGTGCACAGGGTGGCGCTGTTGTTGGCCAATGTATCTGCCATCACAAGCTGTTGATGGAGACAGGGCAAAGGGTTACGGTTCTGTGCCCTTATCCGGGAATGCTTGAAGTCAATTACAGGTTCCAAGCGGTTAATTAGGTCCTTGCCTATCAGTAAGGGGAAGGGACACATAAAGTGGGTGGACCAATTGGTCCAATAGACCAATGGATCGAAGCTATATGTGTAAGAGTGGTCCCTCTGGTGTGTAAGGTTGAATGTTAAAAGAGCAAAGATGTAGTTTAAGATTTTTTTTGCCTTTCTGATGCATTATTGTTTTCAGTCTGTTAAACAATGCAATCGACATCAAAGTGATATCTGCAGCTGTGTCAAGGAGAGCTTCGTGTCTTACTGTGTTTTCCAGCGTCACTACTAAATAAGGCTTTTGTGTAATCCCCCTTTTCAGTGAGGTTACCAAGGAATTGTCGGACGGGTGGTTCACCCTGAATGATTGATTCCTCATTATCGGGGACTCGTTAGAGCTAAAACGTTTCCTTGAAACAGCATTTTAAGAACTTTTATGGTTCCCACTTTCTGCAGTTTGAAAGCCCCATGGAGTTAACCAACCATGACTATGTGCTTCTCTGTGCTGAGATGCTACCCGTTGAAAGTAAAGGTGCATTTGTGCAGTTTCTGTAGTGTAGTGGTTATCACGTTCGCCTAACACGCGAAAGGTCCCTGGTTCGACACCAGGCAGAAACAGGCCTCTCGTTCTTGTTGATGATGACATGAACACTCCACCTCAACGAGAAAGCTCTTCACCTGTGCCTTCTCGGCTCCCTTGCGGTCAGGCCACAGTAGTCGTTGAAATACTTACCTGTGTGTTTGACAGAGCGGACGATTACTGGCTAAACTTGCCATAGTCACTGTTGAAATTATTTAAAATAAGGAACATTTTATATTGAATAAAAATCTCGGTGAGCTTCGGCTAGAAGAGTTGGAGTGTCTCTCTCTGTTCGTACAAAACAAAAATTTAAATTTGTCTTGATTTCCCATCGTCAAAAATGACTAACAAAGACAGAAATAGGCAGGAAAGACGCGCGCTTTAAAATTACTTTGAAAAGGTTCGAACGAGAGAATTAACGGCAAAAAGTAATTTTTGCTTCAGGATGGAATTCTGAAGTTGTTTAAAAGCTCGAACTGGAAGTGAGCTGGAACACTAACAAAAGAATTTTAACTTCATTTTTTATCCTGGAGCCTCGCCAAGATTATGAGGCGTCGCTGCTAGATTCAAATTTACCGTGGAGGGCAGAGTTAGTCCCTCCTCTAGATCAAATGAAATCCTTTGTTCGGTTTAATCACACAAAGTCAAGTATAGATTTCTCTTTTGATTCAGCCCAAAATCTCATACTATGCTTAAACTCTGTCTCTGGATGCTACATATCCCCACTAGTTCACGTGGGTCCCACGCAGATGGACAGTCATCCTGAACTACATCCAAGCATGCATGATGAGGTGGACAGGAACCTGTAGGACACTCTCATTTCATGTCCCCACTAGTAAAAAAAAATTAAAAGAAGAATAAAAACAAACAAAAACAAGTTATGTTTGGCTCTAAGATTTTAGTTTTTTCTTATAGTAAATTTTGACCTAAGGGGAACTCAGCCTTTATGAGGACTCCATTCTTTTGTGGTCATACCTCGAGCTGGGTTCTAATTTAGTGGTTTGGGTTAGATTTGTGCTCAACAAGTCCCATGAAGGGCTTGTGCAGCTCAATCTGATTTTGGTGAACCCATTTAAATGTAGGTTCCATCTGACCTTTGTTGATTTTTATTTGGTAGGTCACAGGTGAAAGTTTGTCTGTGATCAGGTATGGGCCTGACCAATGTGGGCGAAGCTTCCGGCTGAGCTTCTCTGGTTTTGCATTTCTTTTCCAGGTTGGTTGGGCAGAGATGCAGTACCACACTTGATTCCCCACCTGGAAATCTTGGTAGGAAGCTTTGTGATCATAGCAGGTTTTACGGCCTTCCACACCTTTGTCCAAGTGCTTCTGGGCAAAAGCAAAAGTGCTTTCGGGGTGTTTGTTCACATCAGCCCTGTACTGATGTGTAGTATTTTTGCTGTCGCGAGACCAAGAGAAGGAAATACCTGTAAAGGGTCTGGTGGACTAGGTGAACTGGCCGAAATTGCAGACAAACCAAACAGTTTCTGACATGGTTTGCGACATCTCTCCTCATTTGTGGCCAGTAAGCCACTTTTTGGAGTGCATTGCATGTAGCTCTGACTCCTCTGTGTTCTGCGCATGAAGCTTCATGGGCCTGTGTTATTATTACCCCCTTTGGCTCAAGGCACCACGACCAAAGGAGAAGTGAGGGTTTCGGAGACATACATGAGAAGGCCCTTAACAATGCGCAGGGATGTGCGATTGTGGTAAAGGTGAGTCAAGTCAGGGACACAATCAAGGTCAGAATCCGAAATGCGGTGAACCAAAGGTGCAGACAGGTGCAGGATCATAGTCCGAATGGCTGGATCCCAGGAGGTCATGCTCAGTGAAGGAAGGTGACATGGTGGCAGCGGCAGGAGTAGCCATTGCGGAATTGAGCATGAGGCATCACACAAATGCCATGGGTGGGCAATAAATGTCCGGGGTGTGCACAGGGTGGCGCTGTTGTTGGCCAATGTATCTGCCATCACAAGCTGTTGATGGAGACAGGGCAAAGGGTTACGGTTCTGTGCCCTTATCCGGGAATGCTTGAAGTCAATTACAGGTTCCAAGCGGTTAATTAGGTCCTTGCCTATCAGTAAGGGGAAGGGGACACATAAAGTGGGTGGACCAATTGGTCCAATAGACCAATGGATCGAAGCTATATGTGTAAGAGTGGTCCCTCTGGTGTGTAAGGTTGAATGTTAAAAGAGCAAAGATGTAGTTTAAGATTTTTGCCTTTCTGATGCATTATTGTTTTCAGTCTGTTAAACAATGCAATCGACATCAAAGTGATATCTGCAGCTGTGTCAAGGAGAGCTTCGTGTCTTACTGTGTTTTCCAGCGTCACTACTAAATAAGGCTTTTGTGTAATCCCCCTTTTCAGTGAGGTTACCAAGGAATTGTCGGACGGGTGGTTCACCCTGAATGATTGATTCCTCATTATCGGGGACTCGTTAGAGCTAAAACGTTTCCTTGAAACAGCATTTTAAGAACTTTTATGGTTCCCACTTTCTGCAGTTTGAAAGCCCCATGGAGTTAACCAACCATGACTATGTGCTTCTCTGTGCTGAGATGCTACCCGTTGAAAGTAAAGGTGCATTTGTGCAGTTTCTGTAGTGTAGTGGTTATCACGTTCGCCTAACACGCGAAAGGTCCCTGGTTCGACACCAGGCAGAAACAGGCCTCTTGTTCTTGTTGATGATGACATGAACACTCCACCTCAACGAGAAAGCTCACCTGTGCCTTCTCGGCTCCCTTGCGGTCAGGCCACAGTAGTCGTTGAAATACTTACCTGTGTGTTTGACAGAGCGGACGATTACTGGCTAAACTTGCCATAGTCACTGTTGAAATTATTTAAAATAAGGAACATTTTATATTGAATAAAAATCTCGGTGAGCTTCGGCTAGAAGAGTTGGAGTGTCTCTCTCTGTTCGTACAAAACAAAAATTTAAATTTGTCTTGGATTTCCCATCGTCAAAAATGACTAACAAAGACAGAAATAGGCAGGAAAGACGTGCGCGCTTTAAAATTACTTTGAAAAGGTTCGAACGAGAGAATTAACGGCAAAAAGTAATTTTTGCTTCAGGATGGAATTCTGAAGTTGTTTAAAAGCTCGAACTGGAAGTGAGCTGGAACACTAACAAAAGAATTTTAACTTCATTTTTATCCTGGAGCCTCGCCAAGATTATGAGGCGTCGCTGCTAGATTCAAATTTACCGTGGAGGGCAGAGTTAGTCCCTCCTCTAGATCAAATGAAATCCTTTGTTGGTTTAATCACACAAAGTCAAGTATAGATTTCTCTTTTGATTCAGCCCAAAATCTCATACTATGCTTAAACTCTGTCTCTGGATGCTACATATCCCCCACTAGTTCACGTGGGTCCCACGCAGATGGACAGTCATCCTGAACTACATCCAAGCATGCATGATGAGGTGGACAGGAACCTGTAGGACACTCTCATTTCATGTCCCCACTAGTAAAAAAAATTAAAAGAAGAATAAAAACAAACAAAAACAAGTTATGTTTGGCTCTAAGATTTTAGTTTTTTCTTATAGTAAATTTTGACCTAAGGGGAAGTCAGCCTTTATGAGGACTCCATTCTTTTGTGGTCATACCTCGAGCTGGGTTCTAATTTAGTGGTTTGGGTTAGATTTGTGCTCAACAAGTCCCATGAAGGGCTTGTGCAGCTCAATCTGATTTTGGTGAACCCATTTAAATGTAGGTTCCATCTGACCTTTGTTGATTTTTATTTGGTAGGTCACAGGTGAAAGTTTGTCTGTGATCAGGTATGGGCCTGACCAATGTGGGCGAAGCTTCCGGCTGAGCTTCTCTGGTTTTGCATTTCTTTTCCAGGTTGGTTGGGCAGAGATGCAGTACCACACTTGATTCCCCACCTGGAAATCTTGGTAGGAAGCTTTGTGATCATAGCAGGTTTTACGGCCTTCCACACCTTTGTCCAAGTGCTTCTGGGCAAAAGCAAAAGTGCTTTCGGGGTGTTTGTTCACATCAGCCCTGTACTGATGTGTAGTATTTGCTGTCGCGAGACCAAGAGAAGGAAATACCTGTAAAGGGTCTGGTGGACTAGGTGAACTGGCGAAATTGCAGACAAGCCAAACAGTTTCTGACATGGTTTGCGACATCTCTCCTCATTTGTGGCCAGTAAGCCACTTTTTGGAGTGCATTGCATGTAGCTCTGACTCCTCTGTGTTCTGCGCATGAAGCTTCATGGGCCTGTGTTATTATTACCCCCTTTGGCTCAAGGCACCACGACCAAAGGAGAAGTGAGGGTTTCGGAGACATACATGAGAAGGCCCTTAACAATGCGCAGGGATGTGCGATTGTGGTAAAGGTGAGTCAAGTCAGGGACACAATCAAGGTCAGAATCCGAAATGCGGTGAACCAAAGGTGCAGACAGGTGCAGGATCATAGTCCGAATGGCTGGATCCCAGGAGGTCATGCTCAGTGAAGGAAGGTGACATGGTGGCAGCGGCAGGAGTAGCCATTGCGGAATTGAGCATGAGGCATCACACAAATGCCATGGGTGGGCAATAAATGTCCGGGGTGTGCACAGGGTGGCGCTGTTGTTGGCCAATGTATCTGCCATCACAAGCTGTTGATGGAGACAGGGCAAAGGGTTACGGTTCTGTGCCCTTATCCGGGAATGCTTGAAGTCAATTACAGGTTCCAAGCGGTTAATTAGGTCCTTGCCTATCAGTAAGGGGAAGGGACACATAAAGTGGGTGGACCAATTGGTCCAATAGACCAATGGATCGAAGCTATATGTGTAAGAGTGGTCCCTCTGGTGTGTAAGGTTGAATGTTAAAAGAGCAAAGATGTAGTTTAAGATTTTTGCCTTTCTGATGCATTATTGTTTTCAGTCTGTTAAACAATGCAATCGACATCAAAGTGATATCTGCAGCTGTGTCAAGGAGAGCTTCGTGTCTTACTGTGTTTTCCAGCGTCACTACTAAATAAGGCTTTTGTGTAATCCCCCTTTTCAGTGAGGTTACCAAGGAATTGTCGGACGGGTGGTTCACCCTGAATGATTGATTCCTCATTATCGGGGACTCGTTAGAGCTAAAACGTTTCCTTGAAACAGCATTTTAAGAACTTTTTATGGTTCCCACTTTCTGCAGTTTGAAAGCCCCATGGAGTTAACCAACCATGACTATGTGCTTCTCTGTGCTGAGATGCTACCCGTTGAAAGTAAAGGTGCATTTGTGCAGTTTCTGTAGTGTAGTGGTTATCACGTTCGCCTAACACGCGAAAGGTCCCTGGTTCGACACCAGGCAGAAACAGGCTCTCGTTCTTGTTGATGATGACATGAACACTCCACCTCAACGAGAAAGCTCACCTGTGCCTTCTCGGCTCCCTTGCGGTCAGGCCACAGTAGTCGTTGAAATACTTACCTGTGTGTTTGACAGAGCGGACGATTACTGGCTAAACTTGCCATAGTCACTGTTGAAATTATTTAAAATAAGGAACATTTTATATTGAATAAAAATCTCGGTGAGCTTCGGCTAGAAGAGTTGGAGTGTCTCTCTCTGTTCGTACAAAACAAAAATTTAAATTTGTCTTGGATTTCCCATCGTCAAAAATGACTAACAAAGACAGAAATAGGCAGGAAAGACGCGTGCGCGCTTTAAAATTACTTTGAAAAGGTTGAACGAGAGAATTAACGGCAAAAAGTAATTTTTGCTTCAGGATGGAATTCTGAAGTTGTTTAAAAGCTCGAACTGGAAGTGAGCTGGAACACTAACAAAGAATTTTAACTTCATTTTTATCCTGGAGCCTCGCCAAGATTATGAGGCGTCGCTGCTAGATTCAAATTTACCGTGGAGGGCAGAGTTAGTCCCTCCTCTAGATCAAATGAAATCCTTTGTTGGTTTAATCACACAAAGTCAAGTATAGATTTCTCTTTTGATTCAGCCCAAAATCTCATACTATGCTTAAACTCTGTCTCTGGATGCTACATATCCCCACTAGTTCACGTGGGTCCCACGCAGATGGACAGTCATCCTGAACTACATCCAAGCATGCATGATGAGGTGGACAGGAACCTGTAGGACACTCTCATTTCATGTCCCCACTAGTAAAAAAAATTAAAAGAAGAATAAAAAAACAAACAAAAACAAGTTATGTTTGGCTCTAAGATTTTAGTTTTTTTCTTATAGTAAATTTTGACCTAAGGGGAACTCAGCCTTTATGAGGACTCCATTCTTTTGTGGTCATACCTCGAGCTGGGTTCTAATTTAGTGGTTTGGGTTAGATTTGTGCTCAACAAGTCCCATGAAGGGCTTGTGCAGCTCAATCTGATTTTGGTGAACCCATTTAAATGTAGGTTCCATCTGACCTTTGTTGATTTTTATTTGGTAGGTCACAGGTGAAAGTTTGTCTGTGATCAGGTATGGGCCTGACCAATGTGGGCGAAGCTTCCGGCTGAGCTTCTCTGGTTTTGCATTTCTTTTCCAGGTTGGTTGGGCAGAGATGCAGTACCACACTTGATTCCCCACCTGGAAATCTTGGTAGGAAGCTTTGTGATCATAGCAGGTTTTACGGCCTTCCACACCTTTGTCCAAGTGCTTCTGGGCAAAAGCAAAAGTGCTTTCGGGGTGTTTGTTCACATCAGCCCTGTACTGATGTGTAGTATTTGCTGTCGCGAGACCAAGAGAAGGAAATACCTGTAAAGGGTCTGGTGGACTAGGTGAACTGGCGAAATTGCAGACAAACCAAACAGTTTCTGACATGGTTTGCGACATCTCTCCTCATTTGTGGCCAGTAAGCCACTTTTTGGAGTGCATTGCATGTAGCTCTGACTCCTCTGTGTTCTGCGCATGAAGCTTCATGGGCCTGTGTTATTATTACCCCCTTTGGCTCAAGGCACCACGACCAAAGGAGAAGTGAGGGTTTCGGAGACATACATGAGAAGGCCCTTAACAATGCGCAGGGATGTGCGATTGTGGTAAAGGTGAGTCAAGTCAGGGACACAATCAAGGTCAGAATCCGAAATGCGGTGAACCAAAGGTGCAGACAGGTGCAGGATCATAGTCCGAATGGCTGGATCCCAGGAGGTCATGCTCAGTGAAGGAAGGTGACATGGTGGCAGCGGAGGAGTAGCCATTGCGGAATTGAGCATGAGGCATCACACAAATGCCATGGGTGGGCAATAAATGTCCGGGTGTGCACAGGGTGGCGCTGTTGTTGGCCAATGTATCTGCCATCACAAGCTGTTGATGGAGACAGGGCAAAGGGTTACGGTTCTGTGCCCTTATCCGGGAATGCTTGAAGTCAATTACAGGTTCCAAGCGGTTAATTAGGTCCTTGCCTATCAGTAAGGGGAAGGGACACATAAAGTGGGTGGACCAATTGGTCCAATAGACCAATGGATCGAAGCTATATGTGTAAGAGTGGTCCCTCTGGTGTGTAAGGTTGAATGTTAAAAGAGCAAAGATGTAGTTTAAGATTTTTGCCTTTCTGATGCATTATTGTTTTCAGTCTGTTAAACAATGCAATCGACATCAAAGTGATATCTGCAGCTGTGTCAAGGAGAGCTTCGTGTCTTACTGTGTTTTCCAGCGTCACTACTAAATAAGGCTTTTGTGTAATCCCTTTTCAGTGAGGTTACCAAGGAATTGTCGGACGGGTGGTTCACCCTGAATGATTGATTCCTCATTATCGGGGACTCGTTAGAGCTAAAACGTTTCCTTGAAACAGCATTTTAAGAACTTTTATGGTTCCCACTTTCTGCAGTTTGAAAGCCCCATGGAGTTAACCAACCATGACTATGTGCTTCTCTGTGCTGAGATGCTACCCGTTGAAAGTAAAGGTGCATTTGTGCAGTTTCTGTAGTGTAGTGGTTATCACGTTCGCCTAACACGCGAAAGGTCCCTGGTTCGACACCAGGCAGAAACAGGCCTCTCGTTCTTGTTGATGATGACATGAACACTCCACCTCAACGAGAAAGCTCACCTGTGCCTTCTCGGCTCCCTTGCGGTCAGGCCACAGTAGTCGTTGAAATACTTACCTGTGTGTTTGACAGAGCGGACGATTACTGGCTAAACTTGCCATAGTCACTGTTGAAATTATTTAAAATAAGGAACATTTTATATTGAATAAAAATCTCGGTGAGCTTCGGCTAGAAGAGTTGGAGTGTCTCTCTCTGTTCGTACAAAACAAAAATTTAAATTTGTCTTGGATTTCCCATCGTCAAAAATGACTAACAAAGACAGAAATAGGCAGGAAAGACGTGCGCTTTAAAATTACTTTGAAAAGGTTGAACGAGAGAATTAACGGCAAAAAGTAATTTTTGCTTCAGGATGGAATTCTGAAGTTGTTTAAAAGCTCGAACTGGAAGTGAGCTGGAACACTAACAAAAGAATTTTAACTTCATTTTTATCCTGGAGCCTCGCCAAGATTATGAGGCGTCGCTGCTAGATTCAAATTTACCGTGGAGGGCAGAGTTAGTCCCTCCTCTAGATCAAATGAAATCCTTTGTTGGTTTAATCACACAAAGTCAAGTATAGATTTCTCTTTTGATTCAGCCCAAAATCTCATACTATGCTTAAACTCTGTCTCTGGATGCTACATATCCCCACTAGTTCACGGTCCCACGCAGATGGACAGTCATCCTGAACTACATCCAAGCATGCATGATGAGGTGGACAGGAACCTGTAGGACACTCTCATTTCATGTCCCCACTAGTAAAAAAAATTAAAAGAAGAATAAAAACAAACAAAAACAAGTTATGTTTGGCTCTAAGATTTTAGTTTTTTCTTATAGTAAATTTTGACCTAAGGGGAACTCAGCCTTTATGAGGACTCCATTCTTTTGTGGTCATACCTCGAGCTGGGTTCTAATTTAGTGGTTTGGGTTAGATTTGTGCTCAACAAGTCCCATGAAGGGCTTGTGCAGCTCAATCTGATTTTGGTGAACCCATTTAAATGTAGGTTCCATCTGACCTTTGTTGATTTTTATTTGGTAGGTCACAGGTGAAAGTTTGTCTGTGATCAGGTATGGGCCTGACCAATGTGGCGAAGCTTCCGGCTGAGCTTCTCTGGTTTTGCATTTCTTTTCCAGGTTGGTTGGGCAGAGATGCAGTACCACACTTGATTCCCCACCTGGAAATCTTGGTAGGAAGCTTTGTGATCATAGCAGGTTTTACGGCCTTCCACACCTTTGTCCAAGTGCTTCTGGGCAAAAGCAAAAGTGCTTTCGGGGTGTTTGTTCACATCAGCCCTGTACTGATGTGTAGTATTTGCTGTCGCGAGACCAAGAGAAGGAAATACCTGTAAAGGGTCTGGTGGACTAGGTGAACTGGCGAAATTGCAGACAAACCAAACAGTTTCTGACATGGTTTGCGACATCTCTCCTCATTTGTGGCCAGTAAGCCACTTTTTGGAGTGCATTGCATGTAGCTCTGACTCCTCTGTGTTCTGCGCATGAAGCTTCATGGGCCTGTGTTATTATTACCCCCTTTGGCTCAAGGCACCACGACCAAAGGAGAAGTGAGGGTTTCGGAGACATACATGAGAAGGCCCTTAACAATGCGCAGGGATGTGCGATTGTGGTAAAGGTGAGTCAAGTCAGGGACACAATCAAGGTCAGAATCCGAAATGCGGTGAACCAAAGGTGCAGACAGGTGCAGGATCATAGTCCGAATGGCTGGATCCCAGGAGGTCATGCTCAGTGAAGGAAGGTGACATGGTGGCAGCGGCAGGAGTAGCCATTGCGGAATTGAGCATGAGGCATCACACAAATGCCATGGGTGGGCAATAAATGTCCGGGGTGTGCACAGGGTGGCGCTGTTGTTGGCCAATGTATCTGCCATCACAAGCTGTTGATGGAGACAGGGCAAAGGGTTACGGTTCTGTGCCCTTATCCGGGAATGCTTGAAGTCAATTACAGGTTCCAAGCGGTTAATTAGGTCCTTGCCTATCAGTAAGGGAAGGGACACATAAAGTGGGTGGACCAATTGGTCCAATAGACCAATGGATCGAAGCTATATGTGTAAGAGTGGTCCCTCTGGTGTGTAAGGTTGAATGTTAAAAGAGCAAAGATGTAGTTTAAGATTTTTGCCTTTCTGATGCATTATTGTTTTAGTCTGTTAAACAATGCAATCGACATCAAAGTGATATCTGCAGCTGTGTCAAGGAGAGCTTCGTGTCTTACTGTGTTTTCCAGCGTCACTACTAAATAAGGCTTTTGTGTAATCCCCCTTTTCAGTGAGGTTACCAAGGAATTGTCGGACGGGTGGTTCACCCTGAATGATTGATTCCTCATTATCGGGGACTCGTTAGAGCTAAAACGTTTCCTTGAAACAGCATTTTAAGAACTTTTATGGTTCCCACTTTCTGCAGTTTGAAAGCCCCATGGAGTTAACCAACCATGACTATGTGCTTCTCTGTGCTGAGATGCTACCCGTTGAAAGTAAAGGTGCATTTGTGCAGTTTCTGTAGTGTAGTGGTTATCACGTTCGCCTAACACGCGAAAGGTCCCTGGTTCGACACCAGGCAGAAACAGGCCTCTCGTTCTTGTTGATGATGACATGAACACTCCACCTCAACGAGAAAGCTCACCTGTGCCTTCTCGGCTCCCTTGGTCAGGCCACAGTAGTCGTTGAAATACTTACCTGTGTGTTTGACAGAGCGGACGATTACTGGCTAAACTTGCCATAGTCACTGTTGAAATTATTTAAAATAAGGAACATTTTATATTGAATAAAAATCTCGGTGAGCTTCGGCTAGAAGAGTTGGAGTGTCTCTCTCTGTTCGTACAAAACAAAAATTTAAATTTGTCTTGGATTTCCCATCGTCAAAAATGACTAACAAAGACAGAAATAGGCAGGAAAGGCGTGCGCTTTAAAATTACTTTGAAAAGGTTGAACGAGAGAATTAACGGCAAAAAGTAATTTTTGCTTCAGGATGGAATTCTGAAGTTGTTTAAAAGCTCGAACTGGAAGTGAGCTGGAACACTAACAAAAGAATTTTAACTTCATTTTTATCCTGGAGCCTCGCCAAGATTATGAGGCGTCGCTGCTAGATTCAAATTTACCGTGGAGGGCAGAGTTAGTCCCTCCTCTAGATCAAATGAAATCCTTTGTTCGGTTTAATCACACAAAGTCAAGTATAGATTTCTCTTTTGATTCAGCCCAAAATCTCATACTATGCTTAAACTCTGTCTCTGGATGCTACATATCCCCACTAGTTCACGTGGGTCCCACGCAGATGGACAGTCATCCTGAACTACATCCAAGCATGCATGATGAGGTGGACAGGAACCTGTAGGACACTCTCATTTCATGTCCCCACTAGTAAAAAAAAATTAAAAGAAGAATAAAAACAAACAAAAACAAGTTATGTTTGGCTCTAAGATTTTAGTTTTTTCTTATAGTAAATTTTGACCTAAGGGGAACTCAGCCTTTATGAGGACTCCATTCTTTTGTGGTCATACCTCGAGCTGGGTTCTAATTTAGTGGTTTGGGTTAGATTTGTGCTCAACAAGTCCCATGAAGGGCTTGTGCAGCTCAATCTGATTTTAGTGAACCCATTTAAATGTAGGTTCCATCTGACCTTTGTTGATTTTTATTTGGTAGGTCACAGGTGAAAGTTTGTCTGTGATCAGGTATGGGCCTGACCAATGTGGGCGAAGCTTCGGCTGAGCTTCTCTGGTTTTGCATTTCTTTTCCAGGTTGGTTGGGCAGAGATGCAGTACCACACTTGATTCCCCACCTGGAAATCTTGGTAGGAAGCTTTGTGATCATAGCAGGTTTTACGGCCTTCCACACCTTTGTCCAAGTGCTTCTGGGCAAAAGCAAAAGTGCTTTCGGGTGTTTGTTCACATCAGCCCTGTACTGATGTGTAGTATTTGCTGTCGCGAGACCAAGAGAAGGAAATACCTGTAAAGGGTCTGGTGGACTAGGTGAACTGGCGAAATTGCAGACAAACCAAACAGTTTCTGACATGGTTTGCGACATCTCTCCTCATTTGTGGCCAGTAAGCCACTTTTTGGAGTGCATTGCATGTAGCTCTGACTCCTCTGTGTTCTGCGCATGAAGCTTCATGGGCCTGTGTTATTATTACCCCCTTTGGCTCAAGGCACCACGACCAAAGGAGAAGTGAGGGTTTCGGAGACATACATGAGAAGGCCCTTAACAATGCGCAGGGATGTGCGATTGTGGTAAAGGTGAGTCAAGTCAGGGACACAATCAAGGTCAGAATCCGAAATGCGGTGAACCAAAGGTGCAGACAGGTGCAGGATCATAGTCCGAATGGCTGGATCCCAGGAGGTCATGCTCAGTGAAGGAAGGTGACATGGTGGCAGCGGCAGGAGTAGCCATTGCGGAATTGAGCATGAGGCATCACACAAATGCCATGGGTGGGCAATAAATGTCCGGGGTGTGCACAGGGTGGCGCTGTTGTTGGCCAATGTATCTGCCATCACAAGCTGTTGATGGAGAAAGGGCAAAGGGTTACGGTTCTGTGCCCTTATCCGGGAATGCTTGAAGTCAATTACAGGTTCCAAGCGGTTAATTAGGTCCTTGCCTATCAGTAAGGGGAAGGGACACATAAAGTGGGTGGACCAATTGGTCCAATAGACCAATGGATCGAAGCTATATGTGTAAGAGTGGTCCCTCTGGTGTGTAAGGTTGAATGTTAAAAGAGCAAAGATGTAGTTTAAGATTTTTGCCTTTCTGATGCATTATTGTTTTCAGTCTGTTAAACAATGCAATCGACATCAAAGTGATATCTGCAGCTGTGTCAAGGAGAGCTTCGTGTCTTACTGTGTTTTCCAGCGTCACTACTAAATAAGGCTTTTGTGTAATCCCCCTTTTCAGTGAGGTTACCAAGGAATTGTCGGACGGGTGGTTCACCCTGAATGATTGATTCCTCATTATCGGGGACTCGTTAGAGCTAAAACGTTTCCTTGAAACAGCATTTTAAGAACTTTTATGGTTCCCACTTTCTGCAGTTTGAAAGCCCCATGGAGTTAACCAACCATGACTATGTGCTTCTCTGTGCTGAGATGCTACCCGTTGAAAGTAAAGGTGCATTTGTGCAGTTTCTGTAGTGTAGTGGTTATCACGTTCGCTAACACGCGAAAGGTCCCTGGTTCGACACCAGGCAGAAACAGGCCTCTCGTTCTTGTTGATGATGACATGAACACTCCACCTCAACGAGAAAGCTCACCTGTGCCTTCTCGGCTCCCTTGCGGTCAGGCCACAGTAGTCGTTGAAATACTTACCTGTGTGTTTGACAGAGCGGACGATTACTGGCTAAACTTGCCATAGTCACTGTTGAAATTATTTAAAATAAGGAACATTTTATATTGAATAAAAATCTCGGTGAGCTTCGGCTAGAAGAGTTGGAGTGTCTCTCTCTGTTCGTACAAAACAAAAATTTAAATTTGTCTTGGATTTCCCATCGTCAAAAATGACTAACAAAGACAGAAATAGGCAGGAAAGACGTGCGCTTTAAAATTACTTTGAAAAGGTTGAACGAGAGAATTAACGGCAAAAAGTAATTTTTGCTTCAGGATGGAATTCTGAAGTTGTTTAAAAGCTCGAACTGGAAGTGAGCTGGAACACTAACAAAGAATTTTAACTTCATTTTTATCCTGGAGCCTCGCCAAGATTATGAGGCGTCGCTGCTAGATTCAAATTTACCGTGGAGGGCAGAGTTAGTCCCTCCTCTAGATCAAATGAAATCCTTTGTTGGTTTAATCACACAAAGTCAAGTATAGATTTCTCTTTTGATTCAGCCCAAAATCTCATACTATGCTTAAACTCTGTCTCTGGATGCTACATATCCCCCACTAGTTCACGTGGGTCCCACGCAGATGGACAGTCATCCTGAACTACATCCAAGCATGCATGATGAGGTGGACAGGAACCTGTAGGACACTCTCATTTCATGTCCCCCACTAGTAAAAAAAATTTAAAAGAAGAATAAAAACAAACAAAAACAAGTTATGTTTGGCTCTAAGATTTTAGTTTTTTCTTATAGTAAATTTTGACCTAAGGGGAACTCAGCCTTTATGAGGACTCCATTCTTTTGTGGTCATACCTCGAGCTGGGTTCTAATTTTAGTTTGGGTTAGATTTGTGCTCAACAAGTCCCATGAAGGGCTTGTGCAGCTCAATCTGATTTTAGTGAACCCATTTAAATGTAGGTTCCATCTGACCTTTGTTGATTTTTATTTGGTAGGTCACAGGTGAAAGTTTGTCTGTGATCAGGTATGGGCCTGACCAATGTGGCGAAGCTTCGGCTGAGCTTCTCTGGTTTTGCATTTCTTTTCCAGGTTGGTTGGGCAGAGATGCAGTACCACACTTGATTCCCCACCTGGAAATCTTGGTAGGAAGCTTTGTGATCATAGCAGGTTTACGGCCTTCCACACCTTTGTCCAAGTGCTTCTGGGCAAAAGCAAAAGTGCTTTCGGGTGTTTGTTCACATCAGCCCTGTACTGATGTGTAGTATTTGCTGTCGCGAGACCAAGAGAAGGAAATACCTGTAAAGGGTCTGGTGGACTAGGTGAACTGGCGAAATTGCAGACAAACCAAACAGTTTCTGACATGGTTTGCGACATCTCTCCTCATTTGTGGCCAGTAAGCCACTTTTTGGAGTGCATTGCATGTAGCTCTGACTCCTCTGTGTTCTGCGCATGAAGCTTCATGGGCCTGTGTTATTATTACCCCCTTTGGCTCAAGGCACCACGACCAAAGGAGAAGTGAGGGTTTCGGAGACATACATGAGAAGGCCCTTAACAATGCGCAGGGATGTGCGATTGTGGTAAAGGTGAGTCAAGTCAGGGACACAATCAAGGTCAGAATCCGAAATGCGGTGAACCAAAGGTGCAGACAGGTGCAGGATCATAGTCCGAATGGCTGGATCCCAGGAGGTCATGCTCAGTGAAGGAAGGTGACATGGTGGCAGCGGCAGGAGTAGCCATTGCGGAATTGAGCATGAGGCATCACACAAATGCCATGGGTGGGCAATAAATGTCCAGGGTGTGCACAGGGTGGCGCTGTTGTTGGCCAATGTATCTGCCATCACAAGCTGTTGATGGAGAAAGGGCAAAGGGTTACGGTTCTGCCCATATCCGGGAATGCTTGAAGTCAATTACAGGTTCCAAGCGGTTAATTAGGTCCTTGCCTATCAGTAAGGGGAAGGGACACATAAAGTGGGTGGACCAATTGGTCCAATAGACCAATGGATCGAAGCTATATGTGTAAGAGTGGTCCCTCTGGTGTGTAAGGTTGAATGTTAAAAGAGCAAAGATGTAGTTTAAGATTTTTGCCTTTCTGATGCATTATTGTTTTCAGTCTGTTAAACAATGCAATCGACATCAAAGTGATATCTGCAGCTGTGTCAAGGAGAGCTTCGTGTCTTACTGTGTTTTCCAGCGTCACTACTAAATAAGGCTTTTGTGTAATCCCCCTTTTCAGTGAGGTTACCAAGGAATTGTCGGACGGGTGGTTCACCCTGAATGATTGATTCCTCATTATCGGGGACTCGTTAGAGCTAAAACGTTTCCTTGAAACAGCATTTTAAGAACTTTTATGGTTCCCACTTTCTGCAGTTTGAAAGCCCATGGAGTTAACCAACCATGACTATGTGCTTCTCTGTGCTGAGATGCTACCCGTTGAAAGTAAAGGTGCATTTGTGCAGTTTCTGTAGTGTAGTGGTTATCACGTTCGCCTAACACGCGAAAGGTCCCTGGTTCGACACCAGGCAGAAACAGGCTCTCGTTCTTGTTGATGATGACATGAACACTCCACCTCAACGAGAAAGCTCACCTGTGCCTTCTCGGCTCCCTTGCGGTCAGGCCACAGTAGTCGTTGAAATACTTACCTGTGTGTTTGACAGAGCGGACGATTACTGGCTAAACTTGCCATAGTCACTGTTGAAATTATTTAAAATAAGGAACATTTTATATTGAATAAAAATCTCGGTGAGCTTCGGCTAGAAGAGTTGGAGTGTCTCTCTCTGTTCGTACAAAACAAAAATTTAAATTTGTCTTGGATTTCCCATCGTCAAAAATGACTAACAAAGACAGAAATAGGCAGGAAAAGGCGTGCGCTTTAAAATTACTTTGAAAAGGTTGAACGAGAGAATTAACGGCAAAAAGTAATTTTTGCTTCAGGATGGAATTCTGAAGTTGTTTAAAAGCTCGAACTGGAAGTGAGCTGGAACACTAACAAAAGAATTTTAACTTCATTTTTATCCTGGAGCCTCGCCAAGATTATGAGGCGTCGCTGCTAGATTCAAATTTACCGTGGAGGGCAGAGTTAGTCCCTCCTCTAGATCAAATGAAATCCTTTGTTCGGTTTAATCACACAAAGTCAAGTATAGATTTCTCTTTTGATTCAGCCCAAAATCTCATACTATGCTTAAACTCTGTCTCTGGATGCTACATATCCCCACTAGTTCACGTGGGTCCCACGCAGATGGACAGTCATCCTGAACTACATCCAAGCATGCATGATGAGGTGGACAGGAACCTGTAGGACACTCTCATTTCATGTCCCCACTAGTAAAAAAAAATTAAAAAGAAGAATAAAAACAAACAAAAACAAGTTATGTTTGGCTCTAAGATTTTAGTTTTTTCTTATAGTAAATTTTGACCTAAGGGAACTCAGCCTTTATGAGGACTCCATTCTTTTGTGGTCATACCTCGAGCTGGGTTCTAATTTAGTGGTTTGGGTTAGATTTGTGCTCAACAAGTCCCATGAAGGGCTTGTGCAGCTCAATCTGATTTTAGTGAACCCATTTAAATGTAGGTTCCATCTGACCTTTGTTGATTTTTATTTGGTAGGTCACAGGTGAAAGTTTGTCTGTGATCAGGTATGGGCCTGACCAATGTGGGCGAAGCTTTCGGCTGAGCTTCTCTGGTTTTGCATTTCTTTTCCAGGTTGGTTGGGCAGAGATGCAGTACCACACTTGATTCCCCACCTGGAAATCTTGGTAGGAAGCTTTGTGATCATAGCAGGTTTTCGGCCTTCCACACCTTTGTCCAAGTGCTTCTGGGCAAAAGCAAAAGTGCTTTCGGGTGTTTGTTCACATCAGCCCTGTACTGATGTGTAGTATTTGCTGTCGCGAGACCAAGAGAAGGAAATACCTGTAAAGGGTCTGGTGGACTAGGTGAACTGGCGAAATTGCAGACAAACCAAACAGTTTCTGACATGGTTTGCGACATCTCTCCTCATTTGTGGCCAGTAAGCCACTTTTTGGAGTGCATTGCATGTAGCTCTGACTCCTCTGTGTTCTGCGCATGAAGCTTCATGGGCCTGTGTTATTATTACCCCCTTTGGCTCAAGGCACCACGACCAAAGGAGAAGTGAGGGTTTCGGAGACATACATGAGAAGGCCCTTAACAATGCGCAGGGATGTGCGATTGTGGTAAAGGTGAGTCAAGTCAGGGACACAATCAAGGTCAGAATCGAAATCGGTGAACCAAAGGTGCAGACAGGTGCAGGATCATAGTCCGAATGGCTGGATCCCAGGAGGTCATGCTCAGTGAAGGAAGGTGACATGGTGGCAGCGGCAGGAGTAGCCATTGCGGAATTGAGCATGAGGCATCACACAAATGCCATGGGTGGGCAATAAATGTCCAGGGTGTGCACAGGGTGGCGCTGTTGTTGGCCAATGTATCTGCCATCACAAGCTGTTGATGGAGAAGGGCAAAGGGTTACGGTTCTGTGCCCATATCCGGGAATGCTTGAAGTCAATTACAGGTTCCAAGCGGTTAATTAGGTCCTTGCCTATCAGTAAGGGGAAGGGACACATAAAGTGGGTGGACCAATTGGTCCAATAGACCAATGGATCGAAGCTATATGTGTAAGAGTGGTCCCTCTGGTGTGTAAGGTTGAATGTTAAAAGAGCAAAGATGTAGTTTAAGATTTTTGCCTTTCTGATGCATTATTGTTTTCAGTCTGTTAAACAATGCAATCGACATCAAAGTGATATCTGCAGCTGTGTCAAGGAGAGCTTCGTGTCTTACTGTGTTTTCCAGCGTCACTACTAAATAAGGCTTTTGTGTAATCCCCCTTTTCAGTGAGGTTACCAAGGAATTGTCGGACGGGTGGTTCACCCTGAATGATTGATTCCTCATTATCGGGGACTCGTTAGAGCTAAAACGTTTCCTTGAAACAGCATTTTAAGAACTTTTATGGTTCCCACTTTCTGCAGTTTGAAAGCCCCATGGAGTTAACCAACCATGACTATGTGCTTCTCTGTGCTGAGATGCTACCCGTTGAAAGTAAAGGTGCATTTGTGCAGTTTCTGTAGTGTAGTGGTTATCACGTTCGCCTAACACGCGAAAGGTCCCTGGTTCGACACCAGGCAGAAACAGGCCTCGTTCTTGTTGATGATGACATGAACACTCCACCTCAATGAGAAAGCTCACCTGTGCCTTCTCGGCTCCCTTGCGGTCAGGCCACAGTAGTCGTTGAAATACTTACCTGTGTGTTTGACAGAGCGGACGATTACTGGCTAAACTTGCCATAGTCACTGTTGAAATTATTTAAAATAAGGAACATTTTATATTGAATAAAAATCTCGGTGAGCTTTGGCTAGAAGAGTTGGAGTGTCTCTCTCTGTTCGTACAAAACAAAAATTTAAATTTGTCTTGGATTTCCCATCGTCAAAAATGACTAACAAAGACAGAAATAGGCAGGAAAGGCGTGCGCTTTAAAATTACTTTGAAAAGGTTGAACGAGAGAATTAATGGCAAAAAGTAATTTTTGCTTCAGGATGGAATTCTGAAGTTGTTTAAAAGCTCGAACTGGAAGTGAGCTGGAACACTAACAAAAGAATTTTAACTTTATTTTTTATCCTGGAGCCTCGCCAAGATTATGAGGCGTCGCTGCTAGATTCAAATTTACCGTGGAGGGCAGAGTTAGTCCCTCCTCTAGATCAAATGAAATCCTTTGTTGGTTTAATCACACAAAGTCAAGTATAGATTTCTCTTTTGATTCAGCCCAAAATCTCATACTATGCTTAAACTCTGTCTCTGGATGCTACATATCCCCCACTAGTTCACGTGGGTCCCACGCAGATGGACAGTCATCCTGAACTACATCCAAGCATGCATGATGAGGTGGGCAGGAACCTGCAGGACACTCTCATTTCATGTCCCCCACTAGTAAAAAAAATTAAAAAGAAGAATAAAAACAAACAAAAACAAGTTATGTTTGGCTCTAAGATTTTAGTTTTTTTCTTATAGTAAATTTTGACCTAAGGGGAACTCAGCCTTTATGAGGACTCCATTCTTTTGTGGTCATACCTCGAGCTGGGTTCTAATTTAGTGGTTTGGGTTAGATTTGTGCTCAACAAGTCCCATGAAGGGCTTGTGCAGCTCAATCTGATTTTGGTGAACCCATTTAAATGTAGGTTCCATCTGACCTTTGTTGATTTTTATTTGGTAGGTCACAGGTGAAAGTTTGTCTTTGATCAGGTATGGGCCTGACCAATGTGGGCGAAGCTTCGGCTGAGCTTCTCTGGTTTTGCATTTCTTTTCCAGGTTGGTTGGGCAGAGATGCAGTACCACACTTGATTCCCCACCTGGAAATCTTGGTAGGAAGCTTTGTGATCATAGCAGGTTTCGGCCTTCCACACCTTTGTCCAAGTGCTTCTGGGCAAAAGCAAAAGTGCTTTCGGGGTGTTTGTTCACATCAGCCCTGTACTGATGTGTAGTATTTGCTGTCGCGAGACCAAGAGAAGGAAATACCTGTAAAGGGTCTGGTGGACTAGGTGAACTGGCGAAATTGCAGACAAACCAAACAGTTTCTGACATGGTTTGCGACATCTCTCCTCATTTGTGGCCAGTAAGCCACTTTTTGGAGTGCATTGCATGTAGCTCTGACTCCTCTGTGTTCTGCGCATGAAGCTTCATGGGCCTGTGTTATTATTACCCCCTTTGGCTCAAGGCACCACGACCAAAGGAGAAGTGAGGGTTTCGGAGACATACATGAGAAGGCCCTTAACAATGCGCAGGGATGTGCGATTGTGGTAAAGGTGAGTCAAGTCAGGGACACAATCAAGGTCAGAATCCGAAATGCGGTGAACCAAAGGTGCAGACAGGTGCAGGATCATAGTCCGAATGGCTGGATCCCAGGAGGTCATGCTCAGTGAAGGAAGGTGACATGGTGGCAGCGGCAGGAGTAGCCATTGCGGAATTGAGCATGAGGCATCACACAAATGCCATGGGTGGGCAATAAATGTCCGGGGTGTGCACAGGGTGGCGCTGTTGTTGGCCAATGTATCTGCCATCACAAGCTGTTGATGGAGACAGGGCAAAGGGTTACGGTTCTGTGCCCATATCCGGGAATGCTTGAAGTCAATTACAGGTTCCAAGCGGTTAATTAGGTCCTTGCCTATCAGTAAGGGGAAGGGACACATAAAGTGGGTGGACCAATTGGTCCAATAGACCAATGGATCGAAGCTATATGTGTAAGAGTGGTCCCTCTGGTGTGTAAGGTTGAATGTTAAAAGAGCAAAGATGTAGTTTAAGATTTTTGCCTTTCTGATGCGTTATTGTTTTCAGTCTGTTAAACAATGCAATCGACATCAAAGTGATATCTGCAGCTGTGTCAAGGAGAGCTTCGTGTCTTACTGTGTTTTCCAGCGTCACTACTAAATAAGGCTTTTGTGTAATCCCCCTTTTCAGTGAGGTTACCAAGGAATTGTCGGACGGGTGGTTCACCCTGAATGATTGATTCCTCATTATCGGGGGACTCGTTAGAGCTAAAACGTTTCCTTGAAACAGCATTTTAAGAACTTTTATGGTTCCCACTTTCTGCAGTTTGAAAGCCCCATGGAGTTAACCACCCATGACTATGTGCTTCTCTGTGCTGAGATGCTACCCGTTGAAAGTAAAGGTGCATTTGTGCAGTTTCTGTAGTGTAGTGGTTATCACGTTCGCCTAACACGCGAAAGGTCCCTGGTTCGACACCAGGCAGAAACAGGCCTCTCGTTCTTGTTGATGATGACATGAACACTCCACCTCAACGAGAAAGCTCACCTGTGCCTTCTCGGCTCCCTTGCGGTCAGGCCACAGTAGTCGTTGAAATACTTACCTGTGTGTTTGACAGAGCGGACGATTACTGGCTAAACTTGCCATAGTCACTGTTGAAATTATTTAAAATAAGGAACATTTTATATTGAATAAAAATCTGGGTGAGCTTCGGCTAGAAGAGTTGGAGTGTCTCTCTCTGTTCGTACAAAACAAAAATTTAAATTTGTCTTGGATTTCCCATCGTCAAAAATGACTAACAAAGACAGAAATAGGCAGGAAAGACGTGCGCTTTAAAATTACTTTGAAAAGGTTGAACGAGAGAATTAACGGCAAAAAGTAATTTTTGCTTCAGGATGGAATTCTGAAGTTGTTTAAAAGCTCGAACTGGAAGTGAGCTGGAACACTAACAAAAGAATTTTAACTTCATTTTTTATCCTGGAGCCTCGCCAAGATTATGAGGCGTCGCTGCTAGATTCAAATTTACCGTGGAGGGCAGAGTTAGTCCCTCCTCTAGATCAAATGAAATCCTTTGTTCGGTTTAATCACACAAAGTCAAGTATAGATTTCTCTTTGATTCAGCCCAAAATCTCATACTATGCTTAAACTCTGTCTCTGGATGCTACATATCCCCCACTAGTTCACGTGGGTCCCACGCAGATGGACAGTCATCCTGAACTACATCCAAGCATGCATGATGAGGTGGGCAGGAACCTGTAGGACACTCTCATTTCATGTCCCCCACTAGTAAAAAAAATTTAAAAGAAGAATAAAAACAAACAAAAACAAGTTATGTTTGGCTCTAAGATTTTAGTTTTTTCTTATAGTAAATTTTGACCTAAGGGGAACTCAGCCTTTATGAGGACTCCATTCTTTTGTGGTCATACCTCGAGCTGGGTTCTAATTTAGTGGTTTGGGTTAGATTTGTGCTCAACAAGTCCCATGAAGGGCTTGTGCAGCTCAATCTGATTTTGGTGAACCCATTTAAATGTAGGTTCCATCTGACCTTTGTTGATTTTTATTTGGTAGGTCACAGGTGAAAGTTTGTCTGTGATCAGGTATGGGCCTGACCAATGTGGGGCGAAGCTTCGGCTGAGCTTCTCTGGTTTTGCATTTCTTTTCCAGGTTGGTTGGGCAGAGATGCAGTACCACACTTGATTCCCCACCTGGAAATCTTGGTAGGAAGCTTTGTGATCATAGCAGGTTTACGGCCTTCCACACCTTTGTCCAAGTGCTTCTGGGCAAAAGCAAAAGTGCTTTTCGGGCTGTTTGTTCACATCAGCCCTGTACTGATGTGTAGTATTTGCTGTCGCGAGACCAAGAGAAGGAAATACCTGTAAAGGGTCTGGTGGACTAGGTGAACTGGCGAAATTGCAGACAAACCAAACAGTTTCTGACATGGTTTGCGACATCTCTCCTCATTTGTGGCCAGTAAGCCACTTTTTGGAGTGCATTGCATGTAGCTCTGACTCCTCTGTGTTCTGCGCATGAAGCTTCATGGGCCTGTGTTATTATTACCCCCTTTGGCTCAAGGCACCACGACCAAAGGAGAAGTGAGGGTTTCGGAGACATACATGAGAAGGCCCTTAACCAGGGATGTGCGATTGTGGTAAAGGTGAGTCAAGTCAGGGACACAATCAAGGTCAGAATCCGAAATGCGGTGAACCAAAGGTGCAGACAGGTGCAGGATCATAGTCCGAATGGCTGGATCCCAGGAGGTCATGCTCAGTGAAGGAAGGTGACATGGTGGCAGCGGCAGGAGTAGCCATTGCGGAATTGAGCATGAGGCATCACACAAATGCCATGGGTGGGCAATAAATGTCCAGGGTGTGCACAGGGTGGCGCTGTTGTTGGCCAATGTATCTGCCATCACAAGCTGTTGATGGAGAAAGGGCAAAGGGTTACGGTTCTGTGCCCATATCCGGGAATGCTTGAAGTCAATTACAGGTTCCAAGCGGTTAATTAGGTCCTTGCCTATCAGTAAGGGAAGGGACACATAAAGTGGGTGGACCAATTGGTCCAATAGACCAATGGATCGAAGCTATATGTGTAAGAGTGGTCCCTCTGGTGTGTAAGGTTGAATGTTAAAAGAGCAAAGATGTAGTTTAAGATTTTTGCCTTTCTGATGCATTATTGTTTTCAGTCTGTTAAACAATGCAATCGACATCAAAGTGATATCTGCAGCTGTGTCAAGGAGAGCTTCGTGTCTTACTGTGTTTTCCAGCGTCACTACTAAATAAGGCTTTTGTGTAATCCCCCTTTTCAGTGAGGTTACCAAGGAATTGTCGGACGGGTGGTTCACCCTGAATGATTGATTCCTCATTATCGGGGACTCGTTAGAGCTAAAACGTTTCCTTGAAACAGCATTTTAAGAACTTTTATGGTTCCCACTTTCTGCAGTTTGAAAGCCCCATGGAGTTAACCAACCATGACTATGTGCTTCTCTGTGCTGAGATGCTACCCGTTGAAAGTAAAGGTGCATTTGTGCAGTTTCTGTAGTGTAGTGGTTATCACGTTCGCCTAACACGCGAAAGGTCCCTGGTTCGACACCAGGCAGAAACAGGCTTCTCGTTCTTTTTGATGATGACATGAACACTCCACCTCAACGAGAAAGCTCACCTGTGCCTTCTTGGCTCCCTTGCAGTCAGGCCACAGTAGTCGTTGAAATACTTACCTGTGTGTTTGACAGAGCGGACGATTACTGGCTAAACTTGCCATAGTCACTGTTGAAATTATTTAAAATAAGGAACATTTTATATTGAATAAAAATCTCGGTGAGCTTCGGCTAGAAGAGTTGGAGTGTCTCTCTCTGTTCGTACAAAACAAAAATTTAAATTTGTCTTGGATTTCCCATCGTCAAAAATGACTAACAAAGACAGAAATAGGCAGGAAAGACGTGCGCGCTTTAAAATTACTTTGAAAAGGTTCGAACGAGAGAATTAACGGCAAAAAGTAATTTTTGCTTCAGGATGGAATTCTGAAGTTGTTTAAAAGCTCGAACTGGAAGTGAGCTGGAACACTAACAAAGGAATTTTAACTTTATTTTTTATCCTGGAGCCTCGCCAAGATTATGAGGCGTCGCTGCTAGATTCAAATTTACCGTGGAGGGCAGAGTTAGTCCCTCCTCTAGATCAAATGAAATCCTTTGTTCGGTTTAATCACACAAAGTCAAGTATAGATTTCTCTTTTGATTCAGCCCAAAATCTCATACTATGCTTAAACTCTGTCTCTGGATGCTACATATCCCCCACTAGTTCACGTGGGTCCCACGCAGATGGACAGTCATCCTGAACTACATCCAAGCATGCATGATGAGGTGGGCAGGAACCTGTAGGACACTCTCATTTCATGTCCCCACTAGTAAAAAAATTAAAAAGAAGAATAAAAACAAACAAAAACAAGTTATGTTTGGCTCTAAGATTTTAGTTTTTTCTTATAGTAAATTTTGACCTAAGGGAACTCAGCCTTTATGAGGACTCCATTCTTTTGTGGTCATACCTCGAGCTGGGTTCTAATTTAGTGGTTTGGGTTAGATTTGTGCTCAACAAGTCCCATGAAGGGCTTGTGCAGCTCAATCTGATTTTAGTGAACCCATTTAAATGTAGGCTCCACCTGACCTTTGTTGATTTTTATTTGGTAGGTCACAGGTGAAAGTTTGTCTGTGATCAGGTATGGGCCTGACCAATGTGGGCGAAGCTTCCGGCTGAGCTTCTCTGGTTTTGCATTTCTTTTCCAGGTTGGTTGGGCAGAGATGCAGTACCACACTTGATTCCCCACCTGGAAATCTTGGTAGGAAGCTTTGTGATCATAGCAGGTTTTACGGCCTTCCACACCTTTGTCCAAGTGCTTCTGGGCAAAAGCAAAAGTGCTTTCGGGTGTTTGTTCACATCAGCCCTGTACTGATGTGTAGTATTTGCTGTCGCGAGACCAAGAGAAGGAAATACCTGTAAAGGGTCTGGTGGACTAGGTGAACTGGCGAAATTGCAGACAAACCAAACAGTTTCTGACATGGTTTTGACATGGACATCTCTCCTCATTTGTGGCCAGTAAGCCACTTTTTGGAGTGCATTGCATGTAGCTCTGACTCCTCTGTGTTCTGCGCATGAAGCTTCATGGGCCTGTGTTATTATTACCCCCTTTGGCTCAAGGCACCACGACCAAAGGAGAAGTGAGGGTTTCGGAGACATACATGAGAAGGCCCTTAACAATGCGCAGGGATGTGCGATTGTGGTAAAGGTGAGTCAAGTCAGGGACACAATCAAGGTCAGAATCCGAAATGCGGTGAACCAAAGGTGCAGACAGGTGCAGGATCATAGTCGAATGGCTGGATCCCAGGAGGTCATGCTCAGTGAAGGAAGGTGACATGGTGGCAGCGGCAGGAGTAGCCATTGCGGAATTGAGCATGAGGCATCACACAAATGCCATGGGTGGGCAATAAATGTCCAGGGTGTGCACAGGGTGGCGCTGTTGTTGGCCAATGTATCTGCCATCACAAGCTGTTGATGGAGAAAGGGCAAAGGGTTACGGTTCTGTGCCCATATCCGGGAATGCTTGAAGTCAATTACAGGTTCCAGCGGTTAATTAGGTCCTTGCCTATCAGTAAGGGAAGGGACACATAAAGTGGGTGGACCAATTGGTCCAATAGACCAATGGATCGAAGCTATATGTGTAAGAGTGGTCCCTCTGGTGTGTAAGGTTGAATGTTAAAAGAGCAAAGATGTAGTTTAAGATTTTTGCCTTTCTGATGCATTATTGTTTTCAGTCTGTTAAACAATGCAATCGACATCAAAGTGATATCTGCAGCTGTGTCAAGGAGAGCTTCGTGTCTTACTGTGTTTTCCAGCGTCACTACTAAATAAGGCTTTTGTGTAATCCCCCTTTTCAGTGAGGTTACCAAGGAATTGTCGGACGGGTGGTTCACCCTGAATGATTGATTCCTCATTATCGGGGGACTCGTTAGAGCTAAAATGTTTCCTTGAAACAGCATTTTAAGAACTTTTATGGTTCCCACTTTCTGCAGTTTGAAAGCCCCATGGAGTTAACCAACCATGACTATGTGCTTCTCTGTGCTGAGATGCTACCCGTTGAAAGTAAAGGTGCATTTGTGCAGTTTCTGTAGTGTAGTGGTTATCACGTTTGCCTCACACGCGAAAGGTCCCTGGTTTGACACCAGGCAGAAACAGGCTTCTAGTTCTTTTTGATGATGACATGAACACTCCACCTCAACGAGAAAGCTCACCTGTGCCTTCTCGGCTCCCTTGCAGTCAGGCCACAGTAGTCGTTGAAATACTTACCTGTGTGTTTGACAGAGCGGACGATTACTGGTTAAACTTGCCATAGTCACTGTTGAAATTATTTAAAATAAGGAACATTTTATATTGAATAAAAATCTTGGTGAGGTTCGGCTAGAATAGTTGGAGTGTCTCTCTCTGTTCGTACAAAACAAAAATTTAAATTTGTCTTGGATTTCCCATCGTCAAAAATGACTAACAAAGACAGAAATAGGCAGGAAAGACGTGCGCGCTTTAAAATTACTTTGAAAAGGTTTGAACGAGAGAATTAACGGCAAAAAGTAATTTTTGCTTCAGGATGGAATTCTGAAGTTGTTTAAAAGCTCGAACTGGAAGTGAGCTGGAACACTAACAAAGGAATTTTAACTTTATTTTTTATCCTGGAGCCTCGCCAAGATTATGAGGCGTCGCTGCTAGATTCAAATTTACCGTGGAGGGCAGAGTTAGTCCCTCCTCTAGATCAAATGAAATCCTTTGTTCGGTTTAATCACACAAAGTCAAGTATAGATTTCTCTTTTGATTCAGCCCAAAATCTCATACTATGCTTAAACTCTGTCTCTGGATGCTACATATCCCCACTAGTTCACGTGGGTCCCACGCAGATGGACAGTCATCCTGAACTACATCCAAGCATGCATGATGAGGTGGGCAGGAACCTGTAGGACACTCTCATTTCATGTCCCCACTAGTAAAAAAATTAAAAAGAAGAATAAAAACAAACAAAAACAAGTTATGTTTGGCTCTAAGATTTTAGTTTTTTTCTTATAGTAAATTTTGACCTAAGGGGAACTCAGCCTTTATGAGGACTCCATTCTTTTGTGGTCATACCTCGAGCTGGGTTCTAATTTAGTGGTTTGGGTTAGATTTGTGCTCAACAAGTCCCATGAAGGGCTTGTGCAGCTCAATCTGATTTTGGTGAACCCATTTAAATGTAGGCTCCACCTGACCTTTGTTGATTTTTATTTGGTAGGTCACAGGTGAAAGTTTGTCTGTGATCAGGTATGGGCCTGACCAATGTGGGCGAAGCTTCCGGCTGAGCTTCTCTGGTTTTGCATTTCTTTTCCAGGTTGGTTGGGCAGAGATGCAGTACCACACTTGATTCCCCACCTGGAAATCTTGGTAGGAAGCTTTGTGATCATAGCAGGTTTTACGGCCTTCCACACCTTTGTCCAAGTGCTTCTGGGCAAAAGCAAAAGTGCTTTGGGTGTTTGTTCACATCAGCCCTGTACTGATGTGTAGTATTTGCTGTCGCGAGACCAAGAGAAGGAAATACCTGTAAAGGGTCTGGTGGACTAGGTGAACTGGCCGAAATTGCAGACAAACCAAACAGTTTCTGACATGGTTTGCGACATCTCTCCTCATTTGTGGCCAGTAAGCCACTTTTTGGAGTGCATTGCATGTAGCTCTGACTCCTCTGTGTTCTGCGCATGAAGCTTCATGGGCCTGTGTTATTATTACCCCCTTTGGCTCAAGGCACCACGACCAAAGGAGAAGTGAGGGTTTCGGAGACATACATGAGAAGGCCCTTAACAATGCGCAGGGATGTGCGATTGTGGTAAAGGTGAGTCAAGTCAGGGACACAATCAAGGTCAGAATCCGAAATGCGGTGAACCAAAGGTGCAGACAGGTGCAGGATCATAGTCCGAATGGCTGGATCCCATTGGAGGTCAGGTCATGCTCAGTGAAGGAAGGTGACATGGTGGCAGCGGCAGGAGTAGCCATTGCGGAATTGAGCATGAGGCATCACACAAATGCCATGGGTGGGCAATAAATGTCCAGGGTGTGCACAGGGTGGCGCTGTTGTTGGCCAATGTATCTGCCATCACAAGCTGTTGATGGAGAAAGGGCAAAGGTTACGGTTCTGTGCCCATATCCAGGAATGCTTGAAGTCAATTACAGGTTCCAAGCGGTTAATTAGGTCCTTGCCTATCAGTAAGGGGAAGGGACACATAAAGTGGGTGGACCAATTGGTCCACTAGACCAATGGATCGAAGCTATATGTGTAAGAGTGGTCCCTCTGGTGTGTAAGGTTGAATGTTAAAAGAGCAAAGATGTAGTTTAAGATTTTTGCCTTTCTGATGCATTATTGTTTTCAGTCTGTTAAACAATGCAATCGACATCAAAGTGATATCTGCAGCTGTGTCAAGGAGAGCTTCGTGTCTTACTGAAAGGTTTTCCAGCGTCAACACTAAAAAGGCTTTTGTGTAATCCCCCTTTTGACAATGAGGTTCCATCTCTGTCAACGGAACTCTTGGTTGGAGAAAGTCTGCCTTTGATTTGATTCCTTTTTTCAGTTAGGCCACAGTAGAGCTAAAAAATACTTGAATTGTGTGTTTGTTTTAGGTTCCGACTTTCTGCTGTTTAAAGTGTGGAGTTAACAGATTCATTCCAGTTTTGGGTATCTCTTGGGGAGTTCCCTTTCTGCAATAGCCTGGCCTCGTCGTTGTGCACATGACACAGCAAACAGCAACAGTGCTTACACGCAGTTTTTTTGGAGAAGGCAAACCCAAATTGTGCTAACAAAACCTGAAAATGTCTGCACTTGCAGAAAAATACACAAGCCCTTTCTTCTCTTTACAATTGAGTGAGTCCATCTCTGTTGACACGCAGGCCTTCTCTCCAGCACGATCACGTCTACAGGAGCAAACAACTCACCATGTGTTTGAAGGAGCGGGGTCAGTGACAGCTAAACTTGCCAGTCACTGATTGAGAATTATTTAAAGCCCTCTGCCGAACATTTTCAGATAATTGAATAAAAATCCGGTGAGACTACAGAAGAAAGATAAGGCAGGCTTTACTTTGTGCAAATAAGTTCAGAGGTTCATTTCGATTACAGCAGAAACCCATACAAACATTTGTTTAATCAAACTGGTGGCGAGCAAATGTTTGCCGTGTCTGGATTTCCAGGTCTCTACAAGCTATGTTCACCGAATGACAATGTATTTAATATAATTATATTATTTATATTATTATATATATTAATTAAATATTTTTTAATAAACCTTTTTTGTTTTTGCAAATCCATTTTTAATAATTCAGGTAATTCCGGAATTTTATTTGCATGTTAAGTACATTCAAACTGGCAGCTCACCAGCTCCTTTTAACTTTACCTGAAGAGAAAGAACAGCAGCAGAGAAGCTTGTTGGTCCAAAACTGATCCTGCATCATTTCTTCAGAAATAAACTACTAATTCCAGAGAAAAGCAAAATAATGTTTTATGTTTAGACAAAATCTCATACTATGATGGAAAAGGTCACTGTCTCTGGATGTTAGATGTTTTTTGTCACTAGTTCAGTTTTTCACTGCCAGATGGTCTTTTATCTAGAAATTGTTTTTCTGTCATGCATGATGAGGTGTGTCCCTGAACTTGACTTTGCCTCATTTCATCATCCATCACCATAAAAAAAATTAAAAGAAGAATAAAAACAAACAAAAACAAGTTGTGTTTTATCAGTTCAAGATTTTAGTTTTTTTCTTATAGTAAATTTTCTGAACTCAGCCTTTTCAGTCCATTCTTTTGTTGTCATACCAGTGAGCTGGGTTCTAATTTACACTTTGGTTAGATTTGAACTGAACTCAAAAGTATAGTTTAAACAGGTCAATCTGATTTTCCGTGAACCCATTTAAATGATCTCCACCTGACCTTTGTTGATTTTTATTTGTTCAGTCACAGGTGAAAGTTTGTCTTGTCAGGTATGGGCCTGGTCCAGCTTCAGTCTCAGCCCTCGTGGTTGAGCTTCTCTGGTTTTCCATTTCTTTTCCAGGTTGGTTGGGCAGAGATCAGTACAAACACATGCAGGCCCTCCATCACCTGGAAATCTTCAGGAAGCTTTAGATGATCATAGCAGGTTTCATCATACCTACAAGATCTCCTTTGTCCAATATCATCCTAATAGGCAAAAGCAGAATGCAGGCCTGCTTGTGGTGTTTGTTCCAAAAGTACATCAGCCCTTTAGCTATCATGCTCCTCTCCAGTGGAACCAGCTCCCAGTCCAGACCAAGAGAAGCAGAAATACCTTTAAAGCCTCAAAAGGGTCTTTGATGGACTAGTTGAACTGGTCCTGCAGACAAACCAAACAGTTTCTGACATGGATGCACTGAGCCATCTCTCCTCATTTGTGGCCAGCCCACATTTTTATGTCACCACTGCATGACATTAACTCCTCTGTGTTCTTTGTCATGAAGTCTTTCTGGGCCTCTCTTTCTACCCCCTTTTGGCTCAGGGCACCCGACCAAAGGAGAAGTGAGTGTCCTCCAGTGAGACATACATGAGAAGGCCCTACTAACAATGCCAGGGATGTTTTGTTGTTGCTTTTGTTGTGAGTTCAAGTCAGGGACACTTTCCAGGTCAGCCCAACCGGTGAACCAATGGTGCAGACAGGTCAGGATCTGCTGGAGGTCCGAATGGCTGGATCCCAGGAGTTTTTCCTCTCCACTGTTGGTCATGCTCAGTGAAGGAAGGTGACATTTGCAGGGTTTTCTCTAAATGTCTGCCATTGTCGGAATTGAGCATTGAGGCTTGAGATGAATTTTTGTTAATGGGTGGGCAATAAATGTAAAGTTGAACAGGGAATTGGAGAAGTTGTGCCAATGATATCTACCAATCCCAGTCAGTAATCTTCCTGCAGCATTTTGGATTAATTGAAGGCTTTTTAGAGAGTTACTGGGCCAGCATGTAAGTAGAGAATTACAGTAGTCCAATCTAGAAGTAACAAATGCACGGACCAGTTTTTCAGCATCACTGTGAGACAGGATGCTCCTAATTTTGGCAATGTTCCATAGGAGGACGAAGGCTATTTTAGAGATTTGTTTTCAATCCTGGTCAAAAATGACTCTGAGATTCCTTGCAGTACTACTAGGGCCAGAGTTATGTCATCTAAAGTAATGATAAGGTTGGACAATGTTTCTGAGACTTTTAGGCCCTGATCCGGACCTTCTGCCTCCCGTTCTTTGAGATTATTTTGTTACTTTCTGGCCACGCTCTCATTCACCTGTTCCATTCCCCACGGAACCCGTTGATAGAAAGTTGTCTCGTTTGTTTTTCTACAACTGCATTTTCAGAGATTGTTAGAGTCAGTTAATCTTTTACTCCGAGTATATTTTGCCTCGGCCGTTTTGTGTTGTTGCTTTGTTTATTGTTTCTTTAAGTTGTTACTTTGTAAACCATTTTTGGACAGCCCTCGAGTTTCCTCATCACCAGCCAGCACCGCTTTCTGTCATCTTTCCACCTGACCCGAGTTTTCTACACCGCCCCCTCTACTCGTCCATTCCCATAAGCACTTTATCATTTAGTTCTCTTCACTGGTTTATGTTTTGGTACTCAACCTGTTTACCCCTAGGCCTCAGACTCACCCAGCTTTCTGAGCAGAGTGTTTGCCACCCTGCACATCATCGACCATATTCCACTACATCTACCATTAATAAATTCTCTGTTTTCTCACTAACTTCTGTCTCTGCCTCTTATCTGGGTCCCTAAAAAGAACATTAATGTGATAGCAGCACTAAGATCTAACGGAACTAGTATAGAGACCCGTCTATTATCTGTAGCCAGAAGATCGTTGATGACTTTAATCAGTGCGGTTTCTGTGCTATGATGAACTCTAAATCCTGACTGAAAGTCTGCAAACAAGTTGTTTCTGCGCAGGTGGTCACATAATTGCTTTACAACTACTTTTTCATTTATTTTAGAAATAAAGGGGAGATTGGATATTGGTCTGTAATTGGCTAAGACATCTGGATCCAGGTTTTTTAAGTAGAGGTTTGATTACAGCTACCTTATAAGCCTTTGGTACATATCCTGTTTATAAAACTATAGATTAATGATATCTAATATGAATGTGTCTAATAAGGGTAGAGCATCTTTCAGCAGCCTAACTGGAACAGGGTCTAACAGACATGTTGTTGGTTTTGATGCCATAATAGTTGAAGTTAACTCAGCAAGGTCTATGGGCACAAAGCAGTCTAAAAGGGACTGAGGACTTACTGATGATTCTAATTCTGTTGTATTTGTGGGGAGGGTCTGGTGAATTTTATTTCTAATAGCTATGATTTTGTTTGTGAAGAAGGTCATGAAGTCATTGCTACATAGCGTTGAGGGAATACTAGTCTCAACTGAACTATGGCTCTTAGTCAGCCTGGCTACAGTGCTGAAAAGAAACCGGGGGTTGTTCTTGTTTTACTCTATTAGTGATGAATAATATGCTGTTCTGGCTTTACGAAGGGCTAATTTGTATAAGTATAAACTCTTTTTTCAGACTAAGCGTGATTCTTGTGAATGAGTGGAAAGCCACTTCCTTTCTAGTCTTCGTGACGCCTGCTTTAAATTGCGGGTTTGCGAGCTATACCATGGAGATCGCCTGTTCAGAATTACTGCCTTCTTTTTTAGAGGGACAACATTATTCAAGTATGGAACGTAAAGATGCTGCATAATTATCAGTCAGGTAATCAACTTGTACAGGAGTACAGTTAATGAGGCTACTCTCAGTTATATCGGTACATGTTGAAGTAAATGATGAAGGGATCATTTCCTTAAATTTGTTCACAGTGTTTTCAGATAAACACCTACTGAAGCAAAACATTTTTCTAGCTGCTGTGTAGTCCAATAGATTCAATTCAAATGTTATTAGAAAATGGTCAGAGAGAACAGAATTATGAGGAAATACTTTTAGTTTATTAATATCAGGGTGGGACTAAAACAAGTGAGTGGGTTCATTTACAATTTGAGAGAAACCAATTGAATGTAATAATGAATTAAATGCTGTGTTGAGGGAGTTACTGTCAGCATCTACATGAATGTTAAAATCGCCCACTATGACGACTTTATCTGCACTAAGCACTAAGTCGGCCAGAAAATCTGAAAATTCAGTCAAAAATCCAGAATAAGGGACTGGAGGACGCTACACAATAACAAATAGAAGTGGATTTTGAGTTTTCCAGGCTCAGAGTGAGACTCTCAAATGAGTTCTAATTGTGTTTAGGTCTAGAGTTTATTGGTAAGCTTGAGTGATAGATTGCTGCTACTCCTCCACCTCGGCCTGAGCTTCTAGGAACATGATAGTTAATATGACTTGGGGGGTCGACTCATTTAAACTAACATATTCTTCCTTCTGCAACCAGGTTTCAGTGAGACAAAATAAATCGAATTGATGATCGTTTATCAAGTCATTTACTAACAGAGATTTAGATGAGAGAGATCTGATATTTAGTAATCCACATTTAATTGTTTTAGTTTTTTGTTCAGTAAGAGGAGCAGTCCTGATTTTTATTAAGTTATTATGATTAACTCCTCTTGGGATCACTTATAGTTTGTAAAATTTTGTTAATCGGGGAACAGACACAGTATAGTTATTTGGGAGTTGTGGGGGGGTGATGGCGGTAAGGATACTGCAGAGAGGCGCGTAGGACTGGATCTCTGCGTCCAAGGCTCAACTCTGGACTGTCAATCTTTTTGTTACTTATAAAATCTGTCATATTTTTTGATAAGACAGAGGCACCATCAAAAGTAGGATGGATGCCATCTCTCCTAATCAGCCTAGGTTTTCCCCAAAAACTTTTCCAGTTGTCTATGTAGCCCACATCGTTTGCTGGACACCACCTAGACAGCCAGCGGCTGAATGACGACATGCGGCTATACATGTCGTCACTGATCAGATTTGGCAGGGGTCCAGAGAAAACTACGAAGTCCGACATTGTTTTGGCAAAGTTACACAGCGATTCAATATTCGTTTTAGTGACCTCCGATTTGCGTAATCGGGCGTCATTTGTTCCTGCATGAATAAAAATCTCACTGTATCTACGTTTATCCTTAGACAGGAGTTTCAAATAGGATTCGATGTCGCCCGCTCTGGCCCCAGGGTAACATTTGATCTGGCCTAACTTCAGGGTAACATTTGGGGAAAATCTAGAAATTGGAACCGGCTGGTGGTGAAGCCTGGCCCTAACCCTAACCCTAACCCTAACCCTAAACATGTGGCACAGTGAGCAAGTCAGAGGAGAGACAGAAGGAGACGGGGAAGCCATTTCTAAGTACTAGGCTAACGAAGCTAGATCAATTAAGTTTAGTTAGCGTTGGCTAGTTTGTTCAATAATTTCAGGAGAGCAGGTGTTCGCGTAAAACAAATCTTATGCCCCAAGTGACAACAGCTACGATTAACCAGTGAACAATCCTTCGGCAGAGACCGAAACAGTGTGAAGAAACAGGAAGTGACACAATACGCTTACCGCAGGAGGAGTCAGGAGACCAGAACCACCAATTCCACTCAACAGACAATTGATTTGCAAAACATGTTAGTGGACATCAGTTATGATGATAGCATTATCTGCTTCATCTTTTCTGCCAAAGAGAACGGACGTTTTGGCCTCTGCTCAGAGATACAGGTTTCTAAAAAGGAAACTTCTCTTCTGTGCAACAAATACTGTTACACTTGCTTTCCCATTTTTATTTTTTGTGTTAGTGTCTGCTCTGCTCTGTATCATATTTTCAAATTCTGAATTTGTGCATAGGACAAACAGAAAATTTTACTGTTGTGGGATAATGAAGAGCTTAACAGAAGTGCTGATTACTAATCAGACATCCTCACATGAACGAGTGAAATGCAATTTAACGTTTGATATAAATAAGAGGGAAATGTTCAGAAATGTTCAGCTGTTGAAATACCCCTGGATCACATTTGAAAAGTAATATTGTTTTCTATTGATGAAAAGTAAAAAACATTTTTAAAGTGTCTGTCTTCTTCAATGACAGACAAGATCTAGAAAGGCAGTCCATGACAAATAAGTCTTGAGAGTTCGCGCGGTTTCAAACAGCAAGATTTAGTCTCAGTGACTCAGCGGAGAAGTTCACTTCCTCACAACATGCAAAGAGTTTGATCCAAACCAAAACTTTTGGTCTTTACTTGCTATAATAAAGCTGCGTTTCGTTTATTTGAGTTTGCCGTTGTGTGAAAGAGGAACCAGGAATGGTTCACAAAGGGAACTTTCAAACACGCTAATAATAATGCAGCTAAATGTGTGCATTCTTTATCGTTCTAGTATCCGCTTGAGTTAGTGTTGTGCAATAAATGTTTTGTTATGAATTATGGTCTTAATTTTAGTTTTTTCTTTGCTGAATAAGACCTATAAAGATGAATATGTCCTGCCTGTTGTACTGTCTTCGACACTTGCCGAAGGAGGCATTAGGCAATGGACAGCTGATCAATTACATAGAAATGAGATTGTGATGGACCTAAATTTTTTGTACATAATTTGACCGGGGCCCAGAAACAGCATTTTGATCTATGGCCCTGCCCCTGCTGTGGCTCACTCACATGTTTGGAAGCTTTTTTGGAGAAGCAGATAGATAACCCAAATACAAATAGAAATATAAATAAATCGAAGGCCTTCTCCTTTGAATGGCATTTTCAGATTTTTTTTTCCTGTAATGGTGCATTGAAAACCACAGGAGAAGCCCACCCATTCAATCTGCCCAGAGTATGTGTTTCAGAGATGCTGCAGTAAATATTCCTGTCCTGTCATGTACGAGAACAAAGGGTGAGATTAAAGTTCTCTCATTGTCATGTGTGAGGCCTCAGCTAGTGTTCAGCTCCCCCTCACTCCGCCAGATCCCCGTGAAATCTGCCACCAACTTTCCAGGTAACGACAAAATTCTTAGTCGCATCTCAGATGTTTGTGTCTTATCACTCTGACTCATTCAATCTTTTGTTCTTACAACATCCCTTTCAGTCACTGCTAAGGAAAGGCAGGCAATTTCCTCACAAAGAATTTCCTTCAGTTTATGTTTGGCTTTGGATACAGCAACTATCACATCCTCAAACTTTGAGAATGGAGGCTGGTGACTGGGACAGGACAACTGCTCCGGCTCAGTGTCTCAGCCTGTTTGGTTTTTATGTTTCTGTGCTGGAAACATTTGGTTTTCATGTTGTCCATCCATCCATGTAAGTGTAATGTTTTCTGTAAGTCGCTTTGGATAAAAGCGTCTGCCGAAGCACTAAAGGTAAATGTAGGATCACTGTGACCTCGTATCAGTTCTATCGTCATGAACAAAAAGTCAAAAAACTCGTGAATGAACTGATTAGACGATGAGTCCCCCCCAGTGGACTCAGCACCTCTGACCTGCTGACGTGAGGTAGCTTGACTTATTTCAGTAAAGCTGCAAAAGTGGTGAATTCCCGCGTGGTGTCACAAGTTGCACAGGCAGTAGCATCCTCCGTGGATTCAGACAGAGCAAGATTTTGCCTTTTGCAGCTGAATTCCTAACATTTATTTTCCCTTCTCATTTATTTGAGGGAGAACTTTATTTCCTCACAACATAAGTTAGGCTTTACTCCAAACCGAAATTCTTTTCGCAGTTCATCTTCACTTGACATGCACTAAACTTGCATTTCACCACATGTTGAGCTACATACACTAGAACACATTTTATTTACAACACCAGCTGAAGAAGATGAAGCTTTAAAACACATGGAACATGTGGCATAGGTGATTAATGCATCAGCAGTTTCAGCAGTTTCAACATCAGATGTGTGTTTCCTTCATAACCGTGGGCAGGGCTACTTAGTTTGCTGATGAAAACATTTTTAGCATGAATTATGACCAAAATGCTTTTAGTACTTTTTCACTCTGCAGTGCACAGAATGCAGAGAAATTCAGTCCCGTTTCCAGAAAAGGTGGGATGCTGTGTACAGTTTCAACAAACTGTCTCGATCAAAAATTCAGTTGGTTCCATGTGGTTTGTAAATCATTGCATTCTTTAGTTCTTCCCATTTTATCCTCCACCTTTTCTGGAAATGGGGTTTGCACACAAACAGAAACATGTTTCGTGCTCGTCTGTCATCTCTGTTCTGTTAAGGTGATAATCTGGGCAAACAAGGCTAAAGGCATTAGCAGATGCAAAGTTCATCCAGAGAAAATTAGAATGTAAGGCACACTCCGTGCTGGATTAAGTTGAAGGAATACGCAGTTTGGTGAGAGAGGATGTAACTCAGTGGTGTAAGAGAAAGTAGAAGAAGACACAAGCGTGAACAGGAGGATTATCACGCAGGACTATAAAAGCCTGGTCAGAGAAGTGCTACTCTAAATACGTCCTGTTCCTTTTAGTCTCTTGACCTTCAGGCTGCAGCATTTACTACAAAATGCACAACACGAGTCTCCAAAAACTGTTGTGCTGTTTGCAGGCCTCTTGTTGTGTAACCCAGACCACTAAGCCCAACCCAGTTTACGACAGAGGGACACCACCAGTAAATGTGAACCAGATCCAAGCAGCTCTGCATGTACAGGACAGTACGTCACACTCAAACAGCACAAACGCTTCTTCTCTCGCTCATACACTTTGATTGGAGCTGGCGGACGGCAGATAGAATTAGACTTTCAGGAAATAGTATTTGATTGTTTTCTAATGGTCATTTACATTTTCTGTAATGTTGGCTTGTTGAGGTGATGCAATGGTTGTTGTTGCAGGATGTTTGCTCTGTTTTCCCGGCCTCTGGCGGTCCGTGTTGTACAATGCAGGGTTAATCACTGTATTATACAATATTTTATGCCAATAATTAAAGGCCATGTACTTATCCCTAAATGTTTCAATCCATAAAGCAGTAAATCAACTCATCCCCATATTTACGATACAGACAGCTCTGTGCTGTACTTTAGTACAAGTTGGAGGCTAATTGAGCTTTACTAACTATTTAAATGTGACTTTAGTATTTTATATTTTTAGTTATTAGTCTAGTACTATGCGCTGAGAGATGTGTAAAGCAGGTTTTTACAGCTTGATTGTTAGACATAAAATCACTGCAGATCTTTAACTGTTAATAATATAATAAAAAAAATAATTTTTATTATCATAAAGTCTCATAAAGCCATATTTTCATCTTTGGGAATTGTCAGTGAAACCTGGACTAACTTTGAACATTTACATCAAATTAAATCCAAATACGTTGTTTTCTGAGCAACGAATTACAAGTGTTACTCGTTCTACTTTCGTTCTGCTCACACGTTTCATTCACGAAGAATCGCTGTGTGCTAGTCCCACCAGCAGACGGCGGTAGAGCCCCTGTAACCTGGGCTACCTGCAGCTGACAAACGCGCGGAAGAAGAACAGGAACAGGAAGTAAGGAAGCAGTAGGACTAGAGGCAAAACTGGACGGCTCAGCTGTAACCACCCAGTTGTCCAGAAGACCCGGTTTTCTTTGAACAGCCCGTTACTGTGTCCAAGATGTCCAAAAATACAGCGTCCGACCGCTTCAGGAAAGTGGACGTGGATGAGTACGACGAGAACAAGTTTGTGGACGAGGAAGACGGAGGAGAGAACCAGGGTGGTCCCGACGAAGCAGAAGTAGACGGGCTGCTCAGACAATATCCTTCAGCTGCACTGGTCGTTCTGTGTGGACGCGTCGTCTGCGTTAGCGAAAGCTGCCGTCACCGAACCGAACGCGACCGCCACGTTAGCCAGCCGAGGTCCGCGAGGCCACAGTGTGAGACGTAACGTGCCGGAATGCGTCCAAGTTCCGTCGCTTATGTGGTGTTTAATAACAGTGGTATTTATGACCCGGTTCCTGGTTGGTTTGCATCACATTTCCGTAGAGTAGCGGTGCAAAAAGTCCCTTCCGGGTTCGACTACAGGAGGGTGTGGTCGCCCCGGTAGTTTGACTTACTAAAACAAGTTGACGGGCGTGTTTCCGCCCGAGCTCGGCGCACCGTTTGGTAAGGCCCCGGAAGTACGTACTAACCCACTGGCCGTAGGTCGGTCCCACACTCACAGACGACAGTGTGTATGTTTTTGACAGCTGGAGACTCCTTGTCGATTCAGATTGTCAAGAAAACAAACTAGAAGAATGTAAAAGTTCTACACCACGTATTTGTAGTGACATCGATCTTTGTCCATAGTTTCTAGAATATTAAGGCTTAAATTTTAAGTGGGAGAGAGAAAATGAATGTTTCCCCTCGACTCTGTACGCGAGTTAAACTTAACAAAAAGTTTATGTACAGACATGTTATCAACAGGATCAAGATCAATGCGATGGAGAAGTTAGCTTCTAGCTTCTGTAGAAATACTTTTCTACATTTGTGTCGAAGATGATGTAGCACTTCTGCTTGTAGCCTTTTATGGCAACATGTTGCATATTTAAATATAGAAGTGTGTTAGCTTTAGCCTTTCAGAAGCAGGTTCTGTCACTTTCTGAGAAATTGCTGCTGCTTCTCAGCTGAATTCTTCCTCTGTTTATTCCCTTGTTCTGAACAGAAAGCTCGAATCGTGGACAGTCATTAACAGGATGGTAACACAATGTTCCCGTGTCGAGGACACTTTCTCTCATTCCTTTTCGTTCTTTGTATTCCTTGACTGTGTTTTGTAAGGGGAACATGAATGCGGCTCTGCTTGCTGTGCTGAAGAACCCTCCAGTCAACACCAAAAACCAGAATGCAAAGGTAACAGTCAGTAGTGTTTACCAGAACAGTCAGCGGTGCATGTTCGTACTGAGATTTTTATAGCTCGGTGCATTAGCAAAGGACGGAAGTGCAGAAAGTGACAAAGAAGAATAAAGTAGATCAGCTTTATTCTGTGTCCTGCACAGTGAAAACAACATACAGCAGTGACAGACATGTATTAACCAATGACAGCTCCTAAAACATCTTAGATTCTACAGGGAAATTATGCTGTTTTCTTAACTCTTACCAAAGTTGTAACTGCCCTCTGGTTTTTGCTTTCCCAGCTCTTTTAAAAAGTGGTTTTGGAAAGTTTTGACATCCCACCACTGTGAATATTTTACTGTGTGCTGACTTGATGTTGAAATGGAAACAACTGATAGTTTATCGATCGACATACGTACTGAGGCGTAATGGCCAACAGAAAGCATTTTTAGCAAACGTATTGAAACCCAAAAGTGAAAGTATCACTCCCCCTAATTCAGTAGTAGTCATTCAGAGACAGACTTTAGAGTGCGGAAGAAACTGCAGCATTTCCTGTTGCTTGCTGCTCAGTTCTGACCAGAGATGAGATCTAGGTACAGCGAGTCTGGCTGCCTTCCTTTAGTCATATAACTGCTGCTTCCAGCCTTTAATTTCATCTCCATTTCATTGAATCTTGAGACCGTTGTGCTGACGGGAGCATTCAGAGTGTTAGAAATGGTTTTAGAACCTTTTCGACATGTGGCGTGAGTTACATACACCAGTTTGTGCTGCCACTGTGTGTTTTCAATTTAAAATAGACATTCACATTTAAAATCATGTGGCTGAGCTTCAGGAAATCTTCAGAAAGCTCTAGAAAATGGAAAAGTACAATAGTTGATTGTTGTATTGTCAGTAGCATTACGACTGCTGTTTGATGTCTGACAGCGCCCCCCCCTCTGTCCCCGTGTGTGTAGGAGCGAGCAGAGCTTTTGGTAGTCAAGGTGCTCAGCAGCTTTAAGAGCAGCGACATAGAGAAAGCTGTTGGCTCACTGGACAGAGCAGGAGTGGATCTGCTGATGAAATACATCTACAGAGGCTTTGAGAAACCCTCGGACAACAGCAGCGCTGTGCTGCTGCAGTGGCATGAGAAGGTAAGCGGCTGGTATCACGTGTAGTAATACAGATTACCAGTGAACGTTTCAACTTCTAATTCAAGCAAGGTTGTTCCAGATGTGTTGACTTGTATAGGCCATACTTTTATACATACCGTATTTTTCCGGACCATAAACCGCTACTTTTTTCCGACGTTTTGAACCATGCGTCTTTTACAGAGATGCGGCTTTTCTATGAATTTTTCTGCAGCCCTCAGATGGGCGCTGTAGATGGAAGTCAGTGCAAACAAAAAAGCGCCAGTTTTTATTCTTAGCGCATGCAACCCAAGACGCACAACAGCAAAATACGGTAATATTTTTACACCCCCTCATAATGGAAAACACGCGAAGAAATTCCTCTGATGCAGCTTTTAATTTGAAGCCATCGATCTGGCTATCCGTGAAGGAACTCGAGTGTGACAGTGGTTTCAATGCTCAGGAGGAAGATGAATAGCGATTTGTGGTTTCAGTGCACGGGAGAATGAAGCGACTTTAATAGTTGCGCAGTTGCGCTTTAACAGTGCGCAGGAAGAAAAAGTGACAGTGGTTTGGTGTTCAGTGGTTTCAGTTCGCAGGAGGAAGAAAAATAAAGCAACTTGGTTTTAGTGCACAGGAGGAAGATTAATAAAACCATGACTTTTTGTTTTGTGTGATCAGCACTTTTACTGCCGTGTTACAGGCACCATTCAGGTTCAGGTGTATGAATAAAGACTTATGGTACAAAATCTTTTGTTGAGCGCAGCAACTCCTGCGTAATTCGTGAAGAATAAGAGATGTCTTCTCCTTTGGCTATGGAACAAGCCGTTTATTTATAACAAGGACGTTTTTGTCGGCTCTGTACATTCGACATGTGTTATACCAGCCACACATACACGTAAACGCACTCTTTACCGTAATGCCGGTAAAACAGCGCACAGAACATCCTCATGCCTACTGTGAACAATGAGTAGGAGCGCATACAACAGACATACAGATCTTAACATCTTTCTATGTAAATATTATTTCTCAGCCTGGATATTGGCGGCTTATAGTCCGATGCGGTTTATATGTGACAAAATATATATTTCTTTTAAATTTTAGCGGGTGCGGCTTAAATTTAGGTGCGCTCTATAGTCCAGAATTTACGGTACATATTTAAAATCATCAGGGTCAGAGCTCTAGTCAAGTACATGGCTCAACAAAGACCTTTTTGTTCTAAAACACTTAAACAAAGTGCTAATCTGGGGCTGGGTGAAAATATATATAAACCTTTTTGAACTAAAGGAGCTTGTTAACAATTGCTGATCTTGCAGCTGCCATCATCTCGTCCCTATTCCTGATTCATATGTGATTTGATGCTGAGCTGGTTCCAAATGAGAGAGGCTCCTTTTTTTCAGGAAGTTCTTGAAGTGAGAATTACAGATGGTATTTACAATACGCAGTTCACTATGGCACAGCCCTGATCCAGTTTTTGGCCTGGTTTACTCCAGAGCAACTCCACATCTCAGTAATAAGACAAATTGATCAACCTAATGAATAACTTGATTTGTGTAAATCCACAGGGATTCAGTTCAGAATGTACATATTTGTCTTCACATCTTCCACAAATGTACAAGAGCTGCAGAATGATTGGCTGGTGTCATTGAACCCTGTTTGACGTGGTTTTCCCCCTCACTGTGTCTTCTGTCCTCAGGCTCTGGCAGTGGGAGGAGTGGGGTCTATAGTCAGAGTCCTGACTGCCAGGAAGACGGTCTGATCATCTGAGACCCAGCAAACGGCTTCTGTAAACAGACGCCAAACACACACAGTCACTGGAGCTGTGCAGAGACAAGCTGCTTCTTTTTTTCTATTTTTGGACATGATCCCCGTTTATTTTTGTACTGGAGCTGAGTGTCTTCCTGATGCAGTTCTTTCCTCCTCTTTCTGCATTCACTGTTTTCAGTCCCACCTCGGGGATGTAGAACAGCTGGCAGTCAGGCAGTGGAGGTGCTGGCACCTCAAACTGTGTGTGTGTGTGTGTGTGTGCCAGCTTTGCAGAGAGAAGAAACACACGTCAGACGCTCCACTCAGACACATTCTGTCCAAAGCAGCTCCTCGCCTCTTTCAAACTGCTTCACAGCTGCTGCGATGCCTCTGCTGGCTCACTGCAACATCTCCTCTCTCCCTCCTCACCTTCCTTTCTGCCGCCTCATCTGCTGAGGAAATGGAAAACCCTTTTCTTGGATGGATTGTCAGACTGGTGACCTGTCCAGGGTCTTTTCCTGCCTTGTGCCTAGTGCATGCTGGGATTATATTATTTTTCCCTTAATTCTCAAATTCTGAACATCTTTGACTTTTTTTTCTACTTGCACCAATTCCACAATGCTTAGTTTCTTTTTATATCTGAAATAAAAGACAAAGATAATGCCCTGAATCTGTGCATTGACTTACTCCATTCTTGTCTATCAGCTCCACGAACATTCGAAGTTGCTTCTGAAAGTTTTCCAATCATCTATAGATGAAAAAGTTATTGAGGCCACGTTTAATTTAGAAAGTGCCGCTCTTTGTGCATGCTAACAGTAAGAATTGTTATAAATCTATGTACCTATGTAATATTAGCTAAGTGAAGTGTAAAATTTCACTCTTAAATGAAAACATTGCTCACTCCATATGACGTGAACACACGCGTTTCATCAATTCTATTAGGGTATTCTGAAATGTTAGTACATGGAACATCAGGGAGTTCTTTTATAACCTGCAGCCCTTTGTCATCAATGTCTGGGAGAGTAATAAAGTGAATGCAATGATTTTTAAAAAATCACTTGACAAACATTTGACTGAACAGTACAGATATTGAAACTGAGAAATGTTTTGGAGGGAAATATTTGCTCAAGATTTGGGACAATAGCAGCAGCAGAGAGGATAGCTTCTTTGATGTGAAACAAATTATCTGTTAAAAAAATCTCACATCTAATGAAGCCAATTGGCAAAAGGTTAGTACAATGATTGTGTATAATAATAGGATTCCAGTCATGGTGTTGGGGGTTATTAATGCACACAGCACATCCATGAAGGCTCCACTAATAAATGATTTATCCAGTATACAGGTTTTGGAGCCACACGCTGCCATCCGGATGATCCACCCGTTGAAAATGCTTAGCACTTGGAAAATAAAACGCAGGACAAATGAACTATTGAAATTCTAAATAAAACCAATGGGAAAAATCATTTTGCTTTCAAAATAAGGGCAACTGGTCTCCTCAGTTCCCCAGCAGTGTGATGTAACGCAGCAGTTCACATTCCCCAATCCCTAAAACATGTTGCGGGCAAGTTCTGAATTGTTCACACAGCAGGAGTTTGTCCAGCAGCATCTCGTTCTACATGTTTACTCTCCTACTGACTATCCGTGTTGTCCGTTTCAGAAACCATCATTTCCTCCAAGATGCAGAGACGGTGAATTCATAAACAACACAACTCCTCCTCCATGTTTAACACACAGATTCAGGTTTATTGTCCAAACAAAAAATGCAGTATACAGGTTACACACACACACACACACACACCCATGTACCAGATGAACTGAGAGTGAGTGTTTTCATGGTGCTTGATTTACACTTCTGACCCATTCCTTATCGGGGCAGTGTACCTTCCCAGACCCTCCTCACTAAGAACCCAGGCGTTTTTAATGACTTATTTACAGATAACACATTAATCAACAGTATCACCAGTTGACACATTCACAGGTAAAAAAATCAGATGTAAAGGTTTATGTGTGACTTAAACAAGTCTTTGCCCAAATAATCCTAACTTGAGACATACGCTGACTTCTCTCTGTGAAACGAGGCTGAAGGCGTCTAAAAGGGAACCTGGAGTTCAAATGATTTTTTGTCTAAATAAATAACACAGCTCATAAGGAGCAGTGCACAAGTGAGGTCAATGGCACTTTCTGGGTTTCGGAAAGAGGCTGGGCTCTTGATTATTTCTCAGTGGAATATAATCTTTATGCGGGGAGGTGACAGCATTGTTTGATGTTTGACACACGCTGGTTATCCTGTGTGTTAGGACTGAATGATGGAACAACGGAGTCACGTTTGAACTCAAATGCAAAACACGATATTCAGCAATGAATAGAAAAAAAGTTACAAGTCTGCGGCTTTTATGAAACAATGAATGTACCTTCTGACCCACAAACAATCAAAAACAAACGCACACTCGTGAATTTCTTTAATCACACAACACAGTAATCGGTGGCTCTGCCCTCTGGTGGCTGCTGAAGGGATAATAAGGCAGCTCATGTTCAACAGTTTCTATTCGGAGACTCAAACCCACAATGAATTCTCTTTGCTCTGTCAGTGACTGCTCCTGGATGTTCTTGATTCCATCTGTGCCAAAAACCTAATGTCTGAAAACTGATTGTTCGTTCGCTGAGACAGTTGTAGAGAAAATGAAGGTGAGCCAGCTCCAGCTCAACGTCACAGGACTGTGGCACAGACTTGTATGTGAAATCAGGTTCAAGACTCCACAACATTACAGCGAATAAAGGCAATTCATCAGAGGGTTTCTCCTCTGAAAAGAAGAGCTGTACGAGCGTACGCCGTGCACGTGCAGTGGGGAGTTCCTCTGCCTCTCCTAACTTTACGTACCCTGCCCTCAAAATGAAAGGGGCAGTTCAAAGAAGGCGCACCCTGTTCGAACCACCTTTCCACGTTAATGTTGCGCTGTTGGTTTTCTGTGCGTGTGTGTGTGTGTGTGTGTAGCAGTAAAAACTTGGGTTTCACTTTCATGCTTTAAATGTCACAACTGGTCTTGGTTTTCTACAGCATTCTAGCAAAACATTCACATCCCTTTGTCAGGCTACATGGAGAATGAAACGAGCCGCATTACACATTTAAACACATTAAACCAGAGCGTCACCGTGTGCGTGTGTCCTCGTACTGGAGTACACGACAAAACAAATGTCCCCTGACAAGGTGTGTAATACAATGTCATGTTATGTTGGTGCCCATCTTTGAAGAATAATAATGAAAAAAAATAGATTGAACTGTGACGCTGACGAGTGAGTGGTGATGCAACAGCAAAGAGGCTTGTGGAAACAGGAGACGGTGAATACTGTAATGGCCTGGCTGTCCATGGTGCTGTAAAAATGCCCCCCAGCCCCCCCCCAGCCCCTCTCACCCCACCCCACCCCACCCCACCCACACTCTTTCACACACAAACACACACTCATGCACACACACTCCTTCACCCTCCATGTTACAAAAGACATTTATAAAAGGACGAGCCATAGAGAGCAGCCACAGATATCTGAAGACACTTGTTCCTACAGGCAACAGATCAAGACAACAGCTACGGGATTCTACCAAGGACTCACACTCAAGGGTTTTCAAATGGATCTGAATTAAAGAAAAATTTAAAAATGTCCTTACAATGCATCGCTGCTAGTGATGCAGCTAAGGTCTAACATTCACACTACAGCACTGCAGCCAAAGTTCCCTCTTGTTCCATGTTAACGGGCTCCCGCTCTGGCAAACACACGGCGCCCTTTTAAACCGTCACCACTTTCTGGCTTTATTTGACAGACGAAAGAGACACGTCCAAAAAAAACCCACATTATTTTCAATCTTTAGCTTCATATCTCTATCAGATGCTCCTAGTTGTTTTTGGTTTGTTTTAGGCTCATCAGACTCTAAAAATGGCCTAAGTGTCATATTTGACCCTAATTGTCAAACACACGCCAATGTTATGCGCCTCTGAAGACATGTTTGAATTGATGTTGACTGTTTCTGGCAAACTGTTCAATATTTTGCTTAAAGTTGCGCATTTTTAAAAATGTGTAACTGTTCCTTTAACCACAATCACGATGAAACATCCACTTTCATAGTATGAAGGACAATGGAGCCCAAATTAGTAATTCAGTTTCAATTGGTCCAACGATAAATTCCAAGTTATTTGGCCGTTTGTTGCTTCCGTATCAAGTCAGCTTCACCTCACATGCCAATCCAGAGTTAAAAATGACATGCTTAGGTGATATATGTGTATGGGAATTTGCAATGTTGGCGTTGGTTTGTGCTGTTTTTCTGTGAATTTAACTTTAAATCTATTGTTGTGGGATGTCACAGAAGTCCAATTTTACAAGCGTGGTCCTGAATTCCAGGCCCTGTCCGATCGCTGCCACATGTGGTCATGCTCTTTAAAGCGCTGAATCAACAGCTGGTATGTGTGTGTCTCACAGTGAGATCTCAGGCTGATGTGGACTGACTAACCAAGTTTCTCTCCCCGTCTGCTGACACTTATCTGGGACAGACTACAAATCACAGAGCATTTGCTGAAGACAAATACTGTATCGTACAACGTCTTCACTTGGAAAACTGCTTGTTGCTAATTCAGACCGTGAATGAAGCTTAGGTTTTCTGAGCTGAGGAAAATCTACGTCACTGTGAGCTGTCCGTGGTCTCATATTCACCTGCTGGCTGCTGTACTGATCTGCTACCTTCTACTGGGAGAACGATAGAAAGAGACACAGAAAGATACAGAGAATATAAAACAAGTTTTTTTTTCTTTTTACAAGTCCTTTGGGGGTTTCTTCAATCCCCCACATCTCCTTCAGACACACACATTCCTCTCCTCTTGTTTCTGTGTGTGGAAGTGTAGCAAAGTCCATGTGTTTCCTTCCTACTGGTCAGTGTGTATGCGTTCTGTGTTTGTATATGCGTTTTTAACAGGTGTCTACTTGTGTTCCTTAGTAGGGGCAAAGTAGAGCTCCATTGGTTTGTTCACCTTCCAGTACTTTTCGCTGACCAGCTCCAGAGAGAAGGAGCCATTTAGAACCTGTGAACAAAGTTAAACAGTTTAAACATCCAGCACGTTCCACACTTTCTACAACTTCCTCACTTTCTACAATGCTTTTTCCGTCCTCGTGTCTGTGCTCTTCCACCCATGTGCCACATGCAGGCATGCTTAGTGGCATGAAGAAGAAACTGAATTTAAGTGGCCCATGGGTGCAAAACAGAAAAAGGACAAAAAAAAAAAAACTCTCAGCAAAAGCAAGATTTCTGAAGTCAGCAGTATTTCACAGAACACAACAAAAGAGAAAACATTTCATTTGTTGTGGTGTTTTAAGCCACAGCAAGGACCCGATGTAGGAATGTTAACTACAGACTAGGACCAGAATCTGCAGGGAAGCTGCACTGATGTACACTAATACATGTTTTGGTTGTTTTCACGGTGTGTGTGTGTGTGTGTGTGTGTGTGTGTGTACATACAGTGAACTGGTTTGCAGCAGTAGGTATGTAGATGGTGTACTGTTTCTCTGAAGCAGCCTCCACATTAACGGGACTGGCTTCAGTGTTTCTTCTCAGCTCTTCCAGAGCCAATCGGACAGCCAGATATTTGGACAGGTGATCCACTGTGGCGTTTCCAGACGTCTTGATGTAGCGAGGGACAAACTCCACGCTGCACATACACACATTGATAAATCAACAGGGTACACAGGATTTCTCTTAGACTTAGACTGATGTACAGGGACAGATGAAACTACTTTTTGCCTTTTTAAAACTTTGCCGTGTGTAAAAAGTCAATTGTGGAATCTTCGGGTTTCTCCTGTCCCCTACTCTGATGAGAAGAAGCAGCTTCATTATTTACATGACAGTTAGACAATCGGCTGGTGACTGTCACTGTGAGTTACTTGAATGCTTGTAAAGGCACTGATGAAAACAAGACAGGATGTGGTTAAGAACTTGAATTGTTATTCATAATGAAGTCTCAGCACTGGTTACAGAATGACACATTGTGTTTTGGTTCCATGGGCTCACAGATGGCACATAAACCCAAGTTCATTTGGCTTTACACCAATTTAAGTCATGGCATCAATGTCAGGGAGTGAGAACTGATTTAACCTGCTGTCTGACATTCGAACCTGCTACATCATCACCAACACTCCAAATTAAGAAAGTGCTACCAAAATTCTGCACAGAGACACAGACACTACTGGAAAAGTTCTAATTGTGTATTAACACACCCGCCCACCCCCGGTCTAACCCAGATGTGTTTACCTGTTGTGTCCGTCATCCTTCTCCACCAGGGTGGGGTGTGGCCTAAACACCAGTTCTATTTCACTTGCACCACCGTCCATCACTGAGTCCCCGCCCCCATTCTCAGCAGCATTGTCCATGTCCAAACCGCTGTCATCACTTGTCTTCGTGCGTTTGATGCTGGGACCGGCCTCCTGAGAAATAGACCACGGCATCAGTAACAAATATACCCTCCAGAGGCTGCAGTGGTCCTGAATAAGCACAACAGCTACATACTCCAACTACTGCACCCATTCCCAGCTGTGTGAGACACTTGCTCTGCTTGGACTAAAAGTACACAGTGTCCCTGATTATTAATGTCGTTACTGGTGGACCAAACACGTGTTAACAAGTATGATGTTAATGTACCTGGTTGCTATGAACAGAAGCGTTGCTACAGTGGGAGGAGTCCCCGTTGTCCTCTGCTCCGCTACCGTTCTCCACTGTGTGTCTCTTACCACGCTGCAGTCTGACAAAACAAGTTCAATTTTTTAGATTAAGCAAAGTTTTATTTGTGTACTTGCAAATGATGTGTGTGTCACGACTGATGGATTTGCCTGGTCATAGCCTGTATTTTCAGGCCCTCCTCTATGCTGTGGGACAGGGCTTGCTGGTTGTTGTGTTTGCTGATGCGGGCCAACACTCTCTCTTGGTGGGCTTCGTACTCGTCGCGGCTGGGATAAATCTTACCTACAATGAGACGAGCGATTATAAAACTAACGTTTGGAATATTTCCACAGCGTTTACACAGTGCTGCACTTCTGGTGGGTGCTTACTAATAAGGGCATCAAAATTTGGGTCTGGGCGCAGCGACCTCTTGGACACCAGCTTCTTACGACAGGTGGGACACTCTTTATTACTGCAAAGACAAGGACATGAGACATTGTAAATGGGTTTGGGAACAAAATACACACTTTTGTATATCTAGTATCTTTTGTTGAATCAGACGGCTGAAAATAATAATATTTTCTCCAAACGCCAAAGAGAATGAAGACTGCAGTAACATTTCTTATAATGCAGTATAGCTGAACATATCTGAATATACAGACATAATGCCAAAGGTTTCTTTGACTCTGTGGGATTATTAAGTTCTGCAGCATTTCTGTTTGTTGTGACTAATACTTGAAGCACTGTGCAGATCACAGAAGATGGTAGAGAAGCAGAGCAGAGCAGGAAGAGAGGGGGCTGAGAAGAGCAGAATGCCGAAATGGCACTCTACCTTAAATGTGATACATTTGATTTAAGCTCAATTTTTAAAACTATGCAAACATTTTAAGGCACATGTTGCAAGGGAACGCAGAACTGATTGAAACGCACAATTTCTTTGACGTTCAGTCAACCTTTGACAACATTCGTGGTAAAACCACATGAGAACAATTGTGCACTGGTTCCATATTTTGGCCCCAAGTCCTGGAGGTGTAACAGTTGTAGCGGCATTTGTGTGGAAGACGCTAGATTTGTTTCAGCTGTGTTTATGTATTTCTGCTTTCTGTAGACATGCATCGGTTTGGTGGCTTTCTGTGAAGTGTTTCACATGCAGACATAAAAAAGGCTTATGCGTTGACTTTACGTGTGTGACACAAGATGACACACAGACTGCAGAAAACAGAAGCTTATAGACTGCATGATCATATTAAAAATGCAGCTCCTCATATCTATACCGTAGAGGTTCTTTTCTACAACAATTAAAACGCAACTAAAAGGGGGAAAACCCAAGTGTCAGTGTGTCAAAATGACTTCTACATTTTAATCATTTACATGATTCATCTTCTATCATTTACACTGAAATCCTATACAAAAAAAATAAATAAATTTACGTCTTTAACAGCAGAAGCCCAGGAGGATCACTGCGAAATGATACATTTTACTCATTAGCTTCCACCACTTTGCTAATAATATAGTGACGACACTTCCCCTGTTTAGTTGGGGAACCCACGCCGGACACCCTCCATTCGCTCCGAGGCCACCGCTCAGCTCTGACACACGTCGCCAATTATCTGGTGTTCCCACACTGGGATTAGATCAGGAGAAACCAGAATAGCACAGCAGGGACAAAAAAACCTCACCCAGATCTCAAAGCTGTGATGATACAATCAGCGCAGAAACGATGCAGACATTCTTTGGTCGTCATTGTGTTCTTTAACATGTCCAGACAGATGGGACACATTAGTTCACTGTGCAAAGACCTGGGCGACACCGCTATCTCCAGTCCATCTGTTATAGCCTCCTGTGCCAGGATGAAACACATGAAGATGCAGGTTAGAACACACACAGTGACACAGCTCCAGATCTACGTTGCAGGGGTTTTTACACCGTCAGCTGATATCACACACGTCGACTATTACCTGTGGAGTTCGCTGTAGCTCATACAAACTCAGCTCCCAGGTCTTACTGAGGGGTTGAACCCCATTGGTCTGAACTGTCTGAGTCATCACTGCAGCACTGAAACAAAACCACAAAAATGTGTTTTATTGAAAATCTAGGATATAACGATGATATCAGGTTATGGTTTTCTAATTAGAAAACTTAGTTGTGAATAAAGGGTTAACGGTGAGATTCCCAAGCAGGAGGCTGGACTCTGATTTAATGGACAAACCAGAGAACCTCCTGAATTTAGCCTCCCCCTAAGTAATGTTGACTGGTTTACCACTAAGTGCAATCTCTGTCAAAGACAACATGCAAAACACAGATGATTGTCCATCTGCTGCTCTAGGCTCAGACTGCTGGGGGACCAAGCCCTGACCCTATGTCACCACTGTAGGACATTAACTCTGCATAGAACCGTTCTCCCGGAGATGTCTGTCTCCCTCTCGCTGTCCCTGACTTTGGAGCTACTGGTCCTACCAACCTGCCCAATGTTTTCCACTCAGCCCCACCGGCCAGGCAGATGGCCACCCACCCTGAGCCTAGTCCTCCCTAAATTTTGCCTAAAATTGTAAAAATTGTACTTCTTGTACCGTCACTCCAGCACCAGCAGTTCTCTAGAGTTACGACAAAATTGTAAGCCATCAGTGTTTCCGTGGAGACATGGGCTTTGCCAGTCAATAAGCTGGAATGATGGCAGCCGCAGCAGGTAAAAAAATAAAATAAAAAAATAAATAATAATAATAATTTCAAAAAAACCTTATGCATATGGCAGAAATCCCACCTCTCCTGGGACATCAGGGGGACTCTTTCATATTGATAGCAGCTGGGTGACAAATGCAAAACAGACACAACATCCTCAAAAATCCTTTTCCTCTCTTCGTCTCCTAAGTGGATTTGTCTTTGTGTGCAGGCTTTACATCAAGAAAGTAACACAATGTACACAAAAGAAACCATAGGCTGAGGAGCCGTGTTTTAGTCATTCAGGGACTCTACAGAGCGTAGGTGCGTGTGTACTTTCGAAGCATTCTGGGTCCAACGTTACTCTGGGTTGGTGTTACATGTTCATTTTGATATTGTAGCACAGCAGCTCCTGAAGATATTCTTTGAAATATGTAAAAATATCACAACAATATATGAAATCATTATCCTCTGCTTATTTGTTACTGTTGCTCCTCTAACATCTGTCTTGATCCCCTCCCCATATTGCTGCTGGAACAGTGTGTTTCCATACCATGCTGGTTCCGGTTTCATGTTTTGTTCACATCATATTCACTGCAGAACCATTTTCAAATGACAAGGAAACTCTTTTTTTTAAGGCTTAACTCTTCCCAGATGTCTTCCGAGGTATGAGCTGACCTTCCACCACACGATGTCCACAATAAGAGCACAAATGAAAAGGTGATCACGCTATACAATCAACATGACAATAAGAATCATTTTTAATCCCTGACACAGGATAACATTATTGGTGATATATTGCTTTTGTTGATTTTGCACATTAAAATGTGGCTAAATGAACAGAAAATGAGAAAATACGGTTGGATTGGGGTCGGATTTAGTCACACGGCCTAGAAAAAAGGGTATACATACTGTAAATATTTAGAACTTTTAAGTTCCCAATTTGATTTACAAATCATTAAAATACTTAACATTAAGTTTATAGTGGCTATGTTGCTGCTTGAATAGAATAAAACATCATCTACAAAAAAGATTTTTGTGGATATATCGTCCAGCCCTATTTCAATCATCTCTTTTTTGATCATGCCCACTGTATTTACTGAAATTAAAAGCTGCTTAGAAAATTACACCCATCATGATAGCTTCAAAAGGTTTAGTTACTGTACAACAAATTTGTTGTGCTTTTTTAAGCCAAATGCCTACGGAGAAGACACGCAGTCTTTCAGAAATGAAAAAGAGCTTTACCATAGCATTCTTACACAAAACATTAAATCACAATTTAACAGAATAACCTTTAGCTTTTTTGTGTCAAAGGACAGAGAGAGATGTTAAGTTTTGTTTTCTGGTTCTACGCAGACTTCATGAAGTCTCTCCAGGATATGACAACTGTTGTCAATTATCATTTGTGTCCTGTGTGTTTACATTACGTGGAGCCACATTTTCTCATTTTCAGCTGGGGATACTTTATGTCGCCATAACACTGACCACCATAGCATCTGAGTGCAACTATCACGTTTTGACAAACCGACGTTCCTTCACGGTTTATGCCGTCCCTAACATTAATGAGCATGTTCTTATTATATTTGCAGAGCAGCGGGCCCCTGTAAATGCCTGCCTTTTGTAATAGATTACATTGAGCACCTAAGTATGTTATTTTATGTGGTGCATTTAAAAAACACAATTTTAAAAAAACCAACAGGGAAATTTCAAATCAAGACCATGCATTAAAAACACTAAGCTTTTTTTCCCAAACAACTTCAGCTTCAGGTCGTGATCTACATTTCTTTGGACTTCACTGGCTCCATAGAACACGCGACGTCAGCTTGTCCTGATGTCGTCTAAGTCCTACTGCTGCGTTCGGGGTCTGTCCTCCCAAACATGTGACAGACAAGAGGTGAAAGTGGAAGTGGTCCAGGTTTATCACACTGGCTGGCTCGGTGTCTGCTGCGTCTTCTCAGAAATTAATAAAAATGTCAAGACAAAAAACACCAACAATGGACACGTGGACCCTGGCATGACTTAAACCCGAACGTATACGCATCCACAGCACCCCAGCCATCAATCCACGGGAACAGACTGAACCCAGAGGGTAATAAGTCGTTTCTCTACCACTGCGGATTTTATGTAGGTTGCCAGCATGAGACCAACCACACACGCTGATTTAATCCCATTCTTTTCATCGGTACAAGCTGATCAACTGCAGTTAATAGACAGACCCCGCGCACAGATTTAATGTCAAATCTATGGGGCTCGGCTAATGCTAACTGGAGCTTAGCTATTCTTCGTGAGGCTAACATTAGAAGGGAATGAAGCTGAAGATTTGACATGTGAGGACAGACGACGTGTACGCACGCGAAGCGGTTTCCCTGTGGCCATTTGAATATTACATCGAACGACAAAAAAAGGCCAAAATCGAAGATATTCTGAGGGAGTCGTGAACGTAATTCGTCGCTGTGACAGAGGGAAAAACAACAACAGAGAAAGAGCCGACGCACCGCTCTCCTGAGCGGCTCTTCGCGCTTTCTGGTTCGTCTCTACGACATTTAGGCAGCCACAAACCGGCACGTGGACAGTAAATTAAACGCCACTACTGAGCCACGAACGGAACATTTCGAAATTGCACAAAATATGATTCTTTCTGTACTTACGTTGCCAGTTGTGGGTACGAGCCGATCCAGTCAGCGCGTTTGGGAGAAGGCAATATGGCGGCGCATAAGAAGCAGTGCACTCTGGGAAATGGAGGCGCTCTGCCACAGGGCCCCTGGGTCCCAGGAGGAACCAGTAATCGAGGAGCCGGGACGTTGGACACAGCGGAAGTGAGAGGATGGTGAGGGACAGTAACACAGGTGCTCGGTCGAAGATGTGAGCTGAGGTCTGTGGGAGCCACATTCACCCAGGAGACTCCTGCTGCCACCGAAGCTCAGCTCGATCCCTTTGGTTTTCCCTCCACTGCATCTTAAGTAACTAGTTACTTTTGCGGACGGACATTGTTACTCTTGCACATTTAGCTCGTGCTATCAACGGCACCAAAGCAATTCTTGTAGGATCGAAATAAAAATTTAAAATGATTTTTTACAGCGTGTTCTCGGCAGTTTGGAGGGGGGTGGGGGTGCGCGCGATACAAGGAGGCGGAGCTGTGCGAGGGAGGGGGGTCACATGGGCGGGGCGAGGAGCGGAGCGCAGGCGAGGGGAGGGCAAGATCCGCCGCTCCATGACATGAATGAACCATGTTCGGCAACGGAGGCTCATCGCTCCCGGTTTGCGCCCTTCTCCTGCTGCAGCTCCCGCTTCTCCCGCTGATGAGCAGCTGGTCCGTTAAGGTAAGTAGCTCGCGGTGTAGCCGCCCGTTCACCTCCTGATGCCGCACGAGTAGTTTGGGGGACACGCAGCAGTTCGCCCCGTAACGTGTCCCAAGTCTAACATGTTGTTTGAAACTCGGCTAATCTGTGACAAACTCAGCAACGATTTTATCTGGATTAAACTGCGCTGAATGCGCCGAGCCTCGGCGAGCCGACGTGCTAACTGTTGTGCGGCAATATCCACGTTCCCCTCGGCGAAGCCCCTGCAACCAAAGCCCGTGTCAGTGTGCGTTTGTGGGACGCTTCGATGCATGTTGGCCGTGGACCGCTGCCCTCAGGTAAGTGACATGGACAGCGCGGTTCGCTCGGTCGAACCTAGTGAAAAAGTGATGGATGAGGTTCTGCAGGACTCGCATCAGACTACATGCAGTGAACTGCTGGACGGGCCGGGGTCCTCCTACTGCTTGGCCCATTCAACTTGCCTGGTTGTGTTGGTGGAACTTTTTTTTTTTATAACTTTACCATTTTGCTTATTGGACACGGCAAAAGAAATTCCTCCAATCAAGGTTCATGTTCAAATGAATGATAGTGTTTAGGAGCATTTTATTGTAACACGATAATCTGATCAAATCCACAACTTTTAGAATCTTTTATCAATTTTTCTTTTTTGTGTGTAGTCAATTTTAAAAACTGTAGGTATTGTATTAATTTCACTCACTGGGGACCAAAGGTTAAGCGTGCAAAGTGATGTGTCGTATTTAAGAATATGGCTTTTTCGCGATATGCAAGTTTTGAGTTTAGATATTGATTCATGTGCATTTCCTAATAATTTCAGCACTAATCACCAGCTAGAAATCTCTCTAATTTACTGCCATACACTGACATTGTATTGTTTGAACGTGGCCTTTCGTTAACCTTGTTCGTTCCCTGTGTCTGTTTCTTTTTCCTAACTTTGGGGCTGTCTAAGAGAAAGTTAAAAGTGACACTAATTACAAATATTATTTGTGTTTTATATTCAGTGACTATGAATGAAATAAGTTGTGTGTGTGTGTGTGTGTGTATACTTAACATTACCTAACGGCGGACTTGTTGCATTGCTACAGTTCATGCAGTATGGTGTAACACAAGCGGCTGAGGCTGAGTGCTTGTCCTTCGCAAATAACACAAGTTCTTTCTTTAACATGTTGGACGGTAGATAAATATTTAAACCAAGGACTCATCAGCCCTGTTTGTCCTGAGTACTCTTCCACAAACTGCCACATATGTTTACAATAGAGCTGCTGAGTTATCATGTGTTTGGATATGTCATCAGTCTGTTTTTAGTTTGCTGATGCCTGCAGTGTCAGAGAGAGGAGCATAAGAGACTAAACAGAAGGCGCGAATGGAAGACTCAAACAGGAAATTGTTGGCTGCAAAGCTGAACCAATCTGGGCATCATACTAAACTTAAACTGAGGTATTTGTCTCTTAAGTTAATATAGGTAATTCTTACAGTAATGCTTTTCAATCAGCATTTTTTCATTGATGTTTTAATCTATAAAAAGTTCTTCAGTGATTTTTATCCCCTTTATTGGCCATAAAAGTTATTCATCAAACTACGCAGCTCTTTGGTGTTGGAAAAATCAGTTTGCCTTTCTCGATGTAGTTAAATATATGTGTGACTCCGTAACTTTGTCTGTCAATAGGCAAAACTGACAGTCCTATTCAGTCTAGTCTCAGATAAATGGCAGGATAAAAATCATTGCTGGCTAAACTTCTTACACCGGACTAAATGACCATTTAGTCAAACTAACGGATTAACAGACCGATCTGCTGCACAGGCACTTTATTCTATGAAAATAAGAGCAGCAGCCAGCCAGCCTATCAGGGTGACTTGAGGTCTCATATTCAAAACTCTAAACAGATGCATTAGAATTGTTTGCAGATAGTTTTGTCTCCGCTGTAGTCACCACCAGCACTCACCACCTCATGGTTTTGCACATGAACGAACTGAACATTCGTACCCCAGAGACAGCTGATAAAATGCCCCATATTTATCTGGTTATACTTTATCATACACTCCATTCATTCTTTTTGCCAGTAAAACATTGAAAAAAACATTTATACTACATAGTGCTCTTTAAAGAGCTCAGGGTTTTTGGATGGCAAGCTGAGCTTTGTGGATTAAGTTAACTACACATAAAAATGATGGCAGCGGTAAAAAGGAAAGCTGTGTAGTGCACACAACTGGTATGACATCTAACATGCTTTTTTGGCACAGGTTACATAAAGATATTGTCTTCCAAGAGTGCTAAAGCAGTCTTGCACTTTACACAAAAACAGATTACGCCATAGCAGCAGCAAAGTAATGGTTTCTACATAAAGATTTGCATTCCTTATGGTCATATTATCTACTTTAAAGTAGCCATCGTTATTTTTCCGATCAAAATGTGAAAAGAATGATTTCTTAATAGGATTTTCACATCTTATCCATGGGAGACTACTGACGTGAAGACTTCCATTAATTTAATTCTAGGAACACACACAACAGAACATTTAGGAAAAAACCAAGACCACGGTTTTTCAAAAAGCCAATCTGTAACTTCGTCGTACTGCACTTCAGGAGTGTTTGGGGCTTATTACTGGTTCTTGCCGTCTTAAGTTGAGATCGTCTCCCAGTTGTTTAAATGGGCAACTTGTTAAGACTGCATTTGTTGGTAAAATGGATGGCCTAAATCAACATGAAGACCAAACCAAACCATTTTGAATCTGAATACAGAGCGGAAAACTATAAAAGGCACTGCAAAAACAGAGAGACAACGACAGAAAGAAAGTAACACACCAAAAACAACAGTGACCTCCACAGAACAGTGTCAAATCACAAGCCATAAATCAAAGATTATTTTATGAGCAGGAAAAAACCTCCATACCTCAACATACGAACACGAGGGCTGTTTGTCCTACATGGCTTAACAGATTTGAGATGAAATGAGCAATGCGTAATGTTCTAATCTTTAATCAGGTTCTCTGGTTACACCTGCTCTTCAAACCCAGTAAATTAAAAAGGCCGGATATAATCATCTGAGATAACTGCATACTGTGGTTGTGGACTAGACCGTATATAGACTCTAGAATCCACTGAAACCAAGCTTTCAATTGGCTGTGTCCTAATGACAAAAGGTCGAGAGAAAAAATAGCAAGATCATTTGAATGGTTTGCTTGCATAAGAACCAGACTGCTAATTAATAATTGCACTGCTCAAATCGGAGAGGTTATCTTGTTACCAGTGACTAAACCTGAGGGAAAAACCTCAGGTTTGGGATTGCAAACCTTTTGCCAGGACAACAAGAAGATCTCAAAACCTGTTAAATATTAACCAAGTTATCCAGCTACCCAAATACGAAGAACGACGCCCAGCAGTCAAGTACAAAACGAAGCCAAAAAACAAAATTTTTATGGGCTGACAAGACCAAGATTAACCTCAACCAAAGTGGTCGGAAGTTCAGTGATTTGCTCATTATCAAACCAGAAAAGCTCGTCTGTGAATGGATGTAGTGTTGTTTCTTCGGCTGCATGGCTGCTTCTGGAACAGGCTTACCGGTCTTTAATGACGATGTAAGTCATGACGGCAGGAGAACGAACGAAAGAAAACTCATTAAAACTCAACAAAAGGGCTTCGACAGAAAGTGAAAGTGTACGGACAGTGACCAGTCAATAAAGTTGCTGAAGAGGTGATCACTGTAGAACAATTCAACAATTTGGTCATGTTACTAAATCACAGGCTTGATGCAGTTATTGCAAGCAAGGAAACCCAATATTACATTTTATTCATTTTTAAAACAATTCGTTCCAGTTCTTTCGTTTAAGAAATTGGGTTATCTGATACAAAAGGACTATGTTGTACAATATGTTATTTAACCTTTTCAGGTATAAATTCTAACTTTGTAACATGTCCGTTTTTGATTTAAACCCAAACCATCAAAATCTTCAGTGTACAGCAATAATAAATGAATGTTTTGCTGTAATATCCACAGTGTATCACACAACAGGTCAGATGAGATAAATTGGCTTTTGACATTTTGTCCCTGAAAACAAACTTTTCAGGACTGCCTGGTTGACATATGCTGTAATGTTGTACATGCATACAGTATGATCATACAGACCTATAACTTAATATTGGCTCACATTGTCAAAGATGCTGATATTGACTATTTTTCCAACTCGTTCAGAAACCTGTTGGTATGCAACATTAGTGCCTTTTGAAACTGTTACAAATGGCTCGAACTGCCCTCGCCTACTTGTCCTTGGAAAATTTCTAATACTGTATCAGGTAGCGCATGTTTAATAATTATGACTTACATCAGTGATAACCAAAGAAGATTTACAACTAGAGCTTTACCAGAAGCTCCTCTGTAGACTCGAGATTGTATTGTCTTTTCCTCCATCCAGCATCTCGACCCAAATCTGTGCTTTGTGCGTTTGGCAACACTGTTTAAGTGTGAACTGTCTCTGAAAGACTCAGTCATCAGGTTTGTCCCTAACAATATTTGCGCCAGCAGTGTCTGCCAGTGTGCAGGGGATTTACAGGGACCTTACTATCCCGTAAGTCGGGCTTTTTCTCTGTCTGGGGAAAAGTGGTATCAACACATCCCTACATAAGACATTACGTATTTTCACAAGACCTGTTTACAGTTTTTTAAATGTAATTTAATTACATTTTTTACGAGTGAGCTGGTTGGTTCCTTCTTGTCTATAAGCATGTCACTGCATTGTTGACTGAGTGTTAACCTGCACATGAAAAATAAACCAATCTGAACCCATACCCAACTAATAAAGAAAGTCATGATCTACTGCTAGCAACATTAACACTGTAACTAAAGTGGTAGATAAGCCCCCCCAACGTTTAGTGGGATAAATACTGTGCCCATCTACACTTTGTGCAAGACCCGATTATTTTTTTTCCATAATAATGTAAACGCATCTTTTTATGATCATGTAGCCTATTAGTCTACGTCTTTGCTACAGCACCACTATATCCCAATTATGTCAAACCCTAAAATTGTGTTCTGGAAGTTATGGTAAACACAGTAATTGTTTACACTGTTTTTCACAGAAATAAGGTGTTTTTTTACACACTTGTAATCTCCTGTCCTTCATTTAGTCACTAAACCAAAAGAAACCATCATCAACTCGTCAAATTTGGCGACTCCTTTGGCGACTGACCTGTCATCATCTGCAAAACACCTTGATTGCCATAGATTTGATAGTAAGCAGCTATGACTGGTTTCATCTCACACAACTATCGACACCCGTACAACAGTGTGTGGAACTAGTATGTGTTCAAGAATTCACCCAAAGTCGTATTATTTTAACAACGCAAATACTTGCTAATATGTAGTTTTAATAATGGGCAAGATCCCGAAATCTACTAGTGACTTGAGGAACCATTGTCTTTTTGTTCACAGCCTTTCGTACTTTCTCTGGCTTTTGTAAAAAATTGTTGAGCGTCTGCTTGTTTACTGAGTTACTTCACAGAGCGCTGGGATGTGTCGTAAAGCCACAGGAATAAACCGTATACCACATTTGATTTTGTTGGATGTGCTTGTCTTTGCGAATATTTATCTAATAGGTAAAATGTTTGAGAGGAATTTTACCTCAATTGCAAACAGTGGCCCCTGAGAAGTTCCAAATAAGCCATATCTTCAAACTGTTATGACAAAGTCAAGGCATCTTCTGTTTCAAATGCTTCTCATCAAACCCGCAAACTTGTGAGATTGATACAGCTACAGTGAATTTTCAGACGAAGTGCAGTGGTCTGTTGATCTTTAAGGTGGTTGGAGTAGGTCACGTTCACTGGTGCATTAAAAGCTCAACTAAAGCACAAGTGTGTGTGTCCCATTTTCATGTGTATACATCTTGTGTGTTTGGTGTGTGTCTGCCAGGACAGAAGTGAAGGGAGGGTGGAGCAACGTCACATCCATTTACAGTCTCACAGCCAAAGAGGTCTGAATGTTAAACAGACAGAAAAAAAGGTACTGTAACCACACACTCACACTTTTTTACGTCACGTTTTAATGTAAACTGAATTTGAATCTGGCTGTGGTTCACACTCAGCATGGACCATTTAAACACCAAAACACAATTATTATGACTTTTGGTTTATATTTAGAATGATTTCAATAGTAACTCCACTCTCCAGGGCATAGTTGGATGTGTTGCACCTCTTCTTAGTTTAAACTACAAACCTACTGAGGTTGTGTTGTCTGACTATTGTGTTGTGCATTTCTCTCCCAGGAGGAGGTGTTTCAGTGGTGGGGTGAGTGGTCCACTTGGTCCTCTTGTTCCAGGAGCTGTGGAGGAGGAGTGAGGAGTCAGGAGAGGCACTGTCTCATACAGAGGTAGTGTTTTTATAAAAAAATATGGTGGCTGGAAAATGTTTCTAATGTGACAAGGAAATATGGGTTTCAACTTAAATACAGGCTAAAAAATAAAAGAGCATGTAAATCTCTTTGAATGTTCCACATTGAGAGTGTAAATGGTCTGCACTTATCCAGCACTTTACTACCTGTTGGTACTTAAAGCCCTTTACACTAATTCTGAGTGCCCCCATAACACAAACACATATTCATACACTGATGGGGGAGCTGACCAACACTCACCTGGAGCAGTCCGCTTACTGCGCGACAGTCACCCCACAGTGAGCGTAACATGGTTACCGGCGTGGCAGTACTGGACCGATCGCATCATCGTCGAGTTAGTGAAAGTGCTGTTGTTTTCACCAGCAGCAAAGTAAGGCGCCTAAACACTGTTTGTGTGGGAATGTTCCCAGGAAAGCAGGTCATGGACATAAAGGGCTGAAAGCAGGTAGAGTGGTAACACAATGTCTCTTTGAATCAAAACTGCCTGCTCCTGGTATCCTGGAATATAGGAGGCTGGAGATTGTACAGATGTGGACAAAACTGTTGGTACCCTTCCATTAAAGAAAGACAGACTGAAATAACTTGAAACTGACAAACCTACTATAAATTAGCTAATGTCATTGCATTTGAATTGCGGTTCATCAGAAGCACTTTACAAAACAAACTAATGAAACTGGCCGAGACGAAAACGATCGTGACCTTAGAAACAGTTGGAAATAATTTGACCATGTTAAACTAAAGTGTTTCCTGTAATGAGCGTCACAGGTGTCACTCTGGTCTTTGGGGGACGGACAGTCGTCACTGTGCTGTTTGGCATCGTGGTCTGTACCACACTAACCGTGGACCACAGGAAGCTGAGGACAGGGTTGAACATTCTAGACAAACACGTTACAGACCATCTCCAAGCAGCGTGATGTTCCTGTGACTAGAGTTGAGCATATTGTTCAGAGGTTAAAGGTCCATGGAACCGTAGCGAACCTCCCTGGACGTGGAAGAGGAAACTTCTCTCTATTGAAGAGATGGACGACACGAATGGTAACCAAAGAACGCAGAACAACTTCCCGAGAGACTAGAGGAAAACTCCAAGGTCAAGGTAGATTAGTCTGCAGAAGTCTCCTGGAGAGTTACAGAAATCGCTTGATTGCAGTGATTGCCTCAAAATCACTACTTCACTACACTACTACTTCTCTTTTGGCTTTTTGCATCAGGGGTCTCCACAGCAAATCATCCTTTTCTAGGAGGCAGTGATTGGCCCAAAATTTTGACACAAAAATAATAAATTAGGGTTACCCTTATATTGTCGTTTACTTTTGTTGTTTAAAAGTCTGTCTAAAAGTTGTTCTCCGTTCATCAACTCAAGAGACTTCACATTACATGTTGTTGTCCTGATACCAAAATTATGACAATACTAAAACAACGCCACACTGTAAAACTTTGGAAAAGCTTCTGCCAGAGGTTTTTACTCTCCACCGTCACCTAGTGCGTGTTTAAGAGGGTTTGTTGGGCTGGGTGATACATTTCCATCTGGTGACCATCACCAGTGTGAACAAATAAATATATTTAGATATGTTGGACACATCTGTGAGGTGGCTAAAAAGTAAAGTAGTAAAAATATGTGATATTTTAAAGAGACAGACGGAAACACAGTACATGTGTAAAGGAATGGACAGACGTGGGCTGAAAGCAGGTAGAGCGGTAACACAAAGTCTGTTTTTATCCAGCTTGTTACCTTTAACCCCCCCACCCACCCCCCAATCCTTGGCAGACTTGCGGAAGTTTCTGTCAACCAAGATTAATGCCACACTGCCCCCAATGTTTGGCCTCTGTCTCTCCTTTTCTTCCCCCTCCTTTCCTCTGACTTTGTCCCTCTCCTTTTTACTCCTCTCTTTGTACACACCTTCCTCTCTTTGCCCCTTTTGCTGCCCACCTCGCCACCTCTACGTTTTCTCCTGATTTTCTTCCTCTCCTGTCCTCATCATCACCTTCCACCAATTAGAAGTGACACTCTCACACAGTGACCTCCGGCTCACCTCTTCCTGCTGTCTGTCCTATTTTACTGTCTAAACACTGTAGGCGGGTGGGCCGATGAAAAGGAGACACAAATACATAGACAGAGGAATTGTGTGTGTGTTTGAGGGGGGCATCGTAATGCAAGACAGATGCCCCAACTCCATTTTTGGGTTCTTTAAGTTCTCTCAAACACAGACATACAGGACGAGAATCCCACACACAAACTCAAGCACAGATTTTTCTTACTCCCTTTCCACACAAAATCCAAAAGTTATTCTTGTCCATATTTATGAATCTTAATCACATTTCTTGTTTCCTTTTGAAGACAGACACGTGGCTATTTCCTAGTCTGGACAAAGCCACGATAGCAAAACGCACAGACATGACCAGGTATATAGGGCCAATTCAAGTTGTCGGCATCAACACATCTGCTGCAATATTCACAGTGTAAATTTTGACTTGTCCGTCATGTGAAATACAACAACTGCACATGTGCATGGCGAGTGAATTTGCTGCGTGTTTTATTCATCAAAGATGAATGTACTTTTTGTTTCAACATCTTTTTACTTTGTCAAAGAATCAACGTGTACACACCTATTTTATTTTTTTCAGTGCATGTTTGGAACATGTTGCATTCCCATCTGTAGTATGAACTCTCTACGAACATTTCCTGTCCCTCTGCCTGCCACTGCTAGTTAGGAGGCTGGAGAAAGCAGACTGGAGACGATCAATCCAAGCTAATTATGGTTTTTAAAAAAAACTCATTGAAGGGGAGAGAGAGGTTGTTCTCTGTTGGTTCATCACTGCAAGACACTTCACATTACATGTTATTGTTGTCATGATACCAAAATTCTGACTTTGATGCAGATACCTGCCAAAATATCTATAAATACTTTGTGTGTTTATTTTTTAATTTTGGTTATTTCTTTGATAATAAACCACATTTGCATTTGATATTACTTTTTAATAAGACTCAAAAGAACGTCTGGTCAGTGCTTTACTGTCACATTTTCTCGTAATAGTAATAATGATTGACCATGATGTACAGTACGTGCCATGATCTCCATTACCAGCTTCTACCCACCGTACGTAACAGTATTTCAATCCTCTGATTTTGATCTACATACCTACACCAATTTATGCTAAAGTGAACATCCCCAGTGTGACAAGTTGGACACCTCTGTGATGAAAAAGCTAAATTACATTTTATGTTTGCCCTTAATTGCCTTGGCAAAATGATTGTAAAAGGTTTGCTTGTCACAAAATAAATCACTCTTTTTACGTCCATTTGTTGGGATGGTGTGGCGTAAACATGTTATCTGCTAAATTTGGCAGGCCGTGAAATGGACCTGTCTGTCTGTCTGTGGTTTTGCCAAGTCGAACGAGGTTGACTCCTTTTGTTTGTGTTGAGTTGAAACCTCTTTAACAGACAGGCTTTGTGCCATTAATCAGCTCAACCTGACTGTCATCTCCATAAGCAACAGTATTCCATATATTATTTGACTCACTGTCGCTTTAAGTCTATACACTCAGAGGAAAAGAAAGGCACATGTCGCTCTGCGGTGTGAAAAATTGCATAACCAATTAAAAAAAAGATTAGATGGCATCAAGGTTGAATGATATTTAGGAGGCCACTAAAACTATAAAGCTGTGAGAGGTGTGTTATATATGGTTCCAAATACCAACCGCCCTTTGACTCTTTAGATTTCAGTTTTTAGGAATGATTGGCAAGTGTCAAAAAATATATTTCACATTCAGTAGAGATTTTCCAGACAACATTAGAATCAGTACTTATCCAGGTATATTTCAAAATATCTGTATTGAAGTAGGTCCATTTCTGCCCTTTTTAGTTTTACTGTCCTACATTTGAACAGAATGGTTCTGAGTGCTTTAACATCTAATAAAAAACGTTCTTGAAGAAACCATTTTTCCATGGTTTTCCAGTTTTTGAGCCAAAAAGACAGATGGCATGCTCCTGATATGCCAGATGTTGCTGCTTAACACTTACAGTAAAACACCACAGTTGGTGCAAGAACATTCAACGTTTGACGTGGTATGTCAACTCGTTTCTGTACACGTGCTGTAAAGATGGTTTAAATAGGGGCCACATGAAGAAACTGTTAGTGCTGCATGTGATGGTAAAGTCTTTATGCCCTTTGTGTTATCCATGTGTTTTAACCTGTAGTACTGTATCCGCTCTCTGCCTCAGGTTATCCACCACCCAGAACGTAAACACCTCATATTGTGTTGGCTCTCCAAAACAGTACCAGCTCTGTCCAAACCCGGTATAGTTCCACATTGATTATTTACACTAAAGATAACTGGAAGATGGTATTAAAAACATGTAATGCTTGAATTGTGTGTCTGCATATGTGTGTGCTGCTTTCCTTTCCCAGCCCTGCCCCAGCCCGAGCATTAGCTTCAAGCAGCACCAGTGTTCTCAGTTCAACTCGAAAGCTTTTGGAAGAAGATACTACCAGTGGATACCTCTGTACCCAGGTAGGAGCTCACTTGTATGAGTTTATTTCCTGCATATTTGTCCATTCAGGTTTCAGTCTTTAACGCTTTCTTCACTCTTTAACAGTTCCCTGTTTCCACATAAGCATTCACAACTTGTGTACTCGAATTACTGAAATATTGATTCAGATCGTTTGTTGAAAGCTCTCAGTTGTGTGTTCGACTTCTCGAATGAAGTATCTGTGATACTATTTACAGCAGTTCTGAGACTTGTTCTCGCAGCATGTTTCAGAACTGCACTAAGCAACTTTGGGGTGATCACAACTCAAAAGTAATTGAATTTAGCATTGAATTCAAACATCACACAGAAATCCTAATTTGTGACATCATTAAACGTTTTTGAAATGTTCAATTTCCTGTGTAGCTGATTACATCAGCATCTCCAATAAGCCATGTGACCTCCAGTGTACAACCATCAGTGGCGAGCGACAGCTGCTTGTTCCTGCCCATGATGGCACCTTCTGTCGTGACACTAAATATCAGGGAGTATGTATAGAAGGAGTATGTCAGGTAATGCAACCAAGGAAAAGCAGTCATTCTCATGTTTTTCCTTTTTCACCTTTGCCAATTCTTATTGTGTACATCAAATGTTTTCAATACGACCAATGCACAGTTCCTTAAATTTACGCAAATTTAAAGGCAGTTTTTCTTGTTTATGTGTAGAATAAATTAAATAACTAAAGTGCTTCTAACTTCTTTAACATCTTCCTCGGCAGCCGGTCGGTTGTGACGGGGAGCTGTACAGCAGTAAGGCGGTAGACCGATGTGGAGTGTGCGGAGGCAACGGAACATTATGCCAACACATCTCTGGCTCATACAGGAAGGCACTCACACAGTTAGGTAACACACACACAAAGAGACATGCAAAGAAATATGCATGCAATTGGAAATGAAGTTAGTGATTAAAGTCATCAGCTGGCGAATTTGGTTAACACTGGCAGAGTAAATTTCAATTTCTTATTTATTTTATCTTAAATATTTAAATCTTTAATATCCAAGAAAAATGTGACACAAAGAGCAAAGCAACAGTTGTCAGGCTGCAGCCTCGGTTCACTTGCTTGTTGGTGCCTTTGACCACAATTAAAAACACATCAGCTAGAAACGCCGCTCCACTGGATGACATACTTCCCTATTCCACGCCAGTAACGTTTTATTTTTAAGAAACGTAGTGCCGTGTGCTCCAGTTCAGGACTTCCCTGTATTTCAGCCCACAAACTGTGCATGCATGACATTTGGAGCTGAATTATGGAGACTCTGAAGCATGTGGACACTGTTTACAGGGATCTTGGTTTTCAGAATGAAGAAATACGTCCGCTCGTGGACTGGTGTGTCGGGCTGCTGTGTTTTTAATAGTTTTTGGATAACGGGTATTTTGCATTACCTGCAGGCTAACAACTAACCAAACGTGATTAGAGAAGATTTCGAAAATTCAGTTGGCCTAAGCCTTGGTGTTTGGTGTGGTTTTGGTACTGGTGCAGAATGTTTTGGTTCTGTTTTTTCATCTGAAACGGCTTGATGTCACCCGATATGAGTTGGAATCCTGATGTTCCTTATTATGAAGACAGGGTTTACGGGATAACATGAGTGAGGTTTCTAACTTTGGGAAACACTTGCCTAGCATTAACCCCTAAGGCCATCCCTCCATCCATCCGCTATCTGTAACCGCTTATTCTATTTGGGTTGGGGGGGTACACCATGGACTGTTCTAGTTGAGTTTCATATTCAGAAAGGTAGGGTTTTGTCTTTCTGACACCGTAGAGGGCAAACCTGCATGCCCTAGAGACAGAAAATTGTCAGTAATGACCACCAGATCTTTGGCAGACTTGGTGTGTCATCAGCATAGCAACAGCAGAAAAAGCTGTGTGAAGGGGTGATAGATGCCAAAGACGGAGTATAGATGGAATAAAGAAGAGGACCAAAAAGTGAGCCATGCAGAACATAGAGGCTGTGAGAGCTAAAAACCTTTCCGTGGCCAGGGTACTTTGAAGATTCGTTCAGAAAAGACAGAAACCCGTCCAGAGAGTACTAGAGAGTGACACTTTGGTAGAATGACCACTCCTGAAGCCACACTGTCTGACATGGAGGAAGGTGTTCTGAGAAAGGAAAGTTGACTGACGACTGCTCAGGAGGAGTACTTTAATAGTGGAGAACAGCTTCCTGGTGTCAGTGGTGATCCTAACCTTGTCCCGGTAATATTCAGCTTTTGCTTTGACAAAAGTGAGATTGTGAGAAAAGAATGCACATGGGGTCTTAGACTAATGCCACTTAAGAAACCTGGTTATGGGAAATTTGCATTTACAGTTTTGAGCTGCATAAAGTCGAAAAACACTGCTTTCTGGCTTTTCTCTCTCTCAGCCTGTGTGTGTGTCGTACTTGGACTTCTGTGACACCGTTTTTGTAAACTAAAATTTCTGTTGGACCTTAGGCCGACTTTGTTCTAGTTAGCGATCTCTCCATTCAGTCTTTCTTCCACTCAGCTGTGTGCAGCTGTTGTTAGAGTTGGAGAAAGCCGATTAGAAACCCCACAGAGTAATCGGCGTTCTCTGACAGAAAATCTCAGGAAACCGGGTTTCACTAAAACCAAGTTTCCCTAACACATGACAGTAATGAAATCAGCTTTCCCGAGAAAGCCGACTGTAACTTAAAACCATGTCAATGCAGTCATAGTCAGGGTAGGCAGAAATGGAGACATCCAGTGGCAAGGACAGGAAGAGTTCTGTGTTATCGGCAAAGCAATCATAAGAAAATCCATTTGAACGGCTGATAGAACCCAGAGACGTGGTTTCGATCTTTCATAATTTGAATTTGAATGATGAGCAATGTTGTATCAACCCACTTTTCTTAGGGTGAAGTGTGAGCTTGACCCTGACTCAACCATCCAGGTTGCTGGTGCTGGGTGGATATATGGGCTTGTCAGGGTAATTGTGACAGAGTTGTTCCCTGCAGTGAGACACAGAGACAAAGTTTTCTGTTGTTTGACTTGATCTAGTTTTGAAAAGCTTCTGTAAAAACCAAAGTGACATGAGGCCAACGAACAGTGTTAAGGTTGAGCTTGTGTCAGCAGCGACAGTTCCCATCAGAGGTCAGTGCTGTGTTAAAAGTAGGTGTGTTTGTTTCCAGGCTACGTGTTCATCACCAACATCCCGGCTGGGGCCACAGATATTCAGATCATTGAGAGACACAAGACTGAGAACATCCTGGGTGAGAACCTACGCCTTCTTTAAGATCACTAGTATGACATTACCAGCTCTGAAGGAGCATTTAAAGCAGCTGTGTTTTATTAGAAATATATATTTTAAAATATTTCCATCGGAGTTGGGAGTGTGGGCGTACATTCGTAAAGACTGCACTGACATCATGTGGGTTTTCTTGTGTAATTTTGTGATTGGATTTTCACAAACATGTAGCAGTAGCTTCATTGTAGGTACCAGGATCTTAAAAATTATGGAACCATTGTGTAGGTTGTTTGGGTTCTGACCCAGTTTTGAATATCGCTGTCTCAGTCCCATCCCCTGATATTTCCCGTCCTATCTAGCCTTGGCAGATGAGGCTGGCCATTTCTTCTTCAATGGAAACACTGTGTTTGACAATCCTCAGAACTTCCATGTGGCCGGGACAGTTTTTAAATACCGGCGTCCAAGTAATGTGTTCTCTGATGGACTGGAGTACATCATTGCTCAGGGACCAACGCTGCAGGGCCTTAATGTCATGGTAGTACAAATGCTTGCACACAATCACACGGACTCGTTTTTTGCATTTGGAAATGACTAAAATAGTCCAAAAAGCCTGAGACAACATCGTAACTGGGATGACATTTCTGGCATATCTTTCATTTGTTATTAAGCAAATTCTGTATCTGTGATAATTTAAAGTTACAGTGTGTGACATTTTTTCAGCTCAAAATTTAATCTTTAATGGGGAGGTGTTGTAGATGCGTCCCAAGAGTTGCTAAAAGCTGCTGCTGGCGGTGCAGAAATTAATTTCTAAAAGAATTTTGAGCAAGGCTCGCCTTTCTGACCAATCAGAGAGGAGCAATCATTTCTGCTTGCACTATGTTTTTCTTCATTTTAGGGGCCATACCTTCCTGTGTTTCTAAATCCTCAAAGAATCTTATCATTTTTAACTTATGTGAAAATATGCAAGATCTTCAATGTGGTCTCAGGCTTTGGATTTTATTGCATGTCTGTAATTTTTTGCCATATGTTGTATTACATTCCATTACTATATGAAGTGGTTAATCATCATTATTTTTATTTTTTTGAATGTAGTATTACAACTTAAATGGGAAGCTCCCCCACATCACCTTTGAGTACACCATCCCTCTCAAGTCATATGACATCAATGCTGCAGAACGCACTACCACAGATTCTCCCTACTCCTATGTCAACTTCACCTATAATAAAGAAAATGACAGTGCCAGGGGGGGACAGGGTCAGCTGACAAACCACAGCAAAGGGAGTGTGACGTTAGTTCAGCACTACAGCACCCAGCTGGGAACTGATGACGAATCAGATGTCCAGCTACAAGAAGAAGAGGAGGAGGAGGAAGTGGTGTGGGAAATCCGGACACCCAGCCCTCCTCCACCAGCGGCTATGTTGGTTTATCAACCAGTAGACGTCACCAGCCACGTGTTCAGACACAATGATGTGGAAGACCAGGGGCCTCCGTCACTGCCAGGCTATCGTGAGTCTGACGCCACTTTGTTTTCTCATCATTTATTTTTTACCTTCATTTTTACTTTGTTCACACCTCTGATAAATGTTTCAATCAGTTCGTTGTTGCAGCTTGTCAAAATGAGCGTTTAGCTTGTGTACCTGAACACACAGTATACGTCAAAACTAAGTACACCCCTTTAACAAATAAAACATAATTAGGACTCTACAATATTGTCCATGATCTATTGTGATAACTTCTCTACATGATAAGCCTGTGGTGTCATATTGCCAATAGTGTGGTACTGATTCTGTGCCCGAATAACGTTGAGTAATGTTTGTGTATGTGCCATAATGTGGACATCTCTCATGAGCATGCAAATCATTGCTTCTTCAGCAACTCTGTGTTGAAACTGAGGTGTGACTGTGAGAGTGAATGGTTGTCTGTCTGTGCATGTCTCTCTGTGTTGACCCCGAGGTGTGACTGTGAGTATGAATGGTTGCTCTCTGTGTTGACCCCGAGGTGTGACTGAGTGTGAATGGTTGTCTCTCTGTGTATGTGTCTCTGTGTTGACCCTGAAGTGTGACTGTGAGTGTGAATGGTTGTCTGCCTGTGTATGTGTCTCTGTTGACCCTGAGGTGTGACTGTGAGAGTGAATGGTTGTCTGCCTGTGTATGTGTCTCTGTTGACCCTGATGTGTGACTGTGAGAGTAAATGGTTGTCTCTCTGTGTTGACCCAGAAGTGTGACTGTGAGTATGAATGGTTGTCTGTCTGTCTGTGTCTCTCTGTGAGGTGTGACTGTGAGTATGAATGGTTGTCTGTCTGTCTGTGTCTCTCTGTGAGGTGTGACTGTGAGAGTAAATGGTTGTCTCTCTGTGTGTGTCTCTCTGTTTATGAATGGTTGTCTCTCTGTGTATGTGTCTCTGTGTTGACCCTGAGGTGTGACTGTGAGAGTGAATTGTTGTCTGTCTGTGTATGTGTCTCTATTGACCCTGAGGTGTGACTTTGAGAGTGAATGGTTGTCTGTCTGTGCATGTCTCTCTGTGTTGACCCCGAAGTGCGACTGTGAGTATGAATGGTTGTCTCTCTGTGTGTGTGTGTCTCTGTGTTGACCCTGAGGTGTGACTGTGAGAGTGAATGGTTGTCTGTCTGTCTGTGTCTCTCTGTGAGGTGTGACTGTGAGAGTAAATGGTTGTCTCTCTGTGTTGACCCTGAAGTGTGACTGTGAGTATGAATGGTTGCTCTCTGTGTTGACCCTGAGGTGTGACTTTGAGAGTGAATGGTTGTCTGTCTGTGTATATCTCTCTGTGTTGACCCCGAGGTGTGACTGAGTGTGAATGGTTGTCTCTCTGTGTATGTGTCTCTGTGTTGACCCTGAGGTGTGACTGTGAGAGTGAATGGTTGTCTGTCTGAGCATGTCTCTCTGTGTTGACCCCGAGGTGTGACTGTGAGTATGAATGGTTGCTCTTTGTGTTGACCCTGAAGTGTGACTGTGAGTGTGAATGGTTGTCTGCCTGTGTATGTGTCTCTGTTGACCCTGAGGTGTGACTGTGAGTATAAATGGTTGTCTCTCTGTGTTGACCCTGAAGTGTGACTGTGAGCGTGAATGGTTGTCTCTCTGTGTGTGTCTCTCTGTTTATGAATGGTTGTCTCTCTGTGTATGTGTCTCTGTGTTGACCCTGAGGTGTGACTGTGAGAGTGAATTGTTGTCTGTCTGTGTATGTGTCTCTGTTGACCCTGAGGTGTGACTTTGAGAGTGAATGGTTGTCTGTCTGTGCATGTCTCTCTGTGTTGACCCCGAAGTGTGACTGTGAGTATGAATGGTTGTCTCTCTGTGTTGACCCTGAGGTGTGACTGTGAGTATGAATGGTTGTCTCTGTGTGTGTGTCTCTGTGTTGACCCTGAGGTGTGACTGTGAAAGTGAATGGTTGTCTCTCTGTGTGTGTCTCTCTGTTTATGAATGGCTGTCTCTCTGTGTATGTGTCTCTGTGTTGACCCTGAGGTGTGACTGTGAGAGTGAATGGTTGTCTGTCTGTGTATGTCTCTCTGTTTATGAATGGTTGTCTCTCTGTGTATGTGTCTCTGTGTTGACCCTGAGGTGTGACTGTGAGAGTGAATGGTTGTCTGTCTGTGTATGTCTCTCTGTTTATGAATGGTTGTCTCTCTGTGTATGTGTCTCTGTGTTGACCCTGAGGTGTGACTGTGAGAGTGAATTGTTGTCTGTCTGTGTATGTGTCTCTATTGACACTGAGGTGTGACTTTGAGAGTGAATGGTTGTCTGTCTGTGCATGTCTCTCTGTGTTGACCCCGAGGTGTGACTGTGAGAATGAATGGTTGTCTCTCTGTGTGTGTGTCTCTCTGTGTTGACCCAGAGGTGTGACTGTGAGTGTGAATGGTTGTCTGTCTGTCTGTGTCTCTCTGTGAGGTGTGACTGTGAGAGTAAATGGTTGTCTCTCTGTGTTGACCCTGAAGTGTGACTGTGAGTGTGAATGGTTGTCTCTCTGTGTGTGTCTCTCTGTTTATGAATGGCTGTCTCTCTGTGTATGTGTCTCTGTGTTGACCCTGAGGTGTGACTGTGAGAGTGAATGGTTGTCTGTCTGTGTATGTCTCTCTGTTTATGAATGGTTGTCTCTCTGTGTATGTGTCTCTGTGTTGACCCTGAGGTGTGACTGTGAGAGTGAATTGTTGTCTGTCTGTGTATGTGTCTCTATTGACCCTGAGGTGTGACTTTGAGAGTGAATGGTTGTCTGTCTGTGCATGTCTCTCTGTGTTGACCCCGAAGTGCGACTGTGAGTATGAATGGTTGTCTCTCTGTGTTGACCCTGAGGTGTGACTGTGAGTATGAATGGTTGTCTCTCTGTGTGTCTCTGTTGTCTCTCTGTTTATGAATGGCTGTCTCTCTGTGTATGTGTCTCTGTGTTGACCCTGAGGTGTGACTGTGAGAGTGAATGGTTGTCTGTCTGTATGTCTCTCTGTTTATGAATGGTTGTCTCTCTAAATGTATGTGTCTCTGTGTTGACCCTGAGGTGTGACTGTGAGAGTGAATTGTTGTCTGTCTGTGTATGTGTCTCTATTGACACTGAGGTGTGACTTTGAGAGTGAATGGTTGTCTGTCTGTGCATGTCTCTCTGTGTTGACCCCGAGGTGTGACTGTGAGTATGAATGGTTGTCTCTCTGTGTGTGTGTCTCTCTGTGTTGACCCTGAGGTGTGACTGTGAGAGTGAATGGTTGTCTGTCTGTCTGTGTCTCTCTGTGAGGTGTGACTGTGAGAGTAAATGGTTGTCTCTCTGTGTTGACCCTGAAGTGTGACTGTGAGTGTGAATGGTTGTCTGCCTGTGTATGTGTCTCTGTTGACCCTGAGGTGTGACTGTGAGTATAAATGGTTGTCTCTCTGTGTTGACCCTGAGGTGTGACTGTGAGTATGAATGGTTGTCTCTGTGTGTGTCTCTCTGTGTTGACCCTGAGGTGTGACTGTGAAAGTGAATGGTTGTCTCTCTGTGTGTGTCTCTCTGTTTATGAATGGCTGTCTCTCTGTGTATGTGTCTCTGTGTTGACCCTGAGGTGTGACTGTGAGAGTGAATGGTTGTCTGTCTGTGTATGTCTCTCTGTTTATGAATGGTTGTCTCTCTGTGCGTGTCTCTCTGTGTTGACCCTGAGGTGTGACTGTGAGAGTGAATTGTTGTCTGTCTGTGTATGTGTCTCTGTTGACCCTGAGGTGTGACTTTGAGAGTGAATGGTTGTCTGTGCATGTCTCTCTGTGAGGTGTGACTGTGAAAGTAAATGGTTGTCTCTCTGTGTTGACCCTGAGGTGTGACTGTGAGTATGAATGGTTGTCTCTCTGTGTGTGTGTCTCTCTGTGTTGACCCTGAGGTGTGACTGTGAGAGTAAATGGTTGTCTGTCTGAGCATGTCTCTCTGTGTTGACCCCGAGGTGTGACTGTGAGTATGAATGGTTGCTCTTTGTGTTGACCCTGAAGTATGACTGTGAGTGTGAATGGTTGTCTGTGTGTGTGTGTGTGTCTCTCTGTGTTGACCCTGAAGTGTGACTGTGAGTATGAATGGTTGCTCTCTGTGTTGACCCTGAGGTGTGACTTTGAGAGTGAATGGTTGTCTGTCTGTGTATGTCTCTCTGTGTTGACCCCGAGGTGTGACTGAGTGTGAATGGTTGTCTCTCTGTGTATGTGTCTCTGTGTTGACCCTGAGGTGTGACTGTGAGAGTGAATGGTTGTCTGTCTGAGCATGTCTCTCTGTGTTGACCCCGAGGTGTGACTGTGAGTATGAATGGTTGTCTCTTTGTGTTGACCCTGAAGTATGACTGTGAGTGTGAATGGTTGTCTCTCTGTGTGTGTGTCTCTCTGTGTTGACCCTGAGGTGTGACTGTGAGAGTGAATGGTTGTCTGTCTGTCTGTGTCTCTCTGTGAGGTGTGACTGTGAGAGTAAATGGTTGTCTCTCTGTTGACCCTGAAGTGTGACTGTGAGTGTGAATGGTTGTCTCTCTGTGTGTGTCTCTCTGTTTATGAATGGCTGTCTCTCTGTGTATGTGTCTCTGTGTTGACCCTGAGGTGTAACTGTGAGAGTGAATGGTTGTCTGTCTGTGTATGTCTCTCTGTTTATGAATGGTTGTCTCTCTGTGTATGTGTCTTTGTGTTGACCCTGAGGTGTGACTGTGAGAGTGAATTGTTGTCTGTCTGTGTATGTGTCTCTGTTGACCCTGAGGTGACTGTGAGTATGAATGGTTGTCTCTCTGTGTTGACCCTGAGGTGTGACTGTGAGTATGAATGGTTGTCTCTGTGTGTGTGTCTCTGTGTTGACCCTGAGGTGTGACTGTGAAAGTGAATGGTTGTCTGTCTGTGCATGTCTCTCTGTGTTGACCCCGAGGTGTGACTGTGAGAGTGAATTGTTGTCTGTCTGTGTATGTGTCTCTGTTGACCCTGAGGTGTGACGTTGAGAGTGAATGGTTGTCTGTCTGTGCATGTCTCTCTGTGTTGACCCCGAGGTGTGACTGTGAGAGTGAATTGTTGTCTCTCTGTGTATGTGTCTCTTTTGACCTGAGGTGTGACTTTGAGAGTGAATGGTTGTCTGTCTGTGCATGTCTCTCTGTGTTGACCCTGAGGTGTGACTGTGAGTATGAATGGTTGTCTCTCTGTGTGTGTCTCTCTGTGTTGACCCTGAGGTGCGACTGTGAGAATGAATGGTTGTCTGCCTGTGTTGACCCTGAGGTGTGACTGTGAGAGTGAATTGTTGTCTGTCTGTGTATGTGTCTCTGTTGACCCTGAGGTGTGACTGTGAGAGTGAATGGTTGTCTGTCTGTGCATGTCTCTCTGTGTTGACCCCGAGGTGTGACTGTGAGTATGAATGGTTGTCTCTCTGTGCGTGTCTCTCTGTGTTGACCCTGAGGTGTGACTGTGAGAGTGAATGGTTGTCTGTCTGTGCATGTCTCTCTGTGTTGACCCCGAGGTGTGACTGTGAGTATGAATGGTTGTCTCTCTGTGCGTGTCTCTCTGTGTTGACCCTGAGGTGTGACTGTGAGAGTGAATTGTTGTCTGTCTGTGTATGTGTCTCTGTTGACCCTGAGGTGTGACTTTGAGAGTGAATGGTTGTCTGTCTGTGCATGTCTCTCTGTGTTGACCCTGAGGTGTGACTGTGAGTATGAATGGTTGTCTCTCTGTCGTGTCTCTCTGTGTTGACCCTGAGGTGTGACTGTGAGAGTGAATGGTTGTCTGTCTGTGCGTGTCTCTCTGTGTTGACCCCGAGGTGTGACTGTGAGTATGAATGGTTGTCTCTCTGTGCGTGTCTCTCTGTGTTGACCCCGAGGTGTGACTGTGAGAATTAATGGTTGTGTCTCTGTGTGTGTCTCTCTGTGTTCACCCTGAGGTGTGACCGCGAGGGTGAATTGTTGTCTGTCTGTGTATGTGTCTCTGTTGACCCTGAGGTGTGACTGTGAGTATGAATGGTTGTCTCTCTGTGTGTGTCTCTCTGTGTTGACCCTGAGGTGTGACTGTGAGAGTGAATGGTTGTCTGTCTGTGCATGTCTCTCTGTGTTGACCCCGAGGTGTGACTGTGAGAGTGAATGGTTGTCTGTCTGTGCATGTCTCTCTGTGTTGACGCTGAGGTGTGACTGTGAGTATGAATGGTTGTCTGCCTGTGTTGACCCTGAGGTGTGACTGTGTATGAATGGTTGTCTCTCTGTGTGTGTCTCTCTGTGTTGACCCTGAGGTGTGACTGTGAGAGTGAATGGTTGTCTGTCTGTGCATGTCTTTCTGTGTTGACCCCGAGGTGTGACTGTGAGAGTGAATGGTTGTCTGTCTGTGCATGTCTCTCTGTGTTGACGCTGAGGTGTGACTGTGAGTATGAATGGTTGTCTGCCTGTGTTGACCCTGAGGTGTGACTGTGTGTATGAATGGTTGTCTCTCTGTGTGTGTCTCTCTGTGTTGACCCTGAGGTGTGACTGTGAGAGTGAATGGTTGTCTGTCTGTGCATGTCTTTCTGTGTTGACCCTGAGGTGTGACTGTGAGAGTGAATTGTTGTCTGTCTGTGTATGTGTCTCTGTTTACCCTGAGGTGTGACTGTGAGAGTGAATGGTTGTCTGTCTGTGCATGTCTCTCTGTGTTGACCCCGAGGTGTGACTGTGAGAATTAATGGTTGTCTCTCTGTGTGTGTCTCTCTGTGTTGACCCTGAGGTGTGACTGCGAGGGTGAATTGTTGTCTGTCTGTGCATGTCTCCCTGTGTTGACCCCGAGGTGTGACTGTGAGTATGTATGGTTGTCTCTCTTTGTGTGTCTCTGTGTTGATCCTGAGGTGTGACTGTGAGAATGAATGGTTGTCTGCCTGTGTTGACCCCGACGTGTGACTGTGAGTATGAATGGTTGTCTCTCTGTGTTGACCCTGAGGTGTGACTGTGAGAGTGAATGGTTGTCTGTCTGTGCATGTCTCTCTGTGTTGACCCCGAGGTGTGACTGAGTATGAATGGTTGTCTCTCTGTGTTGACCCTGAGGTGTGACTGTGAGTATGAATGGTTGTCTCTCTGTGTGTGTCTCTCTGTGTTGACCCTGAGGTGTGACTGTGAGTATGAATGGTTGTCTCTCTGTGTGTGTCTCTCTGTGTTGACGCTGAGGTGTGACTGTGAGTATGAATGGTTGTCTGCCTGTGTTGACCCTGAGGTGTGACTGTGAGTATGAATGGTTGTCTCTCTGTGTGTGTCTCTCTGTGTTGACGCTGAGGTGTGACTGTGAGTATGAATGGTTGTCTGCCTGTGTTGACCCTGAGGTGTGACTGTGAGAGTGAATTGTTGTCTGCCTGTGTATGTGTACGTTGTAACTGATACTGAAGATTATTGTAATGTGTTCATAATGTGTTATGAACATTTTTGGTAAGAATCTCTTATGTTTTGACTCTCTGACATATTATGTGCTAGTGCAGTTTGTAAGATGCTCGCGGATGCATTCAGACACTTTCAGAGTGCTCAAACAGCACCTCTTTGGGAACTGTATTCGGATCTTAACATTAGCAAGAATATATTTGGGAATATTTGCTTCAGTTGAGCTTCTTAGTGTTAGTGGGTCTCATCTCTTTTTGTTTTTCTGTTCATTAAGGGAGTTCCTTCAATTCCATTGATGAGCCATCCACTGCTGACGACAACACACTAGTGCTCCCAGGTAGAAAAGACAAGTCATAGCTTTTACAATTACTCGTATTGACGTTCATATCAGCTGTGTGGCAGCACCTGCATCCATCATGCAGCTGAAAGATGCATTGCACTAAATGTACTTTAGTGGAACAAATGTAGATGTTAAATTAAAAACATAAGCCATAAATTCCCTTTTTATTTTTTTCCCACAGGCGGTCAGGGTGTTCATTCTGCGGCCCTGCCTGAAGAGAGCCCTTTTGTGCTGCAGGGGAACCTACATTACAATCAAACCCACAAACTCACTGATGCTCATTTACAGGCAGAAACGGACGTGGAAACGTTGTCTTCCACAGAAATACATACAGGCGCACAGCTGGAAATACACTCCCACATGAGAACAGTCCCCGACTTCATTAAACACGTAGAAAAAGAACCTGGCACACACTCAGACACTCACACTGTTGTCTTGGTACAGCTGCAACAGGTGTCTGCAGCTCAGGCAGCCAACACTGAGAGGTATGAAACAGCCCCAGATATGTGTTTTCAGTAGCTCAACACTTTAAATGCCTATTGCTTATGCTTTTACAGCTCGTACATGATCTGGGAAAGTTAAAGACATGCCTCTGTCTGTCTCTGTCTCTCTGTAGCAATGACTTTGGTGTGGGTCTAGACCCGGACATTAGTCTGGCAGACATGTATCGCTGGAAGGTTTCTGCTTATGCTCCATGCAGCTCAACCTGTACAACAGGTAAAGGCACATCTCCAGATCATGCAGCTTGGGAACATTCAGGTCCAGACATATTGGAACAGTGGCACATTTTATTAATTTTCCATCTGCACACTGCTACACTAAATTTAAAAGGAGGCATCAATCTTTTTATCTAGGATAAATTTAGGAGAAATGGGTGTGCATTATTATTATGTAAAATTATTTTTATATTTTCTGGTTAGTCTAAGCCAGACTTTGTGAATTTGACCGTTGAGTGGTTCAGTCCTTCATTTTGTAGTAGTAGTGCTATAGATGATCGACCATCGCACAGCTTCAGAACAGCCGCAAGTGTCTGGAACTCTCTTGAAAGGGAGGGAACACAATTCTTCTAAGAGATTTCCTCATGTGGTAATTTGACGATGGTGCTGGTTTGTGAAATTGTCTTATTATGATTTACATGCTTTTCATACTGCTCACACAGTTCACTGACCCCTTGTTCCCTAGGTCTCTTTTAAATTTGTTACCTGTCTATAGTATGTTAGTGAACAATAACAACAATGAATTTTTTGTGTATTTTTTATTAGTTTTTTCCTTCTAATACACAGAAGTACTTGCGTTGTAGTGCACACGGGCTTTACTGTCAACCCTGTTGCTGTTCTATTAGCCTGTGTACGTTCTGTGTGTATTGCCAGGTATCACCACCAGCTACGCCCTGTGTGTTCGCTACGATGGAACTGAAGTTGATGACAGTTACTGTGACTCTCTGACCAGACCAGAGCCCACACACGAGTTTTGCACTGGGAAAGAATGTCCTCCAAGGTACTGTCCTTACGGCCTGATGCAAAGTGACATAATCAAGTTTAGCAGATGCTCACTGCCAGATGGCGAAGAAGTGATGACTGTAAGTTGTGTGGGAAATCACTTAACATGACACACTTTGAATTGAAGTCATATTTAAAGATGCAGTGCAAAAGTTGGCATCCCCTCATTGAGAAAAAGGAATAAAACTGATGAAACTGAACTAATGTTTCTTCATCAGAAATTTATGAAGAGGGATTAAAACTTTTGTATCAGATTTAATCCATTTTTATTTTTCTGTAACTTTTTAATACATTTACTGACTCTTTTTTTTTGTACTTCTGATGATAAAAGAGCATTATCAACATGCAATTTCAGTGTAGGGAAATACAAACTTGACCTTAGTCTAACATCAGCTAGTCCAAATGGTCTTTTGTCATCAGAGGGAATGTAAATGCTCTAGTAGTGTATTCAAACGTTCAAGAACATATTTAAATAAAAAATTTAAAAGTTTGCATGATGCAAGCTTTTGTACAAAACGGTGTATATCTACACACATGGCCAACAGCTGTCTCCCTCTCTTCTCGTGGTTTCAACTGCTGCTTTGGGGAAACATTTGCCTCTGAGGTTTCAGCTGCTGTTGTTTGTTAGCTGTGAGACAGATTAAAGCTGACAGATCAGGAGTCAGTAGCAGCCTCCTCCTTTATGTTTCATGTGTCCTATTCTGAACTGAGGTCATGGTCCTGCTGGATGACGCTTCTAGCCAGCTGTCAGTCATGCTTGTCAGCGGGATTCCTGTTACTTGGATGGCACACAGGCGTTGATGCCTGACGAGATTCCCTACTGGAACAGAAAATGCAGTTCCCTAGTGTTCTGTGGGTCAAACGTGGTGTGTCTGTACTGACATCAGACTGCAGCTCTTTGTTGGTGGACTGCGTTAAATTTTTCAACAGGGCAAAGAGACACTGACACGCTGCATTGAGATTTATTTTATTTACTCTTTCAAGTTTAAGTTTCCAGCAAAGCTAGGCATCACTCAGATATGTCACGCTGAATCTGCATCAACTACGGATTACCGGGTGTAAACAAAAAAAAATCACACACAAACTATGTGGGACCTGATGGACGACCAGTAAATTTCAGAAGGAGTCACCGGTTCTGTTGTGTCTGTGCCTAGTTCGCTCCTTCAGTGGCAGTTACTGCTCTGGTCACTGTGTGTCCCTAAAGCTTCGACAGTCGCTTAAACTGCCCTCTACACAGCTGCCTGGTCACATGGGAGTGGATTGGTTTAATTTAAGAGTAAGAATCGGATATCAGCTGTCACACAGAAAACAGTCTGGAATTCAGTATGCTGATTATGTAGTGCCTGCATGCCATGTAATCGGGGTGCATCATAACACCTCCCAGCCTTTGTATCTTTTTGAAATGATAAACCACACCGTCTTACTGTTTTTAGATGGGAAACCAGCGGTTGGAGTGAGTGCTCTCGAACCTGTGGTGAGGGAGTTCAGTACCGCACCGTGCGCTGCTGGAAGATGCTGTCACCTGGTCTGGACTCCTCGGTCTATGATTCACTGTGTCTGTCACACGACCTGCACAAACCAGCAACCAGAAAGGTCTGCCAAGGCCAGAGCTGTGGCCCCCAGTGGGAGGTGTCGGAGTGGTCAGAGGTAACACGGCAGCGTCAGTGGTTGTGGTGCGCAATCATGTCAACGGCTAGGATTGGCATTGCCACCACCTTGATGTTTGCTGCTTTTAAATCAGAAACTTTTGTGGTCATTTGATTAAACCGAAGCTCAGAGTATTTCAGCATCAGTAAGAGTCTAAAATAATTTTTCAATTCAATTCAACTTTATTTATATAGCGCCACTTTACAACAAGGTCATCTCAAGGCACTTTACATAATAAAGTCAAGACTATACAGACATTTAGAAAAACCCAACAAATCCCCCTTGAGCAGCTATAAGCAACAGTGGAGAGGAAAAACTCCCTTTAACAGAAGAAACCTCCAGCAGAACCAGGCTCAGGGTGGACGGACATCTGCCTTGACCTGTTGGGCTGAGTGGAAAGTGGAGAGAGAAAAGAACAGAGCAACAAAAGCAACAAGAAAATATTGGGCATGTTAGTAGGACCAGTAGCTGCGCACTGGAGGACACACATCGCCAAATCCAGGGACACCTGAAGACAGGGACAGAGAGAGGGAGACAGAGAGGAGAGAGACGACTACGGGACAAAGAAGATACAGAGTTAATGTCAGTGATACAGTGGGCAGCCTGAAAGTAGAGAATTACAGTAGTCCAATCTAGAAGTAACAAATGCATGGACCAGTTTTTCAGCATCGCTTTGAGACAGGATGCTCCTAATTTTGGCAATGTTTCTTAGGTGGAAGAAGGCTGTTCTAGAGATTTGTTTTATGTGTGGGGTAAATGACAAATCCTGGTCAAACATGACTCAGAGATTCCTTGCAGTACTACTGGGGGCAAGAGTCATGTCATGTAAAGTAGCGATATGGTTAGAAAACATGTTTCTTAGACTTTTAGGCCCAAATACAATAACTTAGTTATTGTACAATAACTTAGTTATTGTAACTAATAACTTAGTTATTGTATTTGCTACGACTAAGTTTTATCTGAGTTTAGAAGAAGGAAATTATATGTCATCCAGTCCCTTATGTCTTTTAGACATGCTTGTAGTATTTGTAGTAAATAGTGGTCACAATTGTGTCAGTGGCTAAAACATTGATCTGTCCAGAGTTCCCAGGGATGGGCAGCTATCCCACATCCTCACTAGGCGTCTGAACCACATCAGCTCCTTGCTTTCAATATCAAGAAGTAGAATCTTGCTAGTTATTACCAGGGTTGGAAATGGCATACAAGAATTTTGAGTTACTTGGAGGCGAATTTTAGGCAAAACATGTTGTATGTCATAGATTTTTTTAGAAAGCAGACGTCAGAATATTTCCCAGCCCTATGTCTATGTCTGTTTGATATACAATAAAGTCATCATTAAGAATTTAAAGGAATCTGGCACATGTGTGTGAGTTTAGATGGAGACTAGTGAAGGAGGCCAACAAGGCACCTGTGACTCCTCTGAAGGAGTCACGAGCTTCAGCAGCTGAGATCGAAGAGGCTGTACATGCAACACAGCCCAGGTTCTTTAGGGCCGAGCCAAAATGCTCACTTTTGGTGCCATCAGACCTTGGAACATTACAAACATATTCCACTTGATTCCAGATTCTCTTTCGTGCCTTCAGAGAAATTACTGTTTGTGTTTTAGTGTTCAGCACGCTGTGGCTCTCGGGGCGTCAGGACTCGGGAGGTTCGCTGTTCCATGGAAATGAGACTATGCAACAAATCCTCTGAGCCAAGAGAAAGTCAGGAATGCGAAGGCCCACTGTGTGATAGACGATGGACAGTGTCTGACTGGGGGCCCGTGAGTTTTTAATTCTTAACAAAAAAGCCAGAATTCTAAAAATTCTAATTTAATATGTAGTTTATGGAAATTCTAAACTCAGTGATGCTTCAGTTAAAAAGTTCTGTGTACGTGCTAGTGTTCAGGCATGTGCGGAGAGGGAAGGATGGTGCGTGCAGTGACGTGTCGATCATCGAATGGGGTGGTGACATCAGAGGAGCAGTGCGACCAGTCGCTGCGACCGTTGGCTATCTACCCGTGTGGTGAAAGAGACTGTGCCCCTCACTGGGTGGAACAGGAATGGCAACAGGTAAACTTTCAAAGAGATAGTCCACTGTGCTCTGCTTCAGTTTAGAGTTTGTCAAAGCACATTTTGGCTGGTTATCCTGAACATCTGACAATATTATCTGAGTAATATTGTTGTGTGATTATTTTTTAACTTTAAATCGGGCTGTGTATGTGTGTGTCAGTGTAATGCTACATGTGGTCGCGGTGTGCGGCATCGTCAGGTGGTGTGTGCCGGTCTGGGAAACGGTGTGTTCAAAGAGTTTCCAGACAGTAGCTGCGACCAAAGCAAGAAACCAGAAACCAGATCGGCCTGCTTCCAGAGACCCTGCTCTAAATGGTTCACTACATCCTGGTCCCAGGTAAGTGTCTGCTTGTCTGACGACTTCCTGATGCAGCATTTGTAGAAACTGCTCTCAAACTGCTAGTGTTTGATTTCCAAACATTTTGATGGTTTGCACACTTATGTTTTTATTTAACTACTTGTATTTGAGCCAATTGTCTGTAGATCTAATCATCAACACCAGAGAAAAATGAAAATTCCTGCTTCCTTGTGCCCTCAGTGCAGCAAGACCTGTGGGAGTGGCGTCCAGGTTCGAGAAGTCAAGTGTTACCAGGGGGAGGAGCTGGTAACAAGGGGACACAGCTGTGACTCTGCACTTAAGCCAAAGGCCAGACAGAGCTGTGAAATCCAGAAGTGTCCAGCAGAACCACCAGGTACGAACGTGGTGTTTGCATTTGCCGAAGCTACATGTCCATAGACTTTTGAACATTATGAACACGTTATGTATGTAGGACAGTGTGTTTCTGCCGTGGCCTAATGAATTAGAAAATCCAGCATCTTTTCTGGTTTTTGTGTGTGTTCGTCGAGCAGCAGCTCCAGCAGTGTCAGGAGAAGACTCCTGTCAAGACAAGCCCACTGCCAACTGTGCCCTGGTCTTAAAGGTGAAACTCTGCTCCCATTGGTACTACAGGAAGGCTTGCTGCCAGTCCTGCAAGACGCCAAGACCCTGAATTCTTAACTGTAACCTCCTCAATACACACACCACTCATACCAGTGGTTACACGACATTCTTACTGGTGCTACACAAAAGCCTGCTGCTAGCAACGTATGACCTGAGGACGTCGACATTTACCTTAGTACTGTTCCCCCATAACTGATGTCGAAGGCCAACGTGTGCTCATTGCCTTATACTGTCAGTGTTATTCCTTTGTTCTTGTTCCCCTAAACTCAGATTTGGTCCTAAATCTATTTTCTTGGGAAATATTAGCAACACTTTTAAAGAGAGTCCTCAGAGATTCACTGGTTAAGCAGTTTTGCAGCCAAATTTAAATTGCTTCTCCCTAACCCACTTACAGCTCGACGTTCACCTAAAGTGTTCGGTTTTTGAAACAGCCCAAGGCCCCCCTTGATGTAGTCTACTGCTGCATGTTACTAGTAACCAGCATGCCAATGAACCGACTGCCCATCTCCTCCCAGGACAATGTGAAAATAAACTAGCTTTAGGACAAACTGATCTGTTGCCTTATGTTTTAAAATCAAATATCCCTCTCACCCACTAGTCTAGTAGCTATTTTCCATAAGAAGGTAAATGTCTATAGTCTGTCCTTTCTCTTACTTCCTCTCAAGGTGCTATGTTCTAAGTTCATGCAAAGCTTGTGAAAGGCCCACAGGAGCTTTGTTGTAACGTTGAGAACTCAGTGAGACCCGGCGTGTCAGCCTTGGTATAGTCCAGTCGTCCTATCGACACACAGCCCTGGAATCAGTGTGCTCAGGCTGTGCTGTGGCAGGTGCTCTGCTGACTTCTAACTGTGCCTTTTCTTTTGTTGTTTTCTTTTTGCACGTGGCCACAGTAGTAATGGTTATATATAACTTGCACCTACAGTACTTGATTCACTTATGTCTGCACCACATCGTCAGAGGGCTCTCTCACAATAACTACGGGCTCATGCACGGAGGCCAGTCAGACGTTCGCTGGCTGTTTCCTTCATACGTGTTTGTACTACCTCAATAACATTCAAGTTGTTGAGATTTAAGGAATATGTGGTCGCCCGTTACACATAAAACACATGTGCTGAATGATCACAGGTCCAGTGTGACAAACAATATGCAAATACTTCATCTTCTTATTGTTTTAGATCAAAAAGTAAAAAAAAAAATCCTATCCGTTTAATTCCTGTATTTCTAGATTAAAGGTATAAACATCCAAAATTAAACAAGCCTTAAGCTTTTAACACATTTAAGTGTTGCACACATAAAAATATGAAAAATATGAAAAGAGAGCCATTTCTTGATGAACTGCTGAGCGCTACAATATGAGATGTTGTTTGACCCTGCTCAGTCAGTCTTTCGGGTAAGCGAATTGTTGTATGTACATTAAAACGAGACCTTCTGATCAGATAAAATGTTCAAGGGATACAGTTTTTAATTAAATAATTTGGTTGCAGAAAGAAACAATATAGATGTGACAGCAAAACTACAAATTACATCACTGAATCACTGGCAAATATGCAAATGATATGACAAATATCAAACCACGGTACAACCCAGAAACGGCCGAGGAGCAGGAATGTGGTACTGTTCTGATATCAGGGAGAACTGTTTGGGATCAGACTTGGCCTCTGCGTTTTCCCTCCGGAGTGCTGTTTACCTGCTGTTTACATCACCCACATAGCTGCTGTTGTTGTCTTGTACTGTATCACCCATGAAGAATAAAGATCAGCTGTTTTTTGACAAGAATCTGTGTCTGACCTGTTGTTTGCTGCTGATCCTCCTTTTGGACAAACGCTGGGCTGCACCTGTGCACAAACCACAACTAGCTCCCAAAGGAAGTTCTGGGTGGGAGTCATGAGGATGTAGAACACCCCTAATGAATTTAAGTTTACAACAGCTTAAATTCAGTTTGTTCAGGTCAGTTGGATGGGAATTGAGAAGTGGTATTTAGGAGAAGAAACTGTGGACACTAAGCTTTTTTTAAAAAAATTATTTCTGTGTCCATCTCCTTCATCAGGTGGCGTCTTTAATGAATGTCTTTAATAAAGAGCGTAGAGCGTTTCCGTTGGATTGCGTTAGTCGGTAACTCTTGGCTAACGGCAGTGCTCCTGGTGGGCCTGTGGCGCTTGAGCTGTTCATTCTTATGCCCCAAAACACAATTCTTTCTAATCAGATGACAGATGATGATGATTCCTGGTCACCTGAGAACTTCCTTTTCTTGTCTCTCAAGTCTTTTTCAGACACAGGATAATATTGATGGTGTTGTCCATCTGTTAAAGTGACAGCTTTCTGTCGATGTCTTTAAAATGAACATTTCTCATTGCTTCATTTGGACAAGTCCTCGACTGTGACGAGACAGCCACGGTGTGTGCACATCATTTTAATGTTAGTTCTTTTAGTTGAGGATAAGAACTGTTGGACCAGTGTGCTGTATATAAAAAATGTGCTGATCCATAACGCTAAACTCCTTTAAGCGTATGATAAAATAGTTCCTAAACGATCAAATGATAAGCCACTGCCCAGAGTTCAGACATGTGCTGTGCTGAAAGGGACATAAGATTTTCAAGCGGACAGTGGTGTGTGTTGTGAAGGTTGTATTTCGATTGAGGATTGAGGCTAATATTGGGTTAAACCAGAGAATTAGGTGCCTTTTAACCATTTTAGACATTTTATAAGTTCTGGTGTGATAGGTTACTGAAAACATAAATATTAAGTTCCCTCCTGTCGCCCAGTGGCTCCAGCCTCCCTTCACCCTAAACAGGTTGGGCCTCATGGAAGCACATGCATTGTAGGAAGCTACATGAAATGCTTTGCTTCATGGTCTATTATTTCATGTCAATAAAATATCAGATGCTTTATGAAGGAGGTTTAAACCAGTGTGAACAAATGCGACCTGGTGGTCTCAGCACTACGCACAAGACAAAAGGAAACCTCTTCAGGTCAGTGATCCCCCGGTGGTGGAATGAGCTGCCACACTCTGCGCACTCAGCAACCTCACTCCTCATACTTCACAAACTGCTGAAAACGGAACTCTTCTGCATTTTGAAAAAACATAAATCATTTTTTTCTATTCCCATTGCACTTTGATTCAGTGTTTTGATGTTATGTATTTTACTTTGGGACACATAAATTCCTAAAAACAAGATTTTCAGTCTCAACAAACATGACTTTATTTATTTATTCTTGAAGTTTAACCAAATTTCTATAAGGTTGCGTCTTGCTAGAGACACTGTGAGAGAACACATCTAACCTAAATAAGTCGACAGTACTAGGCCTGTTGTCTGTTCAGTCGTAGCATTTAAAGGAGGAAAAACCGGCTATATTTACACAGAGTTTTCATTAGATGTTGGACATAAATTAAGGTTAAATTAGTAGTCTTTACTCGTAATTAGCTTCCCTTTCAGTTCTAACAGCGGCATCCACTGGAAGCATTTGGTGCTAAACGAAATTGTTACTTTCAACAAAGTTTGAGTCATGTCTTAAACTACACACCAGAAGAGACTTTAAAGAGTGTCATGTCTCAAACTGTGCATGCTGGGACGTCTTCTAATGCCAAAACGACATTTATTCACCCAATCCATCGTTTCAAGTTAAAGATGACTAAACAAATACAGTAAACAACTGTTTATAACTTGTGACATTAAAACTAGTGTGAGCTTTAAATATAACATCTTGAGGTATGTTATTTGAATCAATATGTTTCAGTTGGTGCCACAAATTTTCAGCATGGGTTTTCAGCGCTGGGCTCTACACAATCTCATCTGATGTGCAGGACGATTAATGTCATGAACAGTTTTACATTTAGTCATTTGCCAGACGCTTTTATCCAAAGCGACTTACAGAGTAATTTGGTTTGAGTACAGTAATGAAGTAAAGAAGAGTACAGTCAAAATGTGAACAGGCAACTTTTCAGAGACTTACAGAGGCTTCATTATTCACAGCTGTCATAGTAAGAACGAATCAAATGATATGTACAAATATGTACGACATTTGAAAGATCAAATTAAAAAAATTGCATAATTGTTTCATAACAGTTTTGAGCCACAGGCCCCCTGAACTCCCTGTTGACATTTGTTTGACGTCACCTTGTCCACGGACAGCAGGTGGCGGTAGTGTCACATGACCGGAGCAGCAACTCCAACGAAGAAGAAGCGTCATCATAGCAACGCTGAAACAAACATGGCGGCCTCGCCTTCTGCGCGCTGGTGCGTTGTGCACCTGCGGGCTTTTTGTCTGGCGTGTGCTGTCGTTTCTTCCTCCGGAAATATAACAGCAAGTCCCTCCGCTGACCAGAACGTCACGTACGCCTCCACGTACGTCACACGGCCGACTGAGTTCGGCGGGACGAGCCGAGCTCCACCGCGGTCCTCGGAGGAGCCACCCGCTGAGCCCCTGCCTGTCTCCGGCCGCCTGGTCCCTCCGCTCACGGAAGGTACAGAGCTGAGGAACAAGTGTCTCACAGTAGGACGCGTCTGTCCCTCTGGACCACAGTGTCCACATGCGTGATGCAAACACACACACACACACACACACACACACACACACACACACACACACACACACACACAACACACACACACACACACACAGAGCCCATTAATATTTGGACAAAGCATCTGTAGCTTTGTAAGAACTTGTAAGAAGTGTGATTGTGTGTGTGTGTGTGTGTGTGTGTGTGTGTCAGTTGGCAGCTTATGTCCCTGCGATGAACACGCCGACGTGTGCGACATCAACTGCTGCTGTGACGGAGACTGTGGTGAGGAGGTGGCTCTGTTCACTGGCTGCTCCGTGCTCACTGTCAGGTGAGTGTGGTTCCACGAAGTCAGGACCGTTTCTCATAAAGTCCAAGAAAAGAGACGGTTTAAAAACTGCCCTGAGCACGTTGTTACTCATACAGGCTCCGTGGTAAATTCGACATAAAGGCTGTTGATCAGGTGAGAACCATGCCCTGGAAACCCGAGGGAGGTTTTAAATGTAACACAGTGCTTCTGTGATCTGTCTCTTATTTTCTAGTGATGGAATTAACCTGAGGAAGGCAACAAGACTTTACTTTTGTAGTCGCCTTCTGGTGATTTATTCCCTAGGCGTAGTGTGTGATGGGATGCGAAGATAAAATGAAGCAGTCCAGCATTTCCTACACACACACACACGACCTGTGTGTAGCCTCATCCCGGCTGTTCGATTCTGTGCTTGCAGTGGCAGCAGGCAGCTTTGCAGTCGAGATGTAGCGTCTTACACCTTAGGGAGCACAGCAGAGGGCCACTCGGAGCTACGGCTGTCTGTCCGCAGGGAGACGAGCGACGACATTTTTTGCATTCAGTCACAAAACCGTAAGTCATCATAGTAACTCATAAAAGTTGATTTGATTTCAAAGACAATGCATTCTTGTTGACCGATATCATTTCAATCATGGTTGTTTTGTAGGCTGACGTGAACCACGTGTTTCTCCTTGTTATTTTGTCTTTGCAGGTGTTGATATATTATCTCATCCCTCACCTGCTATACCAACTGACAGCAACTTTGACTCGCTCTTTGAACAATTTACCAGCTTTATCTTCCACCCCAAGACAAACACTGCTCAGGTGTCCACTGAAGGCCTCCAGGCCTCATCGGGATACCAGGTACGTTATCTGCGCTCTGTGGTTTCAGTCGATCTACTTTATGTGAGAGTGGTATGTTTATCTGATCCCACATCGGGGAAATTTACTTGTTACACAGCTCACAAGTATACAAGGCAATCAAAGCAATGAAAACAACAAGAGTAAGTGCACTGTAATGCACTTACTAATGCAATACAATGTGCAATGCAATTTGAAAAAAAAAAATAAATTAAATAAAATCTAAATTCATTCATAAATATACAATGTGTAAAAAGAAGTACAGAATATATTACCAATATTAGTTCAAGTCGGTTAGACTGTGGAGTTATAGAGTCTAAGTGCGGTGGGAATGAAAGACCTGCGGTAGCGCTCTGTCCTGCACTGAGGATGGATCAGTTGGCCACTGAAGCCCAGGACAGAGCTGGATCTCCTGGCCAGCTTGTTCAGTCTGATGCCGTCCCGGTCTATGCTGCCAGACCACAGCGTAGCGCAGAGCTGAGGCCACGACAAAGTCACAGAATGTCCTTAACATTGGCCCGCACCCGCCGAAGGACCTCAGTCTCCTCAGAAGATGGAGGCGACTTTGACCCTTCTTGTACAAGGCATCAGTATTGTCAGTCCAGTCCAGTTTATGGTTGAGGTGAACACCCAGGTACTTAAAGCTGTCCACCCTCTCAATGTCCGAGCCCTGGATGTTCACCGGTGTGAATGCTAGTGTCTTTCTCCGGTAGTCAATCACCATCTCCTTGTCTTAATGGTGTTTAAGCACAGGTGATTGCTTTCAAACCAGTCCACAAAGTCCATGATCACTGACCTGTACTCCAGCTCATTCCCATCTGATATACAACCAACTATGGCTGAGTCATTGAGAATTTCTGAAGATGACAACTGCTAGTGTTGTAGGTGAAGTCCGAGGTGTACAGAGTGAAGAGGAACGGTGAGAGTTCCGTACCCTGAGGAGCCCCCGTGCTGCAGACACACAGTTCCACAGCCGCCCATACTCTTGCCTGTTAGTGAGGTAATCCGTTGTCCATGCAGTCAGTTGTCTATCCACTCCTGCCCCTTCCAGCTTCCCTCGCAGTAGTGCCGGCTGAATGGTATTAAACATGCTGGAGAAGTCAAAAAACATGACCGGTTCCGGCAGCATCCAGGTGAGTCCGTGCCCAGTGAAGCAGGCAGATGACAGCGTCCTCCACCCCAATGTTTGGCCTGTAGGCAAACTGCAGAGGGTCTCGCACTGTGCCCACCACGGAGCGAAGGTGCCTGAGGACAAGCCTCTCCATGGTCTTCATCAGGTGGGAGGTCAAGGCTACAGGTCTCTAGTGGTTTGGCTCCTTCGCGTGAGTTACCTTGGGAAGTGCAACCACACACGAAGTCTTCCACAAAACGTATTCTCCGGACTGAGGCTCAGGTTGAAGATGTATGTGACCACCTCACAGAGCTGGTCAGCTCAGTTCCTCAGCAGTCTGGCGCTGACCTCATCCGGTCCTGCAGCCTTCCTGACCCTCAGGCATCTCAGCTCTCCCCTCACACCGCCAGTCCTCCCTCTTTTCTCTTACCATTCTCCTTCCGTCCCCTGTCCGCCAGAACCAGTTTAAATCCATCCAGGGCGACCACAGAGTCCGGTGTCACTCAGCCACGTCTCCGTAAAACACATGAGGCTGCTCTCCTTGTATTCCCGCTGCAGCCGGGGCAGCACGGTGAGCTCGTCTGCAGCCTCTCCTTCTCCTCCATATTTCCGGTGGGATTTGTGGACACGCTCCCGAAAAGTCCAAAAATCAATAAAAAACAATACACAAAAGTAATAAGGGTGCTCTCCCTGAGTGCGCGTAGGCAGCAGGATTTGACCACTTTAAAGAAAGTAAACACTAGAGGGAGGAGCTGCTGGAACAGGCAGCTGACCGTGCATGTCACTGTCACTGATGCTTTGTGCTTTCAGTATGGGGACGTGATGCTGACAGCGCTGGGCAATGGACAAGAGGGGGTGTTCTGGCTACCTGCCCCAGGTGTAACGGCTGACTGTGTGGACACCAGCCCTGCAGGTAACTATTAGTCGTAATCTGAACGGGAACACTGCCGTGGTCGTGAGATATTAAAAGACTGATTTGGTAATGTTGAGAATTATGAAAATGTAGGGGTCTATAGCAGGAAGCGCATCACTGCAGTGATGAATGATGAAAGTGCCACACAAGTTAAAGTGAAATATGTTATAGGCTGATCACTCTGAATGTCGTGATGATTCTTCAGAAACAATATGAAGAATAAGAGAGTCTGAAGTATATTCTGACATTAACGTCTTTTAACGTCTTAATTTCCTGTCGTTGTTTTTTTTATTACAGACATGCTTAAACGGTTTTATACACGTTATATTTTTCATGTGTAACGAGCTTTTGCTTTTGTTTTTCCCCATTTGTCTCAACAGCTTTCTTACAGGATCAGAGCAGTCAGTGTTCCCGGCGTGTGCTCCTGGATCAGGACTGCCGCTCCATGGCAGCCCTAAACATGGACACCTACAGTAAGATCCAGGTGTTCGCTGTAAGTTTCACACGTTCTCCAGTCTGACGGAACTAAAGTGAAGTGTTGTCATGTACTTTTAAGTTTATCTACTTACCTCTTCTTGCTCCAAACACTGACTGACTTCACAATACAGCATTTTGTATTTTAGATGAGCAGTTAAAAAAACAGATTATGTTTTTAAAGGTTTTAAGCTCGATCTTGTTTACTCCCCAGGGGAAGAGGGCAGACGCTGTTGTAAGTATTCCCATTCTCTGTTTAAGTTTATTAGTTGATCAACTCTTTAATGAATTTTCTTCTCCCAACTTATTATTTCAAGCTGCAAAATGAAACCCAAGCTGGCAGCAGCATGAAATGGATCCAGCCTGTTCCACCTTTCAGTCCACGCTCTCCACAGCCCCTCACATATTAGTTATTATAAACTTAAAATACATAGCAAGCTCCAAACGTTACTATCCAAGCAGAAATCATTCAGTTCATTCAGAAGGTTGTGCCTGCATCATCACCTCTCAGCAGTAACCTGGAGAATCGATTTCCACTAAAAGTATTTTTTTTGAAAAGTCCTGCGCTGTAACTTTACTACATAATACAGAAGATTTTTAGAATTTGGTAAATTACATTTTGATGGGAAGTTTAAAAAGTGATTTAATGTTAAGTTAAGTGGTTCGTGTTAAAAATCTTTACTTGCCATCACAACCTCTGTGTAAACCAGGAAATGTAGCAAGAATCTCCACAATGCTTATATGGACAGGTCTCCAAAACATTTCTCCTTACAACATGCACGTAGTGCATGAGTATGTCAGCATAGACAAAACCTTGAGGTTAAATGCTGCAATGCAAGAAAAAGAAAAAAAATGACATGTCTCAATTTTTTGCTCCGTTCCCATAAAGAAGAACGCAAGACTGAGTGACACACACACAGTGGGCTGTATGTGTGTGTGTGTGTGTGTGTGTGTGTGTGTGTGTGTTTAAAGTGAAAAACTGATTGTTGCAGTGCTGTGCAGTAATAAAACAAAAGTGGTTTAAAATGGAAATGAAGCGGCATTAATACGAAATGTCCAACTGATTGCATGTGTTGCTGCTGCTGTTGGAGGTCCTCCCTGTGGAGGTCACGTCACTGGCCCTCCAGTCTGTAGTCGGGACGCAGACTGAGCTGAACATCAGTCGAGGAGAGAGCTTCAGTCCTGTGCTGCTGAATCCAGACCTCTGTGCTAATGTGGTGCTGAAGGTGAGTCGACCAGAGTTCTGCACTGTCAAACATATAATTCTGGATCAACAACGTCCAAAGGCCACATTGTTCTTTCTGTTGTTGGAAATGAATCGATTCATAAGGTTTATTGCTGAGATCTTTATTAAGGGTGGGGTTGTGTAAAAATGATGAATTTCCTATTTGTGTGTGAGGGGGCAGAATATAGTTCAGCCATGTCTTCGACCAGAGCAACACGTGAACATTAATGGCATCGGTGGCGCGGCAGATGTACGGGATTGCCTTACAAACACATCTGCACAGAACCGACCAGAAGAGCGGGAGAGCCGTAACCATTTTGTCTCCTCAGGTCAACTATGTTCTCAAGTACAACCCTGCTGGGGAGATAGTCAATGTGATGGTGTCTATGGTGCTTGGATTTGTCCGTGGAGCAACACAGTTCCTGAAACAGGAGTTTCAAATCACCTTTGTGCAGGTAGCGTCATTGTTCATCTATTACAGTGTGTTACGCACAAAAGATGTGCTTCTGTTTTTCTGAAATGGGGCTTATATGCCTAGTATTTTTCTTCTTAGTCCTTCTCACGGTGGAGACTTTTATTTTATATTCTGTTCACCTCCACCTCCTCTGCATATTGCTGTGTATGAGGGGTCACTCCGACGCTGGTCGCCCGTCACGTTCTTGAGACGACTAGTGTCATGTTGTGCCTGCTCAGTGTACATCACTACTATATGAAGTAGAAACAATGTCTGGAGTGGCACTACTTCCCAAATAACTAAAATATTTGTGTAAATGAGAGTTTCCTAGAATGTTTTTACTGTGACATTATGGATTATGGATTCCGATTCTATCTATTGTAAACAACATATATAAAACACAATCTAAGTAGGGAAAGAGTGTGAATCTTTTCTGAAGACACTTTAATGGTGTTTGTATATTATTTATTCGAAGTATGTCCGCCATGTCCCACTATTAAAAACTGATCATCACTTAGGTTCATTGTTATTCTGCTGGGAGTTCTGCACTGATTGTGCCTGTTCATTGGCAGGACGCTGTGGAGGGGGCTCTGCATTACAGTGGGAATCCAGGTTACGTGGTGGGACTCCCGCTTGTGTCTGGAACAAGAACAGCGGAATATCCTTTACCTGCCAGATCAGTCGATTCACCTCAATGTGATGTAAAAACAGTGTGTATTAGTATCCAAAGTGATGTTGGCGTAATGTACTATGACACCAGTTGCGAGAGGTTGAGGGAGGTTTTCCTGTGTTCGGTGAGAAGGGGGTGACGCACTGATGTGCAACACGGTCTGGGATCTATCCTTAGCACACGTCCTCACCGGGATTGTAAGAAGCATCGACTCCAGAGACACGCTGTCTCTTCTCTACAGTGGTGAGAATCAGGACTGTCTGCAGGATCCACACCGGCGCTCCCCCGTCCTGTTCGGTCTGGACTCTGTGTCTGGTTGCACATTAAGGCACTGCTTCCCTGCACCGCACACATTTGATTCATTGTCGTAAGAAGAATGGAATGGTGACTTGTGTTCTTTCTGCAGACTCGACGATGCGGCCAACTGCTCCGTTGTCTCCCAGGTGCTTCTGGATGTTCTGAGGGGCCCAAACTACCCCCAGTACGTGGCTTCCTTTGGAAACTCCCCGTTAGGCAGTCCACTGGACTGGGTGCAAATCCAGAGCAACTTTCTGCCCGAGGTGAGCACGGTTCAAAGTCAGAACATCTGGGGTCTTAGAATGGCAAGGCCAACTCCTTTGCTTTTCGTGTACGCTGAAGATATTTGGGTTTAAGGCCAAGAGCTGAATATTTGACAGAAGATCAGATTTTCAGTTTTTACATGATTGTATTTACATCTAGATATATAACAACATAGTGCAAAGGACCTTTTGTATCAAATCACCCACATTTTAAATCAGCAGAAAAGCAGAAATTTGAAGTACATTCCAAAAAATGTTTGGTCACACGTCCCGTGTTTGCTGTGACTCACTGAAAACCCCAGACGAATGGTTTCCTGCGGTTGGTGCTTTGCCAGCCGTTTCCTGCGTCCTCCCGCTGTTGTTTGGTTTGACCAGGTTTCTCCCCCCAGTCGCCGCCACTTCAAATGAAACACGTTTGAACTGGAATAAGGGCTGGTGGTCGACTTCACTGCGTACGCCTCTGATTTTACTCGGCTGCGACTATCGTGAATTAGAGTGGCTTTAAAAATCATTCACTCCTCGATTTCATTACAACAATTTTAAGCAAATCTTTGATGTCAGGGTGAAAACAGAAAGTTAGGTTAGTTCATTTAAAATATAAGACACTCTATAAGTCATGGCCTCTGTATGCGCTGCCTTACCCTCAGTATTTCCAGGTTTCAGTCAGCTTTCAACGTCTGGACATTGCAATGTTCCCCATTCTTCTTTGTAAAACTGCTTCAGCTCTGTCATGTCTCACCAGGGTTACGGTTGGCACTAACTCTCAGGGGGACGGAGGTCTGGGTCAAACCCTGTGACGACACGTCAGGGCTAAATGAGGAGAAGTGAACCGTGTTGCAGTACTACCTTACTCTATTTCTCTTTCAAGTGGCTATGCAGCTACTTATGCAGCATGACAGAATACTTATTATTCCCCATATGGTTATTGTTCCGATTGGCTGGGAGTGAACATGAAGGCCACTCCTCCAGCCAGTCAGACTCTTTTTGTAAAGGTAATTTTAGAACAACTTTTGAACTGACAAAGATATGATTCAAATAGCCCTTAAACCGTTTCTGCGTCGCTATGTCTGTGCGCTCTTGCTGGAAAACGAATGTTCTGTGATTCTCTTGATGCTGAGAAGCTTCCCGAGAACGTTACGCTGCCACCGCTGTGCTTTGCAGTGAGGATGCTGCCTTTTTTTCCAGGTGATGTCAGTCTCCCAAGTGCCATGTGGGCGACTGTGGCACAGTTGGTAGCGCGGCTGTCCACCAATCCCACAGTTGTTGGTTTGATCCCTGGCTCCTCTGGTCACATGTCAAAGTGTCCTTGAGCAAGACACTGAACCCCACTTAGTTGCTCCTTGTGAGCGTTGGCCCCCATCGGTGTATGAATGTGTGAGTGTGAATGGGGAGGTAAGAAGAAGTGTAAAGTGCTTTGAGTACCAAGTGCAGACCGTTTACCATCTGGCAAACGTCTATCTGCTTAACATGTGTATGTCTCTCCCATCTCAGCTGCTGAGACGTTTAAGTCCTTCAGGGGACGCGTCTTCCTGGGCTCCCTCACTAGTCTCCGTCTTCTGAAGACACTCTACACACATTTACATTTCCGTCACACACATAGTGACGGATTTAGCAGTACTCCAGAGTAACTGTGCACAGAGTTGGACATGATACTACATTCACTGCGGGCATGTGATCTCCATTTGAGTGATTGTGGATCTTAGAAAACCAGCTAGCTGCACCAGTCATTGTTTCGGTGAATTCGGTTAATATGAGCGAATGAATGAAAGGTTCCCGACCTTCACAACCAGGAAGAAACTAAAAGGAAACCAGAGAACTGTGTTCCCATCAAACAGGATGAAAACATACGAGGCTTGAATATGTTGATGGTAAAGATTTGCATAAAAGCGGAGCTTTAACAAGCTTTGCATGTACCTAACTTGTGTATTCTACCTGCCAACATGCTGTGGTTTAATATAAACAATAAAGTAAAAGTAAAACTCTTGTCAATTATTCCCAACGTCATCCAAATCGCGCAAGAGCTACTTCCTGTCTCCCTCTGGAACTCAATGACAACATCCAGTTTTAAAACTTCCAATCCAGTTTTTATTGGATCTGATGCACACGAAGGAAACTGGTCTTGATGTTCCAGTATGTTTGGACTGGGACTGTTTACATTTCTAATGTGTTTATAGCTTTGTAGTACGTCTGTCAATTTTTGTCATTATTGAAAAAGTCTTAATTACTGTCTTTTTCCTTAGATAAAGATACTTTAAGTCATTTATGGAGTTTTTTCTAAGAATTTAATGTTGTTACAGAACATTGGCTTAGAATACTGATATTAGATTTCAAACTGTGCGACTGAGCCTAAAGTTTATACCGAGCATGCTGCTATGTTGGGAACCCTTTGTATTAAGCAGCATGTTTGTCATTTGCAGGCAGGCCAGAGTTGCACCGTCCCACTGTCACTTCACTTAGAAATTAAATGGACTCAGTATGGATCCTTGGTGAACCCCCAGCCTCAGATTGTGAGCGTCATTGAGACTGTCCAGACCAACACGAGCAGCCTGGTGAGAACAATGTTGCTGTGTTTTAGCAAAGCAATGCAAACGTGCAATGGAAATCGGGACTGTACTGTGTCTGTCCCATTGTCCCACAGATTCTGCTGTCTGGAGGCAGCAGCTTCCTGTCACTCAGAAGCTCGGTAGCCTTCCTACCAGTGTCTGCTGCTGCTCTTCCTGGTTTCAGAGCCACGCCCACCATCAACGCCAAACTACCCTTCGATTTCTTCTTCCCTTTTGTTTAACAGTTACTACACACGTTGGTGCAATCAACCTGTCTCTGTATGTTGTGTAAGTAATGTAAATATAGGACGCTTGTAAGATTATTTAAATTTTTTAATAAATTCTCTTATCTTATTGGTTTCTTTTTTCCAGACAGCAAACACTACTTCTGTATGTCACTTAGCAGATTGAATTTTACTTTGTACAATATCACAGACTGAGAAATGTTTCGGTTATACAAGCAGATTATTGCAACAGTTTTACAGCTTTGTGAAGAATTTCAGATGTTCAGTAAAAGTTTATCGTGGAGTTGATAAAAGCACAGGTGCAGGAAGGACAGCGACGAAGTGAAGAGCAGCTGACGATGAATTAGAAGTCTGCGCCGTGCTCCTTCAGCAGAGCTCGAAGTCTCTGGTTCTCTTGTTCCTAAGACAGATCGAAACAGAGAGGAGTCGGTTTATTGTTGGGCCTCCGTCAAAGCTTCAACAAACCTGGTTCTACCCCTGACCCTAAAACCCAGCCTTGACCCTCAAAAAGCCTTTTGAAGCTGTGGGGACCAGCTAAAATTTCAATTCAACTTTATTTATAAAAGGGACAATTCACATGTCCTCACAACAATGGGACTGAGACTACATGTGTCCACAGGAGCTGCCCCCCCCATTCACACACACTTTTGCCCAAATATTGACGCATCTTCTGCATGTGTTACCTCTGCTGAGCTACTATAAGATGTTACACACCAGTCGTCTGATGGTCTGACACTGACGTTATTGAGTTTCCATGTGTGAAATGGTCAGTTTGGGCCATAATGTCCCCAAATGACATTTATGACATAATGGTATGATTTGTTTTTATGTGATTCCTTCATACAATATTAATCTCTGCTAAAAAACAAACAAAACAAAAACAGCCTGTTCTTCTCAGCATGGTGAATCAAACCCCATATAATCTGATTTATGAAACAAGGCGGTTCAGGAATCACCAGTTTATCACAGCGCTCCTGCAGCTCTGAGGCTCTTTGAACAAGGTGGTCGTAACTCTCCTTCAGTTTGTGGATCTTCTGGTCTGCGCGGTTCTTCACCGACACCAGGATACCTGCACAACACACGATCAGACACATCACGCGTGAAATTAACAAATATCTGCATCCAGTTTTGCAGAGACTGGGTCACACAAACACTGGACAAATGACCAGTTTGAGCTGATAATCAAGGATCATTGTGGAGATTCCAGTCAGGACCAAAAACAGACTACAGAGCAACACGTGAAATATTATTACACTTTGACAAACGCCAGATGCCACAAAACGTGAAAACACTTTGTGTTCAAATGCATTTCATCACACGTGTGTCGGGACTTTGCTCACAGCCTGTTCAGAAATGGGTGTTACTGACCGTTGATGATTCGGGCCACCCTCCACAGCCTCAGCAGGATGAGGAGACCCATCCCATCGAAGGCGTCCTCGTGGAAAATGAAGACGACGTCCAGCACGAAGGACACGACCACCACCAAACCGTCAAACACTTCAAACTTGTGCTGGAAGAACTCCAGGCGGTAAGCAAAGAGCTTCCCGGCCAGCTCCACCATGAAGAACGTGAGGAGAGCGAGGCTCAGGTAGTGAAACACCTGCAGCAACAAACCACAGTTTAGTCACAAGTCACACAGAAGAAGAAGCTTCTCCGAAGGAGCTCGGTGGCCCGCTCACCTCAGGAGCAACGTGGCCGTGCTCCAGCTGGATCACGGAGAGGTCTATGAGCAGCTCGGCCAGAACAAAGAAGGCATCCAGGATGACCAAAGCCACCACCAACACCTGGAAGCGCTCAGAGCAGTAGAGCCTCTTCAGTGAGTCCCTGAAGGTCGCCGTGCTGGGGAAAGTCCCCGTGGCCGCGCTCAGCTCGTCGCTCGCCGTGTGCAGCTCCTCCTCGTCCCAGGGATCCGGCTGCTCGTCGCCCACCGCGGTGAAGTGCCTCAGGTACCGAGACATGGCGAAGGCGGCCAGCTCCACTAAAAGCGGAGGAGACCGAGCAGATGTTAGTTCGGTTCGAGGACACGTTCTGCAGACGGTTAAGAGTCGGTCTCACTTCCCCGTTTTGCTTCGCTTGCATAATGTTACAGCAGCGAACCGTGTCTGTCGGGGGGGGGTCGGGGGGTCCCAAACGACACACTCACAGAACAATGTGTGTGTGAAATCAGATTTCACACAGATTTCACACACCCGACCTTTAGACTGTTGAACAACACCACTGTTCACACCTAAAGCGCCGCTTTGACTCACTGCGGCTCTTCGCACAGTCGCAGCTGAAACTCGTGATTAAACATCCGCCAGCTGCGTCCCGGACTCAGACACTGTGGCGGGTTTCAGCTGCTCATTGCGCATCAGGATCTTCACACTCACCTCACCGTGTTGTTTTGCGTGTCCGACCGAACCACGTCAGACAGAGAACCGCGGGTTTTGGAGGTTTGTGGACCGTCTTTTATCACGTGATCTGCGAACAATACAAACAATCACGGCGCTTCACTGACTCCAGTTCCCATAAAGAACCCGGACCTGCAGCAGCAGCATCCGGACGCCGCGTACCTGGTGAGCGGGTAATGCAGCCGCAAACACGGATCCCGCACGGGTTTCTCAAAGTGCGCCGCTGGGATTCTTCACTCCTGGCGTGTGACACACTGACACCCACCGGCCGCACAACACGTCACACACTCTGTGCAGATCCGGTCCGGTGTTTCAGATTTACCCGTGACCACGTTCGCTGGTGACCGACTTCCGAAAGCGTCGGTTGTTGCTCGTAGTTACGGCAGCTGTTGAAAGCAGGACGTCAACACGTTAGCCGTCCTCGTCTGTGCCAGTTTGTCTGTTGTTCGTTTCATTATTAATAAACTTGGTTGTAATTGTTCTTTTGAATCTCGTTTTGTTTGAGTGAAGGTGACGATCAACACCCGGACGCAGTTTGAACGATGCACGTAAATACGGAAGGACCGAGCAGCGAGGCCTCTGCTTGTGTGTTGCCTTGGTCTGTTTTTAATAAAATGTTAAATCTTTACGTTACTATATTTGTCTTTGGGTCTGTTTGCGTAAACGTGTCCCAGATGAAGTTATTCAGTGGGACTTTGAACATAAAAAAAGAAAAAGTTTTCTACGGGACTCGAGACCGTCTCACATCATAAGAAAATGAACTAGAGTCAACAGACAAACCCGCTGCACCATCACCTTCACCTTCATCCAGCTGTTTCTGTCACACTGCAACAGTCAGATCAACTTGTGACCACAGTGTCCGTGTCATTACTGCGGTTTTCTCTAACTGCATCACTGTTGTCTCTCATTCAGTCCCTATGTCAGAAATAAACCATCTTAAAGTCTGGAAGCACTTTGATCAACTTGTGACACTCCAGGCCTAAAGTCATTTGTTTCTCCAGAGAGTGACACACCTCTTAACAAAAACACACAGCAAACTAGTTGACTTCTCATCAAATCAATATTCATGGAAGTGGCCACAAAACTAATGGTGGAATCTTGTAGGCTTTATTAATCTTTGCATGTCAACCACATCAAAACATTTCCTTTTTTTTTGCTAAGCTCTTAATTCTCATTAGACGACCTAATGGAACTGTGCCGTTCCTGTGGAGAAAGGGACACCTGAGGAACTTTGTGAGTGGGTAAGAAGGTTCAGAAGTCTGTCCTAAGTCTGCATTTGATGTAGTGTGTTGTTCATTACTAAAGGTAAACTATGTTTTATTTTCACTTTTGTTAGATTGAATGCAAATCCTGTTGATTCTGGTTTCAAACCAACACACAGACTGCTTTTCTGTGCCCAGCCTGCCAGACAGCAACAGGAATCCATTAAATCTGATTTAATGAAAATTTTTTTAGATTTTAAAATTTTTTATTGGTTTTGATTTTTAATTTTATTCAAGATAGATTATAAGATGATGGATTTGTTTTGTATGTCATATTTCATTGTATTTCATTGTTGATTTGTCCTGTTAACTGGTTTGCTGTGTGTTTTTGTTAAGAGGTGTGTCACTCTCTGGAGAAACAAATGACTTTAGGCCTGGAGTGTCACAAGTTGATCAAAGTGCTTCCAGACTTTAAGATGGTTTATTTCTGACATAGGGACTGAATGAGAGACAACAGTGATGCAGTTAGAGAAAACCGCAGTAATGACACGGACACTGTGGTCACAAGTTGATCTGACTGTTGCAGTGTGACAGAAACAGCTGGATGAAGGTGAAGGTGATGGTGCAGCGGGTTTGTCTGTTGACTCTAGTTCATTTTCTTATGATGTGAGACGGTCTCGAGTCCCGTAGAAAACTTTTTCTTTTTTTATGTTCAAAGTCCCACTGAATAACTTCATCTGGGACACGTTTACGCAAACAGACCCAAAGACAAATATAGTAACGTAAAGATTTAACATTTTATTAAAAACAGACCAAGGCAACACACAAGCAGAGGCCTCCCTGCTCGGTCCTTCCGTATTTACGTGCATCGTTCAAACTGCGTCCGGGTGTTGATCGTCACCTTCACTCAAACAAAACGAGATTCAAAAGAACAATTACGACCAAGTTTATTAATAATGAAACGAACAACAGACAAACTGGCACAGACGAGGACGGCTAACGTGTTGTCTTCCTGCTTTCAACAGCTGCCGTAACTACGAGCAACAACCGACGCTTTCGGAAGTCGGTCACCAGCGAACGTGGTCACGGGTGAATTTGAAACACCGGCGATCAGCTGAGCGTCAGCTGGAACAGCTGCACAACGAGCTGCCGCTGGGCTGCAGGGGAAACGTGTCGGAGCCTTTTCGGATCCTTCTCTGTGTGTGAATCTCAGCTGTTTTCTTTGTTTACATGGAAGCATGAGCAAACACGAGTTTGAAATGTCCGTTGGATTCACTCAAGCACAACTGGGTCTGTGGCGAAAAGTGTTTCCCTCCTTCATTGTCTCTGCGCCTACACACAGTCAGAGACCGGATCTACACATGAAGCAAACAAGCTTTCAAAAATCAGTCCAAGAGGAAGGAAGTGACGACAGATCAGAGGAAGATATTCCAGGCAGAGCTGGGAACCCTGAACCCCGAAAAACTCCTTTTCTTCTTTTAATGGAAGAAATCTCCAGCAGAATCATCAGCCTGGACCAGTTGGCCTGAGCGTAGCAGAGTGTAGCAGAGTGTGAGAACTGAACAGCTTCACTTTGAACGCACAAAAGCAAAGAGGAACTTTAAAATGACTTCACTTAAGGAGTCACAGAACAAAAGCTGATTGAAGCAGAATTCACGTTCCCGCCATTAGAACAGGTTGCAACGGAATGCATTATTAATATTATTATTATTATTGTAGCATCCAAAAGTGGCAGCTGCTGCTGAGGACAAATCTGTCAAAAACAGAACATCCCAACGTCAACAGGCAAAGCTGCTTTTTAGCATTACGAGTTCTGTTTGAAATTCACTGTAATCCACAAATGTCTCGGGCTTGGCCGAGACATTTCTACTATCAATGATAAGTTTGAAATATTTGCAACATTTTTTGATTTCAATAACATCCGGCTTCAGCGGAACATTTTAATCACTTACATGATGGATGCATGATCTGGTTGGAGCCAGTCTTGAACCCACCCAGACTCTGGAGGCGGATCTGCTCTGAGATTGCTATGATCTGCTATGTATTTGCACCTTTTCAAGTGCTTATTCACTTTTCACGTTGTTTTTATCTGACGTTCTGCTTCCACACTTTATCTGTTTAATTGTCACTGAATTCTGAGGGTAAATTTAAACTCGGAGTCGCCAGGTCCCTCGTCTCTCCTTCACAATCAGACGTCAGCTCTTGAACTGACAAGCTGTTTTTGGGAGATTTACACACTTTTGAAATGGCAGAAACTGCAGCGACAGCTGTTACTCTGCTGTTATATATGTCTATGAGCTTCTAAGTAACAATAATTATCTAAATGTTTTTCTTCATAATGAATGAAAGTTTATTTTTATTATAGAACAAAGGATTATTGACCTTCAACAGCTCACAGTCGTAAGTATTTGTGTCTGGGTGATGCTGCAGTGCTTATGGCATTTGTTTTAAAGCCTACTTCCTGTCCTAGTCAGAGAAAGACGCCAAGAGTGAAGTGATGTAACATTTTATTCAGTCATTGCTCTGTCTGCGGCACCAGACACACAGCGTAAACAGCAGGTACAGGCATGAAGGTCACAGTGGGTGGACACACTTGGTGTCCTGTAGTTTTTCAGCACATCTTTAATATGGTTTTGTAAACTACGACGAGCTATTGTTCTGTCCTGCTGAGTGAGCTGCGGGTGTATTATTACTTGAGAACTCATCAGCTATTTCACAGGCAGCGTGGCTCTGCTGGCCAATCATATCCTGTGAAAGAGTCTTTATGGCAAGTAGTTTTGTTTCACTTTATCATCATCCCTCGATTCTACTTTTGAACACAGCAGGTGTAGCTCCACACTGGCAGCTTCCAGACAGAGCAGAAAAAGCTGTTGGGTCCTTTACATCAGGTGACACACACACACAGACCAGGTGACATTTTGGGATCTCACAACTCAACAGTTAAAGGTAGAACAGTTGTAGATAAACATCTTCAAACTACTCACACAAGTAGAGCTACAGTTGATGATGGACACATTTTTATATATATGTGCTGTTGCTGCTTATGTTATTTTAAAATCCATCATGCATTAGATCCACATCTACAAGACACAAGACACGAATTACCATCAGCAGAAATCTACAGCATGGCTACACACACACACACGCACATTTTAGAAACCTCTGAAACACAACACAGCTCTGCATAGTACCTTAAAAAGAACACTACCCAAAAGTTTTCTGAAAATAATACGCAGTTTACACAGTTGACTGGTGAATATGTCCTAGAAATGCTGAACTGGTGAAACTGGAAGACGGATTTAGCAGGATCTAAAAGGCATCAGGTGGAAGGTTAGGTTCTATTTGCTCTACAGTAAAAGGGCCTTCAGAGCACAGGTTTGAACTGCCTGGAGAAGAATGTGCATCACCGGTGCTCCACCGTGAGGTGACCTGAGGCGTTTAGGTCACTCAGAGACAACGCGAGTTTTCTAAAAGCAACTGTTGAAAAAGAACATTCCAGTGTTGTAATGAACTGATATTTGGTACGTTCTAAAACTGGAAAACTGAAATCAGCTCATATTATTATGAATTAAGCAGATGATCTATGTTACTGTTTTGTCAGAGGCTGAAATCCACCTTCCGAAATCCGTTTTGGGATAATGGTTCATTGGCCACAGATTGTCAGCTTTCATCCCGTGCATGACAACGTGTGAATACATAGAAATGAGTTGTGAATTAAGATGCTGTGATGCCTCTGGAAGGGTTAAGATAAACCAGGTCAAAGACTGACAGCAAAACAATCAAATAGCTCTGACATGAATATGAATATGAATGCTGCCACCATCTTAGCTGTACTAACTGCATTTATATCATGTGGGAGCAACGCTAAGTGAGAGGTTTCTACGTGAGGAAACCGCTCATTTAAGGACGTTATAGATACAAGGGAAGTTGGAGATAAAGGCCACTGAGTGTGTGATACACAAGTTGTTTAGTTTTTACAGCTTTTACAAAGACTTTTGTTTCTTTCAGTGAAGCCGCAGTGGTGACAGGAGGCGGTGGCGACAGCTACAGTCACATTTCAGCATGAGGGGACTTCAGCTACTCTCTCAACTACAGCACGATGAAGGACGTGGGGCAGGCTGACTGAGGTCACCTACAGGTCATACAGGACCTCCAGCACAGTGGCCAGAGACCAGGCCTGCGTCTCGCAGCTGAACGGGCAGTACTGGCCATTCTCATTGGTCAGTTCTGGGAGGCCCTTCCATGGAGACCTGCGACATCAGAGGTTGAGAGATATGAGAGATGGAAAAACTCCACACAGCAGTAAATTACAGGTGGCAGTCCTACCTCTCCAGGTGGGTGTAATGTCGAGACAGAACGTTTTTCACCAGGGTGACAGTTTGGATGTAGGCTTCTTCTCCCAGCTTCTTGGCAAAGTAAAGTTTAGCACGCAGGAAGTAGCCTACAGGCCACACACACACACACACACACACACACACACACACTCTGTTATTGGGGAGTAGAAAGTGCTGAACACACAGGAAGCATCGTGTCACCACTGCTCCTTTCTGTGCTGCATTCTACCACTGTAACCAGAGAGCGAAGTGCAGAACGTAATTTTCCAGAAACTGAATGAATCCACCTCCCACGTGTGCAGAGACTACACAGTTCTAAAAGTACTACAAGTTCCAGCTACAGAAAAATGTATCTAAGTTAGTTAAACAAAAGTTGGGATTAATCCATAAATATTTAATAAAACTGTCTGTACGATGATGCTTTGCATCTTTTCACAGTGCAGCGATGACTTGTGTTGGCAGATCTGTCGACCCACAATCTTATCATTGGTGAGTGCAACCCCGTCCTGCACCATGAAGGGTAGAATGGTTTACAGCTCGCTGGTGTGTGTGTGTGTGTGTGACATTGTGAGTGTGAATGGCTGAATGAGAAGAGTACAACAGGTAATCAAGCACAAGTGCAGGCCTTTCAACAACACGTTGAAAACACTCATCCGTTAGTTGTCGGACTATGGGATCGGAGTGAGCTTACGTCTTCTTGGCTCATCACTGTGGACTGGTTGCTGCTGACATTACATGTTGTATTCACTGTGAATCCCCAGCGCAGCAGCCATACAGCAGACCGGGTTTGTCAGTGTCATGTCTGAGTGACAGCTAAACTCAGCGCTGCACAACAGGGACTTTACTTTGTTAATTTGAATTTTTTTTCTGTGCACGTTTCAACCGTTTTTAAATAGACTAAATGTCTCACATTTAGAAAAGTGATAGGAGCTGAGGACTGTTGTCAGGTTTGTACTGCCTGATTTACGCTGATGTTTATAGGATGTTTTAGCCTTATTGCCCAGTTTAGGACATTGGCTGGAAAACTAATCAAATGAATTCATCTGTAATCTATTCCACGTTTAACGAACCTGCTGCCTCCAGAAACATTACACTAGGACACTGCAGCTCTAAAACCGGAGGATTTGCTGTTAAACTGACTGACTGACGGACTCACCGGTCCTTGATGGTAGTTGAAACCTTTTGCCACGTTGTAGTTGTCATTGTCCAGTGCATTGTCATAGACACCACAGTACACCATGTCACTAGGACAACACAAACACTGTCAGTTAAGCTGTCAAAATATGTATTTTAACTTGTAAGACAGAGATAAGTAGAATAAGTGATGATGAATTACTCAGGGTCAAGTGTCTTCATTCCCAGTGGCCCCAGCAGTTTCTTCTGAGCCACCTCTAAAGCCTTCCAGGCTCTCTCCACTGTGAACAGCTCCGGAGCCTTGAAAGACAGACAAAGTCAACCAGCTCAGCAACGGACTGTGGACTGAGGCGGGCACCCATTAGTGTTTCTACCTACCACCACCATGGCGATGGTGAAGTTGGGTCTCAGCTGGTAGTCACACCAGGGGCTGGAGGCTCCGCAACTGTCTTTGTAGATGCCCTTCTTATGAACCAGATCGGGGCGTTTCTCGTTGGGGTCCTTTGGGTCCCCAGACACCCAGAAAGCTGCTTCAAAGGACTGCTGGAGCTGCTGGTTCCACTGGGAGTAGGAGATGAACACCTTCTTACCTGGAAGAGGGTGGGAACATTTTCTAATGGTCAGACGACGGAATGCGTTCGTGAGTTTTATTGTCTGTAATGAGGGGCAACCTCAGGGTTTGCGGCAGTGTGTCGGTGTGTAATACCATCTCGGTTGACTTTAGTGCCGTCATAAGGGAACAGTCCTTTGGCGTGGAGCTCCACAACCCAGCGGACAGTTGACTTACTGAGACCAACTATCTCAACTGCTGCTCCGTCCCTGCACACAGTCACACAGAACACCGAAACCTGATTCATCCAATTAAGATTTCATTAGGATCATAAGTGAATGAAGTTGAATTTAGCCAAATCTAACTGACGTATTGTTCTACCAACTACTTAAAAGCTACAGGTATTCCAATCGCAATCCTAAAAAACAGCAAATCCTTTCTGAATTTGTCATTTCACACATGTAACACACAGCGGGAGATCGTCCGAGCCAGACGCCTCCTCACTGGAGGAAACAGGTCAGTGCGTTTGCTTGCAGCAAACTGAAGCTGTACGTCCAAAACACCCAAACACTCTGTTAAAATCCTCCCAACATTTTGGGACGAACCAGCCTGCTCCATCCAAAAAAATTGGGATTTATGTGAGAGGTTATACAGTGTCCTACCATTTCAGAAGTGAATTAAATCCAAACAGGCTGTTACAGCACACACAATGAGAAATGACTGCTGCCATCTGCGTTCCTACACACTGAGGGGGAATCGCTGCCGTGTGAGTGCCAATTCTTCCTGTGTATCACCTTGGAGTAGCAGGCATGCCTTTGTTCCTTGCTCTCTCACTCTCTCCCATTTTGTCCATCCACGTGCCGCAGTTAAAGCGGTTTCCTCCACTGGCAAAACCTGTGGCTGGATCCACCTTAACAACCACGGTGAACCCTGAAACACAAGGTGCGAGCTCAGAACTGCATGTGCTAATAAAGGCTAGTATTGAAACCTGTTGGCGAGAGGTCACTGACGTCTGTGCACATGCATGTAGAACATGCACTTTATATGTAGGAAGCTAAGGAAAAAAAGGTCAGCCACGCTGTGTTCAAGTGCTAAACCTATATATTTATATATACCAATATATTTAACTAGGAGACTTCTGTGGGAATTATTCTGCTGGACAGTACTCAACATGAACAGTCTGTCACACCTTCGTCCCTCATGTGCATGTCTATGTTGGGTCCAGCATTTCTCTCTCGGAACGAAATTCCTTCGAGGTGACGCTGCAGCGCCTCCTGGATCACATCGTAGAGAGGCTGCTCCTACACACACACACACACACACACACGCACAGAGTGTCATCTACAGTATGTGGACAGACGTGGCGACGGTGGAAACTGTGTGTCTATGCTACATACCACCTCTCCGGGTTTGCGGGGCTCACAATCATCAGTCGGGTACATGCGTGTAACTGGACACTGGAGGATTTCATGACCTTCCGGAACGTGGGTGGCATAATCCTGAACAGAAGCACCAAAGCGTGTGCAGATGAATGATGCCGTGAAATTAAAACAAGTAGAAAATCAGACCTCTCCCTGGGCTGTGGGTGTACGCCTACCTGGATGCACTGCAGCCACCACCACACGGCATCACGGCAGTTGTATCTGGCACCGCGACCCTCACCCAGCAGGTTGGGGATCAAACCGTGACGCAAAGTTCCCGCAAAAGCCAAGATGATGTTACTATGGAAACCATCAGAAGCAATGGTTTATTTGAATGTTTTGAATTATAGACTTAAGACTTTTGTCACATTTGTGACTATACAGCAGATGTATGTCACAGACATTACCGGGCCTCAGTGTGTCTCCCGGTGAGAAGCATCAACCCTCTGAGAGCGATGAAGGTGTCCCTGCCCCAGCACCGGAAAATCCCAGAGGAGAAATGGGGAAGACCTAACCAAACATTGAATCTCGTTGAATTTTACACGTCCTAATTTATAATTGCACAATCAACGCAGACTGTTGCAAATTTACCTGCAGCCAGTGAGACACAGCACTGCTCCTTCTCGCCTGTTATAGGATTGACACGATAGGGAACGTCGTCTAATTTGGAAGAAAGGGGCGGGAGGGAAGGGAAGCGTCCAACCCCACACATCTGAACCGAACCCAGCGCCAGGTGACGAACGAAGGTGGAGCCATTCTGGATGAAACTGGATAAAGAGATATAAAGCCAATCAGTGGACGTCAGCAGATTTGAACGGCACATTTCGCCTCATCGATCGTACCTTGACATGAGTTTGTAAGTTGCATCCAGTGCTGTGGTGTAGACTGACACCAGGATGGCATCAAAGTAACATGGAATAAGGTAGCGTGGGATGTGTGTCAGATAGTTAAACATGGCTCCCAGCCACTGGCCCACCTGCAGACACAAGAACACGGTTTTCAGAAAGACCGGTTCCCGAGACAGACAGAAACCTTAAGACCTCACCTGTGCAAGGGGTCCCTCCCTTTTTATCAGTCTGTTAGAGACAAAGTCTATCAGCCAGTCTCCTTGCCTGAGGTTGGCACATACGGGGTGGCCCAGGTCATTGTTAGGACGGATGTCAGCCAACACAGACATCAAACCTGTCACAGCAGACCACAGCAGACACATTTACACAGTGTGCTTTCTGAATATGCTGAACTGCATGTATAGCTGGTTCTTCTTATTCTAGACCCACCTTGTAGTCCAGCGTATTTGAAGCTCTCCCATCCGGGGATGTTGTAACAGCCTCCGCCGTCTTCTTTTTCTTCGGATTCACAACGAAACAACAAGACATTCAGGTCTGCTAACGTCAGCTTGGACATCAGCCTGTGAAACACAGTTGAAATGCCCGGGTACGTCAAGCAGTCGAGGTATTTTATACACGTATTTATCTTCTGAGACTTAGAGTCCAGGTTTTTCTATAGTTAAATTTCAATAACTCTTGTCCAAGGGTCAACAAACCTGGTGGCAGTTCAGTCCAGGTTCAAAGCATGGATGACCCACACTCGCTTCTACTCAGCACCTCCGAGTGCTTCACTAGAGCAGCTTTAACTGCTACTAGGGTACGAAGTATGATACCACTACTCTGACAGACACTACTTTACCCCTACTCTTATTTGTACTTTGTTTTTCTGATTAGAAAACTATGAACAAATCAAGAACAGAACTGAAAATGCTTCATTATCTCACGTGTATTATTATAAATGAACATTGTGGACTAGTAAGCTGCAACAGCAGTGGCAGTGAGCAGGTCTTATAAATAGAATCGGAGCTCAGATCAGAGTGCTCTGCAGCGTCACAGATTCAGCTTCAACTACAACAACTAAACAATCATGGATTATACATTAAATCAGAATTATGCTTCACACTGTGCTGACAACGCGTCACTTTTTCTCTTCCTTTTAAAGACCACAATTAATTACAAGACAGTTTCGTTTCTGTTGCAGCTCTCAAATAACTAAGTTCTGCCCTGAGACTGAATTAACAAACCCACACAGCTGGTAACAAGAAATACAAGGCCGTCAAAAACTGTGCATTTAATGGCAAAGAAGCATTAAAAGATGAACATCTTCATCCGAAACCGAGCTGGCAAGATGAAATCTGCAAGATAACTGTAGTAGCATTCTCTTAATTTTCTAGTACCACAAGCAGAACTGATAATGTTGAAGCTTGTTAATAATTTAGTTCCAGGGCTTTGGGACGAACCTCCAGTCCGACTGGCATCGTGAGGTACATTGGAATATCCAGTCAGCGGTTTAATTACCGCGGTAATGAGCATGGGTTGCACATTAATAACACAAACATCCTGTTTTTACATTTACTGTCATCTACTTAATGCTTGTACTTCTTCTCTCCAAAGTTAAGGACATGTGGAGAGCCCTGGCCTCCGCTCCTCTGTTTACTCACTGTGCCAGTGGCTTCTGAAGCACCTCTGGTGGATTTTCGTCTACTGTGCTGCCTCTCCTGTACTTTGGGCTGAACTGGGAGAGATAATACCTCAGCACCCCCACCAGCTTCTGGGCCTTGGGGTCCAAACTAACCCTGTGAGGATGGGAAATGAGAGTGACTAACAACCATTCAATAAAGCAGGATGGGAATGACAATACAAATGATTAGGAGTTACCTTTCACTTTTGGTAAGGGTGTGTGTGTGTTTTACCTGAAGGCAATGACGCTGCCAGGTGTCAACTTTTGAAAAGTGATTTCTTGCACAAACTCGGATCGACCTTTTGATGTTACCCCAGCTTGCTTCACCACTGTACTCTCCTGCAACTACACAAACATATAATTAATTTACGGACATGTTCACTTTCATTCATTCCTGACAATGGTTCCACAAATGTCCAGCGGTTCTTTACTGGTATGTGCTCTTTTATTTCCACAGTGTACTCGGGCATGCCGTTGATGTAGTTGTCATCCCTCTTATAAGTCCCAGCATGCCTTTCCACGGTCCTGGCCTCCAGTACCACTTCCTCAATCTTTCCTGGTGAGAGGGAAAGAAACATTCTCAGCAGTGGGGTACATGTGTTTGGAAATCAGAAGTTTAAAAATTCATATAGTGTATACAAGTGCAAAAGACGTTTACATTAAACACATAATGCTACAGTGATATCAAAATCCAAGTTTGATACAGAAATGTGATGTTATCACCATACCAGGTATGAACATCGGGGGGGCGATGGTGTCATACTGGTGAGTTTTGGGGTCTTTGAAGGCCGTCCTGCACACTGCCACCACAGACTGATGGGTACTGGGGCAGTGGCGAGTGATTGCCACAATATCTGCATCTACCTGGTCTACATAGACCTGACCAGGAAAATGTTTAGAGATGAAAGATTGTAAAGGATGTAGTTCACCAAACAGGTACATGTTTCATATGAACAGCCTTAAACAAAAAGTGGATTGGCAAATGGATTGTATGATTTTAGTGTGAGCTGACGTTGTGTACCTGTATGAATCCTTGGGCAGCCAGTTCCTGGTGAAGCTTGTTCAGTGCCAGTTTCCCAGCTATAATGCCGCTCTGAAATCCAACTTCATTAGCTGAAGCGGGGGCTGCAGAGGGGTTCCACCTGGGGTAAAAACGCTCTTCTTTCACCACAGAGATCTTCAAAGAAAGGAAAGTGGCATGAAATACTTTTCTACTATTTGCACAGTTTTTTTATGGATTTTGTTTTATTCAAAAAATAAATAATTTATAATATATTTAAAATAAAATACTGTTTATTGCTATCTGACATAATGTTTGATAAAAGTATAGATTGTGTGTGTGTGTGTTCGCAACCTGATGTGGGACTAATTCATCATATCCTCTGGTGGAGCCGGTAGCGCAACAAGCCATGGAGACAATAGCAGAACTGGGGAGGGAGTCCAATGCCGAACGCAACTATGAAACATGGTCAACAGCGCAACAGTTACTGTACGTACCAAACTTTTGTCAATACAGGTTATGGTCATAGAGAAAACCGCAACAGAATGAAGTGTCTTTTTATCAGGACATTGTTAAATGTCCTCTAGTCGGGACCAACACCCACCTGAATAGGACACTCGTTGTCATGGGTTACGTCAAGGAACATGGCATGAGCGATGGAGGGCATCAGAGGGCGCAGGCTGGGCTGAACAAAGGCGCCCACTGGCTCACCTCCATATCGATAGACCAGTCGGCCTTCTTCGTGGCTGTCCCCAGCTGACATGGCCTCTGGGGACAGGGTGAGTGATAAGATGGTAAAACAGGTGAGACCACTTCAGCACATTCGCACTGTCTAACTTGGTGGCGTTCGGGCCACATTTCAAGCAGGCATAAGCAAAACTAGCCGAATTTTAGTACAGATATTTGAGCTGATGCTGTTGTTAAACTTGTTTTAATTTTATGGCACAAACTAAAAATTTCAGTTAAACTTAAACTTAAAATATGATTCTTCTGCAGTTTTGGACGAATTTATTAATTTATAGTGTTGTGCAGCAGCACAAACTTGAAGAATATGTGAAAACACTTTATTACAGACTACGTGTTTTTTAAATTTGATGTATCCACAATTTGTGTACAAAATAGATCCCGTTGGAACGTTTTCCGTACCTGTCACTTTTTGCCCACTTTACTGTATGTAAATTTACTTGACAACATCAAAAAGTTGAAGGGTAAGCTCTGACACCTCACAGCTAGAAGGTCCGCGGTTCGAATCCACTGGCCAGCTGGGGCCTTTGCGCGTGGAGTTTGCATGTCCTCTATGTGCTTTGAGTAGGTTTCCTCCCACAGTGCAAAGGCAGGTTTTTTGGAGACTCTAAATTGCTTGTAGATGTGAATGGTTGTCTGTCTGTGTAGGTCTCCCTGTGTTGGCCCTCAGAGAGCCTGCACACCTGTCCAGGGTGTATCTCTCTGTGGACCTCCACAAGAAGAGTTGGTGGTGAAACAAGGATCAAGTGCATTAAACCATTTCTGAAGCACTGACTTTTCAGGGGAATAGTCATGAATTGGAAGGAGTCTGAAACAAGCAGAACCCTTCCCAGAGCTGGTCATCAGGCCAACAATTACCATAATCAGGGAGGTGAGCACGAACCCAACAGTCTAAAGGAGCTTTAGAAGTTCCCCTTGAAAAAGGCCTCCTCCACAGTAAGTGACACCTGAGACTGTAGTGACCGTTCACCTTTCCGTCTCACCCTGAGCCAAAGACAGTCTCAGGTCCAACCAAAGCCCAGACTTACTGAAGAGCATTCAGAGCTCCATCTTGTACTACAGGGACTTCTACAAAGCAATCAGCTGAAGCTCTGAATCTTACGTAAATGAAAGACTTCAGTTTTTGAATTGTAAATAGTTTACAATATTGAAATTCAGTATGTTATTGTGGGTTTTTGTGTGTCAAATTATTAGACAAATGTTTATTTTTATTTCCATTTTAAAATAAATTTACAGTGCAGTAAAATGTGCAAACAGCGAAGGGGTCTGAAACGCATGTCTATCCAAGCACAGCCTCTTCTTTGTTGGTGCCATCCTGAACTGCCCACTTTATTGGTGGTAATGAATGTAGCGTGTAAGTAGGTGTGTTTGTCGTGTCCGTGCAGTTTGAAGACATACATACTGTACCTCGGATCAGTGATGTGATCCCTAGCTTGGTAACGAAGACATTATCCAGTTCCTCACTGCCGGTGAATAGCTCAGCCACCACATACAAGTTAGAACACACTGTTCTGGCCACGTCCAGCATGAACTGGTCATCCACAGTCAGGCAACACACCGAAACCAAGCGGTCAGTGGAGGGGAGGGGAAGGGTAGAAGACAATCCCCAAAAACAAACAAACCAAAGTTGTGAAAGAGGATGAGAGACAATGTGAAGGGGAAACAGCCAGTTAGTGATAACAGGCCTCAAAGTGACCACACCATGCAGTCACACAGTCCAAGAGCGAGTGAAGCAACACCGGGGTTTGTGTTCGGCGAGGCACCGTGACGAACAATGCCGAGAAAAGAGAAGAAAGAGACAAGAGCACAAAGTTAGTTCATGCAAGAGTTGTGTACCTCGTATAAGGCTGCTAATTCCCAGCCGGTTAACAAACACATTGTCAATGAGCTCGCTGCCTGTAAACAGCTCGGCTATCACATAGAGATTGGATCTGACCGCTCGGGCTGCGTCTAGCATGGCCTGGACAGGACAACACACCAGTGTTACAGACAGGGAGAAAAGACAAACCTGCAGTTAACAGGGTACGTTAGCCGACATACAGTGTATGTACGTCTACCTTTAACACACAGATGGAAACTGTCCCTTTGTGATGTTTAGGGAAAATTCAAATCCCCTTTCACCGTTTCCATGTTGTTTCTACCATTTATCGATTTCCAAAAACATGCAAATATGACAGAATATGACCATTGTACCGCCCAGTGTCCCCTTTGTATAAATTCAGCATTGGCTTGAAGGTCGGTCAGTCGATTTAACCTGATCCTAAACCAAATGGGAAATAAGAGCAGGCATAGTGTATGTTCTGCTGTCCCTGAATAATTATTCTTAGTTAACCAAGCTCCAGCAAATCCAGATCATGGTATCATGGTATCAAGCATTCTTAGAGAGGACAAGTAATCATACTGGGGGGAACGGTGAACTCACTGGCCCCATTCACGAGGATGTGCTCAGAAATGTTCGTACTTTGCAATCCACAGTGCTTGTGCCTCTCTTTCTCTATATTAGGAAATGTGTGTGCTGGTAGGTGTTGCAAGAAGAAAATAATTTCATCACTGGAGAAAACTGAATTTATCAGAAGCTTGGCAAATAGATTGTGAGTTCATTGAGGTACAGGCAGTGGGAAAGGACCACTGGATCTGTCAGCCTGAGATGAGAGATTTGCTACGGATTTAGGCATTTATTGATATCAAGTCAAAGTTAATTTATTTCTTAATTGTAAAATGATTTTTGGGAAGGTATTTTTTTAAAATGTATAAATCCTTGATGACAGTGCATTACTTTGGTAGGTAATTAGTAAAACTGGATAACCCCTTAATAAATCAAAGATTTTGAATTAGTCCTTTAAAGCCTAAACAAAAAGAGCCATACTAATAAATATATTTTAATATGCAGAGAAAACATCTGTTTACATTTTTTAATATGGTTGGGTCTTCGTCATTTGTTCATATACATTCTCAGAGGCAGATCTGTTGTCCAAGTTGCACAGTACAACACATCCAACAAAAAACTGTTGTCCAGTCACACTAATTTGTTTAATGAGGCCCATTGTGTTCACCAGATTTATGTATGTTGAGAAGATAGAAGATAAAAATATAATTGGCCAATAGTTTAAAACAAATATATCTGAAAAAAATAAGAACTAAATGAGATCACCTAAAACCCAGTGCATGTGCACATTTCTCTTGACAAGTAGACAATGGGGGAAACTCATCTCAAGTTTGATTTGAGATGTAGGGAGATTACAACATTTTAGTCCCGATATTACACTTTAGGCTACAGATTCCAGGACAGCTGTGAGGTAATATGAATTTGGTTGCCTAAATTTCAATGCTTAAAACTTTCAATCCCTACCTTAGACCCATTACTGTGGAATCTTGGCCTCAGAGATTCACCGTATGTAGCAATGAAGTCAACATAACCAGGTAAATAAACTACTGCATCTCTCAGTAATAGAGATGGGAAATACGATTCTTTTGACAGACTCGGATCTTTAGCTCTCGAACAGTAAATAGAACGAATCATTTTGAGTCGTTTCGTTCACTTTGTTCATCTTACACCACGTGACGCTGTAGCTCTCTTGTGGCCGTTGTAAAAAGGGCCGCGGTTCTCAAACCCTATATACTGAAGACGACATGATTTGCTTCAGCTGACAAATTATAATACACAAAATGCCACAATCAATTCAAACCATGTGAAAACTTAGCAAAGCAAATACACACCACAATAAAGTGACTTGTGTCCCACGTCCTCCCTGCCATCATTGTTTAACAGCATCACAGTGACTTGGTGGTTGTCACGTGACAAGTGAACGAAATAATGACCCGTAACGATCCGGATGAACGACTTGTGAAAGAACTGTAGTACTTGCTGCTCACCATGGAGCGGCCTGGCTGCCACGTGACAAAAGAACGAGGACCCGAGGACGGCTGCACAGCTCAGTGAGTCATGAACAAATCATTTCTGTTTCCAGTCCTGCTGACTGAGCTTATGCAGCTGCTGCCATGCGGCGAGAGAAGGTACTGGAGGGAAATGAACGAATCACTCACTGAGAGACTCATTACTCCCAAGTCATATGTAAGATTCATTCACATCGAACGAATCACTCACGAACGACACATCACTACTCAGTAACATCACTACTAGGACACACTGTTCTGTCCTAGGTGTGAAGGAATGGGCACCAACAGGTTTTATTTATCATGTGGCTACTTCTCAGACAGACTCAGACCCTGTGTGCAGCGAATCATTGTGGATTACAAGCATATTTACAGAAGTGAACTTAATGATAATATGAAGACAATACCTCAGCCACATGTAATGGTGTAGAGTGGCAGTTGTCTAGTCTGACGCCATGGAAATATTTGGCTGTGATTTCAGTGTATTTCTTCATGTGGGCCCACAGGTATGGGCAGTCCTCCGGTGCGTTGCCATAGCGCAGTTTGACACTGTCACCCCAGCAGATCAGCTCCCGACGCAGGTACACATTAGAGCCTACACAGAGCACGGACACACATCAATGCTAATACAATCACTTATTGTGCGGACCGTGCAATAAACAATGCCACCTAAAATTGGCTTGATCCTTTTAGATTCACAGCAGCGTGGCGTTGCTGTGGTTAGTACTGTGGCTTCATTGGCTGAGAGTTCTGGGTCCCACAATCAGACTCCCCTTCCCATGTTGATTACTGAATGTTTTAGCAACTGCAGAGGTTTACGTCTCTGTCTATACTGATGTTTTTATACCTGGCTCGGCAAAGTTGCGCAGTGGGTCATCACCCATCACCCAACCATTGTGGGCCAAGAAGTGACACGTCTTATCTGGCTGGTCCAGTAACTGCATCTCCTTCTCCAGAGTCATGTCTTTATACGGAAAGGTGAAATACCTGAAAGCGAAAGATAAAAACACTGAGATCAACCAGTCCAGTACGTTTACTGAGATCACTGACACTCTCAGGAAAATCCAGGAGGATCAACAAGCTTTCTTTACCCACCACCATCGACCTAAAATTTCACAAACTAACTGTACATGACCCCACGTGATAGTGATCTCGTATTTATCGTAAATGTGACCTACATATATATCTAAATCTAGCGATGCGCAGATGAGGCGTCATGAAGCGTTTCAACACATCGCCAAACTGTATTGATACTGTGTCACTGAATACTGACACTTGCAGGACCTAAAAATCCCTACAGGAACCTAGTTGACGGACTCAACTGATTTATTATATACAATAATATAATTTAAGTCCTTGTATTTTATATTGTAGTATTTTATATGCTAATTTGACTTAAACTTTTCTTTTATATACTAGATACAGTGAGAATCTAAGTGAATGTGTTGTGAGTGAGGACTTTTTTTCTGAAAAAAAAAAGTTTTTCCAACGTTTGGAAATTTAGTCTGTTACACTTTTTCGATACAATTTCTGCAGATGTAGAAAACACACGCTCACACGGCACAGACGAGGTTGGAGTGCAGAGAATCTAAAGAAAGCTGGAAGAGGTTTGGGTAGATTGTCTTTGGGTTGTCCCAAAGGACCCTCCCCACTAAATACTAATTGATCTTTGTCTTCCTTTTTTCCAAGCCTCTGACTTTCCTTCTATATTACCTGGTAACCAGAGGGTTCTTCCTGTTCACAGGACCCAGTTTAGGTCCATGGTCAGCCAGACGCTCGTAGACTACATTTCCAACAATGCAGTTGGCAGCCTGGAGATAAAACAATTAAGGACAACATGATGAAAAATAATTTTTTTTTTTATATATATATGTATACATATATATGTATACATATGTATACACACACATACACACATATATATTCATATACGTATATATGTATGTATATACGTATATGTGTGTATATACATATATACAGATACACACACACACACACACACACAAAGCACTAAAATGTTGACTTTTTTTAATGTCTGCACAATTTCTGCTGCGTAGAACTGCCCAACCTGCTCTTGATGCTGGTGGATGATGTTGTACTGCTCCTCATTCAGTTCATTCAGTTTCTGTTTCAGCCAGCCACAGCACTCCTCCATGTGCTGTGGGGAGGAACTACGAAGAGAGAAGGAACATGTGGAGGGAAAAACAAGGATGCAAAGTGAAACACACAGAAAAACGTAAGGAGTTGCCACGTCAGGATTATTAGTTCCAACCTGTTCACTATTGCTGTGCTTCTTATAGTGTTGCTTTTTAACTATATCATTTATAGCAAACAACTAAATGTCAGTATAAGCAAAAACTAGTTGAGACACTGTCCTAGTTACATACAGCAAAGCTCCTCTGGACAAATGTCGAAGTGTCCTTGAGCAAGACGTTGAACCTCGCTTAGCTGCTCCCGGTGAGCATCGGCCAGCTGCATAGCAGCTCCCCCATCGGTGTATGAATGAATGTGTGTGTGTTTGAGAGTGTGAATGGGTAGATAAGAAGCAGCGCTTTGAGTACCAACAGGTAGAAAGGCGCTATATACATTTACCATTTAGAAACATCCATATACAGTATTAATAGCTTCAATTTCCATAAACTTAATAAAAAAGCTGAAAATATCTAGGAAGAAATCTAGCAATTAAGAAAAAGAGATTTCACTTTTTTAATTCAGCAGACTTGAATTCAAGTAAACCCATTAACATTTCCACTTGCTAAAAAACCAAACAAACAGATTTTAACAATAAACAGTAACATCTTGAATCAGACCTGTGAGGCACAAAAGTCTCTAGAGCCGAGTCCATGTCCACTGTGTTGCCATAACGACGGTACTTTGGGTCCTGGATGATTTTCAGGCCAGGTTTCCCCCCAGTCTTGCTATGGTCTGGTTTGCTGCCTGTAACACAACGCAAAGCATGTTTTAAGTCTATGAAGTAATATTTAGGGTTAATGTCTCTATTAGGAATGTCAGTGATCACTTGGTTATTAAATACATGTAAATGCTGTGAAAAATGTCACCAGCTACAGTATATAGTAACCAACAGTGCAAAAGACAAGCACTTTGAGTAGCAACCAAAGACAGAAATTGATAATTACAACCACAGTTATCAGTCAGTGAATAGACTGTTTGGAATCACTTCCTGTTCCAGATTAGTACAATAACAAACGTCTCTGTCTAACAAACTACTGATGCTTATGGCCAAATCTGTATTTTAAAGTTTTGAGTTGGAATACTGAACAGTGCAAACAAAGCTTTATAGTGAACAGTTTCAACATGGGGCCTTTTCAGCTGCCTGTATCAAGTGCAGCTGACTCAGTAGATAAACTCTGAATCAATACAGGTTTACACACACTGTTCATTTCAACAGGGTTCAGGGTGCCGTGACTGTGCAGACCCCACAGGGCACGTCATCCACAGCGTACACCCGGACACGGCTGTTGCTCTTCTGACTGCTTTTTATTTCTAACCTCAACTGATCAATGTTTTGTTGTTGCTTTTGTTGCTCTGTTCTTTTCTCTCTCCACTTTCCACTCAGCCCAACCGGTCAAGGCAGATGGCCGTCCACCCTGAGCCTGGTTCTGCTGGAGGTTTCTTCAGTTAAAGGGAGTTTTTCCCCTCCACTGTTGCCTATAGCTGCTCAAGGGGGATTTGTTGGGTTTTCTCTAAATGTCTGTATAGTCTGGACGGTATTATGTAAAGTGCCTTGAGATGACCTTGTTGTAAATTGGCAACATATAAATAAAGTTGAAATTGATCTACACACCATTTTGTAGAAGGATTCGGAACTGCTCCACAGCACTTTCTACTTTGACCTGGTAGAACTCCCAGAGTTTAATCTCAGGGTACACGTCCTGCCACAGCACACTGCGGATGGCCTAAAAAACACAAACCAGAAAATCAAAAACAGAAACCACTGCGTTAAGACATCTTTGGATACTGTAGTTTGGATTTGGCCTGGGAATTAAAAAACAATGAATGTTTCATCATAAGTGTGAACTGAACTGATATAGTTCTTTGTTGTATCTGTTGTTTCTTGAAGGAGGTGGTGCGGGTGGCACATCTGCATTTTAAGTCAAAGACAAAAAAGTTTTTGTGCCAAAAAAAGGTTAAAAAACATGAAGCTGCAGTTCGTACAGCACTAATTCCAAAAAAGTTGGGAGGATGTGTAAAACAATTCACAATAGAACATTGAACCCTACCACCTACAGAATATCCTCAAAAGATTCAGAGAATCAGGAGGAATCTTTGTGGAAGATCTTTGGCCCCCTGGTCTTAAAAACAGGCATGATCTCTACTGGACATCACTCAATGGGCTCAGGAACCATTCCAGAAATCCCTGTCTGTGTGGACAGCAGACTGATCCACAAATGTAAGTTAAAGCAGGATCATGCAAAGAAAAAGCCATATGGGAACACGATTCCAGAAAGGCAGCAGTGTTCCCCGGGCAAAAGCTCATTTTAAATGGTCTGAGGCAAAAAGGAAAACTGTTCTGTGGTCAGATGAATCAAAACGTGAACTTGTTTTTGGAAACCATGGACGCCGCGTCCTGATGACGAAACAGTAGAGGGACCATCCAGCTTGTTATCAGTGGAGCCTGCCTCCCTGATGGTGTGGGGGTGCATCAGTCCCTGTGGTGTGGAAAGGCTCCACCAATGCTGACCAGTACGTAGAGGTGTTAGAGGAACATATGCTTCCATCCAGACTATGTCTCTTTCAGTGAAGGCCTTGCATATTTCAGCGGGACAATGCTAAACCACATACTACATCCATCACAATAGCAGGGTTTCGCAGGAGAAGAGTCTGGGTGCTGAACTGGCCTGCCTGCAGTCCAGACCTTTTACCAATAGGAAACATTTGGCACATCATAAAATGTAAAAAACAGCAACAAAGGCCCAGGACTGTTGAGCAGCTACAATCCCGCATCAGACAAGAACGGGACAACATTCCTCACCTAAACTCCAGAAACTGGTGTCCTCACTTCGCAGACCTTTCCAGACAGTTGTTAAAAGAAGAGGAGATGCTACACAATGGTAAACATCATCCTCTTCCAACTTTTTTAGAGATATGTCGCTGCCACCAAATTCAAAATGGGAAAATGAGATTTGCTGTGAAATGGTAAAATGTCTACGTTTCAACATTTGATATGTTGTTTAAGTTCTATTGTGAATAAAATATGGTTTCAGGAGATATGCAAATCATTGAATTGTGTTTTTATTTACATTTTCAAATCCTCCCAACTCTCTTGGAATTGGGGTAGTACAACAAAATGTTGTGTGTTTTGTTACATATGAACTACGCATGAGAGAAAGACCAATTCAAGCGGTCACTGGTTATCACAAGAGTATTCTTTACAGCCCAGTACCGAGCAGCGGAGAAATGCCGGGCATAAAGATTAACACGTCCACTGTTTTCACGTGGACTACCCAGCGGGGCGTACTCACGTTCAGATGACTCTCTTTGGTGATGTCCGGAGGAAGTCCTTTGGCTGTGTATCGTCCTTCTGCTATTCTGGTGGTTAAATGCCAGATAGCTCTGTCCAAGACCCAGGCTGGACGTAGGTGGGGGGAGTTCACCAGGTTGTAACCACACTCTGGATGTTCTCTTATCCACTCACTGTTGGCAGCTGTGTAGAAACAACGTGAAGATTGAAAATCACCTTAATTTAGCTATTGTAACAGCCAGTGGATCAAACAGTTTCAAGCTTGTGACAGTGACAATCAGTGAGAATTTGATTTTTTGTAGGACCTATAGCCAGGCAGTCAAACAGTAAATCAACCCCATGGTCAGTCTTTAACCTTTCAATCGAGCTCACTTTACTCCTTGACCTTTTAGGAGGGAGGGAGAGGACGAGCTGAGAAGGACAAACAGGCACATGTAGTTCAGACAGAGCGCAGAACCTTCGCTGGGTGTTTAGACTGTATTCATAAGCCACTACTAAACATAATGATCATATTTACTAATTATTTTGAACTCTGTTTACTCAAAATCTGTGTTTGTTATGAATCTAGATATCCAGAAATATTTACCTTTTAACTTTCAATGATAATATGTCATGCTGGAGTTACATAGGATTGTGTCTTCTGCCTACTATTGCAGCTGTATGGTATACTGTATATCTTGACGAGAGAACTTTTAGGATCCGTCTAATGTTTGTGTTACATATCAAGGGCTTTGTGTAGCACTTCTTTTACCGGGGTCACATTCCTCTCCTCATTGCTCATGATTTGATGCCAGTGGACAAAGTCTGTTCTTGGTTGAACATGGTGATCACAAGCACACATTGTATATTTCAAGAGCATATGAAAAAGAAAAAAAAACACTTTAAAAGGTCTCTATGAACATACTATCTGGAGTTCATGGACATCTGTCAAAGTTACAGTGCTTTTAATATTTTAAATATTTTTTATCTTCCTGATAGTCCCAATAGGATGTAGGAATATTGATGTTGTATTTCAGTTTGTTGTTTTCCAGTGAGCAGCTTCCTTCACTTACTACTGTACATTTCGCAAGACAGTTTTTATTGCTGAAATTAGGGTTTCAAATTTTTTATTTAATAAGAACCCTATTCTGGAAAATGGCATCTAGTAGGCTACCATACACATTAGAATAATAATCACATATTTATATTTAATGAAAGAAAAAAGATCATCATCATTTCACTAACAGGACTGCCACAAAGTGGAAAATTAGGGTATGAGAACCAATAGCAGCAATTGAGCTTCCGTGTTTAGATCAGACCTCCAGTTTTGGGAATGTTACATTACAAAAACCCTTTAGGAGGAGGGAGTCTCTAACGTGTGGCACGGAAAGGAAAATTCCAAAACTATCAAAATGGACCCAACTTATTTTTAAAATGAATTTGTCTTTGCAAATGGTTTGGGTGGATGAGATGAGAGCAGTGGCTGATCAGGATGTAAAGCAAAGCTGCCTGTTGAGGACAAAGATGAATCATCAATCATAGGTGCATACATCTGTGCAGGTGTGAACCCCTCCAGCAGTTTTCAGCAGTCATCCAAACAGCATAGATTTGCACCTAACGTGGTGAAGGCTGTGACCAGGTGTGTCTAAGAGTGATCAAAATGGACATAATGCATCATTTTTAGACTGTTACATGATTTTGGAAACTATTTGTGAGAAGCTGTAACATCACCATCGAACATTAGCTGATGAGGAATGAGAAATACACTTCCCTTGATAATGTAAAGATTTTACAGACTTCTGTTGCTCAACAAAACATCTGTCTCAGATTACAATGGCCTGGAAGTAATAGGAAAATCTGAAACATGTTGGAAATAAGGGTGATATCTGTATATTAGGTAGTTATATTTAGCATTGACTTATGCTGTTCTGGAACAGAGATTGCAGCAGTAGGATCATGGAAGTTATGTTAAAATATATATTTCATAGGACACACATTTGGCTTTTACTTTGATGGTGGTAACGCAGCAGGCTCATGGGTAATGTGACTTCAATGTGATACCCTGCTTACTCACCAGTATGATTATACACCACATCTGTAATACAGAGCATGTTCCATTCTTTTCGTAACTTCTCCACCAGCGCCCCCACTTCTTCCCAGCCGTAGCTCCGACCCTCTGGACTGAACTCGGGGTTAAAGGCCAGCTGGTCAGCTAAAGAGTAACAGGACCTGGACAGTCCTAGAGTCTGCAGAGGAGTCAGGTGAATCATGTTGTACCCTGGAAAAACAAAATGCAATGGAAACACTTATGGAAATGTCCAGCATTATTAAGGAAACATAGCATGAATCATAATGTGAATTCTGAGTGGCTTGGTGAGTTGGTGGGGGAACGTCCTATGGCTCTGTGACCCTGAAATAACGGTTTGAGTTCCAAGTTGGGACGAAAACAACACACTACAAACAAAGACAGTAAGTCAACATCGTCAAATGACCTCAGGTGACCTCAAAGGTTCTACTTTGTACAGTTTTTGCTCACTTACACAAACTCGATTTAATTAATTGTGTTTATATTTGTGAGGCTATCACTACTCCAGGGTTGTTTCCCCCAGTGTGCTCCTAAACCATTCATACAGAAACACAACCCCACCCACCTGACTCCTTGGATACTCTTAGTCTGTCTGGCCAATCATCCAAGTGTCCCAGACATTTAGACAGGTAAGTCTGGATGGTGATGCAGTCTAATGGCAGCACGTGGTTGTCTGCTCCAACACGAAGAACTGGGTCAACCACTATGTAACCTCCACCTGAGCGCTCTGTGTCTCTGCAAGAAACAAACAAAACTAAATATTCTCAACAATAATACACAGTAACTGAGTCACAGTCACAGAGGAGGCTCCCAAGGAAAGACCGAAAAAATGTTTTTAATTAACACTTCTGATGAAGCGTATCCCTCATATTAACAAATTACAGCCAATGAGCCCTCCTTCCTGACAGCAGTAATGTTTCCGTAGTCCATTATCAGGAGTGCCTTACCCACATCCAAAGTAGTACTGATAGGACCCAGCCATCTTGAGGTCCAGAGAGCAGAACTTATCAGAGTCATCCTCTTTTCCTGACGGGTAGTTCCACTCCAAAGCACGGAAGTTGTTCCGTTGAAAAGGCTCTCCTTCAAGTGGGTAGTTTGTGTGCACCTTAACCCTCCGCCCCTGAAGACTTGGACCTAGGCGGAACTGCAGTTCAAACCCTGTAGGAGACAGAGATGTTTTGACTATTCCATACACTAAAGCAATTGCCTTACATTATTGTGTAAAGCTGCTATGCTGCAGTTCTGCACACACAACATCTATTGCATATCTAACCATCCCGGGACAAGGCTCGCTCAACAGGAGGAGTTTTACTGTCTCATCGGTTCTTTAAACCTGTTGTGTGGTTTTGGCAGCGCATTTCAGAACATTGTCATATGGGAAAACCTTCTCCTGCTGAACATCTTAAGACTGGGTCATCTCTTTATTTGGTATTCGGGTTTATACTTTGAGCTTCGTAGTGTATCTAGAAATGTCATCTCCCCTGTGAGGTTTACACAAACGCAGCCAAATACCAACACAGCGCCTACATGTTTCACTTGTCCAGAAATTTCCCTATCGTCTTAAAATTATTTCAAGCCACAAAGACACGTTCGCATTGCACATTTTTTGAAAGTGAACTAAGTATTTAGTGTTCCAATTTATCACCAAGACAAGTTAAAGAACATGTTTAAAATGATTTTCATTTACTCGGTGCACAAGGGATGAAACTTTCAAACTGTATGGCAACATCACTGCAAAAGAATCCCATCTTAAAACACCCATATACACAGCTCTGCCGTTCTGGAATAAAAAAAAAAAAAGCCTTGACACACAAACCCACTGAGTTATTTTTAGGCTGAATAAAAATATGATTTATTAGGCAGGACACAAAATCCTTCCCTGGGGTACTGAACCTATCACGTACATATCTCTCATCAACACAACTGTTCACGTTTTTTTCCAGGCAGTACAGTAGACAAGCACACTCTCAAGCACTTTAAGGCCTTTTCCAAGGGCACCATGATGAGGTAGAGGAAAAGCACCAATTCCCCATTTGTACCACCCAGATTTTTCTATACTGGTAAAGGAATTGCACACATGACCTCCCAGCAACAAGCTCACTCCTCTAACCTTTCGGCCAACACGACCCCAACACTGTGAATTTGAGTCATTACGATCCAGTGTTTTTTTTACACATCTCACAAACTCAATAGCTGTGTTGTGATTTCTTAAGGTTTACATTTACATTTAGTCACTTGGCAGACGCTTTTATCCTAAGAGACTTGCAGAGTAATTTGCTACACGCACACACACACACGATGGCGATAGCTGCCACACAGGGTGCTCATCTGGCCCCCCGGGGATCGAACCACTGACCCTGTGGTCTATGGACAACTGCATTTATAAAATACTTATAAAGTACAGCTTTCTCTATTCTCTATTCTCTTCTTGCAAAACTCAAAACCAACATCCCATCCACTAGTAGTTGTAATATTGTGGCAGATAGGTGGTAGAGCTGTGATGCACACAAAGTGAACGCCTTGAATATTTTAAGAAACATTGCAGCATCCACTGAGTGAATAGTTAGCCACTGGCCACCAAAAACCCTGGGAAACATCTTTAATAAGGAGATAGGAGATTTATCACTTAGTCAGTATCACACAGTTTCAACTTAAAAACTGAAAAAATGAAATCTGCTGCTGTATTAAATTGGATTACACTGTACAGTAGAAGTTAATGAATTAATCTGCAAACTGAAATAAAATACATTTTGGCCACCCTATTTAAAATGAATGAGGTGGCCAAAAATTAGAACCACCTCGTCTTATGATGCACTGAAATACGATGAATAAACACGTAGTAGAATTATCCCCTTTGTCACAGTTTCAGCTTAAAAACTGAGAAATTATAACTTTATAAAAGTAGAACGTATGGCAGAGCCACTGTATTGGAGTGCATTAAATTGCGGTGTAGAATTCAGTGTAGAATTCTCTGTTGAATATGGCAGCAGAATCATCTTCTACAATACTTCACTGTTGAGAAGAGCATATGAAGTAGACAAATAGCTGCCAGTAAGTCATTCCCAAAGCCTTTGCTTGAATACAACATGTTCAGTTATTTGGTATATGAAATGCTGCGGTTTCATAAATGAATTACCTTGTTCAAGTCTGAACAGAGTCCTCTCCAAATTTTCCTTTTCGTTGAGCATTAGGACTCGAATCTGCTTCAAGTGTTGGGGCAACATTTTACGAAGATCCTTTAAAGTGAACTGATCCCTGTCCTGCTGTAGAGAAGAAAGACAGGTTTACAATTTATCTACCGAGAAAAAAGGTTTTTGAAACAACTCAAAACTCTTTTAGCATCGTTCACTGATGAGGGCGACCTTTCTGTGAATATCAGTGGAATTCATAGCAACACCGGAGAGTAACACGTATACTACTATGTATTATGCTGGCACCGCAAATGTGTTACTCTGACACTGCATTCAAACCGCACTCAAACAAAATCCAGGATGAAATGTTCACAAAAGTCACTGCTCATCAGTCAGTCTTAGTGAGGGGTTTACGAAAGATGCAGGAAATCCAACCCACAGTCGACCTCTCGTAACCATTTCATAACACAAGTAGACCGCAAATTAAATCACTTTTTCTGGATTTCTACTGGTGAAACTGTTGTTACTCATCAGTACTTTTTATTTGGACACTAAGGCCTTAATTCCTTGCCACATTGTAGTATATCTCATATTTCAAAACAACATGATTTTTTTGTAGCTCAGTCATACTGGTAGGCAAATATAGACAATCTCTTGAACACACCAATACTGATACAGACCAATTCTCTTTAAAGATGTAAGTACAGCAAATAAATGCAATGCACTTAGTACACAGTTAGCCACACAAAACGTACCTTGATTTAGGGACATTTTCCATCCAAATAAACTACAATCCATCTTAATACTTCTGCTCTTCAATTCTGATTGTAACTGTAGGCAATCAAAGGTCTGGCAATCAGAAATTGGTATTTGAGGCAACGTAGGTCAACTAACACAACTACAAAAGTGAAAATAAATCGGTCAAAAACTTGCTCATTTAACAAGTCACGAGCAAACACAAAATGCGCTAATCAAAATGATGAGTTGTTCACAAGTTAGGACCTAACAATCAGATATAAGGAGAACAAACCCTGCTGAGTGACAGGAAGCAAGAAGAGTTAAACAGCATTTTTAAGCAATGAGTTTATTGGCCGTTGAGCAAACTTGTCGCAACACATCATGGGGAAGTCAGTCCTCCAAGTGCATGTACCTACATTCAAACAGACCGCTGAAAATGAACTGTGAGATTTTGAGTTCAAATTGACGTTATACAATATGAGTCACCCTGAATAACACAACCCTATAAGAGACATATTAATAAAAACCCTCCATATGCAGCGGGAATTAGTTATGTGCACTACAAACTCTTGGTGCATGGGAAAAAACGAATTCTTTCTTTTGCCCCGGACTTGTGGGACCCCTCGAAGACCCCTGGAGGCCACGGTCACAACTGAAAACGACTCTGTGAGCGCAGTAACCGAAGCTGTTGTGCGGGACCTTTGGGTTCGTTCACGGCTGCACTGTGGAGCAGGTGGATGCGTCCACAGTCAGTGAACCCTCCCTGCGCGCATGCGCAGAGACGCGCTCCGAGCGGGACAAGGTCAGGAATCTGAGCGTTAATGTCACCACATCTATTTATAACGGCTCGGTTTGCTGGGCCCGGGGGGGGGGGCGATGGGTCATTGTTCGCATCGGTGATACACGAACCTGCAAGAGCACGTCCCGTTCGTGACCGGAATCCAAATGCAACTGACCACAAACGCAAAATGTGTCCGAGCCTTTCGGATTGACATGAGTTCGCGTGAGAAAACGGTACAAAGGGAATAGAACTGTTGGTGCCACTTCTTTTAAAAATCACAAACATAAGACGGACCTCGGTGGCCGCAGCACACGTCGGCCGTGGTTCGGTTCGTCATCCGTGCAGGCGGCCCCGTTAGGATGCACGGCGGTGGGCGGACAGCTCGCTATTTTAATAATGCACCACGGCTCTTCTTATTTTCCAATGTATGTTTTGAATAAAGTCTTAATCGTGACGTACTTGACGAAAAGTTTGGTTTAAAATGGAACGGATTTTTTTTTTCATATCACAGTGTAAAACTAAGTAACTAAAGGAAAATAAAAGCGCTAGATGACATTACGTTAGAACCACAACACCGAAGTGTCACTTTAGCTAGCAGCCGTAGCTCCAGCCGCCAGCTGGGCTTTCGACCGGGCAGAGGTGCAGCAGTGCCCGACAACAGTGCAAAGACACGTTCGAGTGTGAATCCCCACTCACCTGTCAGAGGCGTCTTGGGTCGGTCACAGCCGCAGGAGAACAGTTCGGGGCGGAACCGCAGCTCGCTGGGTTTTTCCGGGATGGAAAAAGGCTGAAATGAGGGGGCGTGGTCCGCAGGCCGGGCAAAGTACCATAAAAGCCTAAGAGAAGCGCAACAAAAAAGGAATGTCTATTAAAAAAAAAAACTAAAGGGAAACTGACATTTGCTCTTGTCATTGTTTCTTCATAGATAAATAATAAACCCCGTTTAGTGTAAATATGCGTTTCTATCAGCCCGAAGTTGTATGAGCTATTTTGGCTCTGTGCCTTCTCCCATATTGAAAATATTACGGGAACGTCACGGTGTTAGCTCAACGTGACCAATGGTGTTTAAGTGAACTTTACCGTTTGTATTTGGACTCAAACATCCAACCACATGTGACGAAAATATCTGCTCTCTTTATTAATAATAGATCGTACAAGTTATTCAGAAAAGTACTGACAGACTAGATGTCATCTGGCATACTTCTGCCTAACCCTAACACCAACCCTGACCAAAACCGATTTCTAACCCCGAGCCTAAAACCCAGGCTTGACCCTCAAAAGGTGCGATTTGAAGTTCTGTGGAGCAGCTAAAATGTCCTCACAACAATAGTAATGACCCCACACACACACAAAGACGAGGGGTTGCGTAACGTGTCACTGCAGCGCAGCTGTCGGGCAGACAGAGCAGCGCACCAGGCCTGGACTGCCACACTGCTGCCTGAAATACATTCTCCGGTAATGACATTTACAATTTAGCAATCAAACTACTGTGCCTCATTTTAATGACTTTCTGTTTTCAATGTTTTTAAATTGCTAACAAGCATTGGTCAAAACCAAAGTTCACACAGAGCAAACTGTGAATCGCTTTTCATTACTTTCACACAAAACTCCTTCAGTGACCACAGTCACCAAAGTTCTTGTTAGTTTTTCAAAGGCTAACATACTTAGTTCAAAACGGTTAAAGACACAATCAAAACAGAAATACACAACAAAAACTTGCATTTCTGCTGCAGCCACACAGAAATCTATGAAATCTAATCGTAGGAAAAATATGGACAAACAGCTGAGTGCAGCCTACAGCTGGAAACCTACCCAGGGCAGCTGTGTTTGCCCATTAGCAGGCAGATAAGGGGATGGAACACAGGGAACGTGTGGAAGAACTGCGTTGTAAATATCTCCAGGTCAGATGTCTGTTCAATAAACAAACAGAATTCCTACATAGCTGCGCATACTGTGCTCTGATGTGGATTTACCTCGTTTTAGATGGTAATGGAGATGGAGGCCACAGAAGAGTTCTTCTCTGCGTGGAGGTGGAAGGTTTATGACCTTATGAGCGTTGGCTGAGACATTCTAAATGATTCTGTGCACTGCAAGAGGAGACATGTGATGTGATGTTGATGGAAACATGGGGCCAAATGAATGGAACTGAAGCAAACTGCTGCATTGCTGAATCACCCTTTACAATTTACAATCATTTTGTACACACAAAGATCTTATTCTATGATAAAATACAGATTTAAAAAACCTTCAAACTTTAAAGACAAATTGTCTTTTCTGTTGTAGATCTAAGACTGACAGTGTTTGCTTCCTGAGTGACACTTGTTGCCCAGGTTGTGGAAGAACAGGCTTATCCCGAGACATGTTTTGTTGCTCCGAGGGGCTTTTCTTTTCTCTCTTTTTCTATTTTCTTCTAACCCATCCGTGCATACACTGAATTCATCCTAACCTTCATACAAAACTGCTCCGCTGTCATCTCATTGGTTTGTGATGTTTTATTATCAACTCTCTCAGACGTCGACACTGTCAGACGGACGTTCACCAGGCAGCCCCTTTTATTTTTTTTGTTTTACTTTAGTTAATTTATTTGAATGCATTCTTAATATTTCATACTTTCATAGTTTCCTTATGCTATCATAAGATAATAATTATTAGAACATGTTTCTAGCCTTAGCACGTATATTCCCGATGCACTTTCACTGGCAAACACACACAGTACATCTTGTCTTTTTGTCTTACCTCGCACTAGCTGATATGTTGTGTATTGTGTTAATTGTTTTTTTGTGCATAAGTGTTTATGTCTTCAACAATGACAGCAAAGCTTCTTTTGCATGCTAAAAAAGATGACGTTTTATGAATATGTATTTATACATTTAAACTCACACTGGCCTACTGTCCAGTCATTAATGTCTTCTATGCCTAATAACCTTGCATAATCATATGCATGCCTTTGACCACGCGATGGTGCTATGGAACCAAAAAATAAAGCTCGTACACAGCAGCATGTTGTGTCAGAACACTCAGATTCTCTGCTGCTGTTCTGCACTTGTGGCAAAGTACCTTTATTTAGTAATGTGCTTTTCAAGGTACTTGTCATTTGCATTTTGTGCTATTTTTACTAAGCTGTTGATGTTTTGAATTTCCTGTGACCTAACAGCGGCTGGATATGCACCACATTAAATCTTTCTTTTTTCATCACATGAAGTGTTTTGTTTCGTTTGCCAGATTCGACTGGGAAAATTTGAATGAAGCTTTCAGGACAAATAAGAAAGAGATAACAAGATAACAACAGAGCTGAAAGTTTGAGATTTCTGCCAAAACCTTATTTATGAGGCACATGTGGAACACGTATGGATTTATCTTGTACAATCAGGATCAAATGCAATAGTGTTTAAATACTTAATTTTTTACCTATACTTATGTGTTTAATGAGTCAAACACTTTCTTTCCTCATATTCCTACTTCTGAACCCAAAATAAATCTCCAACGTGATTAAAGAGTTTGAAGTGGTACTTTTTAGATGAGTACTTGCACTTCAACTTGTGTCCTTGGGCCATCTCTGCTGCTCGGTGGAGACAGGAAAAACAACTAACAGACTTACAGGACAAACACAACGTGGAACCATCAGAGTGAACATCCGGACTATTATTAGTGAACAGTCGGACTTTAACCATCTGACATCACAAAGGAAGTAGAGACCACGTGTGCTAGAAGAAAATTAACAACAATAAACACACGTACCATAAAACCAAGGCATGGTTAAAGTGTCCTCCTTTACTCTGTAAGTACATTTACTTAAATTCTTCAATACATTTTTGAGGCAATCACCTTGGTGTTTTGACTTCAGCTACAGTTTCTCTCCTCAGTGTACACAGCTCTGGAAACCACTGTTTATCCAATTTTTCTATCTATTATCAATCAGATACCTTTGTTATTAGGTATCAGCTGCTTATGATGTAGCATTTAATTCTTTATTGAAAAGCATTCCTTTAAAAAAATGAAAAAGCCCCTTTGGGAGACTTTCATAGGATCATACACACTGTAGCATACGTCAGTCCAGTTCTGAGCCTTAGATCTTAACTTGCTCAAATACAATAAAACTCAATATGACAAAATAGGATTTATTTTCGGCCAATTCCGACTCTGTGGAATATGCCCGGATCAGCAGCAGTACTTACTGAACTGGGAAATCTCCATTAAAGCTTTTGTTTTTATTATTTTATTTGGTTTAACTTGTGTAAAAGTGATCTGCATTTTTGTATAGCTCTTTTCTAACGTAACGAACAAACACAAATACATACACACGCACATACTCACATACAGCAGTGGTGGAGCTGCCGTACATCTGACATGACCACCAGGAGGAACTTGGGCTTCAGTGTCTTACCAAAAAACATGGGGGCATATGACGTACGAAGCCAAGAATAAAACTGCCGACCCCACAGTGGGCAGACAAGTCACAGCTTAGTTTAGAAGACACAAGTTCAAGACCACGGTCTGCTTTGGTTTTGTGTCTGGAGCTAGGAAGACCATAGAAACCTGGTGAAGACGCACTGTATGTTTGCAGTAGATCTCTAATGTATTCAGGGTACACAAGGGTAATCACAGGCATGTCGATTTAGATCCTGAATTTGCTAGCTCAGGGTCGGAGTTACACGTTTAGTCCTAGGAGACTTGGTCAAGAGCTTGGCAGGAGCATTTTTCCTGATTATTGCCATAATTCATGCATATGGATGTAAAAGCTTCACAGAAATTCAAGCAAAAATTGAATCTCACTATTTTGTACTATTCTACCAAAACAGAAGAGTCCAACAAAAAGTTTGTCACACATTTTCAAGGAACAAAAGAAAAAACAAGTTTATACAGAGCCTGACTTTCTGCCAAATCCCTCCTAGTGCAGCATTTATGTTCCTTGTATTGGTTTATTTTGTAATAAATATAATTACGGCAATGTAAACATTACTTAGTATACTCTGTATAGTAATTTTTCTGTGGTTGCAGATGTACAGTATGACTGTATGTATGTATACCCAGTAGATGTAACTGAAACGTGTATGCGATCTGTGCCGAAGGAAGAACTCGTATCAGGATGTTCCAATAGTTCATCCATCAGGCTGTAAAAGTGCTGAAATATTACCTCACACACACACGCACACAAAGGGCAGTGGAACACTGGCGCAGTGGAAGTGACATTGCACTCGCAGGCGCCACAGTCACACTGGGAGTCAAGGCAGTTGTCAGAGTGGTGAGTAGGCATTTCAGTGTGCTATGACTTTCTCACTATACCTCTTGATATTTCTTGCTAAAGTAGACGTCCTCAGTGCGTGGGAAAGTGTTTTGTCATTAAAGGAACCAGTTTTTTTCTGCTTTATGTGGTCCTGCAAAAAATGTTCAGGGTCACTGAGGTCACAGGAACTGAGAGTTTTGTCTGATTCAGAGGAAAGAAGCTGTGTTAACTGGCGACAGGCCCCTGTACCAAAGGTGTGGTAAACAAAGAGCATGTCGGGTTCATGAGATCCACAGCTGTGTGAGAATAATGCTCATACAGGTTTGAATATCATTAAAACACTGACAGTCTTGTGGCTCAGGAACACCTCTGCAAATCTGTAAAACTCCATCATGCAAAGCAACAAGCACATCTAATCAAGATCTAGAAAGATCACTGTCTTCTCTGGGCCGGAGCTTATTTAAAATGAGTGAAATGGATTACTTCTGAAACTAGAGCAGCTGGTCTCCCTAGTCTCTAGCCACCTACAGGGCACAGTGTTGTTAATAGAAGTGATGACGATAAATGTCTCTCTCCAACTTTTCTGAAATGTGCTGCTGGCCGTGGCAGAAATATGCGGCATATGGTTCAAAAATCACAGAAGACTGGTTGGCATTGCACTACAAGTTTCAAAGAATTGCTTTCATTTTACTCTTCTGGAAAAGAGGTTTGCACTGCAACGGTCCCCTCAGTCCAAAGTGCCAACACACAGCCCCCTACGTAGGGTGTGTTCGCTGAAGCGGAGCAAAAACTGGATAATGTCAGTCACAACGTCGCTAATCATAAAGCACATCGTCATCACTTGTACGATACAGGTGCAGCCTGTAGAAAAAACAATCCAAATACACGAAACAAAAAGCGAAACATGCAAATGTATAAATTCATTATTTAAATGAGCGGCACTGTAAGGACTGTGAGTGCAGTGGTCGGCTCGTGCCTGTACAGAGTTGCCAGATAGAACAAATCTCTGCCAGTGTCCAGTCATTCTGTTTTAATTACGTGCAGATGTCTACTGTGGGACCGTGGTGTGTCCTCGTCCTCTCTGTGTGTTACTGGGTGCAAGTAGGTGGCTATGCCAATGGCAAAGTCACGAAAGCCTGTGTCAGCATGGAACCCCACCATGGCGTCCCGGGTCAGACCACTCAGAGCCCGTTTCATCTAGCAAGTAACACCAGCACCTTCAGCCCCGGAGATCACATCCAAGGTACCAACGGTGACAAGTCAGGCAAACGCCACTTGCTCCTGCTGTTTTACTCTTCTTCTTCTCTTCTACTTCTTTAAATGTGTACATGTGCTGAACTTGAAAAATCCGTAAGGAAAATCCATCCAAATATGACCAACCTAACCCAAAGAGAAACTGTGTAAGAGATTAAACCTGGTCAAAAGTAGTAACAGACATTCAGAACCAGTTCACTGCTCACATGAATAACACTGTAAACCCTTCTAGTCACGCTGTCTGGAACATCGTATTTTGAGGGCTTCCTGCTCCAGGCCAGAGATGCATCCAGTCCGGATTCAGTTTTCACTGTGGGCACATTCACCTTGACTGATTCCAGCAGGGCACAGCTGCTCACCTGTGACAAGCAACAGGTGATTTACTGTGTGGACATATGCATGTGATGGCACACGCTCATCACTATTTCTGTGAGGACGAAGTAAAGAAGTGTGTGTGTGTGTGTGTGTGTGTGTGTGTGTGTGTGTGTAGGGTTCAGCCGTGAGTCATACAAGTGATGCCCGACTGACAGAGATGGTTGTCATCTGGAACGCTCCGGAAGCCCCTCCCAGCGTGGTTCAGTTTGTGTGAGTTTAGAGCTCTGTCGAAATGTCAGTGCAGGCCTATGAGTTAAAAAAATGACGACGGTATTCAGATTGTTTGTAAGACGAGCAGAAACGAGCAACCAACATAGATGTGGTGAACGTAACTTTAGATGTTTTCTGTGGGTGTATTTTGTAGGGCTACTGTAGTTGCCCACTACGACACATTTTGGGTAAAGCTGCCTGGACCCGTCATACATGTGAGCGGTGTTACACCTCACCCACCTCAGTCCCCTGTTCCGTCACCGTCCCCGGGCCACATGACAACGGCCCCCAACCTGCCCGGACCGGTGGGTGTTGAATGCACTGATCGATAAACCTGGATGTGAAATGAGTGTAACGTATTAAGCCTTAAAACCCCTCTAGTTTGTTTCTGATGGCTGTGGCCAGTCTAAATCCTGCCTGCTGGACCCCCCAGGCTGTGACCCCAAGGACGATCCTCACTGCTTCTTCCTGTCAATGAGTCCAGAAACACCAGATAACACGGTTTGTCAGTTAGTAGAACACTTCCTGTTTTTCCAAACACTTTGATTTCACCTCCTGCATCTTTCCCGCTGTTCTCTGCAGTCGGTGGTGTTTGAGCTGAGCGCTCCAGCAGACGGCTACATTGCCTTTGCTCTGTCCTGGGACACCTGGATGGTAAACTGGTCCATTGCTATAACGGCACATACAGCATCCTATATAAACTCGATGGATGTTCAGCGTGGTCTGTAACTGTCGTTTGTGTGTGTAGGGCAACGATGACGTGTACATGTGCGTGAAAGCTGGGGAGGGAGTTTCGGTGAGTGCTGCCCTCAACACCGGACGAACACACCCTGAGGACCAGTCCCAGGTAATTGTGCTGTGACAAAGGACAGTGGAGTCAATAGATGACGGGTGCACAAAGTAGCATGCTGTAAAAGTCAGAGACCCCCCCGTTCCTGTTTGTATGCTAAGCTATGCTAACTGTGGATTTCTGGAACTGAACTTTGCTCCCTAGGTTCAGTTCTGCTTGGGTTTTATGCAGGAAGTAGTACTAAATCAAATTCCAGAAACACGTGAGGGAGGGGCTATGTGTTCATGGGATGTCAACAGTGATTGCTTGATAAAATGCAATTCAAGACTGAAAGTGGATAAAAAGGCGTCCCAATTAAAACAAAAGTATTATGACAAAATGAAATAATAATATTAAAGAAGTCAACAGGGCACATGAAATGAGGACAGTAAGGCATGAGATTATGAGACACATGACAATGAGACCAATGTACATAAATAAAAGATTAAAGATAACAATAAATCCAAAATATATTCAAAAAATGTACAATACAGTAAAACTAATTATATTTAAACGCAATCATTGCTAGAATAAGAAAAAAAGCAGCAGTTTGGAGGTTGAAGGTCCAAAGTCTCAAAGTCCAAAAAAATGAGATTAGAGAGGTAAAAAAAAGACTTTCTATTGCAGTTTTCTTTGGTTTATGAGGTACTTGGGTGGACGAGAGAGTACATTGATGTCATCAATGCCATGTGTCCTGGGGACACGACCTAGACGTACCAAATACTGGTATATATATGGTACTATATATGAAATAGTTGTGGTCCTAAAATGGATCCCTGGGATGCAGCGTAGGCTTCAGGTAAGAACAGCCTCTAGCATCAGCATAACATCAGTGGGCTACGGCAACGCCGAGTCATCTAATTACTTTACATCTTCTGTCAAAGTCAGCAATAAATTATAAAATTGTCTGAACCTGTTTCCTCAAATTGTATTCGATTTTAAGCCCTAAACCACCAACATGTTGCTTTGGTTCTCTGTGAGTGTGTTTGCAGTCAGGACTCAACTTCGTGTCTTGGCGACTGGCAGATGGGGTGATACAGTGCAGGTTCTCCAGACCAGTCAAACTATCCAATAAGGAGCCAGACCGCTACGATCTGGACCAAGAGTACTTTCTGTTTCTGGCCAATGGAAAGGCTCAGTATGGTAAGAGATTCTGTGTAGTTATACACACGTTATCTTGACAATCAGGAACCTGGTGGCCTTGACAGTCATGCGTCTTCTGGGCTATTTGAAGCTTTTATCAATCTGTCAACACTTTATTATGTTACATTGCAGTTTGATAAGCATAAAATATTGGAAATGGTAGGAGTTTTATTTCAAAGACAGGATGTCAGTAACAGGAAATGATGAGGTCATAAGGGACAGACTTTGTTGTTCTGGTTATTACGGATTTTGCGGTTAATGTTTAACTGGCCCAGATTACATTGCATGACATGAATTATTTCCCACTTGGGCTGTTATTGTGCTGTGAAAATATGCTGCAGAAGCAGGTTTTTTTGTTTGATAGATACAAATGTTTTTACTGCTGTGTTTTCAGAATGGGTATAGTTCTGCAGAAATAGGTCTCTAACTGACAAACAGTACAGCTCCAAAACTAAAATTCCATCGGAGGAATTCAACAAGCCCTGTCTTTATTTTCTAGGCAACATATGGAAACATAGCCGTCAACCATTAATATCCACCCACAGGAAGCGTATCACCGGCCCCCCTGAGAACTTAAGAGGCTCCAGAGGACCCATCATAATGAAAATGCATGGTAGGTTGAGTTCCTTATGGACATGTAATCGACAATAAGACCAATTACCTACGACATACTGTCTTTGCAGACCATTTTTCTTCATACAAGTGATCATTTACCCAGCTAGATAAGGATTACACTGTGTGTGCTCACACAGACGAGTTTCATTTGGCAGTGATGGCTGGAGTTCTCCTCTAGTCTCTCGGGAAGTTGTTCTGCGTTCTTTGGTTACCATTCGTGTCGTCCATCTCTTCAATATGTCCTTAAGTTTCCTCTTCCGCGTCCAGGGAGGTTCGCTACGGTTCCATGGACCTTTAACCTCTGAACAATATGCTCAACTCTAGTCACAGGAACATCACGCTGCTTGGAGATGGTCTGTAACGTGTTTGTCTAGAATGTTCAACCCTGTCCTCAGCTTCCTTGGTCCATGGTCAGTGTGGTACAGACCACGATGCCAAACAGCACAGTGACGACTGTCCGTCCCCCAAAGACCAGAGTGACACCTGTGACGCTCATTACAGCAAACACTTTAGTTTAACATGGTCAAATTATTTCCAACCGTTTCTAAGGTCACGATCGTTTTCATCTCGATCAGTTTCAGTTTGTTTTGTGAAGTGCTTCTGATGAACCGCAATTCAAATGCAATGACATTAGCTAATTTATAGTACATTTCTTTATTACTATGTTTGTCAGTTTCACGTTATTTCAGTGACCTTTGTGGGATTTTCGTTCTTTAACCTAACTTTATCCAGGTCTGCACGTTCACTTCTAATTGTGTCTGCAGTGATCATCTGCATCCACTTCTTTAGGTGCGCTAATGCTGTTAGCCTGGATGCTAACAGGAAGTGTTGGCACCTTCATCGCTAGTTTCTATAAACCTGACTGGCCTAATCAAACTCTGCTTGGCCAGAAGGTCTGGTTCCAGGTACAGCAGACATCACACACACACACACACACACACACACACACACACCTATCTTTGTGGGGATATTCACTGACACAATCCATTCACTCACCCAGCTCACCTAACATTAACCATCACTGCTAAAAGCCACACTGTACAGTAGAATTATTACAGAACGGGTGCATGTGTTGCAAACAAAAGACATCATCTGAAAAACCTCTTCAGTCCTCATGTTGTCATCGGTTGCTAAAACTAAAGAGCTCATAGTCTTGACCAGCCTGCTCCTCAAGACCTTCAGGTGAGATAATAAAAGTGGAAAACCTCACCACACGTCATGGCCTGTAGTGGCCTTTTTTCAGCAAGCAGAGATATTTTAATATGGAGAAGACAGCGGTAAGTGTCATACAATATGAGTCACATACGTGTGTACTCTTCAGCGTATAGTAAGAACGTTTACAATCCGTGAAAGTGAGGAAGTGAGTCAACTCAAAGAAATGGCACTTCACTCGTTTTATGCTTTGACCTTAGGTTCATCGAGGCTTGATGATGCTGACTGTGACTCTGACCGTCGTGGCCTTTTGTCTCCCATTTTTCTATAGGAAAGGATGGAGCAAGGTACACACACACACACACACACACACACACACACACACACACAAACAAACACACATCCTGGCATTGCACAGGTCATTAAAGTGACTTACATTAATTTTCCACTTGTTTATTATAGGGAATTTGCTTTTGAAAAGCTCGTGTAATTTATTAGTCTTTGATCAAAAACGAAACACCTTCACTCACTCAGCACAGCCATGCGTGAATTTGACACTGATGGAAACAGCAAGACGTCGTCAAGCTGACGTCACGTTCAGGACACTGAGTGGTTTACGGGAAACAACATGCTAGTGTCCTGCTGCCATGTCCATCCAGCGGGGATGTTACATATCTTATTAATTATTGCACAACTTCTGTGTGTGTTCACAGTATGCAGGTGTCCACCCGTACCTGGGCTGTTGTGTTCTGGCGTTGTCTCTGATTCAGCCCATCATGGCTGCGTTCAGAGCATCACCTGATTCTCACAGGTAAACACTGTTTCTGTACATGGACGTACTTGTTAGGACACTAATTAAATATCATCTCTAGTAAGATTAGATTCTTTCTTAAGAGTTATTATTCTTAAATCAGACTTCTCAGTCACCCCCAAAGGTGGATTAAGCTGTACGGCAGGACTTTGGAGTTATGATATCAGTTTTTCTACTACCTGTCTATGACTCATAGACAGTGGCAGGGTTTCCATATTAGTGCACAGTAAACGTATAGGAAAAGCTCCTGAGGGTCAAAGTTCACCGAACAAACTCTAAACATGGTGCTTCGAAGGATCGTACGGCAGTCCTTGACTTCTGTGAATCATAAATTGAAGATAATCTTATGAATTGCATGTCAAGAGGATAAATGGTCACCGCTCAGATCTGGTGTTTCTCTTATTCACCAACGAGCGAGTGTAGCTCAGTGCAGCCAGCAGGAACAACGGCTGGGTCGGGGATTCGGGTTATTCTTAACGGAACCTTAGAACTATGTCTACAGCGGCTTTGATTGGCCGACGAAGACGAAAGGCGGGGCTTCCTGTGCTTATGTTCTCGTATGTCGTATCCGGGTTGTTTGGGTGACGCAGACACACGTCTTATCTCTCTCTCTCTCTCCAGGAGACCCGTATTCAACTGGGCCCACTGGGCAGTTGGATCTGTGACTGAGGTCCTGGCAGGTGACTCAGTCTGTTAGGAAAGATTTCAAAAACACCACTTCACGTGACGTCCTACCTGCCTAATGTGTGTGTGTGCTCTGTGTGACTGCAGTGGCAGCCATGTTCCTGGGAACACGTCAATCATCGCTGCTCCTCCCTTCGCCATGGGCAACGCATGTTCTGATTGGTTATGTGACATGGCTGGCCTTTTTCAGATTGCTTCTCCTGTCTCAGAAACACGTTTCATTCGGAAAATGTACAAAGCCTCAATATTCATTGTGAATTCATGATTTTACTGCTACATGTTTGTATTGATTAGCTGTGACGACAAAGACGGGGACATGATGTGTGTTTTTCCTTTGACCTACAGCCCTGGAGTCTGATGACCAGCAGCCCATTTTTTCGGGCCAGGCAGGGCCCAGTCGCTTGGTGGGTACCTCACTTCACAAACACTTTCTTGATATGTCCTTTATGGAGGGAATGATTACAATACATCTCCTGCAGAGTAGGACTTATGTGAAATCAGGAAGGACCTGAGCTTAAGGTTTTACACTGGAAAAAATTTACACATCGTAATAATTTTAGACCTTAATTAGGCAAAGTCCTAAACAAACCACTATATATTGTGTGCCCATTAGGACAGTGCTTCTTCATTCACCCTTTTTTAATTTGCACTTCTACTCTTTGTATCGTAGGATAATGCCTGTTAAGGGCACAACATTAATCCGCATTTTTGAAGGTTTAAAAAAATAAAAACAGATTTAAAAACAGTCCTTGAACACCAAATATGTAATTCTCATTTTGTTTTTGTTAATTAGTAAAAAAGGCAGTTGACAGTTCCTAAGTTCAGCACCTGGACCCTTTTAGTACAGAGCAGAACGTGGTTTGACATAGTGTTGGAATAAATTAGACTGAAAAACACTTCATTTGTTCAAATGTTTTATTCACAATAAAAACACATGTAATGTAAAAAGTAGATTTGGTCAAAAAAAACACCTGTTTGCAGGTCCGTAGCCACAACCTATGTAATTTTTGATATACCTCCAAAAGAGCAGCATCTCCTTCAGGGTAAAAACATTCTCCACTTCAAATTATATTACATATGTAAATAGTATAAACACTAGTGGAATAATAAATCAGGTTTCCAGATTTATCTGAACATAAGGTCTAGGCTAATTTGACGTTTCCCTGACATCAGTGATTCACTGTGAAAAGAAAGAAAACACTTTTCCAACACTCATCTGCTGTGGGGAGACGTTGGAACTGGATCTGGTTTTCAGTGTAACCAGTCAAACCTCCACTGTTGGGAACATCTTTTTTTCAAAACTTTTATACATTGCCAATGTCCAATCCAAATCCAAAACATTAAAAAATTAACATTTTTATTCTGACTTTTGATTCAAATATCTCATGTTCGCTTTTCGTTTACTGCATTTATTTACGCATCATTTATTTTATCTTTTACTTTCTTTGATTCTCTTGTTGTTTTTATATTTTATTCATCATTACCTTTACTTGTTTCACCATGAAGTAACGTAATCATACATGTGTCCAGTTGTCCATGGACAGACACCAAGATAACTATTGAGGTTCCACAAGCCAGTTGATCCCACACCAGGCATTGTACTGGGAAATGATGTGGGACTGGTGATGTTTTACACGAACACCAGCCCACAGTGTCTCGAGGTCCAGTGTCGTCTCTAACGTTCTGCTGTACCTTACTTTCTGTTTCAGGCTTCCTTGGTTAAAGCTCTCATCTTGGCTGTCCTGGCTCTGGGAAACTCGGCCTTTCTAATGGCCTTGTTGTCTTCTATTGCTAACGTTTAACAGCCAGAGAGAAGGAAAAGTAAAGGTGTACTCTAAATTTGAAAAAGTTATTTTTCATGCAGATCATAAGCTGCCTAAATAATTCCAAGTTCAGCAAGAATGAGAAACCAACAATTATGTTTTATTTAAATCAAATCTGTTTTACTCTTTACTTTTTGTTCATATTCATGTTTTTTTTATAATAACAGCACTTGAAATCTATTTAAAATAATCCATAAAAGAACATTATTGAACCAGCAAAGTACTCGACTCTTTGTTTGAAGAATTGTCTCGTTTGAAAATAGTTTTTTGTTTTTGCACAGCGAATATTGTATAAAATGGATAAAAGAAAATATCCTAATAGACCACTTCGATCTCAGAAGTGGTCTATCGGGGCCAGTGAGCCCACTTTCACCCCAATTAAATGGTAAATGGTCTGCAATTATACAGCACTTTTCTAGCTGTTGGTACTCAAAGCGCTTTACACTGCTTCTTATCTACACATTCACACTCACAATCGCACACCGATGGGGGAGCTGCTGTGCAGCTGGCCGACACTCACCGAGAGCAACTAAGTGGGGTTCAATGTCTTGCTCAAGGACACTTCAACGTGTGACCAGAGCGACAGGGGATCGAACCAACAACTGTAGGATTGGTGGACGACCACGCCACCAACTGTGCATGTTTTTATTAAATGAATGTTCAGTGAAAAAATTACCATACATGCAACTTTGTATATTCCAAAATGACAAAATGATATTGCTCATAATCATAATGCTTTATTTCAGCCTCACGTTGGTTCTACATTCGTTTATATTCACCAGCCATAAATATGTGTGCCATATTTTGGCATGTTGAGCACCGATTGTGAGATTACTGTAGGTCAACCAACTAAACACTGTCCGTTGTATCTATAACGGGTCCCCGGGTCTTTCCAGGAAACTTCCTGTGAAATCATGAGGAATTTATAGCCACGTAAAATAAAACTTTACATAAAGATTTTACTGGGCACATAACAAAAATTGTGTATTTGAGCATTTTTATCTCACTGGGCTGCAATGTAAGTGACAATAAAAATATAACTCTATCATACACCAAATAAGCATTTTTATCTACATACCCACAATATGCTGATGTGTATAACAAAAACAAGCAGTAGAATTTCAGTTAAAATGATCAGCTCTACCAATCTGCAGTAATGTGCAGAGAAACAGGTGTTCAGCTTTTATATATTTATATTTTGTATAAGCATTTTTGTATTTATATAAGCATTTATCTAAATATTTATACTGTATATTGTGTGTTCTATATCACACATAGTGTACTGGTTCATTTTCACAGTCTTAATTCACTGAAACACAACCCGTAGAGAGGATGAATGAAGGCGAACCAGCTGGAAGACACCAACTCACCTGGGGGAGCAGTGGGGGCAAAGAGGGATAACGTGAACTGACATCTTCCATCCTCTGACGGACTGAGCACACCTGATTCAGGTAATGAGGAACGAGTAGTCCTGGCATTGCTGGGAAACAAGCAGGACCCTAGGCCTCCACAATCATTTTCTTAGGAATATTATCAATAATTATCATGAAAGTTTTACAGCTAACTGCTCCAAAAGTCCAGGATCTTTTCTAACACTTAAAGCTTCTTTCAGGCTTGTGACATAGGCCCAGTGCCAGTTGTGCCCCTTGGCCCTGACGCTCACATGTAGCGTCATAAGGCAAAGTAACAGTCTTCAGCGGTTAGGATTAGGGAGGAGCACGAGTGAAGCGAAGTGACTCTTCACACAGAGGGCTTTCAGAGGTAGGATTAAAAGGATCATCAATAAATGGAAATAATTGAATATGAATGTGTCATGCACATTTTTTTTTAAATGACGGTCATCTAAAACTAACTAATAGTGTGAGCATTAATATTAGACAGCTCTACATTTTTATATTGTGTTTAGTCATATTTTTTATCCTTTTAGTATTTCAACTACAAAACAAACATTCAAGAGAGAAAGGAACAGAGAGAAAGGAACAGAGCAACAAAATCAACAACAAAACGTTGGGCAGGTTAGTAGGACCAGTAGCTGGGCACTGGAAGACACACAGCGTCAAATCCGGGGACACCTAAAGACAGCAACAGAGAGAGGGAGACAGAGAGAGAGAAAGACGACTACAGGACAAAGAAGACACAAAGTTAATGTCAACTTTCAGGAAAGTGTCTCAGTGCAGAGTCCCCCAGCAGTCTAAGCCTATAGCAGCATGACTATAACCAACTATAAGCTTCATCGAAGAGGAAGGTTTTGAGCCTAGTCTTAAAAATAGGGAGGGTGTCTGCTTCCTGAATCTGGACTGGGAGCTGGTTCCACAGGAGAGGAGCTTGATAGCTAAAGGCTCTGCCTCCCATTCTATTTTTGGAAATTCTGGGAACCATAAGTAGGCCTGCATTCTGGGACCGAAGTGGTGTAGTAGGATGATATGGTACTAGGAGATCTTTTAAATATGATGGAGCTTGACCGTTTAGAGCTTAATAGGTAAGAAGAAGGGTTTTAAATTCTATTCTGCATTTAATTCGAAGCCAATGGAGAGAAGCTAATGAAGGTGAAATATGATCTCTCTTACCAATCCCAGTCAGTAATCTTGCTGCAGCATTTTGGATTAATTGGAGGCTTTTTAGAGAGTTACTGGGGCAGCCTGAAAGTAGAGAATTACAGTAGTCCAATCTAGAAGTAACAAATGCATGAACCAGGTTTTCAGCATCGCTTTGGGAGAGGATGCTCCTAATTTTGGCAATGTTCCGTAGGTGGAAGAAGGCTGTTCTAGAGATTTGTTTTATGTGTGAGGTAAATGACAAATCCTGGTTAAAAATGACTCCAAGATTCCTCGCAGTACTACTGGGGGCCAGAGTCACGTCATGTAAAGTAGCGATATGGTTAAAAAAACATGTTTCTGAGACTTTTAGGCCCAAATACAATAACTTCAGTTTTATCTGAGTTTAGAAAAAGAAAATTATGCATCATCCAGTCCCTTATGTCTTTTAGACATGCTTGTAGTTTGATTAATTTATTTGTTTCATCAGGTTTCATAGATAGATATAACTGCGTGTGTTTTCTAATAATGTTGCCAAGGGGAGACATATATAGATTAAAGAGTATTGGTCCTAATACAGAGCCTTGTGGAATTCCATGACTAACTTTTGTGTAAGTGGAGGATTCATCATTAACATGAACAAATTGGAATCTGATAGATACGATTTAAACCAGTTTAGTGCTGTTCCTTTAATTCCAATTACATGTTCTAGTCTCTGTAATAATATTCTGTGATCGATGGTGTCAAATGCAGCACTAAGATCTAGCAAAACTAGTATAGAGACAAGTCCGTTATCTGAAGCCAGAAGAAGATCGTTGGTGACTTTAATCAGTGCGGTTTCTGTGCTATGATGAACTCTAAATCCTGACTGAAATTCTTCAAACAAGTCGTTTCTGCGCAGGTGGTCACATAATTGCTTTACAACTACTTTTTCATTTATTTTAGAAATAAAAGGGAGATTGGATATTGGTCTGTAATTGGCTAAGACATCTGGATCCAGACTAGGTTTTTTAAGTAGAGGTTTGATTACAGCTACCTTATAAGCCTTTGGTACATATCCTGTTTGTAAAGATAGATTAATGATATCTAATACGAACGTGTCTAATAAGGGTAGTGCATCTTTGAGCAGTCTAACTGGAATAGGGTCTAGCAGACATGTTGTTGGTTTAGATGCCATAATAGTTGAAGTTAACTCAGCAAGATCTATGGGCACAAAGCAGTCCAAAAGGGACTGAGGACTTACTGATGATTCTAATTCTGTTGTATTTGTGGGGAGGGTCTGGTGAATTTTATTTCTAATAGCTATGATTTTGTTTGTGAAGAAGGTCATGAAGTCATTGCTACATAGCGTTGAGGGAATACTAGTCTCAACTGAACTATGGCTCTTAGTCAGCCTGGCTACAGTGCTGAAAAGAAACCGGGGGTTGTTCTTGTTTTCCTCTATTAGTGATGAATAATAAGCTGTTCTGGATTTACGGAGGCTAATTTGTATAAGTATAAACTCTTTTTCCAGGCTAAGCATGATTCTTGTGAGTGAGTGGAACGCCACTTCCTTTCTAGTCTTCGTGACGGCTGCTTTAAATTGCGTGTTTGCGAGCTATACCATGACGTTATACATCCTTCCATCCATCCATTATCTGTAACCACTTATCCTGTTTAGGGTTGGGGGGCTTGAGCCGATCCCAGCTGTCACAGAGTGACAAGGGGGGGTCCACCCCGGAGAGGTCTCCGGTCTATCTCAGGGCCGACACAGGGAGAACATGCAAAGTCCTGCAGAACTCTTCCTGTAATTCCTGTGCACTTAAACAAACGAGCGAATCTCATCTGACGACAGTAAAACATTTCTTCTCATAGCACTGTGCTTTCATGTCCTCTCCCCGACTGTTTTACTGCTTTGTGCCTCACTAGTAAGTTCCCTAAAATAACCCTCTGCATCATCAGAGGTGTGACAAAAAGCAGTAATAATGAGGCATGTCAGCTTAAGGGCCGTGGGATCTACAGTATGAGCTGCACAATGGGAAGTGGCCGTCATCAATGGGATCCTGGGAGGCCTGGATCTGGTTTTTGAACCCAGCTTAGACTATGAGACTTCTATTTAGAAAGGGTTAAAAGCAGGCGGTCGGTTAAAGGAGAAGCCAGTACATCCACTGGTCTGGCGGCAGTTACCAGTTAAGCTAATGTCCATGGAAACCAAAGTACCTGGAAGAAACCCTGACAACAGGGAGAATGTGCAGAGTTTGCGGGACAAACCTGCAGCCTTCTGCTGTAGCTGTGGGTTGGCGGCACTAACCGCTCCACCACCGTGCTGTAGAGCTGCTCTTGATGAAATTTATCTGACCAAACAGTGACTCTAAAAATATCAGCTGTACATCGTGGGCATATGGTTTAACGTTCAGTGTGCAATGAATCACATGGTAAAATTCAAAGTCGCCAGGACTCTTCAGGGATGACAGGTAAATGCCACACTCCCATGTCTGCTCAAAGCTTAGTTCTGTGCAAAAGCCTTGCTGTTTTAGCAAAGCTTGTCTGACAATCCATATGTCTCTTTATTAAGATGTAACCAGCAATTACAGGAAAATTTGTGCATAGTGTTTAAAATATATGTCTTTTGTAACAAAGCAGCAGCATTAATTGAGTTATGCAGCTTTTTGCGTTTAGCACTGGTAATCTGCTGTGTATCAAACCAGGCTTCCCTCGGCACTTCACAGTTGCATTTTGGGACCGAAGTGGTGTAGTAGGATGATATGGTACTAGGAGATCTTTTAGATATGATGGGGCTTGACCGTTTAGAGCTTTATAGGTAAGAAGAAGGGTTTTAAATTCTATTCTGCATTTAATTGGAAGCCAATGGAGAGAAGCTTATGAAGGTGAAATATGATCTCTCTTACCAATCCCAGTCAGTAATCTTGCTGCAGCATTTTGGATTAATTGGAGGCTTTTTAGAGAGTTACTGGGGCAGTCCAACAGTCCGACAAAAGTGCTGTATAAGTGCAGAACACTTACCATTCTTCTTTAGTCTTTGTATGTCCAGGTGATCTCATTCTCTCTCTGACAGTCATGGACTAGCCTCCAACATCACAACAATGTTTTAGCAGCAGTTTTCTTTCTCTAGTGGAATAATGCTTGGGATCATAAAACTGTTCCTAGTCAGACATTTTCCAGAAGGAACAGCATAGTCACAGTCTTCCAAAGTTCCAGCCTTTTATCCACAAAATCCCCTATTTTTACCACTTTCATTCCACTCCTCAGTCCAAATGAACTGGCCTACAGTAAATACACAGTCAGCTCCGTGTATATTTGGCTGGTGACACAGTTTTAATCGATTTGGCTCTGTACAGCAGCACTGCAGTCGATGTGAAACGAAACAATTGACATGGGCCTGGTCTAATAGTGTAGACTGTCAGCTTTGATTTAACAGTCTGGTTGAAATCACTGGACGGACTGTGATAAAACTGTGAACTCACAGTTTATTCACAAGCGAACACATTCAGAGTCGATTTGAAGTGTTGCATTTGCTTTTAGAATCTATTGTTAACTGCCGACATAAAGTCCGAAGAGCTGAGTCTGAAAACGCCCTGTCGACGGTGGTCGTCAGCCGTCTGATTGGCGTGCAGAGAACCAGTAATAAACTCAGTGTTTAGGCCTCAATGTATTTGTGACATCCTAAGGTCAATTTGGTCATGTGCTGTTCTAAAGAAAAATATTATATTAGCATGACACGTCCACACAGTCTTGTAATTACATAACATTCTTAGCCCCACAAGGCGTCGTACATGAATTACTATGACATCACACGCAGCAGCTTCTCCATGCCTGACTGTTACGCTGCAGAGACATCACACTCAAAATGACAATGATGCAATAGCACACACACACTCATACGTCTACAAAGAGTGTGTGTAGGAGATTATCAAATGGAGTTTCAACATCAGAAAACACACAGACACACACACACTAATCCTCTGGAAGTTTGGACTGCAGATGGCAGATGTGCTTAACGTGCGCGTGTGTGATTGTGTACGCCTGTATCCATCCGCTCACAAGTGTGTCGGTGCGAGGTTGAGCGTGTGTGTGTTGCAGATGTCACTAAAGCTGCTGTTTTCTGATTGGCTGCTGCCCACACACACTCAATATGCAATATGCAGCCCGCTGGCACTGATATATGTGCATGAGTGAGAGGGGAGGGGGCAGGGGTATAAAGGGGAATGACAGAGGCAGTGGGAGGGAAAAAGAAGCACTCGCTGCAACCAGCTGACGCCGCATCCCTTCAGCAGCTGGAACCGACGGTAAGACACTGCTCTCCTTCTGCTGTCTGTGCTTCTGCTGGGCTTGAAAGTTTCCTGGAGACTGTGACACACACTGACAAGACTTTGGTTGAATGACCTTTCAGATCCTTTGTGCTGACAGGTGATGGGGCTTGAGAAGAGATACCTCCAAGATATCTATTCATTTTTCCATATTGATAATCAACACTCTAAGACCAAGCTAAATCCAGCATGAAAGCTTGGAAAGTTTCTACAGCTATTGATCTGCAGCCAGGGTTGTCTTTGAGAAACACTTTCAGCATAATTTAGTGTTTTGTCTTTATGTTTGACATCTTGCTCATTAATGTAGAATCTAGCAAATTAAGCATGTGCATGTCTCAGCGTGTAATTCATGAAAATACCCAATTTAACACGATCAAAGTTAGGTTTCGTCTTCAGTCCTTCAGCATTAAAACAAGTTTCTTTCTAGACGTTTTTGAATGTCCAGCAATCACCATAAAAGATGACAGTAAAAGATGCATTAGATGCATTCATATGCAAAAAAAGAAAATATTATTTGAACCACATGAACATCTGCCATGGTCGACTTTGAGTGATTCTGCAGAACACCACTGGCTCATGTGTATTTGAGAAACAATATCTATCTCCTTAACTTTTTGTCTCTTTATCCAAGTTCGTGAAACATTTGTCACATGGACGGTGGATCTATTTGTGTGGAACAAAGTCAGGCAAAATAAAAGGAAGAGGGAGCGTGTGCGCTAAGGGTCGTCCAGCTGTGACCAGTGTTGTTCACCATCTAATAATACGTGGCGTTGTCAGTCCCAACATAGACGTGGGATTAGACCTAAAAACAGTGATGCAAGTGTGACCTCACACATACAGTGTGTGGGTGGGTCACAAATAATGGAGAAATGACCATTTCAATCGTGATACGTTATGGTAAAAGAGCCGGGGAATCACACCAGCAACCCCGGGATGACTGGTGGACGACTGCTCTACCTCCCGCACCAGTACATGCATATGAATGGCATAATGCCTTATTAAAACATGTCTTTGCTTCAAGCTGAACGTCACTTCCAGTCCCTATCCTCCAAAAGAGGTTTTCAGTTCAGATGATGTCATACTAACAGCCTTGGTCACCTGCTCTTCCACAGCTCCTTCACAGTCCTCCAGTTGTAGCACCTCAATAGGTCCTTTGTCCTCACCGTCACATACGAGCCGCCGAACCTTTTGTTGAAATAGACCCACCACACAGGGAGGTGGGTGTCCGTTCACCAAACTGTAATACGTAGCTGTGGGTCATTTTTAGCTGTTGTTTGTCAGGAGGACGGGGTCACACTGTGGTTCAGGAGGTACAACAATGTCCACCAATCACAGGGTTGTTGGTTTGATGATGAATCCAAAGGCATGAAAGAGACTGTGCGATGTCGTGGGCTTTGTGGGACGTAAATTGTGTCGTGACATAACCTTAGCCTGATGTTTCTGTGCCCAACTCTCAACTTAACCGTACCCTGACCTTGTATTCCCTAATGTGTGCACGTAGAGCTATCAGCCACCTCAAAGTAGTCGTAGTAAATACTGTGTCTGGGTGCCTTCTGAGGTTTTTATAGTTTTAAAAACTTTTAGTTAGTCTTAGTTTTTATTTCTTTCACCATGCTCCCTAAACGATGTGCATCAAGTCATTCACTTGATGTGAGCAGTCAGTTGACATTTGACACCAACTAACCGTCGTCGCGTTGCATCATCACAGCTGCTTGAGCCATGCGACGCTAAAATTAGTGCACACTACTTTTAGTGTTGTGTTATAGGATACCTTCACACTCAACATCTGGACACCGTTACAAAATGGTGAATGCATTATGTAGTGCGTAGAGAGCAGGGGACAATTTTGGACACAGCCTGGGTTAACTTTTTTCATTCAACTTTATTTATATGGCACCAGTTCCTGCAAAGTCGCAGCAAGACACCAGTAACACTATAGTATGAAGAGAAAGCACAACAAATGCATTTACAGTGTGGGCTGCACAGGGGGAAGTGGCCGTCCTCAGTGGGATTGTTGCAGCTTCGGTCCTGGGAGTGTTTAATGAAAAAGGCCTGGAACTGGTCTTTGAACCCAGCTTAGAACAGGACTTCTATTCAGAAAGGGTTAAAAACAGACGGTAGATTAAAGGCGAGGCCAGTACATCCACTGGTCTGGTGGCAGTTCAATAAATGATTTTGTATTTGAAGGTCAAATAAGGGTTTTGCACCCTGTGTTAGAACTGTTCTCCATCTTTCAACTCGTTCTTCTGTGCTCGCCACTCTGTAAATGTTGCAAAAAAATCTTTAATAGCTGGCAGCAGAGAGTGCCAAACGGAAAATGTCCCATAAAGACATAAAGTGACTTAAACACGAATTTACATAAATTTAAGCATCGTCAACAAATACTAGAAATTAAAAGTCTGCCAAAAAAGCTGTAATTGTACAAATTCTTACTAACAACCAGTTACTGGCAGTTTGCACATTTTCTCTTCAATAATATTTGAAAAACACAGCCCAGAACAGTTTGATTTAGAAAACTAAACAAACCATGTTAATGTGTCCGGAAATACCCAACAAAACTTCACTTAAAGTGTTTAAATGTCTTGCTGTTGCTGTACATTTGTCGTGTTAAGGGAATCTCTATCTAAATATAATGTTTAATTGTTTGATTTATGTGCACTTTCAAACGAAACCCATTTAGCCTTGTGTTTAAATGAGTGTAACAGTGGAAATGTGCTTGAATTCCCCAAAATGACTGTAAAAAAAGATTCTGTGGAAACAAGAGAGTTTTTTCAATCAAAGTGGGATTCGATTTGCAATAAGCACACAGCATCACAGATTCGAACATATTCAAATGTAAAAAGTTCTTCACTACAAACTAAAACAGGCATTTCTCTCTACTGCTCTGCGTTTCTGTATTCTGTTATGATAAGGACATTTTACATTTGAAATGGATGAAGAAAGCAGCAAAGTGTGTACACAATCGTAAAAAAATGTTAAGTATAATATTAATATTTTACCTGATTTATTGCAATTAACTGTGTTCCACTGTTGTATTATGTCCTTATGCATTGCGTAAAACAAAACCACTCCTACATCGTATCTTCTATTTACAATTTAGTAGATGACATTTGTAACATGATAAAGCAATGAATATATAATATTCTGCCCAACATAAAAAGTAAATATTACTACCTGAGGCTAATACTGAGACTCAAAAACATAATCTGCAACAATCTTGGTCAAAGATTGACCTTGTAGCTGTGAGATGGCAGTGCGAAAAAACTTTATTTCTGAATTTTTTACATCAAAATCTTTCTTATTGTATTATATGTGTGTGTGTGTGTTGTTTTACATATTCTATTTCATCAGTCTGTGTGGAACCCTTTGTCGTTGAAATCCGGGTTCACCTGTACACACCTGTAGACACACGCGTTTCACTTTTCCGGATCATTGGGGTTTGTTTCTGAGTTGCGAAGCTTGCTGGTAGCCTCTGAGTGTGTGTCCGGGACGTGAGCGGACAAGCGAAAGGAGAAATAAATGCAAAACTAAAAGCAAACGCATCAAGCCTTTGTTTCGGTTTGAAGTGACGTCACTATAACGCATCCAATCAAGCCGCGAGCTTTGCGCACGTTGGCGCCATCCCTGGAGGGTTAGCCTGTTAGCATGGCAGAGAGAGAGAGAGAGAGAGAGAGACAGAGAGAGAGAGAGAGAAGAGAGAGAGAGAGGGAGAGAGAGAGGGAGAGAGAGAGAGAGAGAGAGAGAGAGAGAGAGAGAGAGAAAGAGGGGAACAGAGAGAGAGACAGAGAGAGAGAGAGAGAAGAACAGAGAGAGAGAGAGAGAGAGAGACAGAGAGAGACAGAGAGAGATAGAGACAGAGAGAGAGAGAGAGAGAGGAACAGAGAGAGAGACAGAGAGAGAGAGAGGAGAGAGAGAGAGAGAGAGAGAGAGAGAGAGAGGAACAGAGAGAGAGAGAGAGAGAGAGAGACAGAGAGAGAGAGAGAGACGTCCAGTTGTCCGCCAATACACGTCCATCTCTTCTGCTCTAATTCCACACAGGTCGATCCGTCCTGCCTCTCCCTCTCACACACACACACACACACACACACACACACACATGCGTCCCTCCTCGCGCCAGCGGGCGGCCGCCTGGCTGCTCGCGCTGCCGTTGGGGAGAGGTGGAGAGGAATGCGCTCGCCGCGGCCGCCTGGAGATGATCTCGTTCTGGCTGCTGTGCTGGAAGCTGTTGGTAGGTGACTCGAAGCCGCAAAAACCGCTGACACGCATCAGGAGCGGCGGGAGAGAGTTTCGTTTTCGGGGGGGGGCTTTGGCTTAGCTACAGCTGCAGAACCAGGATCCGAGCCGGGCTTTCTTGGCTCTTTGCCGCATGTGAGATGCTGCCTTATGTAACACGCGCCTCATAGAACGGCTTCAAAAAGCTGATGAGAATAAACCGGGGATGATTATTGATCCATAAAACACACCATGCTCTGTCCAGTTGTTGATGGGGGCAAACACCTGAGGCTAGATTCACTTTACATGTAGGACGCAGGCTTTGGTCTGTGATCCCCCCGAAGTTGAGGGGGGGAGGCAGAGGTCGCAGCTCAGTTCGAGGCAGCCGCTGATCACAAATGTGGATTACAGCAAACAGCTGCCACGCCGCCAATAACTCAACCCAATCCTTCCTCATATGTTGGGTCCCCTCCTCAAGATCTGAAGACATGCTGAATGATGGACTGGACGGCCTTTAATCCGTCCCCGAGGGCTCGAGAACGTTTCCTGTGGCACGCTCAGTAACAGAGCGCAGCATTTCCTTCAACATGTCGCGTGTTCGAGTCAGACGAAGCTCAAAAATGCTGCGTGCTTTGCAGACGTTGCTTTAACTTCAGGGGCGTCCTGTCGTTTAAGGTTATGTGAGAGGCAGACACATGTTGACATCTGTCTGGTCTACCCTAATGAAACGGGAGCTAATGCGTCGCTGAGCTCTTTCTTAATTTGTTCCTAACTTGTGTGGAAAATGGCCAGATAAACCTATCATGGCTGGGACCAGACTCATTTTAACTGCCACATACTCCCATAATCTCTGAGCTGGCAGGATGACAGGTCAGGGATTTTCAGGCCGTGAGTCCGTGAGTCTGAATTTGTTGTTGGTGTTAGTGCGTGTGCTGTGAGGAAGCTTTTCAGTCTGGCAGACAGTCTCCATATTGGCAAGGAGAGGCCCATATTAGAGCTGAAACCACCGTCGGAATTGATCGAGCGTGTCAGATATGTTGGCTGGAACGGTCGATTAGCACATTAAAAGTCATTTCCTATTTATTCCAGTGAGCATGGGATGTCGGACATCCTGTCAGGGATTGATCCTGTTTGGTCACCCCACACAAGTTGAGTCTGACTGTCCCCAGACTGGCCTGTGTGAGAGAGAGGCTGACAGCCATATTTATATACACGCCTGCCGCCATGGCAGCACGGCTTCTGCGGAGGCACCTCGGAACCGTCCGTTCAAAACCCAAAACTGTCCATCAGCTGGCAGAGCCGCTTCCTGAACGTCACCCACCACATGTCAAAGTGTCTGTAAACTGATTCTGGTGTGTGTATCTCAGTTGTGCGTATCTTTGGAGAACACATGCATGTGTTAACTGGAACTTAGTGAACAAGTGAACACTTGGTTTGGACACTGCACTCGTATTGGACAGTAACGAGTGGTGGAGGAGAAGGATGATGCCAGCAATGATCTGTTGGTTTGACATTCAGCTGTTTTACCTGAGTACTAGTATGTTTAGTGGAGGTTGACTGTTCTTGGCTAGGGGGCTTGTGCAACCCACCTATCATCACGACCGGTTTCTGTCACTAAGAGGTTGAAACGGTGCGACAGGGTTTGTAGCGTTTCAGACATTTCTGGTAAGGCAGCCGTCCATGCACCACAGGGTCAGTGGTGTGATTCCCAGTTCCTGCTTGCATGTCGAAGTGTCCTTGGGCAAGACACTGGACCCCTAGTTGCCCCCAGTGGGCCAGATGAGCACCCTGCGTGGCAGCCATCACCACTGTGTATGTGTGTACCAAATTACTCTGTAAGTCGCTTTGGATAAAAGCATCTGCCAAAAGACTAAATGTAAAAGAATAGCAGTGTTGATGATAGTTTTTAAATAATTTTAAAATATCGGATATCACTTAATATTATTTCTTGTTTTATGTTACTCTGCATGTAGAGGCTTTTATTCTGCATCTTCATGAGGCAACATATCTCGGTAGCTGCTCTATTTGCACTTACAAGCTCTAAAGACTGCACAGAGAAAAAATCCCGCCGTGGTTTGGGCCATTTGGCATTCATTCAGTGTTCGTGTTTTGTTCCACGTTATGAACATGTGCCAGTGATGTAGATGCATTGGTAATCTTTACAGAAATGTTCTACTTTAGATTTGTCAGGCTAGGGGATGCTCTACACTAATATTAGGTGTGTGTGTGCGTGTATTTGCAGGCTATATGTTTGTTTTTAGACTTTAATACTTCATATTATCTTATAACACCAACATAACTACCTGATGTGCACACAAAATATCAACATGCTGAGAATTGTTGCCGTGTAAAATGTGATTAATTTCATCTATCCCCACACGTTGTGACTAAACTGAGAGAAAACAGAGTTTAGCAGCTTGCTTGCCTCTGCATCTATACTTAGTGTTACCATAGAAACACCTCCTGTCTGTCACCAACAGACGCTTGGAACGACAGACCATAATAATCTGCTAACCCACTCCCAGCCAACGCAGTGGCACCATGGTAACAATATGAAAGCTTGAGTTCAGCTCTGTAAAACATATTCACTTCTTTACTCTACTCTGCTGTATGTGACCCACATTTTCTGAAAGATAAGATAAGATAAAACTTTATTAATCCCACGGTGGGGAAATTCTTGTGTTTTTAGCAGCCATAGACAAGGAAAAACTGAAATACATATTTACATTGGAAAACGTTAGGACGCCGTGTACAATGCAAAAGTTTGCAACTCGTCAGCTACACATGTCAGAGAAGTTTATTTTTATCCCTCCGTCTCTGAACAACATTTCAAGTGTTAGGGAGCCAAGCAGAACAATTTTGGTTCAGAAGCCAGATTTTCCTGCTTCGTTCCTGCTTAATATAAGATTATATTCATAATATAATGCAAATGTTTTCAGGGGGCCAGATCAGTGACCCGACTCTTTCCCTACGGTATCATGCTGTTGTAATACTTTCAAAATCTAGTGTGACATAGTGTTGCTGAAACAAACGAGAGGATCGCTCCAACTTCTTTGAGACACACAACTGCCCTTTCAGCTGCCCTTAATCTTTATCAGCTAAGTGGATGTGGAACTTTTAAGACTTCATTCAAATAATTTTGCATTCATAACACAAAATTTTAATTTTAATAGTAGTTTTACTGTAGTGTATAGTCTAACTCTGTGTTTCCACAGAGAGCCACAGCTGGTCTAAGGAGGACAACACTGGAGCTAACTGACGGTAACCACGACAACAATAACCCTGTGGACGACTCCTCCACTCCTACACAGCCAACCCATCTAGTTGCCATGGAGATCAGCTCATCACAACCACTAACAGACCTAGAAAGAAACAACTTATTCAGCTCCCATAGCCAGGAAGTAGAGAGAGTCCAGTACCCAGAGGACCATGGGACAGAGGAAGGAGAAGCAGAGGAAGAAAATGAGATACGAGAGGGAGATGAGTGTGACTATCTTGTGTTTGACATAGGAGAGAAGAAGGAAAAAGAGGTAGGAGGTGAAAACAATGAAGGACAAAAGAATGGGCGAGCGGAGAAAGAAGAAGAAGGGAGAGGAACAACAGAGGGAGAAGTTGAAGTTAAAGGAGAAATAGCTACAGAAGATACAGATAGAGGAAAGGTAGAGGCAGAAGATGGTAGTAAAGAAAAACCAGAGAGTGACGCCTGCGGGAGAAGAGAAACAGAGGAAGAAGGTGAAGGAAGAGATCAAATAGAAGGTGAAGATGGAGAAGCAGAGAGAGAAGATGGAGCACAAGGAGACACGAAAGTAGAGGATGACTGGAGAGAAGCAGTAGTTGGAGAGATGAAAGAAGATGCTCTGTCAGAGCTTCTTTTCATATCTGACAGTCCTCCGTGTCCGGCGGCGTCCGAGCCCCTGAATGTCCCCTCAGATTCCTCTGAACAGCCAGCCGCAGCCGTGTGGCAGGACGCCTGGCTTCACAACCTCAGCAACAGAGATGACCTCAGCGACGGTCACCTTAGTGACTGCCTCCAGGCTGAGCTGGCTATGGTGTACTCAGACAGCGATGCCGGAGAGGACCAATGGGGCGCCTTCGCACCCTCTGATGTCACCAACCAGGAGGAAGCAGGCGGGGGGATTCAGAGCTGCACATGTGATGGCGAGAGCAAGGAGAGAGGAGGTGAAGATGAGGAGCGACACGAGGAAGAGTATGAGGCACAGGTAGAGGCCGGAATGGAGGAGCAGGAGGAGAGGGCGGGAGGTAGAGGTGATGAGGAGGAACAGATGAAGACAAGGAGAGATCTTTTTCTGCGCTCCCCTTCTGTCAGTTCCACTGCCAGCTCCACGGGCCCTGAGAGGAGGGTAAGACTAGTTTCACGTATGTGACGTCCACAATTCACTTTCTCTGTCCCGTCCATCCAGCCTCTGTTTACTTCTTTAATGCTGAACATTTCCTGTCAGCTTCCTTCAGATTTCTGTGTGCACCAAGAGACCCACAGCAAAAATGTCTCCACTGAGCACGTAGACTTTCTGCTGGCGCGTCAACAGTGGAAAAAGATGGAGGAGGAAGTCAAAGGTCGGCCCATCCCCAAACCGGGGCTCCAAGCTCAGGGAAGCTTCCAGGGCACCCACACATCTCTGTACCCGCCGACTCGCAGCCCTCGTCTCAAACATAGGTAGGAAATAGTGACGGTGCTGACGGGGTCTTATGTAGACTGCAGAATGTACATTTTAGTAACAGGAAACAGGAAAAGTTCTCTTAGAAGTTTTCAAATGTCTTTGTCCATTTAACCTTCATAGATTTTCCAGAAACATCCACTTGGACTCAAGCTTGATTTGATCAGATTCCGATGCTCAGAGTTTAGGGTCACTAAAACCTCATATCTGTCCTGTTCTTGCCAATGGAATATATCTTGGAGGAGGGAATTGCAGTAAAACCACGAATGAGCTGATTGGAATAATAGTCTGAATAGTCATGCATGAAGGGACATGTTCTAGTTTGGCTTAGCAAAAAACTTTAACAATTGTGGCTAAAATTAAAAGTTCGGTGGGCAGCTCTTCAACGACCACCTGGATTTTGCTCACTTTTCTTAATTCAACTAAAGTTTTTCTTCAACTGAGAACTTTTAGTCCCGTTACTTGTAAAGAGCCCTGGAGAGCACAGAACACCAGAAGCTCCACTGAGCCATGTAGAACATGTAGGAGAGGGGGACACTGAGGTGTGAAGCTGTGTGAGTGGACCAGGTGTGATAGTGAACGGGAGGCTGCCGCTGATCAATGGCTGGCAAGGGTCTCAAGTCTGTCCCATAGTTTGCCAAAGTGGCAGTAGAACTCGTTCAGGCTGGTTGCCAGGTGCAGGTCATTCACAGAGTGGGGGGATCCCGGCCTGTAATTGGTGGCAGGCGTTGGCTGTTCCATTCTCTCATCATGCACAGATTTAGCTCTGATCACCTCCTCGCTAAATTTGTACTTAATATCTCTGTATTTGTATCTGTCCCCACTTCTGAATGCAGCCACTTTCTCTGACCTCAGCTGTCTGAGTTTGGCTGTGAACCAGGGTTTGTCGTTGTTATAACTCACTCTGTGTGTGATGGAATGACATTGTCCTCACAGATGCTGATGTAGGATGTCACAATGTCCATATGAATCATCCAGACTGTTTGTGGGAGATCTAAAATCATCCCAGTTTGTACAGTCCAAACACTCCTAAAGGTTCTCCACGGCCTCACTGGTCCACTTCTGAGCTGTATGTTCTCACAGCAGGTCTGCAGTGAGGACACGCCGCTTAACTTCTGACTGTATGATGGAATCAGATGCACCGTGGCGTGATCAGACTGTCCCAGTGCAGCGTGAGGGACGGCGTGATAAGCCCTACTGATGGTGGTGTAGCAGTGGTCAAGCACGTTTCCCTCTCTGGTCGGGCACTTGATGAACTGTTTGTATTTGGGGAGTTGGTGGGACAGATTACCTTTGTCAAAGTTGCTATAGCCAATAGCAAGGTGTAGAGTTGAAATCCGCTCAGCTGAAGTGCCGAATCTGGTACAAGATCACACAGCCAAGATTCGGTGAAGCATAAAACACAGGACGCAGAAAGGTCTCTGTTTTAGGTTTTGCTCAGCAGGAGAGTCAGCTCGTCCATTTTGTTGCAGAGTAAGCGAACGTTAGACAGGAATATGCCTAGGAGTGCAGTTTGTATTCTGTGGCGACGGAGGCACACGAGCACATCTAAGCGCTTTCCTCTCCTGCGGGCTCTCGCTTTGTTACGCCCCTTCTTAGCAGAAGCCAGAAAAGTCAAGAATAAATCCACAGGGGTCGTAGCTCTGATGTTCATGAGCTCTTCCCTGGTATAAGAGCCTTTAAAACACAAACAGCACAGAGTAAAGCACACCAAGACACAGTGGCTGCCATCTGCGGCGCCATCTTGGAATCAGTTTGAAGGTTATTTGAACTGGGACACTTCCCATCCCAGGCTCAGTGGGTAGCTGCATTTTACAGCCCACATTTATCAATAAAAACCACTGTCTATATGTGGATCAGAAAATCTATGTTATTCCTTTAAAAGAATGTTAAATTTTCCACAATATTTTAAAATAGCTTATCACGACTGAAGTTGGGATTCCTGCTGTTTTTCCAACAGGGAGGTTCATCTATCAGAGCCCAGGGAGCCCCCCCTGTCCTCCACCTTGTCCCCCAGTTCAGAGGACTCAGGCCTGGATGACTTGTCGTACCGCAGCCCCCTGGAGGAGCCAGAGAGTGCCGTGGAGAGAGAGATCCGACTGACTCTGGAGAGAGAGGAAAAGCATCGCAGAGAGAGGGGGATGATTGCACAGAGCCTGGCTATACCCAGGTAAATGTTTCAAGGGATAGTCTTGTCTGTCGTACCACCAATGGCTTCAGGCGCGTGACATTGCAGTTATATCAGGGAGCGTGGGGAAACATTTGTCTTATATGGATCCCAAGTAGCAGGCTAACAGGAGAAATGGGGTAGAGGGGCTTTCAGCTTAAGTCAATTCAATTCAACTTTATTTATATGTCGCCAGTTTACAACAACGTCATCTCAAGGCACATTACAGATAGTTAGAGAAAACCCAACAAATCCCCCTTGAGCAGCCATAGGCAACAGTGGAGAGAAAAAAACTCCCTTTAACGGAAGAAACCTCCAGCAGAACCAGGCTCAGGGTGGACGGACATCTGCCTTGAATGGTTGGGCTGAGTGGAAAACATTGGGCAGGTTGGTAGGACCAGTAGCTGCGCACTGGAAGACACAGCTCCAAAACTGGGGACACCTGAAGACAGGGACAGAGAGAGGGACACAACTTAGGAGAGACCTCAAAGATTTGACCCTCCCAACAACTAAAGACCAGCTGGTCAGTATTTCTCCGTATTATTGATCACTGCTCGAAGATTTAGGACAGGATAATTTTACTACACCCCAGAGTAACTTCTTTAAACCTGAGACAGTACGGTAAGTAAGTCTGGTCTGATGACTCTACAGCTACTTAAATAAAAAGGGTCATTTAGGGACAGGCAGTCTGATCAATCAGAGTCTGTTTTTATAGCTAAACTCTATGTAGCATTTTATTTTCTGAAATCTGCACCTGCTTCTGTGCTGCTCATTATAAATGTCCTCTCATAGGAGAAAGTCAATGATAAGCTGAAACATGGAATCACACCTAGCTTCCACGTGGGGCTGGCTGTGGCTCAGCTGAAGGCCCACCCTTCTAACTAGTGAGAGAATCGCAGGAATCACGGTTCTGGTTAAACAGATTGTTAGACAGTACGATGAAATTCTACTGGCCATGACAGCTCTGTGGATGAAGGCACATAAATACAGCTGTCATGATTGTCCTGTTGTTCTGTGTGCAGACCATCCACCCTACAGACAGGACGATCTCCGCCGCGACCTCCTGCTTGCCGCACCCCTACTTTGTCCATCTCCCCTTCCCCTTCCTGCTCATCTTCCCTCCCTCGATCTGTCTACCACGAGATGACAGCCAATAACGTCATCATCCTCGAGCCCGACTCCTCCAGCGCCACGTCCAGGAGCCGGCTACTGTCCACTGCAATCGGGGGTCTGTCCGATTGGCCGGCAAGCTTGGATGCGGTGCCCTCTGCCAATGTCATAGTAGTGGAAACCTCAAACCTGATCATTCGCAGTGCTTCCGAGTTCTGCCTAAGCTCGCCGCCAGTGGCCATGGAAACGCAGGAAAGCACATTCTCTTCCAATCCGTTTTTTAAACTGCGCTCCCTTAGCAGCCAGTCACTGGTCGAGCAGGAGATTCGGATGGTGAGGCAGAGAGAGGAGGAGTGGAGGAAGCAGAGGGAAGAGATGTGGAAAAAGAGAAGAGAAGAGGAGTGGAGGAGAGGGAGGGAGAGGTACGATACTGTACTGGTGTCTCCAACCCTGAGCAATAACCTCAGTTACCATGGTACGTATCGTCCACAAGTCTAAATATCAGAAACTATGAGAAGGTATCATAAATGTTAGCTTCATCAGTTCAGCTTTGTCAAACAAAATGGTCATCTTCATCCTGTTTCTACTTTATTTCAGTTCCAGACGTCCCGGACAGATGTGTCTCCTCACCTTCATCCCCTTCCAGGACCCGTAAAATCGAACGATCCAGTTTGTCTTGTGACCACAAGGTTGGCTGAGGAACACACACACACACACACACACACACACACACACACACTGCCCTCAATGACTATATACTTTATTGTCTCGTAAATCTGATTTAAAATGAATAATAATCCCATCAGTAACCATCAGCCTAAACTCCAAAACCCGTAGTGATGAAGACGAAACGCACGATTTACGGATTAAACGTCCCTTCTGACACAAGCACTGCATGAAATATGCCCCTTGTGGCTCTGCAGCTGATATTATTGTGTCGTGTTTATTTACAGTTGCTGTTGGTTTTGTTGTTGTATTCGTGCATTACATGAAAGCCATATTCACATTTTCAGTTTTTATCTTCTGTTTCCATGTTGCCTTGTTGATTTCTTCCTGTACTCATTCATCCATGTATTTCACCTGTCTTAATTGTGAACTTTCTGATTCATTAATCAGTTTGACTGATTAATTTTTAATCTTATGGTTCACAATATATTCATTGTTCTGCACATTTTTGTCCTGCATCAATCAATCCACGCAACAATTCCTCTATCTTACCCTATGAATTACCCCATTTTTATTTGTTCTGTCAAAATCCATAATTGCATCCATCTAACGAACCATCCCACTCTTCCAGTGCTTTAGCTGAATCTCCCCCTCCCTCCAGTTCCCCCCTCCCCTCTCTTCAGTGCCTAGAAGACAGAATGCCATGGCGCAGCGCTGGGAGGCCTCCTTATTAGCCAATCAGAAGAAGGAGTGAGCTGTCAGCTATTTAAAAGCCAAAATGTCCCACACATTTGTGTTTTCCTTAGTTTGGCTAGAAAACTCCCACCGTCCTGTCCAGTGGTTGTCAAAACAACGGATTATACGTCTGGGTTCTGCAGAAAGGACTGCGTCTTTTCAAATGCATATGACACAGTGTAAACTGCCTGTCTCGACACGTTCCTCAACGTCTGGCGATAACTCGGTGATGCATCTCAATAATCATTGGGTATAGAATCGTAGAATCATAATAAGGCCGCCATTTTTTGCCCGGGGCACAGATCCTACGTAAACGTACAATGTGTTTTTTCTCCTTTCACCTTTTCTTGCACTTTGATTTATAGATGTATGACCTACTGTGTGATACTTGTCCAAATATTTATTAACAGATTTATATTGACTATGACAATGAGTGTAATGCAGTGATGTTCAAACTCTTGTGGGCCACTCCGTTTCAGCTGTGAACTTACATCCTGTTTTAAAAATGGACTGCTTTCATTGTAATACCATAGGGAGTGTTGCTGAAGGTATATGCAAAACGTCTTTAACGTCATTGTTTTATTTTCAAATGACAATCTATGGAAGTTAAAGGTGCTGGGCGTGACTTTGAAAACCACTGCCTTAGGAAAATATTATAACGAGGCATGAATCAAAGACGTTTCCATGTTGGACGTGTTGCTGAACTGTGTTGTCCGAGTTCAACCAGTTGTTTTTGGAGGCACGGTGCACAGAGCATATGATGTGGGCTTCTTATCCGCAATGTGGGGGAAACAAATATATATATATTCATCTCTGAACCCCTTTTAATCTCAAAGCTGAAAGCAGTGCTACAGAAGTACAGGCTGTACATCGCAGGACATGGACTTGTTGACGAAAGCTGTTGACCCACATAGTGACACCAGAAGCCATTTTAATATAATGCAACTGTCATCAGCTAAGCTGCCTAATATAACGTTAGCTGTGGTTAGCTCTGTTCGCTGCACTCCATCGTGTGGCTGTCATTAGACGAGGCAGGTGAGGATATATGTGGTTATGAAATGACATAAGAAAGCGTTGCAGTAGGTACGACTGTACGTAAGGAGTTTAAAACTGACCAAACTCTACGTGCGGCTTTTTGCTAAAATTGGTTTTTACGTGTTCCTGCTTTGTTTCTTAAAAAGAGAAAAATTGTCGCATTGTATTTTTGCTGCATACAGTATAGACTATTTATGAATTCAGCAATGCTTATAAATCCTTGAAGCTTTTAAAGTGTTTATAATATGACAGAATGTCTATTTGAAATGGGAAGTCTGCCATGTTTTTTAGAAAATAAAAAATGTGTGTGTGTGTGTCCATCCTCCAATCCTCCATAGATCAGCTTGTTGGGTCTCATTTGAATCTGATTTCAAGCTCCTGAACAAGGTTCACTCACTAAACGTGGCTCAGCTGTTCAATAAAGGTTCTTTCAAGTCGACTCAGAAAGAGGATGATCATAGTTAATAAGTGAAATTTAAAAAAAAGGAGCTTACACTTTTATATTGTTCTAGATTTCTGAAAGCTCTCTGACAGATTTTCCTTTTTTTTAATACAGTTTGGCACAAATGCTTTTGTCCAGCTGTGATGTTTTAGACTTTGAGAACAGCTGTATGTTCGATATGCTGTTATGACGTGTCACATTCTGCACGCTCAGTGTTTGCCCTCCAGTTTTACTTCAGTGCACTTTATGGGATCAACTCTCCTAAGACTCTCATATTATGGAACCTGTTTATTCTGTTTAGTTCCTAGTTTGTTTGCCTGCAGTCATTTTTATTGCCAAATCACAGGTCTGGTGTGACAGCTTCAATAAACGCTGACTCCTGAATCCCGATTGTGTTCGTGGTTTATTCTGATGGTCTGACACTCTCCGTGACATCTCTCCGTTGGAAGCCTTTATAAAAACAATCATCATAGCTTCAGTTTGCCGGGGAACAGGTTTTCCATCAGCTCAAGTTTATATAATATACACAAATATACACAAATATAATTGTGTGTATTTCCATCTGCTCGTGTACACAGTAAACAATGACACGCAGCCAACATCAAGCCTTTGCAATATGGCAGAAATGTCCATGGAAAAAAGCCAAAGGAGGGGAGGAGGAGAACGTGGACCTGGTGTTTTTCCACCTACACACATGGCAAAATGTGTGATGCTTGCTCATGTCAGGCAACATGACGATGCTCGTCATAAATCCTGACGCTGTCTTTGGCTGGAACACTGGGGGCAGAAATGTTTTTTGAGAGGCGCACAGACGGGGGCGATTTGTTTGAAATCAGGTGTGGCACATTTACAAATTATTTTACACCTTTCTGAAAGTAATAAAGCAACATTTGTTTATGAACAGTTTCACACCACATGAGCCGGCCTTTGTGCCATTTGAGCGACAAGCTTTTAAATTGCACATGATGTAGCTTGAAATGAATTAACATTTGCTTTACAGACAAAAACTAGAAATTGTTGCAATCAAATGCAGCCTCTCCTGATTCAGTACGCTCCCGAGTTTTACTAATGACGTAATGAATCTTCTTTTCCTGTGTTACCGTGACACAGTCTAACAGAGTGGCCTAAAAACCTCAACCCTGAGCAGACTGTCAGGCTGTGTATGACCCCAGCAACCTAGTCAGGGTATAAGGCTGCTTATGTGTAGTCTGACAGGCAAAACTCAGGGCAAATGCACTTAGTGCTGTTCTATTGCCCCGACCCCCTTCTGTCATCTGGCGTGTGACAGCTGGACAGAATGAGGACACTGCTCTCATCTATTTGGAAAAGTATGTGGGGGATGTGTCCTCACCATCCCCTGCAAAGATGGTGTCCATGGGTTTACAGTGGGTTTACAGTGGGTAGTGTACAGAAACAGAATGGACAGAATCACACCGTCACACAGCGCACAATGCATTCCACCCTCTGGTAATCTCAAAACACAGCATGAAGAAAAGGAGTTGTGCCACACACGGCTCCGGACGCACTGGGACACAGCAGTGGTTTTTTCAGACATTTTCCAAGCCACCGAACACAAATCTGTAGCTCTGACTTCGTTCTCCACACAAGACCAAAGAAATGTGACCACGGTCCGAGACATCACTTTATAAAATCAGATCTTGGACTTTTGCATCTTCTGCAGTCCTTAATAGTTTATCAACTTTGCGATTCCTCGATGTCAGTCCCAGAGCGTCACAGCTGTGGAAGAGGCTCTAACAAACAGTGATTGTACAAATCCAACAATAAGGCCTGATATGACAAAAGCTGTAGGCACAGTTGGACAGATGAGTTATAGTTTTCACCCTTAAGAGTTTGTTGAACGTAACATTTATCAACACCATCAATTATAAAACGGTTTGTAAAATATAGTTTTCTGGGTTTGAGTACTTGTGCTGAGTCAAGGTGATTTAACGCACATGCTTTTGAACTTTGAGTGGCACTAGTTTGTACTTCGACCACCTCTCCAGGCCAAAGCTCCAACAAAGAAACGAGTCCAGCTGTTGTCCTCCTCACGCATAGAGGCACAAGGTGAGACGAGTTACATGAAGACGCTTGTCCACAGGTCAGCTGATCAGCTGCCACTGGAATCTACTTGGTGTCACACGGACTGACTCACCTCCTTCACAGCTCATGTGTATCCAACACACACACACACACAGCCTGGTTTCCATGGCTGATGGGGACCAAGTTGCGGATCACCACTTGCGGGGACCACCTTTTCTAAAGGTTCTAGAGAGAAGAAAAAAATTAGGCACGATACCTTCTTTATGTGATACACAGCTTAAAATCTCTGCAATGACGAAGTAAAAACTCCTTCATGATAAGTGGGGACTTATGGAAAAGCGACTATACATGGTTGAAGGGAACCTAATTTAAATATAATTTGCATATTTCACACAGATTCCTGATGATTACTGAGGACCTTGCAACAACAACAAAAACCCAACTTTTACATTGTGATAATTATTTCAATTCAGTTCTTGGATACTTGCATATGTAAAACAAACTGTTTTCGGTCGACTCAAGATGGCGGCGCGTGCACATCGCGAGGCCCGGTGTCTCTCCAGTTTCTGCATTTTTGCAGCATTTTTCCTGCTCATCTCGGGTCTGATCGTTAAGAACAGTAGTGCATTTACATCGTACACCCGACAGGAGCTTCTGGATATTGGTTTGTACATTTCCGACAGTTTTACCAACATTCTTCGACTCAACCCTGAGATCGTCAGAACACCCGAGGCCGCGCACCCTACCCGGCCGGGCGGAAGTGCTCGAAGACGGCGTCGCGACCGTAAACAAAGACGGGGGAAACCCGGAGGGCTAAGAGGTAAGCTAAGGCTAACACCACACCGGCTATCTTTGCCCAGCATTTTCTTCGCTAATATACGGTCGCTGGTGAACAAAATGGACGAGATTCGACTCAACATCAACCACAGCAAGAGACTCTGGAACTCACCGAAACTTGGTTAAATAGCGGTGTACCGGACAATGCTATCACGCTAGCTGACCACCACGTGTTCCGGGCAGACAGAACGGCAGATGACTCCGGTAAGACCAGAGGAGGAGGACTGTGCATTTATGTTAACAAAGCTTGGTGCACGAACTCTGTCACTCTTGAGAGACACTGCTCAGCTGACCTAGAGTTTCTCATGGTTAAGTGTAGACCATTCTATCTGCCACGGGAGTTCACCTCCACGATTATAACTGCTGTTTACGTCCCTCCCGACGCTGATGCCAAGCTCGCTATGAAGGAACTTCATACGGCCATCAGCAAACAACAGACTGCTCACCCGGAGGCTGCATTTATTGTTGCTGGAGATTTCAATCACTCCAACCTAAAGGCAGTGCTCCCCAAATTCCACCAAAACGTTTTCTGTCACACCAGAGGAAACAAGACGCTGGACCATGTATACACAAATATGGCTGAAGCCTACGCTGTGACCCCCCTTCCCCACCTGGGACAATCAGATCACCTTTCTTTGTTCCTCACCCCAAGTATTCACCCCTCATCAACCGTGTGAAGCCATCAGTGAGGAACATCAAAGTGTGGCCAGCAGGGGCTGACTTCACACTCCAGGACAGGTTTCAACACACAGACTGGAGTACGTTTGCTTCCCAGGCCACCAGTGGCTCTCACACGGACATAAACAGCTACACTTCCTCTGTTCTGGACTACATTAATGCCACCATAGACAGTGTTACATCCCAGAAGCAGATCACCACATACCCAAATCAGAAGCCATGGATGAACAAGGAGGTGCGCCTCCTGCTGAAGGCACGTAATGCTGCCTACAGATCCGGTGACGCAGAAGCCTACAGCACTTCCAGGGCAAATCTGAAGAGGGGCATCAAAAAGGCCAAGCACTGCTACAAACTAAAGCTAGAGGAGCACTTCTCCAACTTTGACCCTCGACGCATATGGCAGGGCATCCAGGCCATTACGGACTACAAACACAGCCACACAGCCCCGGACACAAATGTCTCCTTCCTGAACCAGCTTAATGACTTTTATGCTCGCTTTGAAGGAGACAACAAAGAACCTGCCACCAGAATCACTCCTTCAACCAACCACTCACCCATCACACTCACCTCCACAGATGTCTACACCCCACTGAGCCAGGTCAACGTGCACAAGGCTGCTGGACCAGACGGCATCCCTGGACGCGTTCTTAGAGCATGTGCTGAGCAGCTTACTGGGGTATTCACAGACATGTCCCTTGCCCAAACAGCTGTGCCAACATGCTTTAAATCCACCGCCATTGTGCCAGTGCCGAAACACTCCAGCCCAACATGCCTGAACGACTACCGCCCTGTAGCACTCACGCCTATCATTATGAAGTGCTTTGAGCGGCTGGTCCTGGCAAACCTGAAGGACTGTCTCCCACCCACACTAGACCCACACCAGTTTGCCTACCATGGCAACAGGAGCACGGAGGATGCAGTCTCCATTGCACTGCACTCTGTGCTAACACACCTGGATAATAAGAACACTTATGCACGAATGCTGTTTGTTGACTTCAGCTCAGCATTCAACACTGTAATACCCTCTAAGTTAATTACCAAACTTAGAGACCTGGACATCAACATATTACTCTGCAATTGGATCATGGACTTTCTGACCAACAGACCTCAGCATGTTAGGTCAGACCACATCTGTTCCACCACCATCTGCTCCTTAACATCAACAAGACCAAGGAGCTCATTGTGGACTTCAGGAAGGAGAAAAGAGGCTCACACGATCCCATCCATGTTAACGGGATGGCCGTTGAGCCTGTTTCATCCTTCAAGTTCCTGGGTACCCACATCTCGGAGGACCTGTCCTGGACGACCAACACCTCCTGCCTAATCAAGAAGGCTCACCAGCGCCTCTTCTTCTTGAGAACACTCAAGAAAAACCATCTTCCCTCGGCTATCCTGGTGAACTTCTACCGCTGCACAATAGAGAGCATCCTAACCAACTGTGTCACAGTCTGGTATGGGAGCTGCTCTGCTGCGGAGCGTAAGGCACTGCAGCGGGTAGTGAAAACTGCCCAACGACACGGGACTCCACTTCCAGCCATTGAGGACATTCAAAGAAACACTGTCTGCGTCGAGCACGCAGTATTCTTAAGGACTCCTCTCACCCCGCCCACAGACTGTTTTCTCTCCTGCCTTCAGGCAGGCGCTCAGATTTCCCGGACACGAACCACCAGACTAAGGAACAGCTTTTTCCTAGAGCTGTCTCCTTATTGAACTCTGCCCCCACTGACTTCACTGACCTCTTTGCCACAATCATACACCCCGAAATTCTCCCCATAACCATTGCACTATTCAATATTGCACATACTCATTGCACTAGCCTGTATATACTCACCTGTAAATACACATCTGTAAAATGTCTGTAAATACCAAACTGCATATTATATTCATATCTACTTGCATATTTCTGATTACTATAGCAACAACTATATAGCCTTTCCATCTGTAAATTTCTGCTCTAGTTAACAACAACCTGTATAGTATGTTCATAGCATCTGTAAATATGATAATAATAATTTCTTGTGTACATATTTTCTCGAGGTAATTTATAATCTATATCCTGCACTTGCTGCTTATTGCACTTCTGGTTAGACATAAACTGCATTTCGTTGCCTTGTACTTGTACATGTGTAATGACAATAAAGTTGAATCTAATCTAATCTAATCTAGTCCCTATTTAATTTAAAATAAGATTACATTAGTGATTATAATAGTCGAGTGGATTGGTTGCTAAAGTGTGTTGCTGCTAGAACAGTTATATAATCTAAATTTTAGGTATGTTAATGTAGATTGAGGCCGAGTTTACACTGCCCATCTTTCCAACCTCTTTAGACAAAGTAATAAAACTCATTTGCATTGCAAATGTTAACTTCTTGTAATGTGTTAATAAAGCAATGAACAAGCAAACTTTTATAGCTTTGTCAAGCCTGGTTTCAGTGACTTCACTACTAATGGCAAACTGAAATTATTCTGATTGTAAATAATGGGACATGCATTCTTTTACAGTCCCCATTTCAAGGGCCTTCTTAATAAAAAAACAAAATGAAATGTACATTTAGCACCTCAAGAAAACACAATTCTTTGAGAAGTTAACAAAACAAATATAAAGAAAAGCATGCAATGTGCAGTCAGCACCTCAAGGAGCAACATTGTATTTCTGCTGCACTTTGCATTTTTAGGCCATACTGGGGTTTTAAATTTAAAGTTCTGCACTTCTCTTTTCTTCAGCACTTATGTTTCAGCATTTTTCCCAATAATTTTTTGCAGGTACAATACAAGACGTGATATATCGACTTATGTGCCTCTCTACCTGCACTTAAATTACCTTGATTGTATGTCATTCAAAACATTCAAACTGAACATGAAATCTTTGCAATCACCATTTCAAGAGCCTTCTTACTAAAAAACTGTAAACTAAATCAATGTGCATTTAGCACCTTAAGAAAGCATAAGTCCTTCGGAATTTAAGCAAACCTACTACTCTTTCAGCTTTTCCCATCAGGGGTCGCCACAGCGAATCATCCTTTTCCACCTCAAAAGGAAGATTCACTGTGGCATGTTGATCACATGTTCACATGTTGATCGGAATTTAAGCAAACCAATGTAAACAAAAGGATTCAATGTGCAGTCAGCACCTCAAGGAGCAACATTCTATTTCTGCTGCACTTTGCGTTTGTAGGCCGTAATGCGGTTGTAAACATAAAATTTTAAATTCTGCCAGTCTCGTTTCTTGAGAGCTTCTGGTTCAGCCTTCAAACATTTTTCACAGTCACTTTTTGCAGGTACAATACAAGATGTGATGAAGTGACTCATGTGCCTCTCAACTGCCTGCACCTCTGTTGGCATCCAGGGTGTTCTCTTCTGGATAGTTTTACTTGTAAGTGAGAAAAAAAAATCCTTTTAGAAAAGGAGTGTATGCCATAATTTCTTTCAATCCTATATATTGTTTTAGTATATCTACTATATTTAGAGTACAATTACAGAGATTATATCAGCTTTGATTTATTTTTAATCGTGCCAATTTCAGTATTCTGCTAATTGGACTACAATGAACACCAGAGAAGAGAACACATTGAAGGAAGTGAATATGGTTGGTTTAAATCTTATCTGTCTGAGAGATTCCAATTTTTGTGACGAGTACACAAAAGTGAGAAATGCAGCACAGTCTGTTCAAAATACTGTTACCCGTGGTCACTGTGCCTATTAATTTTGATGCTATTACAACAGATTGTGAAGTACCATTTCACTTGCTCATCTACAAGGCATTTTGTATGGGCATGAATGTGCTAAAGTTAATTTGCCAATTCACTTTATTCTATAAATGTAATTTCTACTTCATTCTTCATATTTCCACCTTAACCTTTTGCAATAAGCTACCTTTCATTGAGGGCCTCACAGTGCATATTTCTGGAAGCTCTACATCCTCTGCTGATGTTGGGTTGCATCTCTTGGATATCTTGGGTGGTGGTGGCATTTCATTTCTCTCAGTAGGTGGAAGGGTCTCTTCTTCTGATGGTGGTACTGTGAAACAAAATCAAAATTTAACATTTTACTGCTATTATTATTGTACCAACTGGTGACAATGATGATGGTAATGAGCTAAAACAAGGAATAACTAAGGGCGTCAAATCCATTTACAATGGGTATACAGTATTCTGGTCATTGTAATTTGTGTAAAAAGGAAGGCATACTTTTTATTTATTTTGTATAAATATTAAGTTAGTAAGACTGCTAAGGATATTCTTTAAAACTGGCTCATTTATTATTATAGGAAATATGTACTAAGGAGATATCAAAACATTTTAAACTACATTAACACTTCATGTAGTAAAGAATTTAATTCACTGTAGTTTGTCATTACAGTCAAAACATCATTAACAAACTGCAGTGTTTATGTATTAAACACATCAGAAAAACATTTTCCTACAAAATCTTTAAAGGGTACACAAATTATTTGAAGAAAGAATCTGAAGCACTTATTCCTTTATGATATGAAATTATTGAAACTACATACCATCCACAGTAGATGAACAGTGTACATCTATTGTATTCTTGTTTTTCTCATCACAACTCAGAACCTTTTCTGTAGAACACATGAAAAGTGCCACTTTGAAATTTGATAAAATAAAAAGAAAATAATGGAAAACAATGGATAAGAAAGAAAATAGATACCATTTGGATCTATTGTGATTTCATCTAAGTTCTTGCCATGGAACTCAGCTAATCTTCACTGTTCGAGCGCCATAAGCACTTTGCTTATCTTGGCAAGTTGCAGTGTCTTCTCAGGCAATCTATAGAATTCACGATGAATTCTAATATCATGGCCCAGGAAGTTGGCCAACTGGTCCATCTCTGTGTCAGTCATGTTCAACACTGTTGAAAGGGTGGCAGCATGCTTTCGTAGTTTGGTGGATGTCAATGCCTTGGGACACTTGGCACCACACGCTTTTGCAAAACCACGGAGGCAGTCTGAACCACGGAAAAGCTCCAGGCCTTGCAAACATGAAAGAGTCGTCTTTTAAGACCTCACAAGCCTGTCTGTGGTCAACAAGAAGTTGTAATGCAGATACCAATTTTGGTGTCAGGAGTATTGGAACTGGTCGACCTCGCTTTCCCCTAATGACAATTCTTGAAAAATGTTGGCAGGGTTTCTTTTCCACTCTGAGTGCCCAGTTCAAATCCTGGTGGGAAGCAGAGGTGTCTCTTGACAAAAATGCAGACAATGGCATGCTTGCCACTTCTCCTTCTCTGCGCCGGTTGAAGAGTATGATCTGTGCTAAACAAACCTTTGTTAGGACCATCCAGATGTTTTTACATGGATTTTCAGCCAAGGAATTGCTGAAGTCATCTTGCATTTGACTGAGAAACTGATGCATTTTTTGAACATCCTCAGTGAAAGGCAGTAGGGCTGGCACGTTCCACTTTGCTTCAGCAATGTTCCTTAGAGCTGTTGCAGATATCAATTCATTCCACTTTTCACGGTGGACTGCTTGGAACTTACAAGCTCTTTGTCGTTTGAAATCAAACCCCTAGCATTTAAGAGTTTGCTGACTTTAACCAAGGAATTCCCAAGTTTATTTGCCAGTGAGGGAATCAAGAATGATTTGGTGTCACTGTCATAGCCACAAGTAACCTTGACAGCTTTGATCAGCTCTGGGTATTTCTTTGGATCTATGAAATCCTTCATCATTTTTAATTGTAGTGACTCTCCTGGCCTTGTGTATCAGCCTTGCTAATTCTCTCATTTTCTCTTGCACATATTGTTGATTCCTAGCTGACATCCCACCTTTGTTTAAAAGGTGCTGCCCTAGCTCAATAATGACAGAGTCATTTTTTATTACATCTGTAATTGGGTCAGGATTCATAGCACTGATTACTTCCCACAGTTGTTTACTTATGTGTGACGGCACAGGCCCTGCATATGTACACAAGGACTGAACACGATTCTTTCCTGGTTTGGGGGCAACTGATGCAGGTTTAAGTACACAATCTCGCATATGTCGCCAAAGCACTTTTCTTGTAAAAAGTCCTTGGCAATATGTACAATGCATAAAGTCCTTTCCCTGTGCTTTTTTAGGTGGCCGTTTACATGGCACAAGTTCACCCTTGCCTGCCTCCATAACAGCAGCATTGTGAGCATAGTTGCCTTTATTGCGGATATAACCTAGCTGTTGTTTTCTCTCCTTGGAACCTTTCGGAAATCTAACAGCTTTAGCCACATCATGTTTTGTTCCATGTGCACGTTCTAGATGCCACGCCATTTTGGAAAAAGGCTTACTGCAATACAAACAAAAATGTCTCTTGTCATACACTCTATTACCATTCCTGTTTTGGGAAGAGCGGACATATAACCGGATACTGATCCTTAGCTCTTTAATATTTTCTTATTTCATTGAACATGTTTGATTGGATGTTTCAGCTCTCACCGGTCAAACAGCATCAGGTGATGAATTATTATTACATTTTAGTTATACGATTAATGTTTTTTCAATGCAATATGATCAAAAATATTTAGTAAATGAAAAGGATTCAAAAAAGTTTATAATAAATTTAGAACCCTTTGTCCAACCAAACCTGCATCTCCTTGTAGGTTAATAAAACCGCATCTCATTTCACACAGGCGAATAAAAAAAGCTTTGTGGGGACATTTCACACAACTGGTGATAGTCCTTTCTGGGGACTGATGGTCACTAGTTTCTCTAATAAAATTAACACAAGAGTTTCTATTAAACACCAATACAACATGTGTTGTTGGGACATCGTAAATGTCCCAGGATTTCTTTACAAAGATCAAATGCTTTCTGTTTCTGTCATGCTTTCTCCTTATGTTACTATGATTAGACTGCAAGATGTATTATATACAAGTAAATACCAGACTAAAATGATTTTCTGGCAAAGGCACACATGATATTATGTTTGGATTATTTTTTACTGAACAGAAACTATAATTTAAAACAGACATATAATGACACATATATGTGTGCTGCAAATATCCACTGCAAGATGTACTGAAATTTTTTGATTAGAACTTTGTGACACAGTTACAAATGCAGATTTCTTTCTGCTTTCTGGATTAGACCAAGCTTTTTTTCAGAGTTCACAAACCTCTGTGATGCCTCCAGATATAAATGTGTTACATACTTGTTTTTGCAGTTGTGGTTCCTGAACTGAGTCATGTAAAAAAATCTATGGATAATCTTCACCTCCATAGTCATAGGTAATTTCTTTTCCTTCTTTTATGTTTCTCAGGGTAAACAGACAAAGGTGTGGCTTTCCATCCACATCAGTTTTTTTCATCCTACAGTTTGATGTCTGTGGTCATCATTGACTAGTGTCAAGTGCCCTCGAGAAAAATGAGTCATCTTCTTTGGAGGCATCAATGCTGAATATGAACATTATAAAATTCAGAGAAAAAGAATAAATAAATCATATACAATGGTTTAAAACAACTACAAACAATATGTTATTCTTAATTTTAAGAATATAATTTAATCTCAATTATATATTGCATAGTCAGAAACTATAATTTAAAAATCACTGCTTATTTTCCTTCTGCTGTGTACTTAATACCTAATATTGTCACACTAACTTGAAGGATGAAACAGGCTCAACGGCCATCCCGTTAACATGGATGGGATCGTGTGAGCCTCTTTTCTCCTTCCTGAAGTCCACACTTCCAAGTGATTTTAGCTACTTATTCAGGTAAAAATTAATACTATTATTAATAAAAGCTGTGTTTAATTGCAGCAATGACAAATTCACCTATTTTATACAGCTGCTGAGCTGAAGTCAACAAACAGCAGAGCTGACTGAAACAGCAGCACACAGACAGTGAATCTGTGATGCCTCCAGATATTTAAAGCATGTTGGCACAGCTGCTTGGGATAGCATCTAGCATAACTTCAAATTAGCCTTAGCTTCTAGTTTTTGCAGTTGATTCATGGTTCCTGAACTGAGTCATGTAAAAAAATCTAGTGTTTGACTGAGAAATAACAAAATTGTACCACCATATTTTTCCTCTCCACTTGAATTCAAACATAAAAGAAATACATGACGGGTGGTAAATTTTTCTTCTGTTTTGGGATTCTGGATTATTTATCATTTCTCCCCTATACTCAACAACAAAATCGCCTTTGCAGAATGACCCTTGGGCAAACACCAGGGTGAATACTTGGGGTGAGGAACAAGAAAGGTGATCTGATTGTCCCAGGTGGGGAGGGGGTCACAGCGTAGGCCGGCCATGTTTGTGTATACATGGTCCAGCGTCTTGTTTCCTCTGGTGTGACAAAAAACGTTTTGGTGGAATTTGGGAGCACTGCCTTTAGGTTGGAGTGATTGAAATCTCCAGCAACAATAAATGCAGCCCTGTAATAAAAGTTAACAAAACTTTCAATGAAAAATCAAGGCACTGTTGCTAACTAATCAACTCACAGACATATAATAGACACATATATGTGTGTGCTGCAAATATCCACTGGAACACATGTGAATGTTTCTGCCTTTTTGGAATGTGCAAGACCAGCTTATAAGCAAATACAAATAAATAATTTCTCAACTGAAATTACACCATTTGTTATGTGTTATGAAACAGAAAAAAACAACTCATTGATATTACCTGAAAAATTATATATTGTAATGTTTTTTTATCCAGAAAACAAAAGTGTCCACATTGTTTTGTATTTGTACAGAGGCCAATCTTGTCTTGTTCAATGTGACAGTGACACTAATGTATCACAGCAAGTAGTCAAAGCAACCTATCTAGCTATTTCTTGTACATACATTAATAATTTAAATTATGTAAAGTTGACTGCTTTAACATGCAGTAATAAACAGAATTTAGCATTCCAGGATTTATTTATATCTGACTGGTAAAATGACAGCAATCAGATCAAATAACTTCAAACACTGTGTAAGACAGTGATGTCTAACGTCTTATTCGGTTGCTCTGGCGCAAAGCTTTTAGTTCATTAGAACTTCAAGAATTAATGAGCATTTGAACATTTTCTTAAATTGATATTTGTTATTAAATAAGCATTTGTTTTGGTGGAGAAAATGTATGATTACATTGAGTTTGAATTACACTATTTAAGTAACAAGAACGAATGGCACACTAACAGTGAACATCTAATGTTATTGTAACATTAACTATCAAGTTGTTAATCTTATATAATGTCGAAGTAGTTTTCAGTTTACTAGCACAATGTTAATACAGCATTAAGAAATCAGCTGAACACACACATTAAACCCTCATTTAAACCTTAAAGTAGCTATTTATTTAGGCTTTGTTTAATCTGGCAATCTCAATGACAATATTTTGCAACTGAGACATGTACCATGTATTAATACCATCATTAGCAGTAGGGGCAAGGTGCAACAGTAATCACAGCCAGTGGGCTCACCTAGAGGCACTGTTGGCTGTGAGTAGCTGTGGTCACTGTAGCATCCAGAGACAGAGTTGGGAATTCAACCTCCACGTGGAAAGCAAGGGGGAGGTAGACTGACCCGGCAATAAACTTTCTTTATAAAACAATCCAGCTCTATCCTCCCCAGGACCAGATAACACCAAAAAGAACAGTAAAACAAACAAACCACATCTGGCTTAAAGCCCCAAATTGACACTCATGCCATTAGCATAAATTTTGCCATGAGTCTTTTCATCTACCAGACCCAAGACTGTCTCCTAACTCACTTGCAAATGACGTTCTTATCGAGATGGTACCAGCTCTCTGGAACGGAATTTGCAAGACAACCATAAAACTTCAGGTTTGAAACTACTTGAGACAGAAAGACTTTGTTTAAACTCAAACCTCAAAACAGGGACAAATCAGCTATCAAGCTTCTCTAAAACTCACACCAATGTGTTCAGAAGCAAATTTGGAACAATCTGACATGATACCGTCCTTTCTACGACGAGAAATGACGGAGTTATAAAATAAACATTTTAATTCAGAATGATGTGAAAGAGTAACATGGAACAACATGGCCACCCTTGGGTGGAAATTATAAGTGCATCCCGAAGATATTCGTCTATAGAAAGAAACAAAACTGCATTAATTTGTTGTCTGAAAGTTAAAACGCAATGTCATATTCTTCTGTTAATTCTGTATATTACACGTACATGTTACATATTCATGCACACCTTAGTTATGTAAATGTAAGCATTATCCTGTCATATTAATCCGCTGCGATGTCCAGATAATGCGTGAATGAATTTCTAATTGTTGTTGTGTGTTCTGACTGTGTATTAATAGGTATTAGACAAAGCTAACTTTCCAAGTAATAATCATTGGATTCCGTCGATTTGTCTAAATCAGGACTCTCACATGTTTGTTGAAATGCGACATCGAATATTACACGCAGTACTCATGTTTAAGCATTTTAACCTCCACAGTATAACCATTATAATATGTTGCTTTGTCTTATAATGTGAGATTTTGGGCTTGATGAAAAGAGAAATCTATATTTGACTTCGTGTGATTCAACCGAACAAAGATTTCATTTGATCTAGGAGGAGGGACTAGCTCTCCCCTCCGCGGTAAATTTAAATTTAGCAGCAACGCCTCATAGTCTGGGCGACGCCCCAACAATATAAAATAAAGTTAAAATTCCTTTGTTACAAGTTCCATGAAGTTCGAGGAAGGAGTTCCAGGAGTGAGTTCCAGAAGAGTTCCACTTCAAGCTCCATCCTCAAGAAGAAATGTGCTTCAGTTAAGAAAGCTTAGCTGAAGTTGTTAAAATTATTTTTGTCGTCAATTCTCTCGTTTGTAACTTTTCGAACTATTTTTAAAGCACGCACGTCTTTGCTGCCTATTCTTGTATTAGTTATTTTGATGATTAGAACTCCAAACCAAACTTAAATTTTTGTAACTAGAAAATCCGTCAAAGTTAGTCCAGACCGAGCCCGAGATTGTTATTGAATAGCCTTAATTTTATCAACCAGTTTTGTTGAATTATTTCAATTCAACATTTCGGCTCCATTCCGGACCGGACAACCAGTCGACTCAGCAGCCAGCCAAACCAGACCACGTTACTGGAGCCTCCCATCTGACCAGGTGAACGCTCCTGTGGGCCGGAGAAATCTTTGCAGCCACAGCGGATCCTCGCTCTGATAGCTCGCCTGTTAACAGACCCGAGACGGTCCGTCCTGCTCTACAAAAGAACCGGTACCGATTGACGCCTAACCTGGCAGAACAACCTGCAGCAGCTCCCAGGCCAAATACAAGTATCTCTTTCTGAAAATCTGAAAATTCTGGTGTCCATAAAGCCAACCAACCCTTGGAGCCTTTATGAAGTTTCTTTGTAGAGTTTGTAAAATATAATTTCCGTTACTTAGAGGTAAATAGTGACTCGAATCCTTTCCTCTAGCCCAAATTCATCAAACGCATACCTGCACAATTTATTTGTTTACTTAGAATTGGTTGTTTCATGTTTTGTTGTCTATTCGTTGATTCCATTTATTCCATAGATCCACATACGTACCCATACTTCAATATTCACTGTAGTTGTAGGTTAATAAATAATTAAAACCGGTTCTGTGTTTGTCTTTCTTCAGTTAAGCAAACAGAAGTCACTGAAACGAAAAGAACTCATAACAAGAGACTGATCTTTGGGTTAAATTGTTGTTACTTAATTCTATTTGTCACTTTGGACCATCAACGGTTCAGGTAATATAATAATTCATAGCGTGATTCGGCTCAACGAATCTGGTGCCCCTAACTTCGAGGAAATTAATGCTTTTGTATTAATATCAAATCACCCAAAATGAACGAGTTCGCGACATCACAGTCATAGTCAACTTCAATTGGTGACTGACCCTCTATCAATCCCAGTATCCAACGAACTGTTCAGTATCCAACATGATTGCAAAGTAACATCCTAAATTCCCATCCTCATATACAGGATGTAAACACTATGTAAACACTACATGTAATCCAATCTTACCTTTCAATGCATTGATGTACTTTACCGCTAATTTGCTTATTTTGTCAGTCTTTGAAACAATGTGATTAATGGCATCATTTAGAGGACTGATCCGTGGTGGCATCTCTAACTGCAGAGAATTTAAAAAAAGAATAGCTTTTTTAGACAATTAGACTAAGGTGCTATGTAAATTTGTACATTTTGTATTAGCTGTGTACACTCCTATCAGAGGCCTGGACCTTTGGGCAGTGAGAATGCCAAATGCAGAAAGCAGTAACACTAGCTACATTCACCTTAATTGTTTAACTATGAGTAGCAATCTAATCTATCGGATAGCCATATATAACAAACCTGTATTTACTAATTTAATATAACAAAATATTTTGCTATTCTAACACATTAAAAGGTCTAAAAACATTTTGTATGGATATACTGAACAAGTTACTACTCAATCACTCACCCTATTATTTGCATGTAGAGTAAGAACAATTTCTTGTCTAGTCACTAGTTAATTGTCTCCTTAAAGCAAGTTAAACTGATTTATTATGTAGAACTAAACTGAACATGACATTTCCATACATTCTTGGCACTCTTCCACAAAAAAATTTTCCTACAGTTTTCTATGAAATAACCTAAAACTGATAATATTAAAACTATTACTTTCTTCACAAATACATCTCTTAAATATGACTGGCATACAAACATTTAACATCCTCATTCAGTGTTACTATATATACTTCAAGAGCAATTTAGATTTCATTTAAGATATATTTAAACAGCAAGATGTCATAATATTCACTTTGCATATTTTATGTTTGTATAAATTCCTACGTTAATAAACAAATGGGCTTACCTTGTGTTTTAGTTAGCTTCTCTGTGAAAGTGCTGTGCTGGAAACATTCATCGCGATCTTTAACAGTGAAAAAGTATTTTGGTTTTAAAACCCTTATTTTTGGCAACACGAAGTGGGAGGTACTAACCATATATGGAATATCTGCGTGTTTGGAGCTATCAGTGCATTACCAGCAAAAAACTATAGGGGGCACCACTGTGCATACAACACACACACACTCCAATGCAAAAACATGTCTAATGGGCCAATGCTAAAAATCACTTAGGGTTCTTCCTATGGGTTCTTAGAGTCATTTTAAAGCATTTACCTTCTGGGGTCGTGATTTTTGGTCCCCATACCGTCAGAGGTCCCCATACCGTGACTGTGTAAACAGATCGTTGTCCCCATAATGTCGTGATTACCAACACACACAAGTATAACTACGAACATTCAGCTACAGGTCTACGCTGAAGTACAGGCACTTTTTATTTCACTTTAGCAGTTTCAGTTACAAGTTACAATAACAATAATATAACCTGTTAATAAATTACTGATTTTGATTAGATATATTGATCATGTCAGTACATAAAAAACAGGTAACATAATCTTCCCAATCTACAATATAGGCAAAATTATAATCCAGTGATATAAAATTATGTTACTTTGGGCTTTTTTTAGAGTAAAACCTAAGCCAAAGTATTTACGTACCTACTATCAATTCCACATTAACATCGACTGTATCGGGAGTGTGATTGACTTCACTGTCGACATGACAGTGTCGACTCAAAGTCCACGTAATTTCTTTGACTTTATTTGCTTGCTTGCTTTTATTTGTTGTGTAAGTGTATGTGTTCACATTTATTCAAACTAAGAACCTCCAGGTGTCAATAAAGTGGGGGAAAAAGCCAACAAGTGGACCTGAAGCTGAGATTGTTCTGTCGGCTGTTCCAACATCGTCTTTTCTTTTGACCCACAAAGGACTGGTTTTAATGGAAAGAAAGGAAAAACTTCCATTAACAAATTACTAATAACCTATTCAAGCAGTTTAACATCCATGTCTAGACAGCGACTGACTTTAATAAAGAGTGTTTGTGTGACCCGTGACCAAACCACAAACAGTTCCATCAGATTCTGTGACAAATGAATGTTGGCTGTCTGTCAGTGTCGATGATGCAGTTCCTGTCACTAAAGTCATTAAGTCCCATCATGCTACGTGATGTTTCCTGTGTGTGCGCCCGAGTTTGTGGGGGGGGAACGCTGACATTCACATCAGACAGAATTAATGTCACAAACATACGCAGTCACAAAGTGTTGAGCTCTGATCGTGGTTGGATCCACACAGACACGCAAGCTGTTAACACCAATCAGTAACAAAGGTTTATTAACATCATGCATGAACACTACAAACAGATTATGTTAGTACAAAAAAGTGAAATTATGAAAATAAAATAAACACACATGTCTTGGATTATATGTTTTCTAATAATACAAGAGGAACAAATAATAGATATGTATTTATAATATATGTCCCCTGTTATGCAAGTGACATGATTTCATCAATTTACAAGTTCAACTTAAATTAACACTAAAGTTTCAGACACTGTCTGTCACATGGAAAAAGGTGTTTTTGATCAGGACACTGGGAACCACCAGAGGGAGCCAAAGGAGGCAGTTCACTGGATTCAAACTCATCCATCCCATATCTGTCTCAGTAATATTACCATCGGGGGCTGCTTCTGGGGGTGGGGGGGCTATCCAAGCTATCATATAGCTAGAGGTGGAATAAAAACCAACCTCCAAATGGATCAGTTGTACCTGTTTTTGACATTTGCACAGATCATCCTCTATAGTGTGTGTTACACGACATAATTTTTAAAATCATTTTACAATACACATTCACCTAGACACTGGACAAGTGCATTACACTGTATTACATGATAATTTATTTTCATCATTTTTCATAATTTATATAATTAATTTTATACGGAAGTCTACTGGGAACACGGTTTTATATGATGCTGCATTTATTCATGGATTATTACTTAAAACTGTAGAAGTACTTTTTGCCAAGGGGGGGCAGAACAGCTCTGCAACAAGCTGCCAGACAAAACCTGACAAACAGACCGGATGATGTTCGGATAAACTGTGGAACCATTACAGCCATTTTTTATGTCTGTACTCCCTGCTGCTGTTAGTTGGTTTTATTAGTTACTTTAAAGCTGTGTAATACAAATATATGATTGTGTACAGTACATGCCGTACTCTGCACATTCTGCTGCTGTAACATGGAAATATGCCCACTGTGGGGCGAATAAACATTTATCTTATTTTCTGTCCCAATTTTGGTGGATCAGAAATTTATTGGAACAAAAAAAGAATGAAAAGGTTTTCGTTTTGTTGCCTAAAGCCTATACTACTGCTCGTTGGGGCAGTTCCAGTGTAGCCTTTAGTAAGAGGAACACAGGTTTGGGTAGCGCTGCCACCTCACAGCTAGAAAGTTGCAGACTAGCACCCCGGACGTGCCATGGCCATTCTGTGCGGAGTTCTCTTTCACAGCATTCTTTGTGTGTCTCACATTGGGAACGCCTTCAACGTGACCTCATCAGAGGCTCCTATTTCATTCCTACGGCAGGATTGGCTGGGACTGGGAAAAACCTCCTTCGCTACTAGCAGAAGCTCTATATACCTCTCTCTTGAGCCAGCTGTCTCTCCAGGACTTAGCTAAACTGTACAAAGGCGCGAGTGCAAACTCAGCCACCAGACGTTTCGTTCTCGATGAACAGCATCTTGAGAGATCTGCACATACTAGTCTGTCACCAAACAGTAGTCCGAGTCTCGCACTGTGGAAAGTAGCAATACTTTTTCCGGTTGCTCCAAGCAATTGGAAACACTACTCCCCGAGCCAACGGTAGCTACTCCGGTGGTTAACATTAAAATATAGAGCAGCAATACTCCCTTGTTATATTCTGGAAGTTTTTCTAGCCACACCAGGTTAGTTTTTAGTAGTGTGCCCCATCATAGCTGTACAGCTATTATACTGCTAGTTACAATGGCTACAGCAAACGCCCCCGCTAAGGCGGAGGAGAAGACACAGGCTTGAGCCTGTCCGTGTGGCAAAAGGATTTCTAGCCGGGACACCCACCTGTTGTGCGTAATGTGCCTCGGGCTGAAAAATACCCGAGCTGCCCTTGAGTCATTGGAGGAGTGCTCATATCGTAGACTGTTCTCCCTCAAGGTGCTCCGTCACCGTCTGGCTCGTCAGACGAATTTGTCCGGTGGTAACGCAGTTATAGCCGCAACCAAAGAGAAGGAGGATCTCCTCGACACCCCCATTACGCCTGAGCGTATTAAGGGGCTGCTGTCACATCGATGCAAAGGAGATGTGAGAAGAAGAAACGAGATGATGAAGCTCTAAAGCTGTGTCTGCCGAAAAACTCTCTGTCGCTCAGCGCCAAACATTTGTGCAGGCTGCAGCGGGACAATCTCCCAGCTTCAAAATCCCCAGGCTGCCTAAACCCCAGGTGGCTCCTCTGGCTCCACAGAGAACGCCAGCCCTGAAAGTTCCTTGGCAGAAAAAGCCATCGTCTCATGAAGGGGCACGACCTCCACAGCCAACTCCCACATCTACTCAGGTGGTGAGGAGAAAGAAACGCCTGGCCTGATAGCTGCACAGATGGTGGAGAGCAGAGCATGCCAGCTCCCCTCTCAGGCTCAACCTGTTAACGAGGCTCCGTTCCCGAGCCCGTTCAGATGGCCCGGTTCTGTTCGCCCACTGGCGACAGGATGTGTGGCCCATCCCATGTCCCCAAGAAGAGTCACAGAGACAGTGTTGAACAGGAGGAAGCCCACAGTGCACCTAAAGCACTTTTCAGCCCCCCGTCACTAAAAAACAGCCAGCTGGGCAGAATGCACAGACTCAGAATGGGTTATGAGAACATTAAGCAGAGGATACAGATTTCAGTTTGCTGTAACTCCCCCACAGTTCAAGGCCGTACTTGAGTCTCGGGCCGTTCACGAAGCCGCTTGCATCTTACGTGAAGAGATCTCTTCTCTGTTCGAGAAAAGAGCCATCAGAATAATCCCTCCCAAGGACAATCACAGCGGTTTCTATTCAAGATATTTCCTGGTCCCAAAGAAAGCGGGACGCAGCATGCTGGCAATTTTAGATCGCAGGGCTTTTTCCGTCTGAGAAAATACAGATTCCAAATGTTCACGTACACTTCTCTGCTGCGTTTTCTGGACCCGGGTGATTGGTTCACTTCAAGCACTTATTTTCACATCCCAATGTACCCGCCCCGCACAGGAAATATCTGATTTGCTTTTTAGGGGACATGTTACAAGTACCTAGTTCTCCCCTTTGGTCTCTCACTGAGCTCCAGAGTATTTGTGAAATGCAAGAAGGCGGCAGCAGACCACACACGGTTGCTTATGACACACTTGATAAATCTGGGTTTCTGGATAAATCTGGACAGGAGTGTTCTTCTCCCTTCTCAGACCATCTCCTTCATAGGTCTGTTTATAGATTCAGCCCAGGCCAGAGTGAGGCTGACTGGGGAGAGTCACACACTCAGAGACTGTTTAACCCTATTCCAAAGGGGGAACACTGTGTCCCTCAGGCTCTGCCACTGATTGCTGGGGCTGATGTCCTCAATGTTGGTAGTAGTTCCAATGGGTCGTTTGCACATGAATGGTGTACAGCATTGGGTGGCTTCTCACAGCCTGAGATTCTCAGTGACATGCACAGCTGCACTACGCCAATGAAGAGAAGTTTTCTCACTTTTCTCATTGAGATGGTTTTGTGCAGAAAAGTTGTTATAACAGGTTCCTCTCTGTCAGGTTGGGGGGGGGGGGTGTATTTGAGGGGAGAGCAGTGAATGGGACGTGGGACCCTCACATTCGCTCACCCCCTATAAATTACTTGGTATTGTGGGCAGTGCAGCTGGTACTGGAACATTTCCTGCCTTCTCTGGGGGGACACTATGCGTTGGTGTGAACATACAATACCATATTTGTGGTTTGTATTATTTTTAATACCATTATTTGTGGATCCCTTCGGTTGCACACACCGGCACACAAACTGATTGGAGCAGCAAATATTTTCCGATGCTGAAAGCCACCCATGTGCCAGGGTTGATGAACTGTGGAGCAGATCTGCTGTCCAGGGGAAATCCTATTTATGTGGATCCACCCAGATGTGGTGAACCTGGTGTGGCAGCGCTATGGTCAGCCATCTGTAGACCTTTTTGCCACGAGGGAGAATGCTCAGTCTCCTCTATTTTTCTCCCTTCACGACCAGGACGCACCTCTAGTAGTGGATGCACTGGCTCACCAGTGGCCTCATGTCCTTCTGTATTCTTTCCCTTAGTGGCTCTGATTTCTCCAACCCTGGCCAGGGTACGTCAGGAGCGCCTATATGTCTTTCTCAAAGACCCCTATTGGTGGTCAAAACACTGGCTGGCAGAGATAACTCAGCTCCTCTGCCAGCAACCTTGGCCCATACCAATTCGCAGAGACTTGTCTACCAGTGGCCTCTCCACTTGATGGGATCTTTTCACAGGGATTTCCATTCAGGAAAATTGTGCTGCAGCAAGTTGGGCCTCACAAAATACCTTTGACAGGTTTTATCGGCTTGACGTTACAGCCTCCTTGCTGGTCTATTTGGTGCTTAGTGTAGGGGCTCTCAGTGGTGCTCCCTGAATAACAGTGGCTCTCGAGTAACATCTATTACCAGCAATCTGGGATTCAGTATTTCCCAATGTGAGACACGAAACAAATGCTTTGAAAGCAATCCTGGCTGGAAGAGTGAAAGGGAGTATCTGATGAGGTCACGCTGAAGGCTTTCCCAATGTGACACTCACTTATGCTACTCAGAGAACCGTGGTTATGCAAATAATCCATAGCTTGTGTGTTGTCCAAAGACATGCCTGTTGGGTTAATTGGCGACTCTAAATGCCCGTAGGTGTGACTTGTTGTCTGTCTGTGTATGTCTCTTTATATTGGCCTTTGGATAGACTGTGGACCTGTCCGGGGCGGACCCTGCCTCTCACCCTACGATATGGACCTAATGATTACATGAATTTGAAATACTCAAACTTTAACCTAAAATACTGAAATGCAAGTGTACCGTTTCGTGCGGTTAGCAGACAGCACAGCAAAACGTGTGTTTTTTATGGATCTTTCTGATACCTGTTCCCACCTGTCCCTCTGTCTGTCTGGCTCCAGATGCCTGCACACATCCCACATTTCCACTGGCTGCACTTCCTGTTACACCGCCACTGACACCTGGCGGGGCATGGCTCTCCTCCGGCATGTCGATGTTCTCATTATATTGCTCACTGTTCTCAATAATGACCAGCTTGGCCTTCAGAGCGCCTGCAAACTCTCGACTCTGCTGACTGTCATCATGTGCTGCCTGGAAGCCCATGAAAATGGCTGTAATGGGCTCGCTAGTATCCAAGGTGCTGAGGATGGTGTACGGGGTGTCGTCTCTGCAGAGGGGAGAGGGTGTCTGGCTGTGGCTGTAAGAATAACGGTCGTTTTCATCACCACTGACATAGTAACTGAGCTGTTGTTGGTAGCCTGTTGCTACTTCCTGGTGACTGGGCCTGGGGAGACGACATCCAAGACTGACTTTACTATTGCTCCTGATGAATCCGTTGGTGTGGTGGCCGGCAGGACCCTCTTCCTGAAAACTGTCACAGTTTCTCATCAGACAAGACCCGTAGTGGCCATCTACCTGATAGATGCCGTACTGTCCCTCCCTCAGGTTATTGGGGTCGTCCTGTTTACTGTAGAGGCTCCTCCGATGACCACAGTGATGGTCACGCCATGTTTCCCTGCCACTTAACTTTTTCTCTGCTATGTCGTTGGTGAGGACGTGGGGAAGACGCGGTCCCGCCTGGGCACCAGGGTCCCGGCCCTCATCATGGGTACACAAATATTGACCCTCCCTGCTGGGATGCTGGTTATTGTTCGCTTGGCGATGAACTGTGGCCCTTCTCAGCAGCAGTTCCACCTCATAGGCTGACAGCTCAGAGAGGCAGCTCTGCTCACGTGACACCTAAAAGTAGAAATTGATCACAGAGATCACAGCTTAAGAAAATGAAAATGAAGCTTTACATGATTTATTCCATCTCAGTGCCGCGTCAGTGACAATGTACAGGATGTTTTATATCTAATAACTTCCTCCAATCCGCCCAAAAATCTGAATTGATCCTGTTTGGGCCATTAAACACATGAAACACACACCTGGGAACCTGCTCTGTTCTGTTAGGCTGTATCATGTAGAAGGTATGTTTGATTCTATTTTAACTCTCTCTCTCTAATTTTGTTTTTTCCAGAATCAACTACTGCCACTGCAACATTTCACCTTTCTGACTTACAAGGTTCCTGCTGTCTTAAACTCTTTTGATGAACATGCATTTCTGGAATGATTGGCCATGTAACTTAAACACGTTTACTTAATTGATTTTGCAGTTTGTAAAAAAACACACACTAAAACAAAAGTTCCAGTCAGTAATTGGTGATAATACCTCTGCTGCCTTCAGAGCATAAACACATTTGGTGCCATAATTGTGAATGTGCTGGGTGAACTCCCCAGGCGGAACCGCTGCAGTAGCAGGTAGTGTGTTCTGCTCCGTCTGCAGGTTGTTAGTCACGTTGGCGAACAGAGCTGAGACACAGAAATCAGACACACGGTGGCAGTTGATATTTTGACCGTATCGCAGCATGAGCAGTGTCTTCTGAAAGAGCCGTTCCATTAAAAGCTCAAATTAAAACAATTCATGCAGTCACCTGGAGCCATAGACAGCTTCCCCGCATAATCGGCGCATTGCTCTTTTACAAACAACAGAACTGGAGGACTATAATAACATAACAAATATATATATACAGTATATATATATATAATTCCAAAAATAAATATGGCCTCACTCTTTCTTGGTGTGTTTTGCTCAGTTTGATTATTGGCTGACAGGGGCGGTGGGATCAGCGCGGGGACCTGTGCAGGTTCTGTGGGACAGAAAGCTGTTACCGTGGACACATCTTTGGGTGGTTTATATCCAGAATGGGGTTACAACTTACCACGAACAAAGTTGAGCTGCACCTCCTGGAAAACAAATGCAAAGCAATAAGAGCGAGGTAACAAAAGTGCAAACACACAGCCGCTGCGTTTGCATACCTTAAGAACTTCGTCCGGACTTTTCTCTACAGCCCTCAGTCTGTTCAGAATGACACTTTCGTTGGTGGAAACCATGGACTCCTCTCGCTCCAGAGAAAGAATCTCCATCTCTGTCCTAACGAGTCAGAAGGAGGCAGAGCAGCTGAGAAAGAGGCCAAACAGGTTGGTCTAATAACTGACCCATTAATGACTGTGTGTGGGTGTGTTCTTTGTACTTGTGGATGTTGAGCTGCAGGGTTCTGGTCTGCTGCCGGTCGGACAAAAGGCTGTGCTGCTGTGCACTGTGGCATGCGGAGTCCTGTAGCAGCCACTGCTCTCGCCGAACTTTTTCCTGTTTACAAAGAACAGAAGAACAGACGGGGTGGTTGGCGTGACAGAGCATGGCCCATCTGTCCACGTGGATTAGCATGTAATTCATCTGCTCTTATTGCTGAGCGTCTATCGATGTATCCAAACAAATACTGTAAGTTGTAATAAACCTTTAGATATTGTAGCTTAAGCTTCTCTTGGTCCAGCTCGAGCTTCTTCAGTCGAATGTGTTCCTGAATGCGATGTTTCTCCTAGTAACGGTTACAAAACAATGAATTCATAGACAGGATTCAAGCCAAAATTGAACATTACGGGTTCACTGAGTAATGGAGGTATTTACAACAATACTTTTGATTTCTCCTTTCTACTAGAAAATATTGTACCGTGATGGCCTGGAACCTCTCCCTCAGTAGGCCGGACTCGTCCATGCTGGTGTGGTACAGACACAAAAGGAGGGAGAGAAAATGAGAGCAAAGGCGAGTCCAACCCCCCCAGGCTACTCGGACAGACGGTAATGACGGGCTGCACGGCCTAAAACCAGGAATTTGAACTGAGGAGCGATGTTTGTTGTGCTGACTGAATGCAGATCTTTCTAAAGTTCTATTCCCCCTTGGCTTCGTCCATCTCTTGCCTGCCCTGCTGCAACAGCTGCTCCACCAGTTTTCCCCAGCTTCAGGAGAGCTTATACCTCACTTTGGATAAACATTCATCCGTCCATGTGCTTATCCCGCTCAGATATGCGGTCGGCTGTGACCTATTCCAGCTGTCACTGGGCGAGAGGAGACGGAATGGCATTTAAACAAACGCTAATTAAGGTTGGGTGAGATTTAATCTGATTCATTTTTTTATTATTTGTTTGAATAATATGAAAAATGCCTCAGTCAAAGAAGTTTCAGCATTATGTAACACCCACTACTCTGGAATTACAAAAGTCAGATCAGCTGTTCAGTACTAACCCTTATTGTGTTTTGGGGGACCTGTAAAAAACGTCCCGAGCCAGACTCGATACTGGGACAACGGTATTCCCGATTCCGGGCCAGGTTCCCGCAGATCGCAGCTGGCCTTGCCCCACAAAAAACACAAACCGGTATAACACGCTAGCCACAAAATATTCCCCTTCATCAAGTTAAGAACAGCACAGTTTTTTAACATGACAATATTTTTTCTGTATGAACCAAATAGTTGGAATCCAATAAAAACCCTCCTGTATTACAGTCATTAATTCCTCTGTTATTTTAGCTTCGCAAAGTCAAACGTTTCCCACCGGCTGCATATATACAGATGATGGCACATATCTAGAGGGGTGGACTCGCTTCCATTTCCACTAGTGCCACTCAAAACCAGGTGCCTGGTGTCGGACACGCACAGATTTCATATCAGAATTGGCTGATCCAGTTTTACCTACAGGTCTCTGCCGAACAGTGTGGCTCCGGTCAGCGAACCCGTCCCTCCCCATGTGTTCCGCCTGTCAGCGCGACACGGGGGGGAGCTGAGCGGAGCCTGTGTCCGCGCAGTTAATCTGCTCACGACGCAGTTAATCCGTGGAGGCCATCTGCCGCCCGTCTGCGTCACTCAGCGCAGGAGCGGTTCGGGCTCTGGACACTTCCGGGCTTCCCTTGGCTCACTTCACGTTTACGAACCGCAGGATGTCGCGGTGTGGCCTCGTCCTACTTCCTCTCCGCACGACACCCGCGCCTCTGCTTCGTGAGCACGAGACCACCCGCGGGCAGGTGTGGGTGGGCGGGGCTCTTTCCGTACAGCTGATTGACGTTTGTCTGTCAGCCAATAGCGCTACGGTCCGTGTGCAAACAATGTTTCCATGTTAAAAACACGTGCACACAAAATAAAAAACATTTAATTAAGAAAAATAATGTGAATAGAATGTACAAGATATACATGCATATATCAAACAAGCCAGTCAGACCCTGAACTACTTCTTCCACTTGTGCTGAGTTTTTCTACACAAACACAGTAAAGTTTCATAATGTTTTTATTAGATCTCACCGATGCTCATGTCTTAGTTACCACCTAAAGCTGTCAGAGCTTAAAACAAGCGCGGTTCTGCCAGGACAAATCAAAATGATCATAATTCCATCATACTCATGATTGGCTATCGTTAGGATGATAATGATGATTATTATTTTAAATGACATCTTTACAAATATCAAACATATTCATATGTATAAATATTTTGTACTTTTTCGGTGCACTGCCTCAATGTCACTCATTTGAATTTTTATTTTTATAATTAAACAACAAATAATTTAACTGGAAACAAGGTGTAGACTAGTCAGTCTTTGAGTTACTGTTTGATACTTTGTAATAAAACATTTATGTAATTTAGATGATTAGAGTTTGGCCACCTACCAACAAAAATCACAGTGATGGTTGATGATGACAATCCAGTCACAGCTGTCATAAAGCTGCTTTAGTCTTTAACTGTGCGCAGGCCAATGCTTGTCTGTTTTGTCCTGTCCAGAAAAATGCCAGTAATTTTATTCAACAAATGAACTGACAAGGAGCTATTTGTTGTAAACGAAGAAATCAAGCGTTATGCATTCAGAATGATGTACAGTCATTGCAGATTTGATATTGCTGCAGGTTATTATGGTGGTTATGGTTATTATGGCAGGTTATAATATCATTTACGTTTTGTTTCAACTTTCGTCCCATCCAGGTTAGGCACATCTTTTTCAATTCAACTTTATTTATATAACCCCAATTCGCAACAAAGCCATCTGGAGGCACATGCAACCGGACCAAGATTACAGCTGCAACCTCATTTTTAAAGGCCACACACTTCACAAGGAAGCGAATGTGTGTTAAGAACGCAGACAGGTTGCAAAGGAGCCTTTCACAGTGGGTTTACAATGTCCTTAAATTCACGTCATGAAAATATGTTGTTCAGTTTGATTTCTGATATTCATTTATTTCAGGTGGCTAAAGCAGAAAATATATAGACTTTCTTCCTCATTTCTGTCTCTACGTTAGGAATCGACAGCAGACATAAAATGACTAGAAGATATGAGAGTTTTTTTTTTAGTGTGGCACCTTGAATAAAGACGATGACCAGCCACCTCTGGACAGTTGGAGTACAAGGTGCAATGATGCATGATTTTTACAGTCTTAGCATATTTTAATGTGCTGCCACAAACTGAAAGTATTCACACTAAAGTAGAAGCTCAGCTTGTTTCAGCTTTTTAACATGGCATTTAAAAAAACATTAAAACAAGGAGCAACATCATTTTTTAATTCTTGGGCAGTTACAAAATCTGTAGGTTTCGTAAAATGCAATTCATTAGATTACAGTAAATGTATTCACAGGATATACATGGAGAAGACGAGCGGCCAAGCCTGGTGTGAGGCCTGGTGTTACCACAAAGTCACGGAGAACCGACTTTTCACAACCAGCTCTGTTTTTGTTTAATGGTAATTCACCGAAACTCAAACATCCTCAGCAGAAAAGACAAGGACAAAAGACAATACATCACTCCACAGTTTCAAATGTGATCTTGGCTAAGTAATTAATTTCAACACCTTAAACATTTAATAGTTTATGCATCATAATAGTATACGAAGAAATCCGTCTCACACACACACAATATTTAAATATGTACAAATGATACTGTTAAACCCCCACGAGCAAAATCATTTAACTGTGTCTGGGATACGACATCACATTTAATTTGATTTCTGGCCCCTATCGATGCAGTGGCATGTACTAAATCAGGAGGATGAGTATTAAGTGAGAAAAAAACCTCAACACAAATATAAAAAAAATAATCTCTCTGTGTCTTTGAAGCAGTAGGACAGTAATGCAGTAAATTCTACCTGAAAACACATCACATAAGAGAAACACTCTGCAAGTGGAAAGGTTCTGTGACATTTTTCTTTGCCCTCAATCTTAATCAGTGTTTCATTTTTCTGTAGGTGCAAATATTAACTCTGATTTGATAAGTTGATGGTTCTGCTTAAATTTCCTCCACTGTTGGCCTATGGATTACTATGACTATATTCTATGATATAAACAATGAACCAGGAGGGGATTTTACTGACTGCCATGTCCAACATGAAGACAAAATGTCTGTTGATTTCCTATTCATAGTACATGTATTTCCATTTATAATATAGCATCAAACGAGCAAATGAATAAAATTACTGTAGCATTGAAATAGTTTTACCTTGTTTGCTTGTTTCTGTTACAATTTTAACTGCACCTGTCAGATTTCCCTCAGGGAGAACAATGTCATGTTTTTATCAAGTGTCATAAGTATGAACACAGATAGAGGTTGTTGTTTGTTTGCGATAATAATTCCAATCCAGACAAGTTGACCGATCAACAACAGCAGCGTAAAAAAAAACAATTAAAATTGGTTTATGAAAGACAAGGGTCAAAGTGGGACGTGAATGAGGTGTGGTGTGGTGAAGTGGCTCATAGTCATGTGACTTCTGTGACAGGTCCTGGGCCCTGGAGAACCAAGAAAACAAAGCAGTTCGGGTCAAAAGCATTCCAGAATTGTTCTTTTGTTTGCAGGCTGTCTCTGAAAATTGTTTCGAAAAGTTTTCACGAAGCTCTCGTACAAAGGTTTTAATGTTTGGTATGTACACTATCAATATGTCTAACTGATCAATATGTAAATACAACAATGTGGTTGTTTGCCACCACAAACCAATCAGGTTGCACTTTACACACGTGCACGTCCTGTTTGGCAACTTGTGGCTAAGTTTAGGATGTTCCCTCAAGCCATTCCTGACATCACCTTTACAAGATTGGGACAGACACGAGGTCATAGTGATCTAATCAGTTCATCCTTGAGTCCAGATGGACATTAAGCCAGATTTGAAGAAGTTATCATAATCAAAACAATGGTATGGAGTTAGACAAAGCGACAAAGGGACAGATGGACTGGCGTACAAATACACTGCATGACACCTTTCTTTTGGTTGGTCCCATGAACTTTTACATGGGAAATTAAAGTAAAACTCAACATCTATATATTGGACTGTAATGTGAAGTATGGAGTGTGTGTTTTACCTGGGTGACCATGTATTTGCTGCAGGTTTCCATGGTGTGATTGATACGAGGAGAAACCTCATCAGTGTCAGCTGTGCCTGTGTCCGAGGGACTCGGAGAAATCACAGCTCTCTTTCTGAAATACTGAACCACAAACACCACCTGCAGAGAGAGAAGGACGAACAGACTCTGACTACGACCACATTCAGCCAGTCGTTTGAATTATATTATATGGTTACACAGACAGTGCCCCGACGTCTATAGGTTTATTGAAGATGTCATGTTCTACAAATATTCTGCCTCAACCGAAAGAAAGCTTAAAGAAATCATTTAAAGTTCCTAAATTTCACTGGCGACTCCACATTACTGAGGTTTTTTTACAGAGATACGTGAAGCTGCACATTTTTATCTTTTGGTTGTTATTTCTTCTTTTTTTGTGCAATGACCTACATTCTTGCTTTAACCAAGACTGCCATGCATGAATTGTCATAGACACACACACATAAGAACTGAGACCTGTATCCTGCAGCAAATTAGTCCATTACATGCGTTTGGACTTGATGATCCGGAGCTGCAGGGCGATCTGAATAGCTGAAAAGAGTCTTTGAGATTCTCTTTTTTTTCCAAACTGTAAAAAAGAAAACATGCCTTAAATAAAAAAGCAAGAATTGCTGATTCTTCTTTTTCGTTTTAACTGCTGCAGGAAAACAGACTCATCTTTTCTCTGTCTTTATAAAACAGCTTCTATAGGAGAAGAAAGCAAGTGAAAAATCAGCTTCCTTTAATAATCAGACCTATATCTTGACCAATTATTTTACCTGAATGTTGAATGCACACAAATAAGTTATTCTTTGTGGTGAATTGAATCTGTTATTGGTCCCTGCACTAACTTTAAATTGTCTAGATAATTAGTGTCAGTACGTAATTGTAACATGTATAACAGGAGAGGGATGAAGCTTTTGTTTCTACGAGTTAAGGCTTTTTTCGCAATACAGCAATTTATATTGTTTAAAAATTGTAAATGGATGTGTATATGTTTCTATAGGCTTGCTCGTATTACGAGACGATGGGGCCAAAACTGATTGAAGGCCCCTGACCCCCCATGCTCTGATCTTGTATTACATGCTACACCACATTTTTGAGGTGAAACTAAACAGGTGAAATTGTATTATAATAGAACATTGATTGGTTGTAGTGTGCAAATCAAGTATAAAAAAGTCTTTACTCCAAATCAAATTCATTTATCATTTCTCGGTTTACAATATTTAAGACTACACCTCATGTGAAAAAGTTTTGGAAGTACCTCACAGAATGTTTCTATTTTTACTGTGTCAACGTTTCACGGCACAAAAGGAATCCCTAGACTGAGCGAGGCCACTGTTTAATTTATGGTTTTTTAATGTATGTTTTACTGTTTAATTTATGTCTGGTTTATGTTGTTTATGTCTCATTGCTTGACCTTTTTTTTGCCTCATGCGTCACTCTGTTGTTACTTTGCATATTTCAACTGAGCTTCAATAAGGAACCTTTAACATTCACATTCAGGCCCGGGGGCCCCTCTAACAGGCTCCCAGGCCTGTACCTGTAGTGACAGGTCAGCAGGTAGCTGCTCCATGTGCCGGGCGGCTCAGTGGGTGATTATCACGCAGCATTAGGCTGCAAAGCTGCACATGGCTTTACTTACATTTCGGTATAAAAACGAATAAGAAGCTAAGGGTCTGGGCATAACTCAGATCACAACAGTTAAAATACAAAAACAACAGTGACATAAAGTAACTCGAGTACCATTGTCAAATTGGACACAAAGTGGCATTGTAAAGTCCTTTGTTTTGTCCCCAGGGCACCTCCGCCAAAACGGTCAGAGCTACGTCACAGTGACATGTTTCCCACACAGGCCTGGTGGTGAGCCAGGCCTGAGCCTGACTCGCCTTTCAGCGGCTTGGTAACCCGCTACATGTCTGCTGTTCATTAGATAAACACAAACTGACCAGAAAGGCAGCACTGAGTCCTCCGATGGCTTGTCCGGCTATAACGTCGCTCCAGTGGTTTCGGTACTCGGCCACTCTATTGACGCCGGTCAGCACAGCCAGACTGACTAGGGAGAAACTGAGGAGGGGGCCTGTCAGTCGACCTCCAGAGGACCCGATGCAGGACATGGCGTACATCTGCAAAGACAGGTTCTTTTACGGTACCTCTACGACACTGTGAAACCATTTCTACCAACTGTTCCTTTGAAGGGAACCACTCACTGCCAGATAAACAGCTGTATACAGACTCAGTGCAGCCTCTTTGCACGGGAACGTCTTCCTCGCTCTCAAGACGTCGTCAGGGTCACCAGTGCAGACGTCTGATTGGCTGACAAAGTGCGCCATGTCCTGGCAGCTGAGGGCTGTGTAATTAGGCTGGCACACAGACAGGAAGTAAGGAGCCAAACTTCCTGTGACCAGCTGGCCAGCATTGACAAAGATGTCGGTTGCGAAGAGGCCGAAGACATACACGCCTGCAGAGAAGCAGATAATGGGTGACGGTTCGTAAGCGATCTAATGCTAAAAAGACGCCCGAGGTTCACCACCAGCCGGTTCACGTAAGTTAAGTAAAATTTCTGTTTTGTGTGTGTGTATTTAACTGCACTTCCATTACCTAAAAAACGAAAGGTCCTGCGCACCATGGGGTTCACATAGCAGCAGTCACCCATGACAACAATCTTCTCTTGGTCGTAAAGGTTGTTGGAGTTGTAGTGAAGGAGAAAGATAACTACCTCTACACCTGAAATCTGCAAAACACAAGGAAAAAGAAGAAGCAAATGACGAGTTGACTGTGAACACTCGCATCCATCCATCACCAAGCAGGAGGCAGAGGAGTGACACTGTGGAGACATCACCACGAGACTCCACGTCCACTCGACCTTTAGATTTGAATTGTTTCAGACATGCTTAGTTTATCATAACCAGAACAGTAGTCTGTTCTGCACGGAGTTGCCCTACTGGAAATCTGCAGGTTTCACTGTCAGTCGGTCTTTTGGTAAGCAAGACCAATCAGACCAAGCTGGATATTGACAGGCTTCTCCTGCTTTTCTCTAATGATGCTTAAATCTGGTCTTAATGCCGTTTGTGTCTAAAAGGATGTGTGCTTTCACACACTTGGCGATTTCTGAGAGCTGTTCATGGGAAAACAACACACAAGGGGAATTCAAACTGTACCAAAACCTACTAATTGAACAGAAACAGTTGAAATTCTCTGACTGATTCTCTGACAGTTTTATTAAAATGTGCCACTGTTGCCAGTGATGTTTAATTATTCCAAGTCACATGGGGCTTCCACAGCACCTCACTACATTAAGTTTTGGAGCATGTTACAAGCAAAAAGACATTTTAAAAAACGTACATAGTGTGTCTTCACGCATTACGCCTTTAAAAAGACTGGATGTCTCCGTATATCCTGTCTTACAGTGGGGACACCCTAGTTTTCGACAGCCAAGGTCGTGTTCGGTCCTGCCTCCACCCTCTTCTAAAATGGTGTCTCCTGGCTCCTCTGGTCTAGGTAATCAGCAGTGGGTGGGGCAGGGACATTTGCAAAGCTGAACGGGGACTCTGGGGGACCTGCAATGAGCACCACTGCTCTACTCTAACACTGTTGTCCTAATCATCTGAAAGTAGTGAAGTGCTGTCAGACTCAGACTTACCAGTACAACAGGCAGGCCACCCACCACAGAGTACAGAATGACAGGCTGGATGCGGCTGTTCTGTTCAGGCCCGGGATCGGGTTTGGTTAAAGCTGGGTCTCTGCAGATGAAGCCCTGCTCTGCTGGACTGAAGGTGTCCGTGAACTCACAATAATAAACCAGCATCACTGTACCTGCCAAAATCACCACCTGAAAGTACAGCATGCTGACAGCAGTCTGCCGCTATAATGTCCAGCAAATCGTTGGCGACGAGGAGTTTGGCATACCCTTCACCACAGCTGTTTGAAATCCAAAGACGCCTTCCTACATGCCTTGTAGAATAGTTCAGTGATGGAGATGATGTCGAGTATCTGCCCCTCAGAGTCATTGTGCTGCGCTTTCAGGAGCTGGAAAAGCTTTTCTTTCCACTCCCGTGAATGTCCTGAATCATCCGAGGCAAGGAATTTCTTCTGTTTCACTGAACAAGCTCTAAAGAGCCCCTCGCAGTCTGCTGCACACAGACTCCAATCAAAGCGCAGTGTTTTACATTTACTATTCAAGTAACTAACTTATTCCACCTATTGTAAAGGTTAAAACCAGGGCAAACTGTGATTATCGAGGGGTGGGATCAGAAATGTCATACAATACTTTTTTTTCCCCCCCAATTACATCTTACAGTCATCATCCACAGTTGTTAATACCATCTAAAGATGAAGGTGAAGGATCGAAACCTTGGTCACACTGCTGTCAGTCAGTAACATTATTCTGTGGAAGAAAAGTCAACTTAGGAAAGAAAAACTTCACAAATGCATGCTGAGCACCTGCACATTCACATATATATATTTGAGTGAGCTGTGACTCCTCCTGCGGTAAGCGTATTCTGTCACTTCCTGTTTCTTCAGACTGTTGTGGTCTCTGCCGAAAGATTGTTCCCTGGTTAATCGTAGCTCTTGTTTTCTAAATTAGTGATTTCTCTGTATATAAACTATCACTTTGGATGTGAGATTTGTTTTACCTGCTCTCCAGAAATAATTAAACAAACTAGCTAACACTAACTAAACTTAATTGATCTAGCTTCGTTAGCCTAGCAGCTAGCCTAGCAAACGATGTGGGCTACATAGACAATTGGAAAAGTTTTTGGGGAAAACCTAGGCTTATTAGGAGAGACAGCATCCATCCTACTTTGGATGGTGCCTCTGTCTTATCTAAAAATATGGCTGATTTTATTAGACAACCAAAAGATTGACAGTCCAGAGTTGAGCCTAGGACACAGAGATCCAGTCCTACACGCCTCTCTGCAGTATCCTTACCGCCGCCACCCCCACACAACTCCCACAGTCCTACAGAGACTGTGTCTGTTCCCCGATTAACTAAATTTTACAAATGAAAAATCATCACAAGAGGAGTTAATCATAACAACTTAATACAAGTCGGGACTGCTCCTCTTACTGAACAAAAACTGAAGTGATTGTTCCCGCTAAGTCGTCCAGAAATCTGGGGGTCATCATTGACGATCAACTGAGCTTCACGGAACACATCACCTCAGTCTCTAGGTTGTGTAGATTTGCCCTCTACAACATCAACAAGATCAGACCCAACCTCTCTAAGTAAACAACTCAACTCATCGTGCAGGCATTTGTCATATCTCGTCTTGATTACTGCAACGCAGTGTTGATGGGGTTACCGGCATGCACGACCAAACCCCTGCAGATGATCCAAAATGCAGCAGCACGCCTTATCTTTAACCAGTCAAAAAGGACTCATGTCACCCCTCTCTTCAGATCTCTGCACTGACTTCCTGTAGCTGTGAGGATTAAGTTCAAAGCTCTGTCTCTTGCCCACAGAGTGGTCAACTCAACAGCTCCGGCTTACTTAAACTCGTTCATTCAGGTCTACAACCCCTCCTGTCTGCTGTGCTCGGCCAGCGAACAACGTCTGGTAGTCCCAGCACCACACAGAAGACACCAAGAAAAACTGTTCAGCTCAGTAATCCCACGGTGGTGGAATGAGCTGCCAAACTCTGTGCGACCTCACTCACTACATTTAAAACACTGCTGAAAACAGAACTCTTCCGTTTCTTCCTTTAAAAAGAAAAAAAACAACCTTCCTGCTTTTTCTTTTTTCTGTACTTGCATCTCTTGAAACAACTTCTTTGATAGCACTTTGCTTTGATGTTTTTCTCCTTAACTTAGATTTTATAGCTTGCCTGTTCCTCACTTGTAAGTCGCTTTGGATAAAAGCTTCTGCCAAATGTAAGTGTAAATGTAAAAACCTGAAACAATTAAATGTGGATTATTAAATATCAGATCTCTCTCATCTAAATCTCTGTTAGTAAATTACTTGATAAGTGATCATCAATTCAATTTATTTTGTCTCACTGAAACTTGGTTGCAGCAGGAAGAATATGTTAGTTTAAATGAGTCGACCCCCCCAAGTCATATTAACTATCATGTTCCTTGAAGCTCAGGCTGAGGTGGAGGAGAAGCAGCAATCTACCACTCAAGCTTACCAATAAACCCTAGACCTAAACATAGTTATAACTCATTTGAGAGTCTTACTCTGAGCCTGGAAAACTCAAAATCCTCTTCACAAAAAGTAGAAAGGAAGTGGCATTCCACTCATTCACAAGAATCACGCTTAGCCTGGAAAAAGAGTTTATACCGTAAAACCAGAACAGCATTTTATTCATCACTTATAGAGGAAAATAAGAACAACCCCCGATTTCTTTTCAGCACTGTAGCCAGGCTGACTAAGAGCCATAGTTCAGTTGAGACTAGTATTCCCTCAACGCTATGTAGCAATGACTTCATAAAATAAAATTCACCAGACCCTCCCCACAAATACAACAGAATTAGAATCATCAGTAAGTCCTCAGTCCCTTTTGGACTGCTTTGTGCCCATAGACCTTGCTGAGTTAACTTCAACTATTATGGCATCTAAACCAACAACATGTCTGCTAGACCCTATTCCAGTTAGACTGCTCAAAGATGCTCTACCCTTATTAGACACGTTCGTATTAGATATCATTAATCTATCCTTACAAACAGGATATGTACCAAAGGCCTATAAGGTAGCTGTAATCAAACCTCTACTTAAAAAAAACTAGTCTGGATCCAGATGTCTTAGCCAATTACAGACCAATATCCAATCTCCCCTTTATTTCTAAAATACTTGAAAAAGTAGCTGCAAAGCAATTATGGGACCACCTGCGCAGAAACGATTTGTTTGAAGAATTTCAGTCAGGATTTAAGGTTTAAGGTTTAAGGTAATCTTTATTGATCCCACAAGGGGGAAATTTACATGTTACACAGCTCCCAGATGTACAAAGCAACAAGAAAGTGCAAGTAATGTGCAAAAAATTAAATTCAAATCAATTTACAAATATACAATGTATAACTACTACAGAATATGTACAATATTTGAAGGTCAAGTAGGTTAGACTGTGGAGTTATAAAAAACTAACCACGGTGGGAATGAAAGACCTCCACTGTCTGGTGCAGCGGGTGACAGGTGTTGTCCATGATGGATGTCAGCTTGGCCAACATCCTCCTCTCACCCACCTCCTCCACAGAGTCCAGCGGGCAGCCCAGGACAGAGCTGGCTCTCCTGACCAGCTTGTTCAGTCTGTTCCTGTCCTGGTCGGTGCTGCCTGAACCCCAGCAGACCACAGCGTAGTGCAGAGCTGAAGCCACCACAGAGTCATAAAATGTCGCTGAAGGACCTCAGTCTCCTCAGAAGATGGAGGCGACTTTGACCCTTATTGTACAAGGCATCAGTGTTGTCAGGCCAGTCCAGTTTATGGTTGAGGTGAACACCCAGGTACTTAAAGCTGTCCACCCTCTCAATGTCCGAGCCCTGGATGTTCACCGGTGTGAATGCTAGTGTCTTTCTCCGGAAGTTAATCACCATCTCCTTGTCTTAATGGTGTTTAAGCACAGGTGATTGCTTTCAAACCAGTCCACAAAGTCCATGATCACTGACCTGTACTTCAGCTCATTCCCATCTGATATACAACCAACTATGGCTGAATCATCAGAGAATTTCTGAAGATGACAACTGCTAGTGTTGTAGGTGAAGTCTGAGGTGTACAGAGTGAAGAGGACCGGTGAGAGTTCCGTACCCTGAGGAGCTGCAGACCAGCACCTCAGACACACAGTTCCACAGCCGCCCATACTCTTGCCTGTTGGTGAGGTAATCTGTTGTCCATGCAGTCAGTTGTCTATCCACTCCTGCCCCTTCCAGCTTCCCTCACAGTAGTGCCGGTTGAATGGTATTAAACGTGCTGGAGAAGTCAAAAAACATGACGGGTTCTGGCAGCTTCCAGGTGAGTCTGTGCCCAGTGAAGCAGGTAGATGACAGCGTCCTCCACCCCAATGTTTGGCCTGTAGGCAAACTGCAGAGGGTCTCGCACTGTGCCCACCACGGAGCGAAGGTGCCTGAGGACGAGCCTCTCCATGGTCTTCATCAGGTGGGAGGTCAAGGCTACAGGTCTCTAGTGGTTTGGCTGCTTCGCGTGAGTTACCTTGGGAAGTGCAACCACACACGAAGTCTTCCACAAAACGTATTCTCCGGACTGAGGCTCAGGTTGAAGATGTATGTGACCACCTCACAGAACTGGTCAGCTCAGTTCCTCAGCAGTCTGGTGCTGACCTCATCCAGTCCTGCAGCCTTCCTGACTTTCAGGCATCCCAGCTCTCCCCTCACTTAACTTGATGTTTACATTTCATTTCATCATTTGGCAGATGCTTTTATCCAAAAAGACTTACAGAGTAAGATCGAACCACTGACCTTCGGTCCATGGACAACTTGTCTTACTAACTAAGCTACAGCCACCCTGTGATGTTAGGGTTAGGGGGGAGGAAGCGGGGCTGGTTGTGGAGTGGTGTGAAGACAGGGGGGTGGGGAGAGGTGGAGGAGATCGGAGGATGGTGGTCACAGCTGCCGGACTGTAGATGTGTGAGGAGGGGGCTGGGGCTGGAGTCAAATCTGTTGAAAAAAGGGGTAAATTGTTGGCCCAGACTTGATCTTAATCAGCTGACCCCCTGACTGTGGCCTGAGATGGTCTTCAGGCCCCTCCACACACCTCTTGCGGTGTTATTCTCCAGCCGCTCCTCTAGCTTCTTCTTGTATCTGTCCTTGGCCTCTCTAATCTTGTACTTGAGTTCACGCTGAGGGGGATGGAGGTGTATGCGTCCTTCACATTAGCATACAATAAGTCCAGCGTCTTGTTGTTCCTGGTGCGGCACTTCACGTACTGGGTGATTGTCGGGAGAGTGGAAGACAGTGAAGCTGATTAAAGTCCCTGCTGAGGAGGAGCAGAGCCTGCGGGTGTCGCGTCTGCAGACGAGTTACTGCGCCGTGCAGCAGCTCACACGTAGCGGCTGCGTCGGCCGAGGGAGGTACGTTAAACACAATAACATATGAAAAATGCCTCGGGATCTAATAAGGCCGAACGCCAACAGTGACAAACTCAATGTCCTTAGTGCAGAGCTGTTCTTTCACACAGACATGCTTGGGGTTGCACCATCTTTCGTTAATAAACAGCGCCAGTCCTCCGCCTTTTCTCTTACCGCTCTCCTTTCGTCCCTTGTCCCCGCGAACCAGTTTAAACCACCCAGGGCAACCACAGAGTCCGGTGTCGTGTCGCTCAGCCACATCTCCATAAAACACATGAGGCTGCTCTCATTGTAGTCCCGCTGCAGCTGGGTCAGCGCCGTGAGCTCGTCCAGTTTGTTGGAGAGGGAACGGACGTTTCCCATGATGACGGATGGCAGACATGGTCTGCATCTCTGCTTCCTCTCCTGGAGCCTTCGTCCTGCTCTGCAGCCTCTCCTTCTCCTCCGTAACTCCGGCGGAATCTCCGGCTTGTCGGTGTGGCGAGGCACAGTGTCACGTAGCGCTAACAGCTGCTCTCACGTGTAAACAATGGAGCCATGTGCGAAGCTGAGCGGATCTCCAGACACGCTCCAAAAAGTTCCAAAATCAATAAAATACTAAACACTGCAGTAATAAAGTTGGTCTCCCTAAGAGCGCCTTTGCAGCAGGATTTGACCACCTTGAAGAAAACCTGCAAGACAGGCCAATAAACAATAGAAAATAAAAGAAAATGAAAAACAGAGGAAGGAGCTACTGTAACAGGCAGCTGGTCAGGCAGCGCCATCTTGGATATTTACAGTTCATCATAGCACAGAAACCGCACTGATTAAAGTCACCAACGATCTTCTTCTGGCTTCAGATAATGGACTTGTCTCTATACTAGTTCTGTTAGATCTTATTGCTGCATTTGACACCAATGATCACAGAATATTATTACAGAGACTAGAACATGTAATTGGAATGAAAGGAACAGCACTAAACTGGTTCCATAATAACAATTTGTTCATGTTAATGATGAATCTTCCACATACACAAGTCTTCCACAAGGCTCTGCTTTAGGACCAATACTCTATGTCTTCCCTTGGCAACATTATTAGAAAACACTCTGTAAATTTTCACTGCTACACTGATGACACGCAGTTATATCTATCTATGAAACCTGATGAAACAAATCAATTAATCAAACTACAAGCATGTTTAAAAGACATAAGGGACTGTATGACGTATAATTTCCTTCTTCTAAACTCAGATAAAACTGAAGTTATTGTATTTGGGCCTAAAAGTCTCAGAAACATGTTTTCTAACCATATCCCTACTTTAGATGACATAACTCTGGCCCCCAGTAGTACTGCAAGGAATCTCTGAGTCATTTATGACCAGGATTTGTCATTTAGCTCAAACATAAAACAAATCTCTAGAACAGCCTTCTTCCACCTAAGAAACATTGCCAAAATTAGTCCAGTCCAGATTCGGGAAGCAGACACCCTCCGTATTTTTAAGACTAGGCTCAAAACCTTCCTCTTTGATAAAGCTTATAGTTGGTTATAGTCATGCTGCTATAGGCTTAGACTGCTGGGGGACTCTGCACTGAGCCACTTCCTCTTCTCTTCATTCTCTCCTCTCACCCCACATCTATAATGTCACCACTGTATGACATTAACTCTGTATCTTCTTTGTCCTGTAGTTATCTTTCTCCCTCTCTGTCTCCCTCTCTCTGTCCCTGTCTTCAGGTGTCCCTGGATATGGCGCTGTTTGTCCTCCAGTGTGCAGCTACTGGTCCTACTAACCTGCTCAATGTTTTGTTTTTGCTTTTGTTGCTCTGTTCTTTTCTCTCTCCACTTTCCACTCAGCCCAACTGGTCAAGGCAGATGTCCATCCACCCTGAGCCTGGTTCTGCTGGAGGTTTCTTCTGTTAAAGGGAGTTTTTCCTCTCCACTGTTGCCTATGGCTGCTCAAGGGGGATTTGTTGGGTTTTCTCTACATGTTTGTATAGTCTTGACTTTATTATGTAAAGTGCCTTGAGATCACCTTGTTGTAAATTGGTGACATAAATAAAGTTGAATTGAATATAAATATTTTTTCTCTCTCTTTCAGCCACATGTCTGTTATAGAATGTCAGTATTAGGAGCAATTAGCACAGTAAGTACTCAGCAGCGACAGGGAGAACATCAGCGTCACAGCAGGTGGTCTTCGGGAGAGCCCGACTTCCATAAACGCTGCTGCCCTCCAGTGGTGAGAACGTCCGACACGTCCTGCTGAGAGCACTGCATTCAAATATCACAGATTAAACACATTAAAGCATCACGTTAACCCCAGAGAGGTTACAGGTTTTAATAGAGCGCATCATGGGAGATGTGTGTGTGTGTGTGTGTGTGTGTGTACCCACCCATACACGAATAAGCTTTAAGGCTGCATCAGCAGGAAAATGTTGATTGGTGACTTTAAACATAAGGACACAAAAACATGTTACAGAGAACTTAATTGTTCTCTAGAAGATCCGTTTAGTTTCTCTCCAGAAACCCAGTGGTTAGGCGAGCGTGCAAGTACTGGTATGAAAAAGTACTTCACAGCAGGTAGTAGTCGCACTTTGTGTACTATTTAATTATGTAATTGCTCTAAAATACCGAGCAATGGAAGCTGGAGCTGGAATTGTTGCCAAAAAAAGACATGACGACGGACAAATTAGTTTTTAAATTATATTTTAATAGAAATTCTAAACTGAAGGAAACATTTTTTGTATGACATAATTAATAATAAGTTGACCCTAGCAGCTTTGTCCGTGATAGGACGCTTTAGAAAGTGGCTGTCTCGTGGTGACACACTTTGCAAAAAGTCTGATGAATGATGATATGAATAATAATGATGATCAGTTTGACACACTGAGCTTGTCAGCACACGTGCAGAACTCCCACTTCACGTAAAAAGATTCAAACAGTCGTCCAGATCTTGCAGGCTGCTGGAGCTGTCGTCATGACAACACTCAGCCTGAGGCTGACCTCTTCTCCGCCTTCCTTTATACACACTTTGTTTGTCCTTCCTCTCGGTTTCTGTGTCCAGTGAGTCAGAGGGATCTTGTGGTTCCTGTGATGTGGGAGGACCTTTCTGTAGTGTTGCAACAGTCAGAGCTGACTGGAGATTCTGGTAGAACCTGGGGAAGAACCACAAACAAACTTTAAAAAAAAAAAAAAAAAAAAAAGTCTGTCTGGGTTGAATTTTAATTTTTGACAATTTTAACCGACTGACCTTTGGATCCGTCTGAGGTTCTCCTCCATCTTCTGATTGGCTACCTGAGTCAGGAAATGGATGTACTCGTGTCCAACTAGGAGCTTTCCTTTGTGAGTGAGAGGAACCTCCAAGCCATGTGTGCTACGAACCGCCTACAGGGACAAAACAACAGGAAGTCTGTTACACCTGTTACTCAACATGTGCGAGTAAAACTTTGACATTTGTCCATTCGTTCATGATTTGTGATAAATCCAGGAGCAAATGTTACTGCTGTGATTACCGTGATTATCTTTCCTGTCTTGCTGATGCTAAGACCAGAGTTTCTGAAACCTGAGTTGATGGCCACTGAGTGCTGGAGGAGAGGAAAAAAACGTTTTAGTCACTCAGACTAAAGAAGCTGCTTGGATTAGTAGTGAAACTTTTCTAACCACAAAGAAAGAAGCCCAGCTGACATGACCAAACCAGGATGACTGAGGTTGTGTTGGAGAACTTGTGTGTGTCTGACAAACCACCAGAGACACAGACCCTGTAACACTGTGATGCTAAGAATCAGACCGTTTTATTAGCCTGAGTGACACATCACTCTGCATCCCCAAATAAATACGGCGCCTTAAATACATGCTCTGCGTTACCTGGATGACGAGAATGGAACTAATATTTACTCAATAAAAACTTCCAGTTACTTTTTACTTTTATTCAAGTACATTTTACTTTTGCTTGAGTACAATTTAACCCCAATAGCAGAACTTCAGCAGAAACATTTGCTGCTCCTTCCACCTCTGACATAAGGGAATGCTCCTGACGTATTTCTATTTTATGAGTTATGCTTGTGACACTGAAATTCTTCCCTTTCCTCACACAGAGCCGCAGTCCTTCCTGTTCCTGTAGGAGAAGACAGGTGGACTGTGACATAAACTGTCTCACCATGAGCTGGGCGTCCTCCAGCCTCCTGCACTGAACGTGAAGGACGAATGGCTCGAACTTGAAGACAGCATCTCCGTTGGACTTGGCCACAGGAGACATCTGAGGGACAAACCCCGGGTTAATGTTGCCAGGGGGACATGTCATTAAAGGGACAATGAACCACGACCGCTCACCAGATCATCAGCCGTGCACGTTCGGTGGGAGACAAACAGCCACACGCAGTTCTGCTTCTGGACGTCACTGCTCTCCGGAGCCTGAGACACAAGACACGTGTTAGTCGGTGTCCAAACGCAGTGAGACCGAGCCGCGGTCCCGGACTCAAAGCCTCCCTCACCCCGTCGATGAGGATGATTCTTCCGGAGCAGGAGCTGGTTGTGAAATACTCGTCGCGGCCGTTGAGCAGAGACACGACGTGCTCGATGTCTCGGTCCACGCTGCCTTTCTTACTGACGTCCAGCTTGTTCAGACGCTGCTGCTTCCACCGGAAGAACGTCCTGTCCATGCTCGCGCTGCGGGCGGGAATTCGTCCGGACACGGAGACGCCAAAGTCAGTCAAACGCTCAGGACCTTCGTGTCCTCACAGGGGGAACCGCGGAAACTCGTCATTGTTTCTAAAGGCTGGAGATCCGCTGGCTTCACTGCGCACAGACCGTCTCTTCTTCTTCTTCTTCTACTACTTCCTTCCTCTTCTTCGTCGTCGTCTTCTTCTTCGGTTAAAGTGGAGGCAGTGAGCCCCCTGCTGGCCCGGAGTAAAACTGACAAACGATCAGCTGTTATTATGGCTCAGCTGGCTGCGTGGCCTCCAACACTTTCTTTTTATTCGTAACTTTAAAAAATGTATTCGCAGAAATCATTTTCCTAAGGTTAAAATGCTTCTTTCTTCTTAAACATCTGCATAACTCTCACACACACACACAGACACAGACACACATCGTTATCCCCTGTTGGACTGGCACGGTTTCCTAGCCCAGTATCTATAACAGTAACAGCTCTGAGCACATGAAGGAGACACAGTAGAAGAAGAGGACATCTGCCATGAAGACACCATGAGGATCAGAGCACAGGTCAGTCCTCCTCCTCTTCTTCGTGTACACTGGACCTGCTGTGTTCAGCAGCGTTGTCCGTCAGTTCATTAAAGAGCTGGTGTTAAAGCTCAACTGTGATATCGAAACATACGAATACAAGAAATATAACGTTAAAGCAGTTTGATAGAGGTCAGATAGGAAGCGTCCAAATCAATTACTACAGTATTTCATGGTGATTCATGGGATCTTTCATCTGGAATTACAAGGCAGTCGACACTGTCACTGACAGCCTGCACAAACGATCAAATGCACGACATAAAAATGTTGTCATCTAGACTGAGGCAATATTAGGGAGGATGCAGGGTTTCATGGGGGCTCAAAAAAAGAAAGTTCTTAAAAGTTAATTGTTTACACACAAATCCAGGAATCATAGCAGAGCAAAACATTTTAACAAAAATGTCATTGAATTTACTGAGAAGGTCCCTAATTTCATCATTGGAAAAACTACACACTATTACCACTGACTGCACTGATAAAAAAAAAAAACAGAACTTTACAAAGTAATTACAAATCTATAACTAAGTTTTGTATCTGGATGGTGAATCAGTACCACAAACCAGTCTAGTGAGGGAGGCCACCAATGGGAGAGACTGGACCTAACTGGAAGTGTTACCTGTGTTTTGCAGGCATGGCCAAAAATGTTAATTTTCTTTTTAAACTCTAACTAAAATTTTATATGAGCTTGTGTCACTCGTGTCCTCTTTGACTTCATGGAGGAGTCATGGATTTCTCTGTGGCCTCACTCACTAGTTCTGTACAGTCATTCAGTCTTTCGGTGGCCTGCTCTGGGCCGATGTGTACCCAGTTCCCTTCATTTCCCATGCATGGATTTAATTGTATTCATTGTCTTGTTTCTGTATTTAAATACTCTTTTCACAAAGTTGCTTGGAGTTTTCTTAAATCTTCGTGATGCAGTTTTTGACCAGGATTCTATAGAATAAAAGAACCAAAGTGCAAAACATGATGAAAATTAACTGGAAATCAGCACATTTTTGCACTTTTGTGTGTGCTTTGTCCAGGAGTCAGATTCAGATAATCCTTTAAGACGTTGACTGCACTCAGCTGATTTCTATTTAAGTTAAATTGATTGTTGTTAGGCGTTGAAAACTGATTTATGATACTGTGGATAATTGAAAAGCTCAAACATTAGCGAGAACAAAGTGCACAATACTCTTAAATGTCAGGGTGGGAAAAACTACAGCATATAAATATCACATTTGAAAGCAAACATTGCTTGTGCAATGATTTCCAGTGAGCATCATTAGTGACATGCAGCAAAGTTTTTCAGTTTTTTGGGACAGTTTGTTGAGTTCCAGTGAACAGCCTGTACACATCCACAGCACCACGTACAGTAGAAAGTAGAGGACCACTGCCGTCCAACACTAACAACCTGCATCGCCGTTTTCACCATGTACTGTAGAAACATGATAAGACAAACTAATACTGAGGCGGAATCCAGTCTTTGCGTCTGTTCATGTCTTCCAGCTGGTGTAAAGCCTGTCACTTTGTTGCCAGAAGGGATTTATTCATATTTGATGAATAATTTAGGAGAATTAGGAAGTGCTCCTCCCTCTCCTCTCTCTCACAAACACACAATCAGCCAGGCAGCTGTTTTACATTTGTTATTATTTTTTATTAACAGAGGAGTGAGTACGTCCCTTTTACCAAACAATACTAAACTCAGATACCATTATGAACATGTAATGAGAAAGAGATTATGTTGAACACAGTACTGTAGGTCCTTGGCACGCGGTGGTCTGTGTAATTGAAGTCTAGTGTGAGATTTTTGAAATTTGTGTTTCATTAAACCAAAGCTTTTGCGGCTGTGCTCAGTTTTCTGTCAGAGCACCGTTAGCTTTCTTCCTGCTGTGTTGGTAGTATTCAGCTTCCATCCTGTGCCCTACTGGCTTCATGACTCTGAACAGGTTAATGGGAAGTGAAAGGCCTGATCATCTCTTTCATGACACCAGATTGTGAGCGGTAGCCCGAGGTCATAACTGTGTTCACTGCCTGTGTTTCCTGGGGGCTGCGTGTCCCACATATTGTCACAAGATAGAGCCGTTCACACACCCATGCACGCTACCCGTGCGGAAAATAGGTTTTTGGCACACGTGTGACGTCAAGCCCATCGATCGTTTCTTTTGTTTTCTTCTGAAGCTTGTTTATTGAGATGATGATGACTCACTTTGTGGGAGAAATTCAGACCCTTCATGTCCCGTAATGGCAAATTGAAGCGATCGAATATCAAGTGGAAACTTCTATAAAACAGCAACTGATCCAACATCTGGACCAATCAACTCTTAGATCAAGTCAAATGTTTCATCCAGATCACCTCAAACTACAGATAAGGTCTATAAGCACCACTGTGGAAAGTTTTATTTTTGTCATGTCTGTCATGGATATGATGGTCATATTTATGGATACTTGATACCACAGTCAAAGTTATCCCCCAGTCACTTAATTTGAAAACTGCACGTGTTTGGGTGATTCCTCCACCTCCCACTAGGCCCATAGATTACAATGGAATATGGACGACACCATTTATAGGATCTGATGCATTTACGTGCTGAGAAAGTAGGCTGGATTGTTGACTTATGATCACACAAACCTCATGTTTTAATAGCCAGTGCTGTAGTTGGTTGTTTGTCTAAGAATGTGGAACAATGGAACATACTTTTTCACAAAGGCTGAGAAAACCGAAGGCACAGGCCTGTGTTTACTGGTCTTTGCCCAGCTTTGCTCATGCTTCGTGTATGTCAGTGCCAATCATTCTTGTTATCGTTACTGTGTGTCAATATGAATATGCTGAACGAGAGATTATTAATAAAGCTGGTGGAACAGAGGTTATCCCGGACGTGACGTCACGTGTTCGGCTGAGTGAGACCTTGTCACTTCGCTCATTTACTTCAAATTAGCGTGAATTAGCCAACACGGGCTAAGTTATAATATGTCCAAAGTAATCTAGCACGACTATCTAGCAAGTCAATCAATCTAGCACAACTAAACATGTATTTGGAAATATTAGCTTGTCAGTGCACAACAACATTGTCTGTGGAGCTGTTGGTTTATTTTGAAAGTGCTAACCGGAAATGCGTGTGCGTGCGCGTGTCGGCCACCGAAGCGCCTGCACCTGCTGCAGCCGGCGCAGGGGGAGTGCGCGTGACGCAGCCGGGGCTGGCTGGACTGGGTCCGCTCCTCGGAACATTTGCAGGAGGAATCTGAGCTCCGACACTGATGCCGACACACAGCAGCGACAGACTCGGGGGAGACCCAGCCAAGTCCTGCGCTGAAACCTTCCTCTCAAGCCCCCGAAACCGCGTTCCAGGTGCGACCGCGGACCCTTCCAGCTCACCCAGCTGGGCAATGTAGGTCCGCCGTTGAAGGCTTGGGGCAACCGGACTCGGTCGGAATTCCGCCAAAATTACGACGGGAATCAGATACAGCTCCCTGTCTCCCGGCAACGGGAGAGACCACCGCCCGCTCGCGATGTCTCGTGCCAAAGAGCGGCTGAAAGGCGGGAAGGAGACCAAGGACAGCGTGACTCTGCTGCCGTGCTTTTACTTTGTAGAGGTGAATACTGTCTGTCTGTCTGTCTGTCTGTTTGTGTGTGTGTGTGTGTGTGCGTGTGTGCGCGCGCTTGGCGCTGACTCTCACCTGTCAGCTGTCTGTGGCCTCCAGTCTGGGAGCAGACCCCGAATCGAAGCCCCCGTTTGCTCCAGTGATCGGTCGGAGGATCTGCATTCCCCTCATCGCTGTGTGACACTGCGGTATCCGGATGGTCCGTGCACACAGCGGTTCCTGGGGGGAAGCTTGTCTGTCATGACGACGGGCTCCAGCAACGCTTAAGCAATTAGGTTTAGATCACTGTGTTCCACTGATCGTCTCACACCGATTGTTCCTCACTCCAGCGTTATAGTCATGCTGTACGCCCCCAGACTGTGGAACAGCTTGAGAATTGACTCTTCTTTCAACATTTGGAATTATTCACAGTATTATTAATAATGTTCACGTCAATAGCAGCAGGAGTGGTGGTGGTGACCCGCTGGAATTGTCTTTGTTTGAAAATCAACGGCATCTCCTGCATTTTGGGAGAATCATGCTGCAGTACCAACACTGTGACCGTGTGTTTTCCAATACACATCTGCTGGTCAGTTTGGAGAAAAGATGAATATGTTTTAAGATGAATTGTGCGGTCTGTCCATCAAATCAAACATTACACTTCACACTCGTGCTTATGCACTTGTCTTAAGCAGACGTTTTACACTGTGTTGGACTGAGCAGCACCAAGAATGTCTGGGTTTCACAGATTGAACTAGCAGAAACGCTGGAAACTCTGTGGAGTTTCGCTTGCTGCAGCTCAGCCTCTGCTTGCATCATCAGCTGTGGAATATGAGGCAGGTTAACAGACCCTCGCCACGACTAACAGAGAATAGACTGAAAAACGGATTGGCAGCTCATTCTGTGACACACGCAGCTCACGTGAAAAACACTTTGAATTAAAGGTCGCCTCTCACTGATTTTAAATGAGCCTTCTTTGGTTCTGGGTTATTAGTGCACGTACATAAACGTCCGTCTGACTTCCTTGTGGTAAAACATTGCTCCTCTTCTGGCTGAAAAATGTCTTCAGATGACATCACTTGGAGGAACCTTCAGTTCAGATAATGTCATCTCTTAGCTCATACTACGCAGTTTAATTATGGTCAACCTACTTTTCCTCCTAATGTGGAAAGTGAAAATAGATCAGACCTAATTTTTGATATGTCTGGCACTAACAATGCTTAAAAACTGTTTTGGTTATGGTAAAATGCCACTGTATTTAATGAACTAGTTAACAATTAATTGACTACTGATTGAGGAACGTGCTTAAAATTTGCACGCCTGCTTCCCATTATGCAATTCAAAGGTCTTAATGTAAGAACATAGAGGAAGTGTTTCGGAAGCTGTTCTGAGTGTGTTCACGGTGGTTCTTGAATTGCAGCTCGCTGTGTTACCATAGTTACTACAGAAACCACAGGAGAAACAAGCAAATATTTGTACCATCTGAGCTGAGTGTTCCTCATATTCTTTACTAGATATCGTATCACGTAGAGTTTGTAGTATGAAGCGCTACCAATTGCTTTCTGTTTAGCTTCAGTATATGATGAGTTCAGAGTTGGTGACGAGTGTCGCTGCACTATCAGAATGTGTAAAGTTGTTCCCAGTGCTGCTCGCGTCCCGATCCACATGCTGCGGGGTGACTTGGTCTGAAAGCACCTTCAGAGCCCATGTGGATAAGCATTGTGATTAACACGGCGGCATCGTATCATCCAACTTTGATTACACAGCGATTTCTAAAAACAGAATAGGTTATTCCAAAAACTAAACCATTTGAATAAGCTAAAAAGCATTTGCCCTGGTTGTGTCATGCCTTTCTCCCAGTTTATGTGTTTAGCCACAGAGAGAACCAGTGGCCCATGAGTTGTTGATGTGTGCTGCACATCCTCCCTTACAAGCTTCGTGAGCTCCTTCACAGACCCAGTTTTTACTGCTGAATGGGCATTCAACTCCAACCTTAGCCCACTGCAGCGCCTTCCTGCTGCCTGCAGTCAGCACCGTTTCTCTTTAGCCATCTGTCATCAGTCTGACTACACGGGTAATATCCAGTTTGTCCAGAGTATATTATTTAGCTTAACAATATCACCCTGATCTTTAATGACGACACAGGCAATTTTAAGAAGGTCATTTAACGTGTTCCACCATTTTTTGCAAAAGGTTTACTACAACTACTATTACTGTTATTGTTATTGTTTTTAATATTATTATTATATTACTTCTGTGTTTTAAAGATCGTCTGGCACAGCTCTATGCAACCTCTATGTGAGAAGCAAAAACGTAAGAAATTAGCTTTGACTTAAATAATTATTGAATATTCTGTGGAATGAAATGAACTGCGAAATCTGTGGGATACCTACAATACTGTATGTCAATACCGATGTGTCTGTGGAGGAAATGATTAATTGGCTGGGATGGAGTGTGGGGGGAACGTTGACAGTCCGTGTCACCGTTCAGTGCTTCCACGATGTACCACTTGTGTACCTGGTTTGTAAGCCAGCGGATGATTAGGTGATATTTTTCAGCTCCATCACACAAACCGTTGGTGTGTGTTTTCCTGCCTGTGGCTCAGCGCATGCACGTGTCCAAACCCTCACCTGGAGCCAGAACATGACTAGGATCCCACTAAGCTATAGAGAATGCAATATACTATGCATTTGACACAGTGAATTATGGATAAGCGACTAATAAGGGAAAAGCCTGTTTGCACATAGTTCTTGTAGATGTTGTGCTTTTCTTGAAATATTTAAACTGCAAACAGAGAGCGTCATTAAGGAATCAGTATAAATGTAAAGTCTGGTGAGAAAACTAAACCAGCACATATTTGATAACTGGACAAATTCTCCTTGATTTATTGTACATTGACAAACATTTGAAATTTCTCACGATTGCTGCTCGTTTCATCTTTCTCTTCCTGACAGAGCTGCTCTATATCTCGAACATTTTCTATCTCATACGCTGTCACACCATCCTACCCACTAACTGGCTGCTAGGCAACATGGCCCTCTGAATGGGGTGTATTTTTATATCTGTGTGTTCAGGGCTGGAGTTGTTAGGAGGAGAAAAACATCCCTTGTGTGCACAGTGGCCAGTCAGGTTTTGCTTGATTTGTATTTAAATGATCATTGCTCTGAATTTAGTCATTAGATATGCATTCTTGGTTCTTGTACAACACGGGGAACTAGAGGAAGTTTTACTACACAGACCTGACAGTGTAAGACGTAGCATCTGTGACACTAGTGTCCAGTTTCCTCCCTTGTAGCTGTAGCAGATGTGGCCACACATGTACAATGAGCAACTAACTACTCAGCACAGTGTTCTTTGCACACTTTATTGTTAATTGAATTGTTGACATTTATTTGACCAGATTTTGTTATGTCCATCCAACTGAGAACAACTGTAACCTCAGCTTTAACTTTGCTAGAATGATGTGGCATATAACACGCTAGACAAACCACTGTTTGTTTACAGGTTGATGCTCAATGCTGTAATTTAATTCTAAGCCTAATAAAGGAAGTTGTTGTTCAAATAACTACCGTAAATAAAGAGTGCATTTAGAAAAAAATTTGTACAGTTTCTCCTTCTAAATTGTAGTGAAGTTGGAAATATTGCAAGTACTTCTAAAAAGGTAGCCACGTTAAATTACGTAGATTATCAAATCAAATTTAAACAAGGCTGAGAATCAAAGAGAACCCCAGTTCTCCCATTGAGCCTCTTGGCTTCCCACCCACATGGACCCGAAATACGGCTGGAATATCTCACATCTGTCCAGACATTACACTGAATACATTAAATTCTGATAACAAAGTTCATCAGCATGTGGAGCAGTCAGAAAATCATCATATCTTGACTATAGTGATGTTTTGTGATATTTCGCTGATTCTCTAGAACACAAAATTTTACAAATGTAAATAATTCAATCATTAGTTTCCATGCAACAATTTGTGTCAGTTCATTTTTGGTGTTAAAATACTTCACTGCTAGATAAATGTCCTGATTTTTCAATGTTCCAAGGGCACAAAGAATAAATTTTTATGACAAATGTTGCTTACAGTTGCGCCATAATCCTTGTATTGTGATACAAATGGACAGATTTTTGCAAATACACGGGCCTATTAGCAGAGTTAGTGACATTTAGAAAAATGAATTTGTGTAGTCAATGCATTTTTGCAATTCCTGCACAAACACTTTATTACATCGTACACCTATCGATGACGCCAGGCCATTCAGAAACATTTTAGTTTATTTGAAGCAGACTACAATAAGTCCAGTCTGTTTATGGCTCAAACTATGAGCAACAGGCCTGTAACCACTGCTAATATGCAGCACTGAGGATTAAACAAATCTTTAAAACAAATGTGTTTCCTCCAGAGTTTTCAAAGGCAGAGGATTGAAATTCTCGTAGCTGGATGAGCAGCTCCCCTGGACAGAAAGCAGGCTTTACTGCAGGCGCTATTGACTGGCCTCCGTGACACGCTTTTGTAAAACCTCCCACACCTGAAAGATCTGTTTTATCTTTTACCAGAAATAATGTTGAAATGATTCCTGCATTAAAACCACGTTTTAGAATGAGGATTAGGATTTGTAAAAATAAACAAAGATCAATGCCAGTTTATCCGCATATTAATTGAGCTATAATTAAATGTTAGAATTTCGCATGATTTTCTTGTGAGAATGAGAAAAAGCATATTGCACTTCCTAAAGACCATATTGACTGTCATGCACCCACAGAAGCTTGCAAAGACTTGATCAAGCGGGACGTGCTGCAAAGGGGCTTGTATAAAATCAAGATAGGAGTGTGATTATTTTGCCGATGATATTTGAGTTTGTGAAGATAAATATGAGAATGATTTGTCACCAATAATGTGAAATCTGTGTCATTATTCATATACTTCCTTGTGTACGCCTGGAGGAATTAACTGGGGCCCAATCATTGCTGGCCAAAAATAGAATCTGTTTCCTGTGAAGTTGCATTTTTGCACACAGCTGAAGGCACAACGACACATGTCATCATTGTACTTACAGTAATTCTCTAAACGTTTCTTTTCCTTCACTAGTGGACACTAGTGAGTGCTGCCGAGTTGATACTGTTCCATGCGGCATCATATCTTACATATAACCTTGCTTTAATTTCTGACAACATGCACGACAGATGTTTCAAATCCCCTCAGGTTTGCCCGAGCTGTTTAAATTACAGAAAAGTTACCAGAGTGTGACATCCTGTTTGTCTGGCTGCAGAGTTGTTCAACTTCTTTGTTTTGCTCTTGCAGCTCTTGGTTAAGGTTAGAGAAAGACTGTGGTCCAGTTGAATTATTATTCACTTATTTGGTTGTTTCCCAAGCATAACCTCACACTCTGATCTGCAGTATCATCGAACTGCAGTTTATTCTTCTGCACACTAGCACTTTTTTGCTCATTCAAACACTCATTAAAACCTAATCAGCCAGTGGCCGCTGTATGTTCCCCACAGAAATGTTTGGCATCTGCAGTTCACGCTGTTTTCGAAGACAGGGTTGGTGCTTGATGTATGTTCAAATACAGATTCAGCTCACTCTTGTACCTCTGCTGGGCTTATATCTCGTGTTCACTTGTCATAAAGATTTGTCTTGGGCTACTGTATAACAGCGTTTGGCAGACAGAATGTGCACAGTCTCTGGGCTCACATGGGCTTCTTGGCTTTGTGATGTGTCCTTCTTTTACACAGGTTGTAAAGTTGGGCTTTCTCAGTAGGTGTCAGATGGGATTTTGGGAAATAATGTATTGTAACTTGCACCACTTCTTTCATACATTCTTCTATTCTGTCTTTGATTCTTGCAGTAGCACACAGACTCCAGATTTCGGTATTCACAACAAATCTGGGTTTATTCATTAGTGTTTGGCAGCTTTTAAAGAGCAAAATGGTAAATAGATGATTTGATGTAGTAAATGTCTGAATGCTGCAGGACTGGGTAGTTGTCAGTTGTATGGATGGACGTTTTATCCCTCTGTACATACAGCACCTAAACCACCTGTCCTCTAGATTTTTTCAGGAGTGCCGGAGCTTGTCCCAGCTGACGTTGTGCCATGCATTTATTACCTCTAAAAAAAACTATATGCACATTCCTACACCATGTGCACCGTGCACAAAACACCAGTCTTTTACAGGGCTGACACATATTCACAGATAACTGTTTATGCTCACACTCATACCTCCAAAGAATTTGGAGATACCAATGAACCTAAATGTTTTGGATGGTAGGAGAGAACTGCAGCAACTTGGAGGAAACCCAGGTTTCAGTACGTGAAAGAAAACTCAAAGGCATCATAGGGGTTAGGTAAAGTTTTGCTAGATTGCATTCACTGTCTTTGGAATTAAAGTGCACAGTGAGGACAGCTTTAAGATCCGAATGAAACCACTAAAATGCTTTTGTTATTCCTGCTGACGTGGCAGCCACACCACTTGCATAACATCTGGATCTCTATTCTTATTTCTTTTGAATCTCAGCATTGCCCTAATGCAGGATCCGTGTTGGTGATTGGCTCAATGGTCAGAGGGAACCCCACCACTTCCTGCTCTGCCTCCTTCAGTATCTATACCCATAACAAGATGGCAGTTTTTTCTAAAGGCCCAAAGAGTAGAACTCAGCACACATTCTTTGTACAAAGAACTTTAGCTTTCTTCTTCTACTGCGGCCTCTGCTGTAGACTCATCTGCAGCACCAGCTACACTGTCCAGAGCAACAATGTGAATGAAAGCGATCACACTGGTCGCTGTGAATGACACGGGGAGCTCATGTGCCATCCGATACAGCAAGCGTAGTCAGGCCCTTAGTTCATAGTTGAAACAGCAGCAGAACATGTACCGGTCTTTAGACCTGCACCGGACGGAGGCATGAAACTCTGTCGGTGAACTTCTCTCTTGCAAGGTAATAAAACCCTAAAAGACATGGTGCATGTTTTAGCTTCTTTATTGATTACAGTCAAGGTGTCTGTGTTTGGGACCAGTAGTTGTCGATTGTTCCACGATGTGCAGTCGACTTGCTGTAACTTAGAACTCAGTCGTGTTAATATGTTGCCATGGATGTGTATATTAATCATATTGCATTGACATTTAATTCTCTCAAAGCACTTTACACTGATTCTTATTGACCCATTCACACACCGATGGGGGAGCCAACACAAGTGTTTGCTCAGTGTCTTGCTCACGGACACTGATCAAACCCACAACTGTAGGACAGGTGGACGACCGCACCACCTGCTCCTCCACAGTCGCCCCAAGTTCATCTTCACAAACAGCCCAAAGTCCCCTCTGTCCTCCGGCAGGCCATTTTGGAACCACGTAACACAACATTTGTATTTTCACTGAGCCCCTACTCTGACTGGCTTGTGTGGCCTCTAGACAATGGAAATCGCCCCACAAATAATGAATATTCTATTATGCTGCAACTGCACTTAAGCAATGGAATTGACTGGAGGCGTAAATAAAGTAAAGGGTCTTTCTGACACAACGTGGCTAGTGCTGCGCTGGTCACTGGGTTCAGAGCAAAACAGGTAGAATATTAAAACTGCTTTGTAGTACCAGTCACTGCAAGTCTTCTGTAATGATAAAATACAGTACAATCAATATGTAGATGCATTATTTTAATTAAGAATAGATTTAATAGATCTGTAGAGTCAGTGAGAGAATAAACCTGTTTACACATATTCCCCACCTGCAGAAAATTGCAGAAAAACACTTGAAATTAGTACTTTAATGAAAATCGGTTTCCTTAACAAATCTTTCCTGCTGAGGTCATAGAAGTTCCCTGAGTTCTATGACACATCAAAGGTGTGAAGTTTAAATTCTGAAATTTCAGTTGCTGCCTTAAATGTGGCTGGATGCTTGTTTTCATTTTCCATTATACTAACATGTAAAAACCCAAACTAACCTGAAATCAACCACCTTACAGCTAGAAGCTCCCCTCTCAGATTCTCCCCGTGCTCGTGTGGGTTTCCTCCGAGTGGTTCAGTTTCCGCCCACAGTCCAAACACATGTATGTTAGGTTAACCACAATAGAAATAAGATAAAATAGTCGTGAATATGAGTGTGAGTGGTCTGTCTGTGTATGTCTCTGTGTGTTGGCCCAGTGACTGCTGGGATAGGCTCTAGCCCCCCGTGACCCTGGACAGGAGAAAGAGTCACAGATAATTGACTGATGAAATTCATTTATCGAGGAGGATAACTGCTTTTGAAACACATTGAAAACTTTCAAGCAAAATCAGGCAACATAAACGTACAGCTAGTGGTTTTGTTGTGATGTTTGTGAACTGGAAAATTTGCCACATAAGTTACACGAAAAAAATGTGTTAATAACATTTATATTGTAGAAAGAATATTGATTGTGAATCAGTATTGAAACTCAAGATTTGAAATCTTTCGTACACCATAGTACAGTTTTCTTATTGCTTTGTCTTGTTCTTTATTCTTGTGCTGCAGCTGCCTATACTGGCATCCTCTGTTATCAGTCTTTACTTCTTGGAGCTGACGGATATTTTCCAACCGGTGCATTCTGGGTACAGCTGTAATGACCGCAGTCTGTCTCTGCCTTACATCCTGCCCAGACAGGAAGTCTGCCCACTGCCTCTACTCTTCAGTTTGGCCTTTGCTGCTCCAACCGTTACCGTAAGTAAACGCTCTTCACAGTGGACCTCACAGTATTGTTTGCACGTGGTTGCTTTGAGGGACTGTGATTATACAGGCAGGCAGTAGTGCAGCTATCGTCCAAGCTAAGCTGGAGTTCTGTTTCTGAAAACTGCTGCTAACACATAGGAATATTAAGCGCGTTTTACACTTTTTAATGAGCTTCTTTAAGTCATAAACTGACGACAAATATATGTAGTAAGTGCAGGATCAGTGGGGAAGCCTTCTTCCCACAGGCACACGTGTTTCCTACACATTGCAAATTTAGAAACGTGCCCATAATGCTGAGGGAGTCTGACCGTGCTGAGAGAAGCACAAGTGGAGTGAGTTTCCATGCAACACTTTTACTTTTACTGCGCTAACGGAATAAATCAAATATTTTAGCCATGTCCAGAATTCTTCAAAGTAATTACCATTTGTTGAGTGAGTTTCTCATGCAGCTCTCAGGAATGACTGTCTCTTATTTCTCAGTTCTATTTTCAATGTAGTGGTAGGCAAAAAAAAAAAAGTCCACAAAATGCTTGTTATACCCAGTTTAGATAGTATGTGTATAGGAATCACCTTATGACTTTGTTATGGACAAAGCAAATAGTGAAGACAGTGTTTTGCAAATTGTTTGAATATGATCTTCATTTCTTCAATGTTTATTTTGAGCCAACATCAATACTTGTGTAATATGAGCTAATATTTGCTCATATATCTACCTGAATGATCAGTCAGACTGTTATTGCTAAATATCCTTTTACTGCGTTTTTTTCTATAAATCTCTAGTCATTTACTATTAGTCACTTTGGTTTGTTTTTTTTCTCATTTTTATTTTTTCATTTTAGATTGCATGTTTGATATTCTATTTTGCTGTACAATGGATATTCTCTGCTGCTGTAAAATGGAAATTTCCCCTCTGTGGGACAAATAGACTTTTATCTTATCTTATGTTTTTCTGAGATTTTTGCCAGGTCTTGCGTTGCTGTTTCTCTCTTTAGTTTTCATTCTTCACTTATCTATTCAATTGGCTTTTTGGAAAAAAATGTTGCTGAATCTTTTAAAAAACAAAATTCCTTCTTGACTTTGTAAACAAGTCATTGGTTTCTACTTTGAAGTAGGACAGCGGGAGACGTTGTTGTGCTGCCGGTATTAGCAATCACAAATGCTGCGGGAACGTATTCAATCCATCCAGCAGATCAGTATCAGGAGAATGTATCTGTGACATCTGAACTGGCAACACTCTTTTCTGTGTCTGTCTCTCTTTAGATCCTGATAGGAGAGGCTATTCTGTACTGCTATCTGTCCAGGAGGTCCGCCACTGCACGCACCGAGGCCAACATTAACGCTGCAGGCTGTAATTTCAACTCCTACATTCGCAGGGCTGTTCGCTTTATTGGTGGGAGCACACGTGCATTACACCAACGACTAATTATAGACACGTTTTTAGTGATCGCAACAAACCATAGAAGCCAAAATAAACAAAGAAGCTGGAACAGAAACAGAATTCAGACATGCAGAATAGTGTCCTGTCTTTCACAGGTGTCCATATCTTCGGCCTGTGTGTGACGGCGCTGATAACTGACATTCTGCAGCTGTCTACTGGTCAGCACACCCCTTACTGGCTGGATGTGTGCAAACCCAACTTGACGCACATAAACATGTCCACTTGTGATGAAGCTTTTATTCTGGAGGATATCTGCTCTGGACAGGACACTGGGCTCATTAATGCTGGAAGGTAGGTCTTTATTTTACTGACAGGAAGTGAGTGACGGCGTCAGCGGACGTGTGTGGATGTGTGGAGTCGGGCTCGATTTTGCCAACCATCTCCTGATGCAGTTCTGATTCGCAGTGTCACAGTTCGATTCGATTTGATTCATTTCGACTTTCGGTATTGGACCCATATGAAACAGTAAATGTTTGAAATTTTTCTGCTGGACCTTTTTTAAGTCTCCAAAAATCTAAAACTTTTCCTTAATAGAAAATTATGTGTAGTCCCAGCATTCACACATTTCAATGAAATAACTACATCCATTTAGCAAAAATATAAAATCCACGGGACACAGATTTAAAGATTTTATAATTTCAAGAACTAATGTTGAATAGTTAAAATGAGAATCATAATTAGTTAGAGAATCAATATTTGTTTTCTTCTCTCTCTCCACTTTCCACTCAGCCCAACCGGTCAAGGCAGACGTCTGTCCACCTGGTTCTGAGCCTGGTTCTGCTGGAGGTTTCTTCCGTTAAAGGGAGTTTTTCCTCTCCACTGTTGCCTGTAGCTGCTCAGGGGGATTTGTTGGGTTTTCTCTAAATGAATTTTTTTGTGTGGTGCCATGAGAAGACTGTGTTGTGAATTGGCGACATATAAATAAAGTTGAATTGACTTGAATATTTAGCCCTAGTGTTGAGTACGTGTGTTTCTATGGAATGTTTTTTATGTGTTTAATAATAACAGTAGTTGTTACCAGTCTGAAACATGGACAATATACAATACTAGCCATCTTAAAAAGTCCAGAAAGGCTCATCAAGGGCTTACAAGTAATGTCTCTACATGCTACTGAATGTAGTAATATGATTTAGACCTAGTTTTCTTAGGAATCTCCTAAGAAAAATCTGATTTCAATTTTACATCTTTCTGGACAGGCTGGTTAACCCTTTTTAAGAAACAAAAAACCAATAACAACATGCAATTCAATTCAGTTCAACTTTATTTAGATAGCGAAAATTCACAACAAAGTCGTCTCAAGGATCTTTACATAAGAAAGTGGAGAAAGAAAAGAAAACTTTGGGCAGGTTGGTAGGACCAGTAGCTCCAAAGCCAGGGACACCTGAGGACAGGGAGGGAGACACTGCACTTCCAATCCAATCCAATAAAAGAGAACATGTTAGTGGAGTTACCTGCTTAATGCTGTTTATTTACTGCATGTTTAATACTTTATCCTTTATCCTATGAATGAGCAAATAACATATCAATATGGCAATGCAATTTTTAAAACCACAAAGCTGCAGTTTTCTCGATGTTTTTTTATTGCTGCAGATCTAAACACCACTAGGAATTTCCTTGGGTAGCAAAAGACACGAGGCCATGTAGCACATCCTCATTTATGTGCTATAAAACAGTAAATTATAATCAAACACATAACGATTTAGCACATGTTCAGGCTCAACATTGACATAAATGAGCAAAGAGAACAAGGACGTCTCTAATCTGGGAAATAATGGGCACCATTTATTCATTTGTTTGTTGTGGCAGTGCGATTTTTAGTTAAAATGTTGAAGTGCTGGATCTAGACTACACCTTTTTAAAGGACAAATAGTTGCGTTCTCCTGCTGGCAGGCTCCGACCTCATATCTGCTCCCAAACGCCCCTTGCATTTCTGGGCTCGTCGGCTGATCACAGTATGAAGCGTTGCTCTTTCCTTCTCAGCACTCTTCCTTATTGCACTTTTCCTCCGGTAAACATTACAGTGTGTCTCAGTGCTTGTGCTTGTTAACGATGCTCTGAGCCCTCGTGAGCAGTAGAAGGCAGCAGCTTCAGCAGAGCAGATGAGAAGAGGAACATGCGAACACAGCACAGTATCAGTGAGGAGATTAAAAAAGAAAGTGATAAAAGCTGTTTCCAGTGCTTATAGCATCCTCTTACTGCGTGTAAAACTTCCCCTCCTCCTGTTCTCCGCTGTACATCACCTCAGACTTCCTCCTGTTTCATCAGTCGGAACTGTGAGATCTTCAAAGTCCTCCAGGTTTTTATTCGGGAGTTTGTTTGACTGTTCTATGCAAAGATCCTCCTGTTCTTCCAGATGTCCTTCCTGCTTGATTTCTCCTTACAGTGGCAGCTGTTTGCACATTCCTTCCTTTTCATCCCCCCTTATCTTCTGTAAACTCAGAAATCAGTGCGTTGCTAATTTCACAGCAGCATATACAGTATTTGTTAACAGGTTAACATGCTACCGTAGCTAAATAACACTCACCTGTTTATCTAATATGACTTTCTAAATTAAGACATAATACAGAGAAACACATACTCAAGTGGTACATTGACACATAGGAGAGGACTAAGAAGCTAGTTGGAGTGGGCTCAGTATACTGAGCGCTTTTTACATGGGTGGACAATCGAGAGGCCTGGAGAACCCCCCCCCACACACACACACATACACACACGATGAAAAGACACCAAGTCTGAATTGAACAATGAGAACTATTTTTACACATTTTTAAATGCTGCACAAAAAACAAGGAGATGGTACATCAGATGGTACGGCACTGAAGACCATTAACAAGTCCTTACATTGTAGTAATGACCTGAGGAGTAATGGATCTGGCATAAGCAAGCAAAATCTCTTTTTCTCTGCTGCGCTGCTTCCTGTGACGGGTGGTTTATGATACGCAGTGGTCAGTTCCTTCTGAAGGTGGCTAGAGGAAGGGTAACCGTGAACTGGAGGCAAGGTCAAGGCTACTCACAGATGTGCATGGATGCGTCACATTCATAAATGCCTCTTGATGAATGATATGTTTCATCTGACATCTGTGTGGTACATATGTACTTCAGAGATCTTGTCGTGTCCACGCCTCTCCCTCTCTGTCCCCCTCTCTCTGTTCCTGTCTTCAGGTGTCCCCAGATTTGGCGCTGTGTGTCCTCCAGTGTGCAGCTACTGGTCCTATTAACCTGCTCAATGTTTTGTTGTTGCTTTTGTTGCTCTGTTCTTTTCTCTCTCCACTTTCCACTCTGCCCAACCGGTCAAGGCAGATGTCCGTCCACCCTGAGCCTGGTTCTGCTGGAGGTTTCTTCCGTTAAAGGGAGTTTTTCCTCTCGTCTGTTGCCTATAGCTGCTCAAGGGGGATTTGTTGGGTTTTCTCTACATGTTTGTATAGTCTTGACTTTATTATGTAAAGTGCCCTGAGATGACCTTGTTGTAAATTGGCACTATATAAATAAAGTTGAATTGAAATTGAATTGAATTGAATGCATCACCGCCGGCGCAGACGAACTCACACAGTATTAGGCTGGTGGTTTCACGCTTATGGTTGATAGGTGTGTATACACACATTTGTGCATATGTGAATAAAATAAAGTTTTAGGACGTTTAACGAATTTCCTAAATGTTCCTAGAGTCATAATTTATTGAATGTGATAGTAAAAAAACTTACACAACACTTCTGTGCCGGACAACTGAATAAGAATTATTGGCTGTGATCCAGTTAAATTGAATACATTTATGCTGAACATCCCAAGAACTTTGTCTGCAGCGTCTGGCTTCATTAAAAATCATTTACAGTCAGTTCAACTCCATGTAAGTCTATTTATCTCCTCGCTTTACTTCTCCACAAACATGTATCCGACATTTTAACGATCATTTCAGACAGACACGGCCTACAGCGCACAGGGCTGCTCCAAACAGAACCGCTTTCATTGCACAGTCCAACTTTGTAGTTGTAGCTTAACAGCACTTGAGTTATCGTGCTATATTCTATTATATTAGGTTATATCAGCACACTAGTTCACCAGCACACAGTACACTTTTGTAATAACTAGTCCCCTTTAAGCTTGATGCACCTTTGTCCTTCCTACTCTGTCCACTCACTGCATTTATTAAACACCTGCTGGAGCTGATACACACACACACACACACAAACACACTTCTAAGTTTTTTTGAAAGTTGTTGCAGATGAATATTCAGGATTGTCCTTAGCTGTCTGAAAATGATAATTAAGTTGAACCCTTTGTCTTTCTTTCTTTACAGGAAGTCTTTTCCTTCCCAGCATGCAACTCTTGCTGCCTTTGCTGCGGTCTACATCTCCGTGAGTGTTTATATTTGAAGACTTGGAGACGACCATTTCACCCTCCATGCGCCACTGTAATATAATTCTTGCCCGTGTGAAACTGCATTTCAGATGTACTTCAACACAGTGCTCACAGACTCAGCGAAGCTGTTGAAGCCTCTCCTGGTGTTCTCCTTCGTCATGCTGGCCATCCTGGCGGGATTAACCAGGATCATCCAGTTCAGAAACCACCCTGTCGATGTCTACTGCGGATGGCTACTGGGAGCAGCAATCGCCGTTTATCTGGTAACAAGCGATGAGTTGCAGATGCTTGAATGGTTCCCCACAGGTCAGGTACAGATTATTCCAAAGCACAGAGATAACGTTTAATCAAAATATATGTGGATCTGGATAACCATAACTTGCTGAAGTATTGTTATGGATTCACCATCTCACAGTACGTGATGTGCTTAAAATCAGCTCCACCTTTATCAGCAGCAATATGTTTTGTTTTTACACATAAGGGAATAATGCTTAATCATGATGCAATAATTCAACATTTCAAATACACAAAACTTCAAGGGACTCCTTTCACCAGCAAGCTAGTGTCTCCACCTGCTGCTTCACCTTCTAACACCATGTGTAATGTTAAAATTAAAATTTGTGCCAGGGTCACTATCATATGACAGGGAAGTCAATTATTGTCCAGTTATCGGCTTCTGTTGCTGCTAATCAGGATAACTCTGTCAAACTGACGCTCACTTAACTTCACTGGAACCGTTACGAGGTTTTGCTTCCGTTGGAACTCTGTGACATTAATCCTGGAAAACTTGATGCTGGCGCTGGATGAACGACACACTGCAGTTGGTTTCTGTAGACTCTGCTCATTGTTTTTTCAGAATATGAAATGCTTCATGACGTTGAAATTAGCTAGCAGGTGGGATTAACAACGAGAAATAACAAGAAATTAATTACTTATTCAATTTTTGATAAAGTTTTGACAACTGTCACCATTGTATTTACATTATGACATTACATTATTATGTCAAAAAGTATGTACACTATTTCTGATATGTTCTTTTACTCATTTTGAATTTAATGGCAGCAACACATCTCAAAAAGTTGGAACAGGGGCAACAAAAGGCTGGAAAAGTAATTGCTGCAAATCACAAATGGAGCATTTGACAACTAATGAGGTTAATTGGCAACAGGTCAGTAACATGACTGGGTATAAAAGGAGCATTTCAGGGAGGTTGATTCTCTCGAATATAAAAATGGGCACAGGTTCACCAATTTGTGACAAACAGCGAAACATTTTGCAACAACACCCTTGTACAATGATCCAGATTTAATTGCTACTGCAAAAACACCTACAAATCCCTGGTCTTCTATCATATGCAGGGTTTTTTTTTCCTGTGGCACACAAAGTTTTTAACACCATTACTGCAAGTTTCTGCAGAACACAAGTCCTTTTGACGTACATTTGTTACTGCAGGACGTGTGAACGGTGCAGCTTGATGAGCTGTTAGGAGACGTGGATGCTCTGGTCTTGTGTAGAAACTAGTGAATACTCATACAGGATAACACATCCCACACACCAGTACCCTCCAGCCCACACACTCACATAGACACATCCAGCATGCGCACACAGACGGGAGCTGAGCTGTAGCAGTTACACTTGAGCAGACACACACACACACACACACACACACACACACACACAGCTCTCTTCAGTCGCCAACACTTTTATTGTACTGCCTTTTCTGCATACAGGAACGTTGGCTACAGATACAGTAAATGAGAGTTCGGTCCAGAATATCATCTCTAGAGCAGAGAAAGAAAAATCACCATGGACAGCGGCTTCACTTAAAGTAAAACATTCCACATGCATGTCACATTATTGGGCAAATAGATAATTACTGGCCTGACAAAGTGATGCTGATGGTGATTATCTAAGTAATCTCCCCGTGAGTGGTCCTATCCTGCAGAGAATCCAATGATTACACATCTTTGATCTCTGGGCGATATGATTCAAGGTGCTTTGTTTGGCATCGTACCATCTATCATCACAGCAGAAACAGAAAAATAGATACATTGCAGCTTATTGGCAGCCTCCGCTTGTTTCTGCAGTGCAGTACTGCTCCAGGTCACATTTGCCAAAAGATCTGCAGATGTACAGCACAATGCAGAACTCTTCTCTTACAGGATGGACATTATTATGATATTACTGATGCTTTACAATGCAAGCCAAGCCATAGCGTAAAAGCTGGTCAAGGTTCAAGACTTTCATACTATTGGGTAGAGTCATATCAAATATCGCAGCACATGTTATAAAATGTTTTATTAGTATCCACACTGTTAGTTAAGTATGATGGCAACACCCTCCCGCTCTACAGCAGTAACACTAAGTCAGTTTTCCTTTTTCCATCTTTCCTTTAGGTCCAGCTGAGGTAAGCGGTAACATCTTAATGGACAAGAAGGATGTGCTGGACTCGAAATGTGTATTCACTCGTTAACTGTTCACCATGCACTAGACAGGGGGTTTTAACAAGACAACTAGTGGTTTTGCGAGATGGAGGCTGCATTTTGTTTGTTTGCATTGCTCTGTATGATCATTTGAGCTCACTATGTACACTTCAATATAATGCCTTTCTCTTGAACACCCATAGCACAAAATGCAAGACACCAACACTTACAGGAGCCCATCTTGCCTTTTGGTGCAGCACTGAGGGGCTGACATGGCTGCCACCTGAAACGGGAGTGGTCAAACTGTGTTTGATGCTCTGCCCTATGTCCTTTGCTACTCCACGTCTGTCTGCGTGTGCGTGTCTGCATGCAGGGCGTGTATGCAGTGGGAAATTTCCAGCCAAGTGAGGATCGGTCCAGAAGTCGACCATCTCCGCCAATCCTAAGAGAGCCCCCACTCTCCTCCCTGCCCAACGTCAGCCAAACAGCAGTGAGCAACAGCCACCAAGGTAAAAACATGCACGTCACCCATATGTTTCCACTGCTAGACGACATTTGTCAAAAAAATGCATGTGAGCGGAGTTCGGTCACACTGAGAAACACTCGAGTGAAATTCGATATATTAATCATACATTTTTTTCAGCAGTGCTTTTACACAGCTTCCAGGCTATTATTTAAACCATGTAATTCCAACTCAACAGGTCAGCTACCACTGGAACCCTCTGTCCCAACCTACAATATATAATGTCAACAAATAAAATGGCCACCACAAGCATGTTCCTTTAAAACGGTAAACTCATTACATCAGCTGAACCTCCCTTATTTTGCAGATAATATTATTATTATATCATATACAATACATTACTCTTGCTGTCATCTGTACTGCATATGCTCTTTGCAACTAACCCTAACCTCCTGAGCAGGTACAAATCATGTTTATTTTAGTTGGTGTCTATTAATGGAGTTGTTCAGTCTAAATTGTGCCACTTTTTCCTCAGATGATTCTTTAATTTCATTTTAACTTGACAGTGTGTTTTCGATCATTGTCTTACTGCATGATGAAGCTCCTCCCATGTATTCAAATTTATTTAAATACATGTATTTAAATTTGTTTTCATACATTTAAATTTGCAGACAAATTGTTTGTTTACACCTCTGAGCTCATACTGCTACCATCATGCAAAACCTCTCTAAAATAGATGCAGGCCTCTGCATCTTTGCTCATGAAATTTTCTTTGAATGATGGATCGTGGTTCCGTCGCCCCTGCTGTGTTCGGAGGTTGTTGCTGACGTCACTGACTGCCACTGTTCGTGTTTTTTTCCCCTCAGGGGACAATATGGCTGCTTTTCTCCCATAGACAGCTCTCTGCTTTTTGCATTGATTTATTCTTTTCAACATCGAATCCAGTATCTGTACTGTGTATATGTACTGCACATACAGCAGTATACACTTGTACGTGAGTTGTTCCTATATTTCCATACACGTAGAATAAAGCTTTAGGCATCTCTGTCTGCCACGCTGCCATTTTGCTGAGTGTGTCAGATTTTCCCAAATACAGATACATATTTTGTTAACATTTATGTCAGTAAACATAAGTGCTGAATCAGAATCGGTATTGGCTACTACTACTACTAATAATAATAACAATAATTATTATAATTATTATTATATTATATATAATGATATATAATTCATATAATTATATTATTATCTAACTCAAAATTGACACAGAAAACATCTTTCTAATAGAGCAGTAACTAAGTGGAAATACCATAGTGACATTGAAAGTCTTGGGTAGAAAGCGGCTTCTTCAGACGTGTTCACTTGGTGTCTGACAACCTTTTGTTTTAGAAATGCCCACTTTACACAAATATTAAATCCTGCTATTTCTCATTTGTCATGAATGATTTCGCCTTTCTTTGATGCCCTCTGTTAGGCCACCACACCCTGGCTCCCAGCCAACCAGAGCCCATTATCACCAGGACCTCTTCACACCTGCTGTCCTCTGACCTACCACTGCCCATCCTGACACGAAGCTCCTCCTACCGCGAGCCCTCTATGTCCAATCTGAAGAGAGCGAGCGCTGAGGTGGAGGTGCTGACTCCATCCAGTCCTCTCGGTAACCTTGACAACATGATGACCTTCAGCAGCAGCACACTTCCGAGGTAACTGTTTCAATCGTGTATTTTTAGTAAAGCAAAGTCAATTTTGATGAGAATTTGAAGGAAATACCAGCCATGTTTCAGTCTGGCGCCTGATCAGGTCTGATGATGGTGAAACATTGTGTCGGATTCTCTCGGCACTTCACTGCAGCTCTGCACACAGGTGTGTGCATGTGCCCAGTCACACAAATTGCCCTGTGTCTTCATTCACTTGATCCATATCCGATCAGTACTTTGCTGAACTCGAATGCATTTTTGTCCGTCTCCCCCTGCTAATTTTCTCCCCCTGCTTTCTGCTGCAAAGGACAACAATCTTAGAATAAATGGCAAAGCGACAAACCGGAGAGTGACTCTGACTTATGACAGTGATGTCGGCAAAATACCAAAATAGTTTTGAACTCTGCCTATTTATCGTTAGCAGTGTCTGTTTACATTGAAATTTAGCTGGCAGCTTTTCCTTTTCATTGAATCCTTGATTGAATCATAACCAATAATGGAGGAAAAGTGAGGAAACCATAGCTGAAATAAATGTGGTTGTGACAGTTTACATTGAATTACTTATGAGGGCATGTTTTGGTAATGTAGCTTTGGCCATAGATGTGCAGCATCAAGTTAAGTAACGTGAGATATGGGTATGAAATGAGCATTTTCAAATATTGGAGTATTTGAAAATCAAGGCAGATGTCCGTCCACCCTGAGCCTGGTTCTGCTGGAGGTTTCTTCCTTTAAAGGGAGTTTTTCCTCTCAACTGTTCCCTATAGCTGCTCAAGGGGGATTTGTTGGGTTTTATCTAAATGACTTTATTTGACTTTATAAGATGAGATGACTTTGTTGTAAACTGGTGCTATATAAATAAAGTTAAATTGAATTGAATTGAAAATGTATCTGCTCTATGTGTTTGGCACATACCAAGCATATGAACAGATACAGTAGGTGCGACTTGGGTTATGCTTCAAGAGATGTTTAACAACCTTTTTCATTTTTGTGCGTGAAAATAGAAGAACAGACAAAAGAATCTGTCTTTGTGTTGTAAAATCTATGGCCTAAGGATTAGCTGAGTTATTCAGTATGACTAGACCCATTCAGCTATAATCTTTGGCACATGTGCTTTACATAATCACAAGTTATTAGAAACATTGACTCTGAGTATGGCATTTTTATTTAAATATAAAAATGTTAGCCTGGGTTATTTCCACTATTTGCACAGCTTTGTTGCATCTCTACCATGACCATGAGGCATGTGTCCTCCAGGCGCCTTTGTCTGTGGAACCAAACCCTTTTCTCATAATGTCTTGTCCATGTGTTTCTGTTTGGATACTGATCTCTGATCTTTTCAGTTTTTATTTAATGGATTGACTATTTAATGGTTTGGATCGACTCCATGCACTAACATTTTATCTGCTTCCTCATTGAAAATGATTTGAAATACTTAGTGTAATAATGTGGCTCACTGTACTTCGGTGAAACAACTTTCATGTTGTCATTTTCTTCACTGCAGTATTTCAAATCATTCTGCTTTGAGAGGTGACTTGATTTGTGGTGACTGATTGGCCAAACTCCAAAACCCAGTTTGTTCCACCTGCGCTCTAGATGCCGCAGACTGCAAAAATTGCGCATATTTAGTCACACACTGAGCTGCTCTGATTCACAACAATAGAACTAATTTTAAGTGTTACTGAAGCTACTGCACCGACAGGAACAGGCTACATGCAGTTCTGTTTGTGAGCGGTTTCTCCCGATGGCCAAGCTCTGTTTGTTTTGTATTGTGTCACAGAGAAAATGTTGTGCTGATGATTCAAATAAGTTGTCCAATTACTTTAACCATAACCAGTCATGTCAATTTGAATCTTTGTGTGCACAACTTAAAATGAGTACATATATAGCGCTTTGCTACCTGTTTGCGCTCAAAGCATGTCTTATTTACCCATTCACACACTCACACACTGATGGGGGAGCTGCTGTGCAGCTGGCCAACGGGGTTCAGTGTCTTGGTCAAGGACACTTTGACATGTGACCGGGGGAGCCAGGGACCAAACCAACAACTTCAGGATAAGCGGACGACCGCCCCACCTACTGCGTCCCCAAGTTTGTAGGTTAGGACTGTCTGAAGGTGGATAATACTGCCATGTGTTTCTTATTGAAGTCAAAGTGAGTAGTGGAGTCATAAACAGAGTTAGAAAACACCTTTTGTTAATAACAAATGTAAGAAAAACTTAGGAAGATAACGGTGAATATGAATAATAGTTGTAAGTCAACCTCAGAATGTTTATAAAAGAAATAAAATTACATTTTTGCATTAGCCTGAACCAGACGTTTAGAGGGTGATTAGGCTGCTTTTCAAAAGCAAAACGTGGATTTTGTGTTTGCTCACATTGCCTTCGTTTTATTTTAGATTTGGTTTGAAGAAACGATACAGTTTAGTCACAGAAAGAGAAGAAATCACAAGCGGGTCCAGTGTTTTTTACAGCACAACACTGTACGAATTGATCATTGGCTAGTTCATTCTCTCTGTGACACTATCTAGGTCCCATGGTGGCTCCTCACAAGAAGAAGGTCGGATTCCTCGCCGTCACGCCTCTATCCATGCTTCAATGGACTCAACTCGGTCCAAGCAGCTGCTCAGCCAGTGGAAGAACAAGAATGACAACAGGAAGCTGTCGCTGCAGGTCATGGATGGAATAAGACCAGCCTCCTCCTCGTCTCCTCAGAGGAACATGGAGCTGCGCTGCTCATCTGAACCTTCTGCCATGGGCCTGGAGGCAGAGCTCCGTGGTGGAGCCCACATACCTTTAGTCACTGCCCAAGAAGCAGAGCTGCGTGCTGGGGGCCACATCCCAGTGCAGTACATGAAGCTAGCAGCTAGCTCTGTTCCTATGGCCAATCATAATCACATGGGTCATAATGGCAGCGCCGGAATGGCCGGGGGGGCCAGAGTGTCTATTCAGTCCCGGCCTGGTTCTTCGCAGCTGGTTCATATTCCCGAAGAGGAGAACCCGAGCAGCAAAGACCAGGAGAGCGAATCAGAGGACAGCATTATGGATGGCGGGGGGTCAGTGAGGGAAAAGTGGCTGAGAGTGGCTGAGAAGACCACCATCCCCTGCAGGCCACTCAGTGCTGGAGGACAGCCCCGCCTTATGCAGGTGAGTTTGATGCCATACCGGACCTCGTGTATCTACGTACAATGAATTCACAGTGACTCCGCTTGCACTCACTGGCCACTTTATTATTTACTAGTACCACGTTGGGCCCATTTTTGCCTTCAGAACTGTTTTCTTCTTTTTGACATATTTCAGCAGGATTTTGTAAACATTCATAGAGATTTTGGTCCATATTGCATCATCCATGGAACAGTAATATTAATCTCTCCTTCCACCATATCCCAAAGGAGCTCTATTGGATTGAGATCTGGTGACTGTGCAGGCTGTTCGGGGAGAGTACAGTCAATCTGAGATGATTTTAGCTTTGTGATTTAGCATGCTATGGTCAGAAACAGATGGCGTAGTCAGCAACAGCACTCAGGAAGGCTGAGAGAGGGCAGGATCCATACATACTGTGGATCCATACTTTCATGACGTCTCAAACACAGCAACATTTCTTCAATCTTCCTTTGTCCGATCAGTATCCGGGTCTTAGTTTACACAAGTGAGACCCGGTTTTTCCCTCTGCTGGTTTCGACGTGTTACACGATGCGTTGCCTTTATGTCAGCTCAAACAAGCCTGGCCATGACTCAGCCATCAACAAGGCATTTTCGCCCAGAAAAGTGATGCTCACAGGATATTTTCTCTTTTTTAGACCATTCTCTGTAAATTCTAGAGATGGCTGAGCAGGAAAATCTCAGGAGATCGGACCCGCCCACCTGCCTTCAACAACCATGCCACATTCAAAATCCCTTAAATCATCTCTCTTCTCCATTCTGGCGCTTGGTTTGAACTTCAGCAGATGGTCTACAGCTCTGAGTTCCTTGAGGTGTTTCTGTGTCTGAGAGTGTTACCATAATCATTAGCTCAGCCCGTGTCCATTGTCCTCCATCATGGCACGACACATTTTATTTGCTGTACTTTGTCTAGAGGATACCACAAAGAAAACTTGTCAAATATTGTAGATTTTGCTTTTTGCTTGACTTAAACAATCAATGGGAACATCAGCTCAGGACAGAGAAGAACTTACACTTCGAATCGAAGCTACAGTGGTGAGAGTCTTTAGTTTTAGGAGGTTTCCTAAGCAGCGGTGCAAAGAGCAGCTCTTATTTTGCCACGTTCCTCATTTTGCAGGTGATAGCCTTATCCAAGCAGCAGGGTCTGCTTCACTCTCCTCGGTCAGAGGATGGTGGCAGTACCGTCAGCTGCACTGGCTCCATCAGGTACCGAGCCCTGACGGATCAGGACCCATCACCGCCCGCGTCCACCACAGGAGCAGTGGGAGGAGGTGTGTACTGCCAACACACATTATACGGAGGATTGTCTGTTTTTATGTTTGCTCTGAAGTTTTATAAGATCAGCCACATTTTAACGCTCAAGCATAGGAAAACTTTGAAGTGATCTAAAAAAAATGTGACCTAATATTTTGACGCATACCCCTTCTTTTTATTAACTGCATGTGTGACTCACGACATTTGGGATTTGTGGATATACATTTTCAAACTCTAAAACCAAAACTACCTTTTGTTTGATAGGGCTCACCTACGTAACAAACACACGTTTTTGCCCAATCAGAATGTTGGTGATCTGATACAAAAGGGATATGTTTTAGGTTGTAAAATATACTGTAATTAGTAAATGTACTAGTTATTAAAAGATAAAATGCTGATTTTCTTTGCATCAAACTCACCTTTTGATTCTAAAACCAAATGTCTTCAGTGTACAGCAACCAGAAAAAAGTTGGCCTTGCCATCCCAATACAAGTTTAGGTTTAGTATAGTTTATGATTATTATTATTATTATTATTATTATTATTATTATTATTATTAATAATAATAATAATAAAACATTTATTGATAAGCACTTTTTGTAACACTCAAGGACACTGTGCAAACAATCAACAAAAAAATAGAAGGGAACATAATGACAGAACAAATGCACTTCCAGATTATAGTGAGTAGGCTTGAACAGGTAAGTTTTGAGTCTGGATTTGAAGATGAGCATATTTCCATCTGGTTCCTGGTAAAACTCAGAGAACTGGTGGCCCTAAATACCCTCTGCACTGTGAATTAACGCTCACCTTAGCATACGAAGGATTGTGTCACGCTGAATGGAAGCAGGCCCCGTCCTTCCACTGAAAGCCTAAAGTGTAACACAACAACGGCAGGATTTCATAGAATGAAATATTTAAAATTAGGAATGTAGAACGTTAAGAACTAGTTAACTGAGATACAAATCTCATTAGACACTTTTTGACAGTTTTTGATACTTGGTGTAGCAGACACATTTTGGTCCATACAATTAAAGAAGAAGAAGAACGTTTCTTCGCCACTGTCGCCACCGGCGCCCGGGCAGCTGGCGCTGGGTGTCTCGCTCGTGGACACAGCTGGTGGGTTGGGTGGGGATTTTGCATCCTCTTCACGTACACCATCCAGCTGCTCTACCCATTTAGCTACCAGGCTGCCGATTATTGCAGTTCAACACCCAAAGCTATATTACTGCCCTGCTATATATTTTTGGTCAGACGTGCACCAAAACGGTGATTCCGCCTCACTGAACAGCCTGGCAACAGTGCAGACATATTCCCTGTTTTACAGTTTTTGAGTCAGGCTCACCCTTCTAACCAATTAGAGAAGCCCAAACAAACGGTGGGAGCCCCGAATGAATGAATCCACCTTTGCTGCTGGTTGCTGGAAATACTCTGCAAGCTCCTGATCCCTGCGTTAGCTCGTTCAGTGACCACGACAATTTAGTGAAGACATTTAATTTGTCTTGTGCTTTTAGGGGGAGGACTGGAAAGAGCTGGCAGTATCGTTCGTGTTGAAGCCCATCCTGAGTCCAGATCCCACAAACCGGTGGTGAAACCTCCCAGCACTGACGGAAGTGGCTCCTGGCGATGGAAACCACCTGAACAACGAGCATCTCTGCGACAGTCCACCTTCACCCTCAACGACCTGAACAGGCACACAGACAGCTGCGATTCACTGAGGGATGGAGGCTCGGGGGATGGACGGAGGAGTGTGACTGGGCCAGAAACTGAAAGTGAGAGTGGAATGGATGGAGGGGGAGGAGGAGGAGTATATACAAACCACCCACATGTCGTACATCCTTTGCATCCCTTACATCCTAATAACCCCAACAACTTCCAGAACCCAAATTTTAATCCCAGCAATCAAATCAACCCCGCCTATAACAACGTTCACGCTAACTTCAACCCCAACTCTGCCAACTCCAACATGCAATACGCCCCCACAGCCACTTTTGCTCCCCCTTTCCACCCTCACCCACAGGCTGTCACCACCATCAGGGTTACCCCAGTGGAAGGGACAGCAGCCAGCAGTGACGGCGGCTCAGACTGCCAGTCAGTGGCCTCATCCAGCCGAGAGTCCACCCTTAGGAGGAAGAGTGGTTCAAATGTCATCCACGTACAAGAACGAGGGCCCACCCCCGACCTCCACAACAACCATCGCCTCAGCGACGATGGCACTCGCATCAGCAACGAGAGCAGCAACCATTTCCACGAAAACCTCCGAAGTTTTCAAGAAAACCCGATCCACCCCAATCACCCCAACCACCCCAACAGGCAGTTGCAGGGGATATTTGGCCGCCCCAGCCCGACCCCGCCTCCAACCTTACCCCGGCCAATCCTGACGCATACTCCACCTCCTACTCTGGGGTTGGCCTATAAAGAATGACAAGTTTAGTGTCGAGTTTATCCACCCACATTCACGATAAAGAAGGCCTTTTTCCCGAGCAGTACAAAACAACTGCAGTGGCCACAATGCTCGGGCCAACATGCAGAACTTCCACACTTGTGGTGAAAGGAAATTCAGTTCCCCGCACAAGCTCAGCCAATACGGCAGAGCAAAAATCTCCTTAGCTCCAACCTCTCACCTGACCAGTTAGGGCTCACTGTGGTCAATTGTGTCTCCCCCATCATCCAAGTTGGTTTAGCGTCCCTCGGATAAAAGTCATGGAAAGTGGCACTAGATCCACTTTTGGTCACCAGCTAAAGCAGTACAAAACCAACTGTCTCCAACTGACCCGAGCGGACAGTGTTACGAACGTTGGATTGCTGGATAGCCAGGTAGTTTTGGTAAATCTACCAAATGCAGCGCTCTTGGCTTATTCGATAGTGGTCTAAAGAAACGGACGCTGACTTCTTTTGAGTTGCTCAGAACGAGACTCCAGCCTCCTCAGTCCCCTGTCAGAGGGGATGGATTCAGCGTAACGACTTTTGTTCTCTGAGTGCCACATCGACTCGGAACGGGGTTTGTAGATGGGAATCTACAAATATTCTCAGCCTTCGTCCTGGTGCCAAACACAGGTAACATATTGTTGTATAGATTTGACCGTGTAACCACATGCCACTAGATGGGAATTGCATTTAAAACCCTCAACTGTGCCGTGTTTGTACATACAGTAGGAGTGTGGAAGTGACGGGCTACAGAGAGTCCCATGTGGGCAATAACAGTTTCTCTGATTTTCATGGTGGTGTTGTGTTTATGTTGGATAGGAACATTATCATGGGGCATACATTGTGCTTAAATATAGTGCAACAATTTCAAATCTATTTTTTACATGCTTTGTTTTATTGACGTGCAGTAATTGAATTATCCTGACTGTGTAGTAGCTGTACTGTACAATCATATTTGCAGCATGTTAATCATTTGAAATAACTGAAATCCAGGATTTCAGGACAAACTTGAGGAAAAATTGCAGCGTTTATGGCACAAAGTTGGAAATGGTCAAAGAGAGTTGTTTAAAGGCAATTCTAAATATCTACGATATGAATACAGTCAAAATTTTACAGCAAAGTCAGTATATGAAGGAAATTCATGAAGGCAGAGTGAAAGAAAACACAATTTTATATAGTTATAACAAGACCAAAAGTCAATTTACAACAATAAAGTGTAGTTTTGCATAAAATTTAAATATAATACAATTTAAAATATATATATATTATTTATGAGAGAAGTTTAAATTTTAAGATGTCATTATAATTTAGATAATTTAACAGTTGTAAGAAGAAACCTAAGATTACAAATTCTATTTAACCTAACAAACATTTCCGTAATATTACAAATGATATTGTACAAGAAAAATGAGAAATGGAAAAGGGACCATAGAATTATAATTTTCAAGAAATACTATGAATTTAATTTTTGAGAATAACAACATAGTTATTGTATGTTTGCATGTTTTCGGATTTTATGACGGTGACCCTCCGTGTGACGACACTCTGACAGTGATCACCTATTGAATACAGGTTAAGTCAATATTATCGTAATAATAGTAATAATAATTTTACTTATACATTTATTTCCTTTTTTTTATTCTTTTTTATGTGGTTTCTTGTAAAGCCAATATCACCCTTTGTGAAATTCCAAATCTTATTTTTAGTTAGCTTTTCTTCTAACTGTGTCCTCGGAATCATTTCCCTTTTTAGCAGTGGCTCTGTTCCACCACACTGACGTTTGCTTTGCTTTCTATTTTGCCCGTGTGGTTGAATTCATAAACTATAAAACATTCTGGCATTTCCGCCAGTGACCACGAGCCCAGTGTTTACATTCTTTCTTTAACTTTAGCGCACAAGTGCCATCAGAAGACAAGTCATGTGGCTGTGGGCTAGTCGCATACGTTTACTGTGCTGGTGCAGGAGCGCGTGGCCCCGGCGATGGACCCGCTCTGACAACGCAGAGATGCTCACATTTGCGTCACATAGAGTTTAAGGAAGCACAATCGTTGCAGTTTGGTGACAGCAGAGCACAGTGATGAGTTCACCTGTTGCTGGGCACGAGCTCGCGTTCGGCTCACGTGTGTAGATGAAGTTTTTAATAGAATAGACTCCCAGCATTTATTATAAGGAGCATTTTAATCAAACAGGCTGAATGTGACAAATACATGTTAATGCTCGTTTACATTTGTTAGTGTGTGTGTGTGTTTTTTACAGTAAAGGATGGAAACAGTGATACTTTGATTACCCTGGGTGTTTAACCAGAAACCAGCTAGTGCTCTGTTCTTTTGTAGCTGGTGTTTGACAGTCCTTTGTGAAGTGTGTTTGGAACTGCAGACGGTTTAAGCCACGACATAATATTAAGTGTAAGTGTAAGGGGCCTGGGTAAAAGTGACGGACCGTGTTCGACTGAGGGACCAGGTCACTTGGTTTATGTGTGTTCCAGTGCGTTTGTCCTCGTCCACACGAAGGAACATCCAATAAAATGCTCAGCAGGGAGCATGATGAAAGTCATTTTTGGTAAATTGTAAATGATAGTTACAGTTTTCACATTTTTTAAGAAAACTCCACAACTTAAACCTCCACATTAGCCGACTTGTCCGCGAGGATTCACGGATCATCAGAGTGGGATTGTCTTAAACCCGAGCTTAGACACAGGGGTCTGGTGTAGATGAAGACGGCAGATGAACCCAGATTTTATGATTCTTTGCTAAAACTTGGAAGCTTTGACTCCTACTTGCTTCTATCTGGTCTTTGGTTTTTACATATGTTGCTAACTTATTATTGGTAATCTAAGATGGACCCGGCCAGGGTGGGCCCTGCCTCTCGCCCAATCACAGCTGGAAAAGGCTCCAACCCCCCACGACCCTGAACAGGAGGGGGTGAAGATAATGCACTGATGGATGGACTGGTACTTGTTAGAGGGGTTGGGGTTTGTTCTAACAAATGAGCCAATCAGCAAACAGTGGGCAGGTCTCTACGACGACAGGGTGTTTCAGGCTGTAGCAGTGAGTCAGATTTGATCCTTTTGATTAGATTCATTAGTTGGATAATAAAGCCCCGAAATGCCTTATTAGCTGTGGGCTCGCTGTCGGTCGTGTGAAACCATTTCAATCTTGACTGGATGAAACTGCAGCGTCTGACACCTGAGGTGTTTCCTCTACGTTATGTTGAACATTCATAAGGCTTCTGTCTGAGGATCGATGACAACTATATCCACATTTTGGTTTAAGAGAGCAGATTGAAAGCTGTAAGAAATACTGTAAGGTCTGTGGAGATTTGTTCCTTCATGTTTTTGAACTTGTCCATCTGTGAGTCACTTGTAGAACTAGGTTGTGTTGTCGGAGGATCTTGCAGCGTTATAATGGACAGTTAGCAGCCGCTCACAGTTAGTGGTGTGACATTTTCTAATACGTGTTTCTGTTTTTCACTGACGCTTACTTACACACTGAACCCCGGCAGAACATCTACTGCACATTATCTGGTCATTTTCATGCAATAACAAGATTTCTCATTATGCCTGACATTTAAAATCACAATTGCAGTCAGACAAAGATGCCCTGGTTTCCCCAGAAAAATGTGCAGTGGTTGATCACGTGGACACTAGTGCACAGGTGGGGGGGGTTGTTGTACACCAGTCTGCTGCAGCCTGAAGAAGCAGCTTCGCTTTACAAGTTTTTTCTGTCTGAACCAAAGCTGCTCGACCTGCCTTTCAAATTGGTTCTCATGGCATATGCAGGACACTGATGTGGTAATATTACATATGGATGAATGTAACGAACAATTCCATAACAGCTGTCTGCTGACATAGGGCATGAGGATTATTTTCACAACATATTAGCCAAATCCGTGCTTATATCATGACTTACAATAAGACTGTGTTTGCCATAAATACTGTGATACCACAAATCACTCTGTGGAATATCTGTGCAGTCGTGGAGACAAAGAGACGTGCTTTGGTATGATGTTGTGGAATGTGGTTTATTATTACGAGCAAGGAATGTAATCGTGTTGTCGGTATAATTTTAGTTAAATACGTTATATCTGTGCAAATATTTCAAAGACAGTGTCAGAGTTGCTTCATGCGTGATCAGCACGAACAGGATACAACAGGCAGCAAAATGACTTGTGCTCATGGATTACACTGATTAGGACTGGCAGTAAATCCTTATGTTCATTGAGCATTGATATATGCTTTTATTTTTAGCATTCTGACAGCTTTTATTCCAGATCCCATCTGACAGCTTCTGAATGCACTTTGTGTTGGAAATGTTTAAACTGTGATTTGGTGAGCGGGCGTGCCGTGCACCGCGTTGACACAGGTCACTCGTTTAATTTCCTGTGACATGAGGTCTCGATTGGCATTAAAAATGAAGAGGTGCTGTGCATTCAAGTAGATTTCTGTTTTGAACCACCAAAATGAAACTGTAGATGGAAATCGTGCCAGTTTTTAAGTTCCAAGTACAGTTATTTTTACATGGCCTCATAATGGAAAACCCTTTAATGTGCAGCCTGAAGCCATCGATCGGCTCCGTGAAGGAAATCATGTGACAGTGGTTTCAATGCTCAGGAGGTGAATAGCGATTTGTGGTTTCAGTGCCGGGAGAATGAGCTCCTTCCTGGCAGGAACAGTGTCACAGTGGTTTGTGCCTGATCAGTTACAGGAGGAAGAAAAATCACTTGGTTTTAGTGCACAGGAGGAAGATTAATAAAACCATGACTTTTCTGTTTTGTGTGGCCACCAGCCCATTCAGGTTCAGGTGTATGAATAAAGACTTAGTACAAAATCTTTTGTTGAGCGCAGCAACTCCGGATGGGATTTAACTTGTTGTTTATGCTCGGTTCTATGACTGTGGTACCAGCGTAAACGCACTCTTTACCGTAATGCCGGTAAAACAGCGCACATAACATCCTCATGCCTACTAGTAACAGGCATACAACAGATATTATTTTAACCTGAGGTGACTGTAATATACATTTTATATCAAAGTCATGATATGTTACATATTTTTGTGAGCATCTCCGTGATTCCCATAAGAAAAGTCGCCGGGTTTGTCCCTTTTTGGATTATTGTAGATAATCAACTCTACCAAAAACAGAAGCGTCTGATAATTACACGCTTTCTTCAGCAAGATAATCTTCACAGATAAACAGTTTTTTTACAAAACAATCACCAGAAGTGAAACGCCATCACCCACCACTACACTGGATCTTTGTTCTTGTAGTGAGCTGATCACTCAAGTGACTGTTGGTTACAACCACAAAGCCGCTGATTTACTGGGCAGATGCGTCTTTATGGTTGCTCTCATTTAGCTACTTATTAACACGTGGACAAGCTCAAATCATTTGGGGTATTTACTGATGAATTTGATCTTGTAGAAATGGACCATATTCTAGGCATCTGATCAAACAGCGGTTTTGAAATCCACAGACTTCGGGATGAGAGAACCCGATTTCTGGCTTTTCGGAAGGAGCTGTGCAGGGCCCTGCCTCCAGTTTCATTCCTGACATTTCCTTGTAAACCCTCGACACATTTCTGTGGCGTCAGTATTAGGATTACACTAATCAGCCACAACATTAATACCGCCTGTTGGTTTTCACATTAAAAACATGATGGTTTTAATAAAAAGGAAACCTGTTTGCCCTCGTCACCGTGTGGTGGCTGGTCGGTGTATATTCGGTGTACATACAGTAAAATGGGCGAACGTGGGTCAGGGGGGTTTACAGCGGCCAGCCTTCACACCAACTGTTATCACACCATCAGCGGTCAGCTGCTTGTTACCACGCGATCGAACTAATCAGCAGGTCAAAGTTTGTCATAAAAAGATCCGACTGAATGTGAATCATCCGCGGGTTCCTTATTAAAAACGATGGCATATTTATAACAGTCAGTGTCATTTTTATCTCTTTCTTTCATTAAATCTTTATGGATATGATACAGTTTATAGATATTTTTTAATCAGTGCACGTGAAAGAACTTTTTTATATCTCGAGTCAAATTTGTGGGTAGTTGCCATGGCAACCGTGGTTGGTATACCTGACAGTGTACTACTACCAGTGATGCTGGAAATCTGTAATATTCTGCAACTGTTGTTGTTTGAGGATCCTGAACGACACTGGACTTTCCTGGACACGTGACGCACGCCACTAACCTGCTCAAACAACAGATAGCACTTTTACTCGGAACAGCTGAGATGGGGGAATTGATTTGCTCCATCAAATATAACAAAATGTTGAAAGGAACAGTTCCGTATTTGGGAAAATCAACTTATTGGCTCCTTGGGTGACAGATTAATATCAGTCTCATATGTGCGTTACGCACATTTTCACAGTTTAAAATGATCAAGATGGTGCATTTGGGTTATTCGAGAGGACAGGATCCAAACTGAGCGGTTACAAAATATTATTCAGAGCTGGTCGAGTATAAAATCCTCCTGTTGGATCCTTGGTGTTTAGTTTAGTTTTTTTAAGGTTGCACATTTATAATCAGTTCAAGACATGAGCTACTAGCTGTTTATAATGTTCTACAATAGTTCCAGTTTGCAGTTTGTATTGCTGTACATAGACATTTGTAACTTTATACTCATCAGTAAATCATTTATGTGAACCCAGACTGATAATTTGGGTCGTTAGCTCGGTGGAAAATGCTAATGTTTAGCATAGATTAACAGATTTTCAGAGAGGCCTGGAGTCGGTCATCGGCTGACTACATTTTTCTGTTTAACTAGATTGAAGCCAGGCCTCACAGCTGTGCACCATATATACTTACGATGAATAAAAAGTAGTTATGAAACGCTGCTGTCATGTGAGAACCCAAAAACTGTTGTTCAAGTGAGACTATGTAACTCCTTCTAAGCAGCCCCAGCGGCAGCTCACCATGCTGCTGCTTCTGCTTTTGTTTGTCGCCGAGCTCTTCATTTACGCCCGCGCTGTTCAGGTCCTCCAGGAATTCACAATGGTGTCAGCGCAACAAGCAAATTCAACCGGTCCTCTGACGTTCTACACTTTACTCTCCCTGGTCATCCCAAACTTAAAAGTAAAATTCATGCACAAGAACAAACGAAACGTCTACTTTCCAGGACATCGTTTTATAATTTGCAGGTATTGGGGACTAATTACTGATACACAAATGCCTCCCAGAACTTCCCGGAGAGGCGGGTGTCTGCAAACATGTCTGCTAAAAACCATGTATGCATCCATTCATATCTAATCTGCTTACAGTTACATAGTCTCTCTTTAAAGTGTCACTCTAACATTAGCTGTGTCTCATGTCATAGGAGCCTTAAGTGAGACGCTCTGATTCCGTTTGTGTCACTAGGCGGATGTGAGCTGAGCTAGCCTTCCTTGTGTCACATAGTTCCTTATTTATAATCCTGTACTCATCTGATTCTGTGTCTCTACATGACAGCCGGCAAAAAATCTTGGGTACAAGAAGGAGCCACTAGTTGGACCCTGTGACAGAACTGTAAGGGTGTGGCCTCCCAGCTGAGACACAGCTACTGTTTGATAAAACCACTGATGTGACGTTCAGTGACAGATCGTGCTGACAGCTGCAGAAAACCCTCTCAGTCTGAGATCGTATTTTTTCAGCATCCACATGGAGGTTGACGCGTTTTGCCTTCCATCGTTATTACCGCTGAGATCTAGAAATTAGATGATGAAAAACACGTTTTCGTGAATGCCATACACACTCCCTGTAGCTGTCAGCATGGTTGGAAAACTACACGAAATCATCAGAAATATAAACCGCAGGACAAAGGCGTCAATGTCATTCGATGGATACAGTACAGCGTACGGTCGCTCTCAGTGGCTATGTTTACATGTACAGTGTACAGCATATTGTATTCTAGTGTACAGTACATGGTTTTCATTGATAGCTGGATTATAGTCACAATATCTCATATTCCATATCTAACGCAGTATGTCCAATAATGTGCACATGTAAAAATAGCTACTGGAGTAAAGTCATTTAATCCATTCTGTGACTGTAAGAGCCATTAAAATCACAGGCTGCTCCTGTGTCGCTTCTCCACTGACTGGACACGTGTCTGTCGGACTGACAGAGATTCATAATAAACACAGAAGTATTGATAAAAACGGATTATTTCATTGCGCCATGTTGAGGACAACGGTGGCAGTGTGCTGATGACGACAGACATGATGGTATCTGTTTTCCAGTGGTGTCTCTGTAACTAAATAAACTTTGATATGAAGTTGTTCGTCTTTCTCATTTTTTTTTTTTTTTTTGGATTAATATCTATTTCAATCATGTTCTCAGAGTATTACAAATGAAACCCCCTGTTGGGATGAATAAGGAGGACCACAGGGTTCTGTGCTGAGATCTGTGCTTTTTGTTATCCCAGCAGCACAAACTTGCATCTGTGTTTATGCAGATGACACCCCGCGCTCTTTGAAGATCCTCTTTCTTTTGCAGCATCTTTGCACAGACTCAAGAGCCTCTTATTCCAGTTTGAGTCTCAAATGACAGACTTGAAGTCGTTCACGCTTAGTATTTGGAAATGTGGCCAGGCTGCAGCGTGAATTTAAACATAAATGTAAAGTGCAATGAGACTAATGCTGAAAACAAGTTTCCGCTCCGGGAAAAGACATATTTGTGTCACGTGGAACCGATTATGTTACGAATGAATGAAATCACAATAAAACAATGGCTCTCGTTCCTGTTCCTTAACACCCCTGCCCTGCCTGTTTTCCACCTATTCCTGCCTACCCACTGCTAATGGTGTTCAGCAAATGAGAAGCTGAAATTCAATTTCAATTCAATTCAATTGAACTTTATTTATATAGCACCAATTTACAACAAGGTCATCTCAGGGCACTTTACATAATAAAGTCAAGACTATACAAACATTTAGAGAAAACCCAACAAATCCCCCTTGAGCAGTGGAGAGGAAAAACTCCCTTTAACAGAAGAAACCTCCAGCAGAACCAGGCTCAGGGTGGACGGACATCTGCCTTGACCGGTTGGGCTGAGTGGAAAGTGGAGAGAGAAAAGAACAGAGCAACAAAAGCAACAACAAAACGTTGGGCAGGTTTGTAGGACCCGTGGCTGTGCACCAGAGGACACACGGCGCCAAATCCGGGGACACTTGAAGACAGGGACAGAGAAAGGACAAAATGACACTGGGAAGCTTCATAAAGCTGCAGAGGGCTATGAAAACATATTTCAAGGCCTTAAAAGATGCCAGTGCCAACGATGGAGACCAAAATCCAGAAATATAACACGGACACGCTGAGAGTCAAACAGCAGGGAACCTGACAAAGTCTGTAGCCACAATAAAAGTCCCCACAGTGAACAGGAACAGGAAGCCACTGCCTATATCTGGACACAAGGCCGCACAATCGGAGTTTGTGGACAATCCAAGTAAGTTTTGGAACAAGATGATGTGGTGTGATGGGTCCAAAGCTAAATTATTTTCTCAGTATTAACACAGTTACAGTATGTGTGGTGAGAAAAAAAAAACTTCCTATGAGGTGATGAACACTGCTGCCTATAAAGTAGTTGCCCCCCTTTTAGGTCGTTTGTGCTTCTCCTTCTCTGTCTCCCTCTGTCTGTCACTGTCTTCAGGTGTCCCCAGCTTTGGAGCTGTGTGTCTTCCATCACGGTGGAGATGGTGTCTTACTGATGGTTTTCTGTTAGTTTTGTGAAAAAAGCCCAAAGAAATCCACCTTGATTCCATTTCAAAAAGAAATAAAAGGTGAATACTTGTAAGGGGGCTGCATACTTTTCACAGGGACTCCAGCATCCTAGTGGAGCCCCCCGGGGCTGTTGTGTGGGAGGATAATGCTTCTGTTCCTAATCTCTCCTCAAATAAACATCCCACACATTTGAAATACTGGATATTGATTTTAATGACTTATTGTAAAATGTCTGAATCCCTTCAGCATCTCCACCTTGTCACACAGCAACAAGACTTCAAGTGAGAGGCCACAGTTTGAAATGTGATAATAAAAAAAAAAGGCTGATGAAGTCGCCACAAGGAACTTGTTCTTGTTGCTGTTCTGTTGCCAAATCAGAAAAGCATTACCACAAAGACGTGGACGAGTTATTTTGATGTCTGGTGTCCGGTCCATTTCTAGGACTAGAGGGAGGCAGAAACATGAAGATGTTCACTGAGGCTGAAGCCACATTTCCCCCCGTCGTGGGTGGAAGCTGCATTCTGAAGCTTAAAGGGGAGGGAGGTGGGGACTGGTGATCAGCAAGAAAGTCACGCAACGGAAAACAGAGCAAACAGAGAGTGAACAGACGAGACAGTGGGCGGAACGGCGGGTGTTATCAGAACACGGTTCTATTAGACAACGTCTTACACGCCCTTTGTCCTTTCTCCACTTTACCTCTGTCTCTGTCATCTCTCCAGTGCTGCTGCAACCCTGCATCTCAGCTGAGTTTCCATGGCAATAACTCAAGGAGAGCGGAGAGACCAAACAGACCGGGGGTGGGAGGGGAGGTGTGTGCGTGGGGGGAGGAGACAGAGGAAATGTGTTTTATTACATATTTCTGAGCAGAAAAGCCAATATCGGCGTTTACGTGGTGTGTGTCTTTATATAATCTGTGCTGCATGTTAGTTTCTGTACATGTTTGCAGACACACACACACACTGCAGAAAAATCTTTGATTGGTTGGTCAGAAATTCACCATGGCAACTATGGCCGAGAGCTCAGTAAGAGTTTTGACCGCTGAAGCACACACACACACACACACACAGTGGAAGTGAAGTGTGTGTGATCCAGGCAGGATTGAGAGCAGCAGGACACGGGCCAATGTGAAAACCAAGTGGCCCCGTTTCTCAAGTCCAGTCAGTTCAATACAGTTGGACACTGGTTCGTTTTAGCTCCTCCCACATTGTTAAATCACCAGCGTTCTACCATCAGCGCCGCCTCTCACCTGTGCTGATCTGCCCATGTCTGGTCACCCCAGTTTACACAAAAGAACTAGTTCAAAGTTCAGTTCACCCAGATTCACAATTAACTAGTTCAGGTCCACATTCACGTCCTGAAAAGTCTGTCCGAAAAACACAACTGTCGTCCTTGAACGCCTCTCAGTTACATGCAGTGAACCACAGCGGAAACGTAGGTTGGAGGAGAGCTGGTGTAGTTTAACACGCCCACAAACACACTGTGGTTGTAAAATGATGCCGCACGTACGTTCAACAACCTGCTCCACACAACACTGTGCTGTTTGACTTCAAAGGAAAACTGTGGCGTGGTGCATAGCGCGACCATCCACCAATCCTACAGTTGTTGGTTCTGATCCCCGGCTCTTCTGGCCACGTGTTGAGCCTTGTCTCCCCCATCATGTGTGAATGAGAAGCCGTGTAAGCAGGTAGAAAAACGTGTATATGTATAAGTGCAGAACATTTAGAGTGTGTGTCGTCCACAGCTGCTTTCTGCAATTACATGAAGAAGAAACTCTGCAGTGCAAACGTTGCTGCTGAGTCACATTTTAAGCCCTGACGTGAGCATCTAAACGTGAAAAACAACACAATTAAAACCAAAAGAGTGTCGGTAAAGACATGCAGGACCACAGGACGTTGCTCTTCACCAAAATGTTGGTGTGATTTGTTCTCAGCATTTCAATTCAATTCAATTCAACTTTATTTATATGTCGCCAATTTACAACAAGGTCATCTCAGGGCACTTTACATAATAAAGTCAAGACTATACAAACATTTAGAGAAAACCCAACAAATCCCCCTTGAGCAGCTATTGGCAACAGTGGAGAGGAAAAACTCCCTTTAACGGAAGAAACCTCCAGCAGAACCAGGCTCAGGGTGGACGGACATCTGCCTTGACCGGTTGGGGAGAGTGAGAGAGAAAGAAAAGAGCAACGAAAGCAACAACAAAACATTGGGCAGGTTAGTAGGACCAGTAGCTGCGACATGGAAGACAAATCCGGGGACACCTGAAGACAGGGAGAGGGAGAGGGGGACAGAGAGGGAGAAAGACGACTACGAGACAAAGAAGACACAGAGTTAATGTCGTACAGTGGTGACATTATAGATGTGGGGTGAGAGGAGAGAATGAAGAGAAGAGGAAGTGTCTCAGTGCAGAGTCTCCCAGCAGTCTAAGCCTATAGCAGCATGACTATAACCAACTATAAGCTTTATCGAGGAGGAAGGTTTTGAGCCTAGTCTTAAAAGTAGTGAGGGTGTCTGCTTCTCGAATCTGGACTGGGAGCTGGTTCCACAGGAGAGGAGCTTGATAGCTAAAGGTTCTGCCTCCCATTCTACTTTTGGAAATTCTGGGAACCACAAGTAGGCCTGCATTTTGGGACCGAAGTGGTCTAGTAGGATGATATGGTACTAGGAGATCTTTTCATTTGAACCTTTTTTTTTGACGAGCTGGTCACGTGGCCCTTCTGGAAATGTTAACACTTGTTACCTGCAGCTTTTGTTCCCGGTTCCTTCTAGCAGCAATTTTCCAGATGTTTTTCCAGTTACTTTCAGGTTTGATGATCCAGTTTGAGGTTGTTCTCTGTGAACTACAGCAAATGACTTCCTAACCCCTTGGCGAGTGTGTGGCCCACAGACATCTTGTTTGCTGACACTGACAAGGTAAACACACGAGATGTGCCGACTCTCTACGCAAGGCGTTTTCCAACTAGTCCTCCAAGTGAGGCTAAATAATTGTGGGACGTCCCAGACCAGCTCCCTGGCTGACTGGTAGACAGATGGAATCACCAGAGGGTCCAACATGTCGCTCATCTGGGAAGACCTAATGTCCACCAACAGTGGAGGGAAGTGCTCCAAACCGTTCGTTATCAGTCTAAAGTGAGTCTGACCGTTCTCACGACATGGGTCACGCTGCCCTGGCTGACTCTGTAGGTGGCTGTCTGTCTTCCTGTCTCTGAGACACAGCCCACAGTCTGTCTGTGGTGGGACAGTGCCTAAAGTCTCTGACCTTTGTCTCTGTGTTTAGTTTCAGTGTGGACATCCCTATGCAGAGAACTTTGTACAAAGTCGCAGATGTTTGTTTCCCAGCTTCATGTGGACGGCAGAGCTGCTCTGTCAGTCCACCACCAGTGTCTCCGTGACCGTCCACAACATGAATCCTTGTCACTTTGACGAGTCACTGACGTTTCCTCTTCCTGAGCTTCACCTTTGTGCTTCTAACTTTAACTAGTAACTAAAAGTTACTAACATGTAACTTTTAGACTTTCTGCTGTTGCGTATCAGTTTCAGGAACAGGCTGAATCACTGGCAGCATGTTTGTCTTTCACACCCAGTGACACTGTCAGAATTTCCCAGTTGATGCTGAAAAATGAATGAACGTGACTTTGAAAAAGACTAACTGTCAATTCACGTATTTTGTCTCCAAGGTCATTTAAAAGAAAGACCGTTCTATCCTTCCTGGTCCTTTATTCAGTGATAATTGGCCACAGACAGGTGAGTCTTTTGTTTACATGTGTGTGAAAATACTCCACCTCGGTCCAAACTATATCGAGTTGTTAGCTAAATTCCTGATATTGTCCCTGTACTGATCTCAGCACAGCCTGTTGTGTACTGTGCTCTAATTACTTTCATCTGTGGCTAGATGGTAGCGAATGCATTCAGTTTATTAAGTGCATCTCCCCGACTTTTTCCCGTCTATCTCCCTTCCTCTGCGTCTCCACGCCTCCTGTCCTCATGTCATTCCTTCAGCTTCCCACTGTACTCAAAGGCGTGAAGGTGATACATAATCTAATCACATGATTTGCACCAGAGACACACAAAATATGCAGCTGAGTGTAACTGGTTTTCACTGACTGAACTTTTCATATTTTACAAAGAGGTTGAAGCATTATTTTAAAATGTGAACCGCTCGTGTTATCACATAAGCAAAAGTTTTATTGGTTTGTGTAAAATATAAATCGTGATAACGTCAACTTGTCCGCAGCAGGAAGTGGTAAATCCCTTCTGTGGTCTTATGAATGCTTCTCCTCTCAGCAGGCAACACATTGGAGGATGTTCCGACGGAATGGTTCTAACTCTGAGACAGTAGGACCGTGGACTGTGCACGGACACGCCACTGAGGGGCTTCTCCTCATGCTCACAGCTGTGTGGTTTCTCTTCTGTGTGGCATGGTCACGTGACAAGCGTTGGCAGAAAGGAGCCGTTTCTCACAGTGTCCCCACTTGAATGGTTTCACTGGGCTTCGCAGACGCTAGTGATTCCGTAAAAAAAGCAGCAGAGCTGAAAGTACTCTCACGGGGGTGCAGCTGGATCCCTGACGGTCCGCCCGCAGTGATCACAGTTGTATGGTTTCTCTCCATTGCAGATTTGCTGATGTTTCAAAAAGTTGGAAGGCAACGTGAGGCTTTTCTCGCGGTGTTTCCACTTGTGTCGTCTCCCCGTGCTGCTGGATTTCAAGTTGTCTTGATGACTGAAGGTTTTCCACTTTGTCACACTGACACGGTTTCTCCTGCTCATTGTGAATGATTCTTCAGCTGCTGTGATGACCTGTGGCCTTTTGTCTCACAAGCTTTGGGTTTGTTGTGTGGTTTAGATTAATCAATTTTTCTTTAAAAATAAAGTTGAAAAGCTACACAAATCCATTCTTGTTTTCTGGCCACTTGGGGGCAACAGAAACAAGCTCTTCAGTCCCTGTGTGTTACAGTATATATACATGCTTTTCACATTAGTGTTCATGTCAATGCTTCCTGGGTGCCAAACTCACAGAGCAGCTCCAGCAGCTCACCCTTGGAGCCAATCACCAAACTTCATTTCAAGGTATTGCATCTTCTTCTTGTAGCTGCATGAGGATGAATGGCTGAAGGCCTGTGCAGAAGATGGTGCAGCGTAAAGAGTTGCAGTAAAGCTGTTTCAGCGCAGGCCGACTGATTGAAGACTCTTTATGTGGTTTATTGCAGCATCAGGCCAAAAAAAAAGGGACATGCCACGTGTCCAATTTCTCTTTCCACTTTCCATTAGAAAAGGGCCGGAAGGCAGGTTTACCTGGAGATGAGGGAATCTCTGGGCGAAGGCTTCTCTTGATCGGTTTCACACATTTTCTCATTTCTCAAAACAGTCAGCACACATGTAAAGAATAGGACATCATGTTCCCAGCTGATTTTGCTGGTTTGCAAGCGGAGAGCAGCAGCTCAAACTTCAAATGAAATTCAAGCAACAGCTATTGAGCGTGTTATCATGGCTGGAGTTTTTCAAACTGAGAACAGAAAAACCGTGACCCTCCTGTACATCACTGCGTAATGTTCCGTGCCTCTGTGGGAAGACTTGCATCACATGGGACAGTGAATGCTGGCGGCAGAGGACTTCACTGTGGAAAGAAGAAGGGCAGGGCTACGGTGACTGTTCATGAAGAACTGTATTTAGTAATTTGCTGTCCATTGATTTGTGACTGATTGAAAGAGAATAAAAGTCTGACCACAGCTTGTGTGGTTTCTTTTTGCTGGAAGGTGCTGCTGTCCGCTGTAAAATGTAACTTCAGCGTGAAGAAAAAACGTAACCCAACGAGCCCTTTCACACCCCACTACTTCATCGCTGTTTCATCGCTGTCTTGCCACGTGGACCACCGCTATTTCCTCTAAGCCTTGGTTGGCAGTAGTGAGGTGGTGCGCTTGTGTTTCCAAAGAGCCTGGCCAAAAAAACAGGGTCAGGGAGAGAGTCAGAGTGGAGGACTTGGTACTGGTCCCAAGAGAGACCAGTTGCTATAAAAGACCTTATTCCAAGTTAGGAGGTGAGAGCGGAGTGCTTCTCCCCAGACATTAGCTGCTCTCACCCGGAGTGCGGTGGGAGGTCTTCGAGGCCAATCTGTCAAACTTGAAAACGCGTTGTAATTCTAGGATGCTGACTGCAGATAAAGGGCTGGGATTTCAAAGATTAAAATAGGACCAAGAAGTCCGAGTCTGTCTTAAATGATTTCCAGCATGTAAAATCTGATACGCAAACAAGACTATACAGTCACAAGCTGCAGAGTGAAGAGTACAAACTGAAGCACTAGTTTTGGTCGTTGTCAAAGTTTCTCCTCGTCACAGGACTAAAAAGAAACGGACAACACCACGTACAGCCCTCGTAGCGTTACAGTACGGTAACCTCAATCGCGTTTTTTCTCAACTGCATCCATCCAAGTGCTCCTGGAGTGGGACATCCTGGACACGGACGTGTAATATGACACAGATTGGTTAAGTCGCACCCACCAGGGACACAACACCCACTCAGAGTGAGCGAACAGCGTCCGTCCCTTCCCCCAGTACCAGGAGCTCTTCATTTGTCGTTTTGCACGTGTCAGTGGAACAGGATTTGACACTTGTTAACGTGACCACAGTGACACATCGTTGCACATGCAAATATCGACACAGTAGCAGGAGAGAAATCCACAGTGTGTGTGAAGGGCCGAGGTCATTCAGGTTAGGCTGTCGCACAGGCTCGCTGGTTTCCTCGTCTCGCCCGAGCAGCTCCGCCTCAGCACTCTGAGTAAAACTGGGCACCACAAACACGTAGCAAGTTGTGAGAATGAAGAGGTTGGAGTCATTGATGTGTTGTCCCAAACATTTTATTGCAGCTCCCAGAACAGATCAGTCACAAAAAACTGACACTTCAAATCTTATACTAATCCATCATTATCATCATCAGGTCACAATAATTTAATCATCGCCGTCTACAGCACAGCGTTAGATATGCAGACTGCAGGTTGCGACCGCGAGGCAAACACACGAGACATGCTTATTTTGCCTAGAACCGAGCCGCACACATCACAACTTTTTACAGCGTGTATGCGACTTGTGATCAGAGATTAGCAATGAAAACCAAAATCCCTGTGGTCCCTGTGCTCCTTGAATTGTGCTGATCTTCCTTTTGTATTGTTCGAGAAGAAAAGTTTGTCCTGAAGTAGTGCAGCTCCTTAAATCTGCCTGTCAAAAGCAGCTTATGGCTTTGTAAAAAGCTTTTAAAAGCATTTTAAGAAAATTAGAGGTTTTTTCTTTATTTCTCCAAGTTGGTTTTAAAAATGTTCCTTTTAAAAATCTAGAAGCAATCCTCTATGTTAAAAAGGTTTGTACACTTCACATTGATTCACACAGTTAGGAAGCAGAAACGAGAAGTTAGTGTTACACAGGGAAGGAAAACATCACGGCTACCCCACACCACTGGAACGGGCTGCGTCCCGCAAAACCGTCTGGTCGAGTTTGTGAGGACAAGGGACTCAAAGTGGGACAGATTCTCTCCTTCCACTGTAGTGCTGAGATTCATTCCTACATCTTCACATCCACACGGTGTTTACTGTCAGCATCCCAGAAGAAGTCCAGAAGCAAAGCCTAGTGTTATGGTCCCATCTCACCCAAAGACAAGAGGAGCTGCTCCGACAGACACACAAAGAGTTCTCATGTTCTCAGCTACACAAACGTTGGCGGTGAGAAAACTGGCGTTTAGTCAAAAGCTGGTTATGGCCAGACTTCCACAGGAATTCAACAGCGTATCTCTGCAACCCGACCCTGAGGAGAAGCGGGTTCTGGTTCTGACCGGGGTGAAAAGCTTGAGTGCCTCCATGTTTAGCTGGTGTGTTTGGGGGAACAATCGTTACACCACAGCGGCAGCTTTGCTCTGCTTACAGTGTGCTAGTTTACGTCACAGTTCAAACTCAAAGAGCTGAAGGTTAACTTCAGTTAAAACGGATTGTCTCACTAATCATATCTAAAAATATGATCAAAATAAAAGCTCACACGCTCACACGCACAGAAACGAGAGGAAAAAAAGTTCAATCTATAGTAAAACATCAACGTTCACAGAAAAGACAGATGATCCGTTACCGCATAAGAACACACTCATCCCGGGTTGGAAACGGAACACACACACTCGCTAACACACAAACACGCACGCTTTCTGTGCTAGCATTTGGCTCATGCTCGAGTCAGCACATACTGAGTGGTAAATGGACCGGCTGGGTGAGGAGAGCAGGTGGATGAAGGACATCACCACAGCTTTGCATAGAATCCACAACATTAGAACCGTAAAGAAGCTGAACAAAGAAGTTACACTGCAACAAAAAGGGGGAGGGGCGGGATAATGAGCTTTTGGTTAATAATAAAACAATCATAAAATCTGGAAGGTGAAGTTCTGCATTTATCAGCAGGAGCGGTTGGGAGACAGCAGCTGAGGATGCTAACACAGGCTCCTGCTGAGACTGACAAAACATTTGTTTCACGTCACTGTTGCAGCTTGTAAAGACACAGGATTCGAGCAGAGCTTCATCAGGGGGCGACAGACACAGAACTAAACCACCCGGAACACAAACGGAAATGGGTGCTCTACATAAAGAGAGGGGGAAAAAAAGAAGGGTGAAGAAGAACAGAGGGGAAGAACACAGGAACCACGCTAGCAAACAACTCAACCGTTATGTCGCACGCTGACAAAACAAAAAGGAGGCGTGAGAAAGAAAGAGGTGGGAATTGGGGGGCAAGTGTTGTCACGACGACTCAATCGTTTTCTCTGGAGGTGGAGAGATGCATCATCATTCTGAGCGTGCTCAGATGGTGCTGACGCTACATCAGTGGGTCCCTGCTCCGTCACCACGACAACGGCGGCAGCCTCTACGTTTCTATGGGAGGCACAAACAGAGTTTAGAATCACGTGTGCCGGGTTTCCGTTCAGAGTGAACTCTTATGGACGCAACACATTAAGCATCTAAACAAGATTTAAAGTGCTATTGGCTATTACAGACGATCCCCCCAATCGCTAAGAGCTGACTCAGGTGGTAAATAAATAAGTCAAAAAAATTCCTTTGGCCGTCATGCAAAAAGACGAGTGATGAGTTACTATAGTTACTATAATCCAGCCCCTTTATGAGGGGAATGCAAGCTTGTGCCCGGATAGAATTTCCATTGTTTTACCACATACTTCTTTTGGTTCGCTCCTTGACCATACTTGGTGAACATTTGTCCTCGCTGAATGTGTGTGGAGAAACTAACCAACCGAACTAGAAAAACTCTTTTGACTCTTTGGACCATTGTAAGGTAAAGGGATCATACTTTTAAAAACACTGAGTTTAAAGTAATATGTGCTGTTTTTCAGCCGTGCTGGGACCCATCAAAGGAGAAATGTTCTCTCCATAGTTCTTTTAACTTCTCTTCTGTCTCCTGGATCACAGCAGTCGTCTGTTTCTCCTGACAGCCAGTGAGAAACAGGAAGTGCTGAATTCGTAGATATCAACTGTGTCATCATCCAAACATGTAACTGATAACAGTTACATCTGACAGCCCGCGGTTTGACTGCGTTGGCCAAGCATTAGGGCATTTCCCCAAGTTTCACTCATCAACACCGTGTTTCAGTTTGATCCACTCTGTAAACTGGCAGTTTTAGATTAGCCAGCTCAGCTGTGTGGGTACATTCACACTTCCAGTATCAATGCTTTACCTGTGGGCTCATCCTGACTCTGGTCCTCCGTCTCCACAAACTCTGCAGCTGGAAACACAAACGCACATGCATAAATACGATTATGAATAACTATATGTACTGTACATCCATCACCTTAGGCTGGTTTGTTACAGCTCTGTGGGGACACAGACCTTCTTCTGCCGCCTCTTCTACCTCTTCCTCTGTGACAAAGAAACACAAGCAGTTATTTCAGCACTGTTGTAATTTAAACAACAAGTCATCCACGAATCAGCACAATGCTAAGAGAACTACACAAAATGAGGTCACTTATGTCTCATACACATTTAGTGTCAGGCAGGAGCAGAAGCTGATAAATATGAAACGGTTTTACGGTCAATAACCTCAGTAACTTGGTAAGCACCGAATATCTGCACTGATCACACATTCAAAGAGGGGAAATGAAACAATAGCCGCAAATGGTGAACAACACACTGAATTGAAACTGCATCCTCCAATTTGATCTTAACAAAAACGCGGGCAGCTAATGAAGATCTTGGAGTAAAGCTGCACAAACTAATAGCTACACTTTCCTTTTCCAGTTCGACATTTTAAGCCACGAGTTTGATATTTTGGGAAACTTGTCTACTGTGATTTCTGGCACAGAATTAGAGGAGACTGAAATCCGTATCATATCTGTCTAATCACTATAAGTGATACAATAGTAAATCACTGATTTTTCATATTTATATTTGTATGAGTTAAACAAACTAGGCATCATATTTTAACTATTGCTAGGTGGCTGTTGCATTGTTCTTGTGCTGACTGAGGCTCTTGGTGGCCACAGCTTCTCATGTGACAGAGCGCTGTAGTAAATTAGATTGACAGTCCTTCAACACTAACCAAAACAAATGTGGCAGGAGCAGAAAGATCTTTTCAAAATACAACTCAACCGGTAACAGACACGTGGATGTTTTGTGATGGGAGCAGCAGAGTTACACAAATCCTTATCCCCTCTGTTTAAATGAACATACGCTGCAGTACAAGCCCAATTCCAATGAACGTATCGTGTATCAAACCGTATTATTTTCACAATAGGACACAGACAACAAATCAGATGCTGAATCTGAGACATTTTTCCATTCCATTAGCTCACTGTGAATTTGATGGCAGCAGCACATCTCAAACAAGTTGGCAGAGTGTGGTGTCTACCAACTTCTTTGGAATTGGGGTTGTAAAAGCAACAATGTGTAAAATAGTTTGTCTTATCAACCTTCTCATCTAAGGCTCATATTTCTCAAAACTGTTGAGCTTATTTCCATCTGTTGGGTGGAAGTGAAAGCTAGCACACTGACATTAGCAAACACCACCGCTAGCTCAACATTACAACTACTGCTTCTTACCTGGGGCGGATTCTTCCGCCACGTCTTCCTCTGCTGCTTCCTCCACGGCCTCCTCCTCTACAGCGGGCTCCTCAGAGAGTTCATCTGAAGCTGCTACCTCCTCCTCTTCAGCCGTCTCCTCTACGGGTGCTTCCTCCTCGTCTTCTACTAACTCCTCAGCAGCTTCTTCAGTTGTACTCTCCTCTGCAAAAGGTTCGTCGGCAGGTTCCTCGAAGGCAGCTGTCTCCTCTTCTTCTTCTACTTCAACAACTTCCTCAGGGGCTGCCTCCTCTGCAACAGGTTCATCAGCAGCAGCTTCCTCTAAGGGAGCTGCATCCTCTTCTTCTGCTTCCTCCTCAACAGCTTCTTCAGTGGCTGCCTCCTCTAAAGCAGGTTCCTCAGCAATGTCCTCTAAGGCAGCCGCCTCCTCTTCATCTGCTAGTTCCTCAACAACGTCTTCTGCAGCCTCCTCCTCTTCTTCAGTAGTCTCTTCAGCAGGTTCCTCAGAATAAGTTGACTCCTCTCCTTCAGTGAGCTCCTCCATAGCTTGATCTGTGGGAGCGTTCTCCTCAGCAGCCTCCTCCACAGCCTGCTCTGTTACCATTTCCTCCACTTCCTCTACAGCCTCAGCAGCTTCATCTGCAATCACGTCGTCTGAAAAGTCTTCAGCTAATATCTCCTCCTCAGCTGAAAAAGCCTGAATAATACAGGAGATTTTTAACCAAATGTTAAAAGATATGGTATTCTTAGGCTTTAATCAAACACAGATGGATGAAATTTAGTACACAGAGTAATTTTAGGGTCGCCACAGTCAATTTCAGTTTCCTTTCACCTCTAGTGAGGTAAAACTTCTGACATGTGTATTTATTCTTTCCTCTCTTTTGAGAATTAAAGTGTATAGACAGCTTTAAAGTTTGAAGGAAAGCTTGTAGGACACAAACTGGCAGACTGACAAGGGACTCACCAATGCACAATGCATCACTAATGACAAATCTGCATGGAATTACAATGCAACAATCACCACCAATACATACATACCTCCTCCAAAACAGGAAGCTCCTCCTCCAGCACCTCTGGATCCTCCTCAATCACCTGAAAATGTATACACCAGTCGAATGTCATCAGCAGCTTCACGCCATGTTTATACATGTGCTGACCACTTTATTGGTACACCTTGCTAGTACTGGCTTTGCCCCGTGGAACTGTGGTCCTCATGTCATAGATTCAACAAGGTGCTGGAAACATCCCTTCCAGATTTTGTTCTATATTGAAATGATATCATCAGCATAGCTGCAGCATATTTGCTGGATGCTCGGCTGATGTAAATCTCTCGATCCATTACATCCCAAAAGGTGCCGAATTGGATTCACATCTGCTGAGTGTGGGAGTACATCGAAATCTTTGACCAAGTAGCGCAGAAAGCCCAACTACCAGGTTGGCAGCACAGTGGCAGCATGACACCAGCACCCTAACGCACTTGTAGAAATGCTCACAACAGTGTTAGCCTACTGCGTAATGTCTGCGTATATTTGACACACAAGTATAAATCAAGCTTCAGAGCAGCCCATCTGGCACCAACAACAATGCCATGACCAAAGGCACCTTTCTTTCCCATTCTTGACCGTGTCTACATGTCGTATAGAGACTGTGTTTGTTCCCCGACCAACTAAACCACACAAACCTAAAATGATCACAAGAGGAGTTAATCATAATAACGTAATAAAAATCAGGACTGCTCCTCTTACTGAACAAAAAACTAAAACAATTAAATGTGGATTATTAAATATCAGATCTCTCTCATCTAAATCTCTGTTAGTAAATGACTTGATAAGTGATCATCAATTCAATTTATTTTGTCTCACTGAAACTTGGTTGCAGCAGTAAGAATATGTCAGTTTAAATAAGTCGACCCCCCCAAATCATATTAACTATCATGTTCCTAGAAGCTCAGGCCGAGGTGGAGGAGCAGCAGCAATCTATCACTCAAGCTTACCGATAGAACCTAGACCTAAACATAGTTATAACTCATTTGAGAGTCTCACTCTGAGCCTGGAAAACTCAAAATCCACTCCTATTTGTTATTGTGGACCGTCCTCCAGTCCCTTATTCTGGATTTTTGACTGAATTCTCAGATTTTCTAGCCGACTTAGTGCTTAGTGCAGATAAAGTCGTCATAGTGGGTGATTTTAACATTCATGTAGATGCTGACAGTAACTCCCTCAACACGGCATTTACTTCATTATTACATTCAATTGGTTTCTCTCAAAATGTAAATGAACCCACTCACTGTTTTAGTCAAACCCTAGACCTTGTCCTTACATATGGCATTGAAATTGATAAACTAACAGTATTTCCTCATAATTCTGTTCTCTCTGACCATTTCCTAATAACATTTGAATTTAATCTAATGTAAAGGTAGCTGTAATCAAACCTCTACTTAAAAAACCTTGTCTGGATCCAGGTACCAATTACAGACCAATATCCAATCTCCCCTTTATTTCTAAAATACTTGAAAAAGTAGTTGTAAAGCAATTATGTGACCACCTGCGCAGAAACGACTTGTTTGAAGAATTTCAGTCAGGATTTAGAGTTCATCATAGCACAGAAACCGCACTGATTAAAGTCACCAACGATCTTCTTCTGGCTTCAGATAACGGACTTGTCTCTATACTAGTTCTGCTAGATCTTAGTGCTGCATTTGACACCATTGATCACAGAATATTATTTCAGAGACTAGAACATGTTATTGGGATTAAAGGAACTGCACTAAATTGGTTTAAATCGTATCTATCAGATAGATTCCAATTTGTTCATGTTAATGATGAATCTTCCACATACACAAAAGTTAGTTATGGAATTCCACAAGGATCTGTATTAGGACCAATACTCTTTACTCTATATATGTCTCCCCTTGGCAACATTATTAGAAAACACTCTGTAAATTTTCACTGCTACGCTGATGACACGCAGTTATATCTATCTATGAAACCTGATGAAACAAATAAATTAATCAAACTACAAGCATGTTTAAAAGACATAAGGGACTGGATGACGTATAATTTTCTTCTTCTAAACTCAGATAAAACTGAAGTTATTGTATTTGGGCCTAAAAGTCTAAGAAACATGTTTTCTAACCATATCGCTACTTTAGATGACATAACTCTTGCCCCCAGTTGTACTGCAAGGAATCTGTCATCCTGTCATTTTTTAACCAGGATTTGTCATTTAGCTCACACATAAAACAAATCTCTAGAACAGCCTTCTTCCACCTAAGAAACATTGACAAAATTAGGAGCATCCTCTCTCAAAGCGATGCTGAAAAACTGGTCCATGCATTTGTTACTTCTAGATTGGACTACTGTAATTCTCTTTTTCAGGCTGCCCCAGTAACTCTCTAAAAAGCCTCCAAATAATCCAAAATGCTGCAATCATATTTCGCCTTCATTAGCTTCTCTCCATCCTACCTGTAAGATCTCTTAGTACCAGACTCAACTAAGCCCACATTCATATGTCACCACTGTAGGACATTAACTCTGTGTCTTCTTTCTCCTGTCGTTGTTGTTGTCCTTCTCCCTCTCTTTGTCTCTGTCTTCAGGTTTCTCCGAGTTTGGAGCTACTGGTCCTACCAACTTGCCCAACGTTTTCCACTTAGCCCAACCGGTCAAGGCAGATGGCCGCCCACCCTGAGCCTGGTTCTGCTGGAGGTTTCTTATGTTAAAGTGAGTTTTTTTATCTCCACTGTTGCCTGTAGCTGCTCAAGGGAGATTTGTTGGGTTTTCTCTAAATTACTTTATTGTGTAAAGTGCCTTGAGATGATGCTGTTCTAAAGTGGCCCTACATAAAAGTCAATTGAATGTCTACATGCTTAAATTCGAGTTAGTACCATGTTACTGCCTGACAAACGTGTGTTAACAAGTTCTTGAACAGGTGTACCTAATAAATTGGCCAGTAAGTGTATTTTGATTTATTAATAAATAGAACAACATTGATTTCACAGATTCAACTTACTACGTGGATATTTACACCAATTTCAACCTGTACAAACCTCAGGAGTCTCCTCAGGCTCTGGCTCAGGCTCTGGCTCAGCCTCAGGCTCCGGCTCTGGTTCCGGCTCTGGCTCAGGCTCATATTCAACCTCCTCAGGTTCAGGTTCTGGTTCTGCAGAGAAGTAGCAGAGACTTTTACAGATGCTTTCTCACTAAACGTTACCAATGCTGCAGCATGCTTTAGAGGAGGATTTATTTTGTAATCTATTAACTTTGGGCAATTGTGGATAACTTTTACCCAACTGTAGATGCATAAAGGCCTTCACACTGCCATACCTGGTGGTGGGGCAGAGATGTCCTCTGCTACAGCAGCTTCAAACACATCTTCCACAGGAACAGGGTCAGGCTCAACAACAGCTAAGGAGAAAAGGGGGAGATATTAATGTAAACATAGTTAGTGGTATATTACTGGATTTGTAAAAAAATGTTTTATTCCAATAATATGTGGATTTATTAGTTAACAGCACAATAAGCTGCAAAGACTTTCCTTCAACTGTTTGTTTTCTTTAATTTTGGCTCTTAATAAAATATCTTTATTGTCCTTGCATCTAACCGTGCACATACATACATGTCAAACTCTGGTGGAATTGATAAGCAACTTGTAAAGACTGGACCACACTGAGCGATGTTAGTGGAGTCAACAGTGTGTGCACTATTCAGCTGGGGGAGCTAACATGAACTAGCAGCTGTCTGCACATATCATGTTGATATCTTGTCAACAAAACGTGCTGATTAATTAGTGACTAGAATCTCAGCTTCAGTCCCATCTGTGCCTATACTGATCATTGAAGGAAATGTCTATACTGCAACATTTTCAAAATGTGCTACTGCTGAAGGTATTTTATTATTTTTGCTCCACTACTTTGCAGATATAAACCACATATTAATGTAGCATGTTTACATAAATTCGGGTCCAGTTTCATCAAAAGTCAAAGTGGTTACAAAAAAGCTTATAGTGCGCCCTTTTTTAGAATTTTACAAACAACCATGCTTCTAACTTGTTCATCACAGAATTGTAATATCACAAAATAAATGGAATAAATCTGATTCCCAGCCCCACAACACATTTAAATAATGAAGAAACACCTCATTGTGACCACCAGCCAAAACAGTGCTGACCCATTGGGGCATAGCCTCCACTGGACCTCTCAAGTTTTGCTATGCCGTCTGGCACCAAGTACCTAGCAGATCCTTGGACTCGTCTTTTCAGCACACAGCACGGATGCTCAACTGGCCTGATATGTGCCGATTTTCGAATGGTTTGAGGAACACAATGCGCTGGATGAATTGCAATGTTCTGTTTGTTCCAACACCTTTGTATTGGAAGCAGCATATTATTTCCAACAATTTCAAGGTACAGTAATTATTAAACCAGATTAGACAACATGGGACAGCCTTTACCTCCCACACATCTATATCAGGGTGTTTCAATTCAATTCAACTTTTTTTTATATGGCACTTTACATAACAAAGCCATGACTATACAAACATTTAACATACATATGTTTACATAAATTTTGTCACCTGGTTACTGTAATCAGCTACTTCGGGAAAGCTGATTTCTTAACGTAACGTAACGTCACGTAAATGGAAATGCTGGTTTCAGAAACTGGCGTAGGAGATTAAAAAAGCCCATTTCCCCACATAGGTTTCTCCAGGAGAATGCTCCTTTGCCATGTACATGTGCAACCAGGTATCTGACTGAAGCTTTCTCCAACAGCTCATGTGCATAAGAAAAGGCTGATGAGGGAGAGATTATTAATGTAGCAATGCCACAAAAGTGTTTCAACAAACACCAAAGTGCCTCGCAGAAGTGGAACAAGACACTTTTCCCACAGATTCAATATTCAGCCAGTTTGCACTGTGGATCAGCTGTTCTTCTCCCCTTCATTTTCTTTGATACATCCATTTCCTGATTATAAGACAAAGCATATTTCTCAGAGTAACCTAGTCACAGGTTCATGACTCCGGCAGAACAGTAAGAGCGGCAGTTTTGGAGTTGCTCTGATCCAGTCTTCTAATAATCAGAATTTTGCTGCTGTCGAATCCTTGCCTTCACGAACACTCACCTGTTTTCTGTAGTTTACAAATGCTCTCTTGCTAAATGTAGTAAAAACTGTGTAGGTTCTTTATTTTTTTGTCAAAATACATGTTTAGTCATTCGTCTCCATTACCAAAAAACTGAAATCTTATTTCCATTTCCCTCTGATATGTGTTTACTCTGCGTTAAAGAGTGCACATTGTGAAGGTTCGGTCTTCAGGCAAGGCTGCCTGGTGTTGGTAATGACTCCAAAGATCTGTCCGCATACGGCTTTTGTGTGAGATCTTAACTCGTTAATGCGTGTATGAGGGTGGGCGCACAGCGTAATGGACATGTGTTACCTTCTGCTGTGGGTTCAGGTTCGGGAGCCTCCGCTGGGGCAGCAGCTTCTCTACGTGAAGCAGCGACATCTTTCTCTTTCAGTCCTACATGAGATGATGCACATGTTGGCAGGAAACGCTCACATGAAAACCACAAATGCTGTATGTGTATTGTATACACACAACGTGAATGAGTACATATTGAAAAATAAACAAATGTATATCGCATTTACACATACTGTAGACAAACGATGATGTGTGTTCAATGCCTGCAGGACCGTTAGATAGATTAACTTGTACAGTTCTACTCATCTTATAACCTTAGTAGCATCAGTAGCAGAAAACAGGAAATCTTTGCAATATGGCACAAGGTTTTCTTTTGCTGACTCCAATATCTGGTTTGATGTGTCATATAGTAATAAAACAATATAATAATAATAATGTCACTTCATGTTTTAGCCCTGACCGTGTTAAAACTACAGTATGAAAACTGTGAAACTCACACTAGCACTAGTCTAAGAACCAATGCCAGTTGGTGGTGGAAGAGGGGCGGACTGGTGGTGAGGAACTGGTTGTTCACATACTGATTGACAGCAGTGACACTTTATGATGGCTGAAAACCTCAGGATTCATAACCTGTTCTTCATCCCCCCCCCCTCCAAAAAAGAGATCCAACAGATCCAAAACCTTTATTGACAAATGAGAACATACCTTTAATGGCTGAACAATAGCATTTAATTCCATTTAACCTAAATCACTAACAATTACCTCACAATTGAAGTGTTTATCCATTTTCTCACCCAATGTCCATTTCTCCTATTATTCCCAATCATCCCAGATTTCTCTCATGTACGGAAGGATGAAAGGTCATTCAACCCTGTACATTTTGCTAGCATTATGTACATGATGGTAACTAGCTAGCCAGCTTCCTTGAGAACATAGCCAAAACTAATGAAATATATTACATTTTGCAGGCTACAAGCCACGTTTTTATTGTCAATCGCATTGACCCTCAATGCCTGGGCCAAAAAATGAATAAAAATAAATAACTCACTCGCTCACTATCTGGATTTAACTGAGCATGTTTGATAATTATTGCAGTGATTGATATGTCTCAGCTTATTCAACACTATCTAATGCAACGAGTCGCTGACTACCTGAATGACCAGGTTTTTCCGTCAATGGACGTGTTCTCTCCTAATGGCATCAGCATATCAAGCTGACAATCAAGTTGGTTGGTACAGTCAGCTGGGCTGCCGATCATTTGAAATGTTTTCACGAATATCAGGAAAGAGGGAAAAGTTCCGGTACAGACACTAAACCCATTTCTTGATTCAGTGCTTTGAAACATGAACAGGTTTTGGTGTCAAATGAAGCCCAACTGTACCTCGAACACAAGTAAACATACACTAGCTTTAAAAAAAAAATTGTAAAGTGATGTAAAGTAAGTGCAATGAGCAACATTAAAAATCTAATTCCATCCTGCTGGTTTTTGATTCTAGAGATGTAACAACGTGACTTTGAGAGCAGCTTCCTTACAGATCGCTACATACTTGACCTGCTCTATCATCACTTCTTTTCTCTTCTGACAGATTTCGCAGCTTTGCTAGTATTCCTTTTATCTTTAGCAAGCTGCCTCCTTGTCCCCTTGCTCGCCTCCTGTGCCTTCTTTCTGTGTCCCTCCAACTTCTTCTCTGGTTGCGTCTTTTTCCTCCCTCCTTTCTTCAACTTCATCCTCGCTTCCTTGGAATCCTTGCTCTCCTCATCCCTTTTCTTATTTGGCTGTTTTGCGGTCTCCTTCCGTAGTTTCTGCAGTGCCTTCTCCCTTTCTTCTTTCTCCATCTTCTCCTCTTCTTTCTGCAGTCTAGTGATCAATCTTTCCTTCATTCTGGCTGTTATTTTCTTCCTCCCCAGCTTCAGCTCCTTCTCCTCCTCCTCTTTGGCCAAGAGTTGCCTGGCTTCAGCTAGAGCCAGCTTTGCAAGCTTCTTGGCCTCCACACGTTCCTGAATGATGGCCAGCTGCTGCTTTAGAGCCTTCTGAAGCTTCAAGCCCACATCCTTTTTTGGAGAGCTTTCTGGGATGGATGATCAACAACACTGTTTAGTGTTTCACCACTTATGAGTAGGACGTTATGGGATGAAAAGCATGCTCAAATTCACGCTCAAATTTAACATCACTACACATCAGGCAGGCGTGTCTACATCTGGACAAATTAAGACCATAGTAAGCCACAGCAAGACCAGGCCAATGTCATAGTCTTCTAACTTTGTCCTCCAAGCTATGTGGAGGCGTTGTATAACAATGTTGGTATATTTAATTGGTACAGAACAGGATTTCTTGTTTTTCTTTTGTTTGTTTTTTTTAAAGTTCACGGTGCAGGTTTAACATGGGTTATACTTATGAATCACAGACTTGAGCCGAAAATAAATTCAGCCAAAACAGGTTAAAAATGCATTCTTGTGATGAGGGGCATTTTGTTTTAGAAATAAGCATACATCCAGGTGGATTCAAATCCACAATAACATGCGAGAACACAGAACTGGAGCAACCACAACCCCATGCATAGCAATACCTTTCTTAGCGCCACTCCTGGCAGCATCTCCAGGTTTTTCATCTGCTATCATACAAGAAAGGAGTTAGAACACCGTGTTCTTACATATAAAACCTTCAAGTTGTTCACTATGAAGCACCAGTCAACCTCATGTGAGGCAAGCCAAAGTTGACTTTCTGAAGCAAAAGTTTACATTTAAAGATGAATGTCAGACCTTTTTACAGCAGGAAAGGTGTTAGCAAGCCAATATCAGATCTCAGCTCTATGAATGCTCCAAGTAATCCATGACAGTCACTGCACGTACATGGACTTAAGTAGGTTACAATGGGCGTTCTCTGGGAAGAGGAATTCTTAATTGTCATCTAAACAGCAAAGCTGGTTGCTTAAATCAGGGTAGGGGATTAGGGAAGCCTGATTTCTCCCAAAACACGCCAATTTCTCTGACAGTTATACAGTCTGTGAGTTAGAGTAACAGCTTTCTCTAACGGGGGACGGTCATAACAAAAGGCTCCAAACATACTCCAGGAAACCATTAATAGTGTGATGCTGCCTTCCATAGCCAAGTATGACACACACCCAGTGCTTCCATAAAGTCTGAATAAGTCACTTTCAATTAGTTTTTTTTTTTAATTCAGGCAAACACGGCTTTAAAAAATAAGGGTCAAAGTTAAAATCTTATGCTTTCAAAATAAGATAGGGAGGATATGAGGAACCTGTTGTTGTACTCGCACTGATTGTAGATTTAAAGGATAAATCTGATGAGGAAAGTTCCCATCTCAGAGTAACCTTGTAGAGAAACCTAGTTGAAGCTTGCAGACAAATTATTTGATACATAATCACTGAACACCTACAGGCAGGAAACCCACCGTGCAGGCCCACTTTGCAAGACTCTAAAGGTACATTTAGGAATTTGGGTGGGGAAAAACATATTGACACAGACTAAGTTTATTAGTTGTATTAAACAATGACTATCACACATCTGTGTTTGACTTAAAGCTTCTGTGGTTTGATGAAAGTATGAAATGGATGGATATAACCAATGTCTAAAGCCAGGGGTCACATTTTCAAAATGTTCAAAAGCCTATTTAATGGGAGAATGATGGAACGTGCACCTGCTCCATCTTGGGTGTGGGTGTCAGTGTTGTGCTTTAACGGCATCACGTAGAGTCATTTTCCTGACAAGCCAAACCTGGAGTCGTTCCTCCCCAGAGCAGGACTAGCCTGTTCCCACATCAGGAATCACCCCATCATCCATGCCTTCGTAACAGATGGAACAAAACAAAACACGCAGGTTCAGGGCAAAGCTCCTGACACAGAAACACACCCATTCTAAAAAGCACAAGACAATTCCACTGCAGTTAAGGCTGCACGTTGAATCAACCATCACACCCTTGTCCCATAGTGCACTTCTCTCTCACCTTGACCCACAACACAAACAATCTGGAACAGCCACATTCTACCTTTATGTGGCCACAACCTGAGCTAAACTCATCAGACATGTTTTAGGCCTGTTATATGACATTTGTATGCATTATGTTTAAAGGAAACAGCCATGTTTCTTTATTTAAAAAGAGACCATGTGCATAGTTCCATTTAATGTATTGCAATAGAGTTAACTTAAAGCAAATGACAAACAAAAGTCTGCAATAAATCAATGAAACAAGACACTAGACATGAGAAACAGTGTGAGCGTGGCACACTGAATAGAAGTAACCCTAGTCGGTGGCTACAACGTGGAGCATCTCTACAACTCTTTAAAATTTGGCTTTAAAAATATTAGAAGAATTTCAACTCTTTGGGTCATCTGGTAGAGTGCAGCTTTCAAAGAGAAGGCCGACGGCCCAAAGGCACTTCAAGAAAAAAGTACAGTGTGCAATGTCTTTCATCTCAATGAATAAAGAGCACTCTGAGTTAAAATGAACTGAAAATTACACGGTGAAGGAGAAACCAAGCAGTTAAGATTTTACACACAGCACGGCTGGGCAGACTAACGACGTACTAGAACCAACAATGACATGAGGCCCGATCCATTTACAACACAGAAGGGCCACAACTGAGCTAGTTGTCCTGGCAAATTACCCACAACCTCTAACTATCGGACAGCGGGTTTATCCTAAAGTTTGGTCAGTGTACACAAGATGCATTTGGACAACCCATATAAATATGCATCATTGCCAAATGAGCCATCTACTAAAAACAATGCATAGATAAGATATGATTTTTTTTTTATTAAGCAATGTAACAACATCTGTACAGCTAAATAACTTTCTCTGTCACAGGCAGCAGAGTCTGATGACATCCTTGGCAATTGTTCAACATAAAAAAGAGGAATAAAAAATAAATATATATTAATAAATAGCACAATTTACAAAAAAAAAGAGAATGTGTCATTTTAAATTAACTCACAATAAAGTCTCCATTAACGGTGGTAGGGTTGAGAGTAATATACACGTGATCCTTTGCAGAATATTCTTGTAACTTATCTGTTCCTAGATCCTGGCTGTGCCGGTATCTGCTCTAATTATAATGCAAAAGATTACACAAACACGGGAGTAGATTTAGGAAAGACATGACATTTGACACATCATCACATGACGCGACTCTTTGTGAAAGATTTATGTCCCTTCATTTCTGACTCTGATCCATTGAAAGAACCAGATTGTAACATCACTTCTGAGAACTGGTTAAAGGAGCAAAAAGAACCCATTGTTATCCCCTCGTAGCATTCGTGTAATGAAGGTCAAATGGAACAAAACCATGTTTTTGTTTTAAGTTGTAATTTGAAATGAAAAAATAAATGTTATATATGCTTCGACATAGCTTGTATTGCCTGGGAAAGGTCACAAAGGACAAAGAAACAAAAAAAAAAACTAACAATGTCAGCAATTCAGCTCTGCCAAATAATTTCAAGTTAAAATCTAATGTAAAGATTGTCGTGTCTAGATTAGATGAAGAGAAACTTGGTCCACAAAATCATTTTGCACTTGTGGCTATTGCAAGTGGTCTCAGTATTGTCAATCTCTGTGATAAACAGCTGTTTTCATGGAACAACTGATAAAAACGGCACTAGTGTGCGTCACTCAATTATTCAGCAGTCCATCGTAAAGTCTGTCAAAGTCCTGCTTTTCTTTAGCAGAAAAAGTTGTCTTCAGCTTCTTGGACATGTAGCTTATCAAGAAGGCCAAGGTGGAAATAAAAAAGCTCTCATCAGGAGATCTTTCTTGGGACTGGCTGTGATATAACATCAATGGGAGCGAGTCCAGTTCCAGGTGTGGTCTGGAAATTCTGGCTCTATTTCTATTGCCCTACACTTTGGGTGAATTTATACCCATCCTTTTACCCTATTAATATAGATTGCATGTTAATTCCTGGGAAACGGAAAAAAGAAAAATGAAAACAAAACAAAAGAGACCCAACTAAAAACCAAGAGTCTTGACTTGAAAGTTTTTTTGTTTTTTTTAAGTACAAATTCATGCCCATAGTCTTTAGTAAAAATTCTCAAGGTCAGCGTTTCAGCATGCACCAACAGGACAAGACTAAATGGCTTAAAGAGACAACTGAGCAGCTGTCCAAGTGCAAATTATCTTTGCATTTATGTTCTTTAGTGTGCAGAATATAATGTTTTATAAGGTCCTTTTGAAAAAAGAGGCCCAATAAAAGTGCTCCTGAGTATCAAAGCTATAATCACAGCAGAGGAACGGACATCATAGGAAACCCCTTCAACAGGATTTCACTGTCGCAACATCCTGCTGATACAAGCACGAAGCCTGTTTGCCAAGTTGGACAGTATTTGGGCATTTGGGTGTGGGACACCTGGGACACGTGGGCCCCGCAGCACAAGGCTAGACTGTACGTGTTCATAATCGAAGTTCCTGGCCGGATTAAACAAAAACCTGCAATCATAAGAAGAATTAGAAATACTGCAGAACGGTGTTCCTGACATAGTGGATTGGGCTGTTAAGGCCCCTCGTTTCAAGACAGGTCCATTAAAAGGATAACTGGGCTGTTGCAGCTAGACTGAGGCTATTGGTTGTGAAGGCCAACTATGACAATCTGATTTCCAGCTTCTTTTGCTCCTCTTCTTCTCACTCCTTCTTCCTCATCTTCCTCATCCTCCACCTGCATCTCTGCAAGTCCTGATTCACTGTGCTCCTCCTCCAAGGGCTCCAGGGGATTTATCAGACCATACAGGAAAGTGAAGAAACCGTTTAACCAGTCAGATCCGGCCTCGTCCACTTCTTCTAACAATTCCAGAAGCTCGGATTCACCCTGACCATCGCCCACACTGGTCAAGCCTACGCAAAAGGGGGGATGGATGGAATGGACAGGGGTGTATGACGGAGAAGTTTGGGAGTACAATGTGTGGAAATGAGAAAGGTGGAACAGTGTGGGGAAATGAAGTGGAAAAAACTATAAAAAGTTAGGAGGGAAAGATGTAATTATTAAATGGATAAAAAAGATGCAATGAGATAATGAAAGAAAGGGAGGGAAGGAACAGGAGGAGAAAGTAAGAGAAGTAAGAAGCGTAGGTTAGGTAGCAAGGGATCTACCAAGGCTCTAGCATAAACAGATTTGGGCTGTCTACTCATTTTGACAAATTTATGTGCAAAAGCTTGAGCATTAAAAAATGAAATAAAAATGAGACTAAAGCTAAAGAGGGGCAGGCTCAGACGTAACACTGTATGAATGAGGAACAGGATTACACAATAAGGATCAAAATGAAAGGTCAAGAGAAGCATCTGCATGGGAGCATGCACTGTGATGCCAGGAGGGGACAAAAGCTAGCTTCTGTAGATAAATGCAAAGTGAAAAAAGAAAAGACTGAAGATGGGCACAGAAACAACCATCTCTCTGAAGAAATATAAACTGAAATCAACATGAATGAAACCAAGTACTACAGGGCAGAAATGCCAGAGCAAAGACCTTTGTGTTCAGTAGAATGCTCAGTAGTTCAAACTCCCGTATTGATTTACATATAAAGATATCGGCCAAAGACTCAGACAACAGCAAACTCCCTACCAACTAATCTCCAAGGCAAAATGTGGAAGTGGCAGAACATGCTTGCTGCAGTGGATTGCATGCAAGCCTTTGAACGGTGGAGTGCGCCTTGTCCACAAGAGTGCACTCGAACTCGTATGTGAGCCCTGCTTTCGTTTGCCGGGTTGCCCTCAGACGTTTTATTGAGTGCTGTGTGCCAGCAGCAGCCAGAAAGAAAAAGAAAGCGGCCAAAGTCAAACGTTACGGTTCAGTCAGAGAGCCAAAGGTCTACATCACTTTTTAGACTTTGGTCTTTAAAAATCCAATTATCTTATTATTGATGTTTGTTGAAAGTACACGGAGAAGTTGGTCGACGGTTCCATCCAACCTATTGGTCCTTCAGCTACAATGAGGCACTGAGCGTTTACAGAAAACAAGGTAGGTACATGTGAGGCCCACCCAGAGCCCCTGTGCTCACTGACGTAATGGCGTGACCTTCAATCATAGCCAAGCATCAATCCTGCGTGGCTATGAAAGGGCATCAGTGTACTGAGCACAAGACTGTAGACATTAAAAAACAAAAATGTCGAGGTTCTTCAAGGCCCTAGTGTATGTAGACTATATAAAAAAAAATTTAAAAAAAGAATCACACATAGGGAGGAGAAATACTTCTTATAAAAAGGTCCCAACTGAGCTTCTCAGTTGCCTTAAAGTTTGTCTAATTTACCTAAAATTTAAAAGCCCTGATCCTAATGAACCACATTAGTTCCGTCCTTTATAGCAGGTTATTTCACAGCCCTCATCAATTTATGATAGCCCTGCAACAGAGCCCTTACCTCCTTAGGTTGGGGATCTTAGACTAATTAAAACTGTAATACTCTTGCAGTGTGGGGACATTCAAAGAGATGCATGTAGTTTAGTACCAAACATCTGAAGTACTGAGCTCCTAAGTGTTTGTGGGTCATAGTTTTCTGCTGTTTTTACTGACAGTCATACAAAAGAAAACCAAATGCCTTTTAATGCTGTCAACAAACACACACAAACTCAGTGCCCTGCAGAAAACGAGCAGTTCTGACGTTAAGTTAACGCTGTGGGAAACCACACGTCCTGTCTCTAATAATGAGAAATAAATAAAAAATAAATAAGAAATTTGAACTTGCCTAGCAGAGTTTTAGCATCCTCGAGGTCAAAATCACCATCACCGTCTGTATCGTAGGCCACCAGTTTACCTAAAGCAGAGACAAACGTGTGCTTACTGTCTGAGATCCTGCACAGAGAAATTGGTTAAAGTTGGACATTTACACGCAATATTCAACACAGAGCCACTAAATGACAGGCTCACGTTTTAAGCCTTTCTTAAAAATCTAATTTCCATTTACACTGGTCACTCACAATCACAATCATCTCACTTGAACCAAGAGATCCCTGCCAGATGCAATTCAACTGGGAGTGATTGGGGACCAACTCCACAGTGCTTGATCTGCGTAGCCGAGCATCCTGACGTTCAGTAGATGCTAACAGTGAGGTTTAAATTAATTGGCCTAATTCGATCTCAACCTTGCTATAAAACCACCGAACAAAGCGGTTATCGCTCCAGGGAGTCTGAGAGTGACTACAGCGACTAAGAATCCTTTGACTTCATTTTTGTAAGGACAACATTGTCACACACAAGCAACTAAAGTGGCAGATTTAGGGCTTAAAAGTAAAAAGCTCATTTGCAGCCCCTATGGGCATTTGAATTTTGTTTTAAGATAGAGAATGTGATCATAACTTATGAAATTTGCAAAGCTGCTGGGAGACTGGCCACTTATGAGATGTTGAATTGTTAGATCAGCATGATTTTAACCAGTGTAATTGGTGGGGGAACCTGGGAAAGACTGGGTGGACAAAGAGGTAATGCTGGAATTGGGGGTAGAGAAGGAGCAACATAATACAGAGGAAAATCTCAAATGTTTTTATTCAGTTTTCCTGACACCAAAAAAAAGGAAGGTTTTGTGCAAGACAGATTTGCTTCCAGTTTGATTGTTATGAACAATAAATTGTGCCCTAGGAAATATTCAGTGTGAGACTGCTGGACTTTGGAGTGAAGCGTTAAGAGACTGTACAGGTATTTTAAACACAGGCTGAGACCCAAACTAGCACAGACCAGAGAAACAGTTCTTAGTTCACTGGTGTCTGGTTTTCAGTTTTATGCAGCAGATTAATAACATCTTCCTCTGCAGTTGAACAAGATGTGGTCTATGTCTTTTAATATGATAAACTGTGAGGCAATATTCACTTAAATATGCAACACTTGGGACAGGCCAAAAATCAAGACCAAGCTATGGTTTCTGAAAACAGTTACAGATTGTTAGTTGTTTGACCTCGCTCACCTAAATTCAGGAGGAATTTTCTGAACCCTCAAAACAGAAAATTAAGTTTTTCCACGTTTTGTAAATGGTAAAAAATGATTATATATGCTGCAGATAATTATAAATAATGATGAAAACAAATGTAAATTACAAATTACATCTTCTCCTTTGAATCATCATATAATTTCCTGTTGCCATCTTTGTAGAAAATAAATTGTCATCCTGAAAGCATGGACTAGTCAGAATATACAAACTGGAATATTTTGGAATCTGTACAGCTATATTGGTCTAGGAGGATTCGAGTGAACGTTGTCAGGATTTAGCAATGGTCATCATATACTTCTTTTCAGGATATCTGGCAAGTTAGCAGTGTGACTAGGGTTTGGCTATTACAGTAGTTGAGTGGCACAAGCTAAGGTTTAGTTTAAGAAATCTTTTCTCCATCACAACTTATTAACAGAAGCTAATAATACTAAGACAAATGTTTTGTCCAGCAACATAATATACATGTACAAATGCACAGCACTTACGATTTTTGAGGCCTACATATTAATAGCAAGAAAAAAGTTTTGTTGGGTTCTACGTGTCTTCTGTCACCATCGCTGAACTTTATTATTCATTTAAATGAGTGCGTTAGAATTTTTTTTATAGTGAGCTGGAGGATGTATTGCTTAAACTGAGAAGAGTGTAAGCAAGTGAATTAAATAACTTCACTGCACAGAAAATATGACATGAGACAACAATCTTTAATGTTACAAAAAGGGTGTGAGAGAAATGCATGGTGCTTTTTACCTTGCAAGGCCTCAGACAGGTTAATTTGAAAGCCTTTAGCCTTGTCTGCATGCAAAACACAAAACATACATGTTGGAAAAAACAGCCAGATTGAACAGATTCATAATGCAAACATTATATCAGATACTACACAAGCAAGCGCACTGAAAAATAATGAGTTAGAGATGCAGATTAGTGAGAGTCACAGAGCAGCAATTCAGCAGAAGCTTCATGAGTCCTGTTTGAGTAAATAAACAGGACAAGCACTGATTTACTGTTTTCTTGTGGCTGATTTAAAAAGTGTTGCTCAGAATGGAATAAACACAGGAGGACTGAGGAGGAAGTGGACTAATGTCTTGGTGAAAACTACTGATCTGATGTAAGTGTTCTGACAGTGGTGACCAGCATACGTTTACTTCAGGGACAGATGGCAGCTATGGGGTTTGTGGACACATGACATAAGAATGATGACAATGAAAGTCAAACTAGCTGCTACGGCACTTTACCGGTAAGGTGCATTAGGTGGAAAAGAGAACATATGTTCAAGGCAATGCAAATATGTGTGTCGCACGCTATACTCACCGATAACTCCCTGATAGTCAACCACATCAAAGTAGACCATGGCTACAGAGGTCCAGACACCCAGCAGGGCCAGGACGATGAACCAGGTGAAGAAGCTGCTGCTGGACCCAGAATCTGCCTTCTTCCCATTTTTATTGGCTGGCTGGCTTTTAGTACCATCTATAACACAAAGAGGTAAAGGATTCAGATTTACACGTGGACTTGAGTTGCTTCGTTGAAGGCTTTCAGTATTTTTGAGGCCTGACACTCAAAACAACCCACATCCATCGTTTTTGCCCCAGATGAGTCAGAAGTCTGAACAAATCTAATCAGAGTTTTTCACGTCGGCTGTGGGACACATTTGTTTGTTGTCGCGTGTCACATTAGCTTTTACATTTGTGGGACATTTATGAAGAAACGTCTGCTGATGCTGAAAGGAACACATGTAACAGCCGATTCGGAAGAATTTTAGCAATTTCATTGTCATTCAAACCACACTGTGGGTAACTGTTCACAGGCGTATCAGTAACATTTGTGCATGTCAGTCAGTTCAGTGGTTCAAATTCACACCAGATCTAAATACATGTCACAAATATGAAAGTCAAAATAAAAAGATCAGAACTTACCACAAATATATAAAAAAAATCTAAATTAAACATTGTTAATAATGTGAACACCACCTTTGAAACTTAAATTGCTAATGTAGTAATTCATTGTGCATTTTAGACAGGAAGCCAAAGTTAGTTTCATCAATCATATTAAGGCAAACTGTCCATTTAATCCTGTATTCCACCCACATTATAATCAATTTTCAGCTGTGGAGTCTTTGAGCCCTGCCAATGAAATTAAAGTTCCACCTGGTCAGTGCTTTATTTCTATTCACAGTAATATAAAAAGGTAAAAAAGTAACAAGGGAGGGATTAAAAAATAAATAAATAAATAAATAAATCACACTATACAAAATAAATATTTAAAAAAAAATACAAAGGTTTGCATGTCTAACAGAAGGCATTTTTGAATCCACTGATCTGAACCCGAGTGTCCACGGTAAGAGGTAGTATTCCAAGTTGAATATTAGATGACATGACACTTAAATGTTGCCAGGTTTTAGGAAGCTCATCAAAAAAAACAAGACTATATTAAACCTTTCTATTAAAAACTGTATAGCTCTATGTGTTACTGTGTGGTAATAATTTAGGATTAGTTTATGGTCTATTGTCAGGAACTAATACACGACCAAAAAGTTGAGATGTCTGCTTCAGGACAAAATTAAAAAGGAGCTCTGGGAAGCTGTACGTTTAGGCGCCGTCAGCTTTAACCCTGCAACCAAAGAAAAGAGACCCATGGCCACAGTGACACTCAATTGTCCTGCTCTTTGTAGCCTTGCCCTCCACAGACACCCCCCTCACCTTGTTTTTCCCTAGCAACAGCTGCGGGGGTCGCTGCACCGACAGTAGGGGTGGCAGACTCTATCGGGGTAACTGGATCAGCCATCCTGATGACCTGACTGGGTTACCAACCCAAGAACAAGTGAACTCACCACAAAGGCTGCACACAGTCCAAGCAACAGAGGACACAGAGCAGCCTGCTGGCCTTGCCACCTCTGTCTCTCCGCTCTCTCTCTCTACTGACTGGCTTTCTTCTTCTTGCTCATCTGTCAGTCGTCTATGCTCGTTACGGCTTTTTTCTGAGCCCGATATAGTTCTGGAGGTCAGAAACAGCTATTTATAGCACTGTTAGACCAGCTGGCCCTGACACAGAGCAAAGGAGAGAAAGCGAGAGGGAACAACACAGCCATCACCGTCCCTGCCTGGCTGAGCGGCCACTGTGGACTTTAAAGGACAGCCCCCCCCCACCCGACTGCCGTGCTGGGACGGTTATACAGTCATGTATATACTTGATGTGCTCCCCAGCACTATGTGACCAACAGAGATAACACATGCATGGTTGGCATTTCCTGCACCTACAGTAATATCTGAATTTAGTTCTGTTTCAGGCACCCTCACTCCTACACCAGTTTATGCTACAATATGCAGCATAAGGGAAGAATGATGTTAACAAGTCACATAAATCCATAAATACACTGTTTGCAAAGCTAGCAGAGTCCTTTTGACTTAATTTGACCCATGATTTAAACCAACAAGAAGCCCAATATTCCTTTTTCTTACTACGTACAGACCAGGCCTTTGTTAGACCTTGACTTATGGGGTAAGTAATCACATAGATGGCTGGAGACACTATTAGTGTTATTGACACATTCTTTGTAGCGTCGTTAACTGCCAGGGCCTGAACAACAGGAATACAACCATTTATCATTTTCTGATTGGCACTTAAATGCCATATGCCTCAGCAGTGTTTTTCTAGGACAAAATCAGCCCAAGGGCTGACACTGTCACTACACCTGCACGCTCAGATATCTAACACATCCAGAAATTCAGGTTTACACATTCAGACCCTTGCTACTGAAATTAGCAACATTTAAATCAGAGTCAAACAGACAAGGGTGGAGAACTGTTCTTGTTCCTTTCTGCTCATCAAATGCAAGGCAGGTCCAAGAGCAAAGAACCTAACAATGCATTAAACTTAGACCAAAGTAAGTCATGGTTTGTTTTTAACTAAAAAGCTTCAAAAAGATGATGCACATGAAGAACACAACAAATAATGTGCACACATATCATAAGAGAACAGTTTGAACGGCGTAGAAAACCAGGCAATAACATACCGCTTTGCTCTTCTAAGCACTCCATTTTCATAAGGCAACAGCAGCTAATTCACTCACACTGGTTTCTTCAGACAAACTGAAAACTCGTGCGGCTGTGCCTCTTCTCTGTGAGCCTCTTAACATTGTTCAGTCTGTGCAGCTCCTCCAAAGTCTTACGTAAGGGCAGCTGTGCACCGCCTTCAAACTGGCTTTTTCTCCCTCGGGCTCTCAACATGCATGCGCGCACGCAATATTAGGAAAGAACTACACTGTGACAAAGCTGAAACTACATTATTGCACAGCCCCAGTGTACACCCACATACCTGTTTGAAAATATGTCACCTGCACAGATTTCCTAGCCTTTACCCCACTTACTAAAAAGTGACGACCGATCCTTGGTCAAATTTAAAAACAGCTGCCCGTTACCCCAACCATCACAAGGAAATGCTTCACTGTAACCACAAGCTAAAGCTCATAACGAGTTTTGACCCTGAAACAGCTGTGAGCAACAGCCAAAACACGCTCGCTTTCGAAGTGTCCTCGCTCTGCAGGGTGTAGTGCGCGCACACACACACACACACACACACTTGTCTCTCTATACAGTGTCAGCTCAGAAGAACCAGGACCTGTGATGGTGTACAGCACATTCCAATGCTAGAGGCATGACGAAGAAAAATGTCCCTGTGCCGGGCTTTGTTAAGAGAAATCCTCTGAAAGACACCAGCATTGGCTAAAAGCTTTTGGAAGTCAATCAAGCCAAGCCAGAGAAGAAGCCATTTGCTCTTGACTCTAATGTCCAAGTAGCATCATGAAGGTTTCTACCTTGTGTTTAATTGAAAAAATGACCTGCAAATTGGCATTTTCCTACTTTCCATTCATGTGCGTGTGATGGTGTGGGACATAAGACAGCATCAAATGTAAATAAGCCAGACGTTTGTGGCACAAACACACAGCACTGCAGTTTCATGCAAGGTTTCCATCTACAGGTTTAGTGTGGCACACAAACATGTTCTAAAAATGCAAAGCGCAAACACAGAATCACACATCAGTCCCAGTAGAACCGACAAGGCTGTTACCCTTCTATTTCTGTCTACTTCAGCAACTCTCGGTCCTCTGGAGAGCGACGGACGAGGCCTAAGGGACTGAAATGACATGATATGATGAGGCAAAAAACGGATTATGTTGAACTATGAATCTGGGATTTCAGTAAGGAGCAAATATAGGCACAGAAAAAGAAAACACACCAAAAACAAACCCACCATAAATGCTCAGTGATTCAGGCGTCAATCAACGATATCATAAGTAACTCTCGAGATAATTTACACCAATGCCTGAAATGTTTAGAGACTGTTCAAAACATCTCATAATGGCAAGATAAACGTTTTAAGCTACATAAGTGTTTGATTATAGAAGTCAAATAAATACAGAAGTATTCTCTGCAGGTTTTGCTAAACTGCAGCCAGAAACACTCCTACTTCTGTTTGTTTGAGAGTGAAGGTTCGGACGCAGGGCCCTCACATGAATACATATGTTAAATATAATCTTCCAGTGTGCCACAGACATTCAGTTCTAACTGTCCTCCATTATCGTGGGCTGTACTGTATTCATCGCCTAATATGCATTTGCACACGAGACGCGTATTCATGTAAATATGAATAAAGTGTTTCCATACTGGAAAATAGGAATTTCTTTACTTCAAGGCCAGACCTCCTCCTTATATAAATCATAATCACAGGCCATGGCCACACATAAATCATCCACAAGATTATTGCCATCTGCTGGTTTTACATTTAGTTAATTTAGCAGAGTGATTTGGTACAGTGGTGCTCATCGCCACAAAGTGTCTTGCCCAAGGACACTTGACATGTAGTGAGCAGGGACTGGGGATCGAACCCCTGACCCTATGGACCATGGACGACTTGCCTAATGTTAAATGTGATGCACTACGGGGTCTGCAACCACACGGTGGTATTAATGTCGTGCCTGATCTTCATATTTCTATATTGGGCGTGGAGTGGGCGTGGTCTGCGACGTTTGGATTAACTGAAACACTGCGTGTCATTTTCCCGCGTGTGACTGAGCACGAGCATAAGCGGCGCAATAAGATCAACAACAGTTTTCTGTAGTTTACAGTGACGGGGTCAGAGGTCAGAGGCTCGGGGACAGGGAGACCCCGTGGAATCCGTCAACCCTCGAGCAGGAAGGCGTCGGGGCTACAACGGATTTACGTCCATAACTGTCATTTTATTTGACACGCGAGTAACGCTGCTGAATTTGTGAGAACGGAACCGGCCACTACAACCACAGCGGGGTCCGAGCGCTACCGGAAGCCCCCGGGGTCCACGTAAAACCCCACCCACTGCTAGCCATACTGACACGTGAGCATTCCGTGAGCTGCCTGACGTACGTGAGGCTGAAAAACGGAGAAAAGCCCGAAGCCCCGCGGCAGAGGGGGGGCGGGGGGTAGAGGGGCCGCAGTTTAATCCCGCGAACTGCTGCTGCTGCACGAGTGTTTGCGAAAAGCCACTTCGGCTCTGACAAACCGCGGCCGCCCCGTCGACGGCAGAGCAGCAGCTAACGTCCCTGTTAAATGCCCCGTGCCTAAACCAGCTCCACTCGCGGGTAACAAGCCTCCTTGTTGGCCGCCGGCTGGAGCTCACCGACGGCCTGGCAGCGAATCGCATCGTCCCCACCGCTGCAGCCACGACAGAATGAAGAAGGAGAGGAGCGACGCACCTTTGGATTTGGTGGATTTTTTGGTGTTTTTCGGAGCCATGGCGAATCTCTGGCAGCGGGACTCGGAAACCAACACAGGCGATGCACAGCTACGTTTGCAGCAGCGAAAAAGAAATAAAAAAAATCCTCCTCCTGCTTCGTAAAACTGGGAACCATAGAAACCCCGTCCACTTCGGGAGTGACAGCTCTCTCGACCGATGACGAGCTCGCCGTTGACAAATAGGCGGTGCAGGAGGATTTTCAGACCAATGGAAATCGAGAGGTGTTTGTCTTATTCAACCGTGTGGATAGTCTTACCGAGGCCCCGCCCCTCGTTCCTCTGGAACGTGGCAAGATGGTAGCTCCCAAACATCGCGACGTTTCCCGTCGCTCTCTGCGTCTCTGACTCTTTTAAAATTTAAATTCCGTAGAAATCAACAGAAAAACAGGTCACAGCCTCAGCACACATATTCACGATTTCCTTTCTAAAATCGTACATGGGCCATTAAAAACAGAGTGCATGAAATTATTGAAAGGGTTATTTTTAAGATGCTGCAGTGAAATAGCTTTGATTTGGTCTTTAAGACAAAACTGCTGCTGTGGCACATACTGACAGACATTCAGGAAACCCTGGAACTGCTTCATGTGACATTTTGTGGTGTCTGTTCTGTGTCTGCGTTGCACAATCGGGATCGTGGGAATATGGGTGCAACAGCTTTATTATACACATAACAAAAAAAGAGACTCCAACAAACTTATCCAAGACCAAAATATATCATGGCTGACTTCAGGAATTTGCTGAGGCTCAGGATTAACTGGTTCCCCCAACTGGTTGCATAAGTTTGACAAAGACACATTTTTACATAAAAAATACTTGTTCCACTGGTTTGCTGGCAGCAAAGTTTCAACTTGGCGATACCCAACAGTAACCTTTTCTAAATCTGACACTGTCTGTACTGGTGGTTTTCACTTGTAAAAGCACTTAAAGTTGGCTTAAAGTCATTTCCAATGCGAGGTTCCTTATGTAACCATTTGGTTCTATGGATGGAGGGTGTTTAGTTGGGCAGAGTCTCACGGTCTCCGTGCTGTTGTCTCACAATTCTAACTCCTGCACTAATGTCCACACACCTTTCTGCACAGCACTGGCCATTTGCTTATCGCACGAGTACATGTGGTCAGCAGCTGACCGCTGCCCATTGTGTGTGTGTGTGTGTGCTCTGAAAAGAACAGTTGTGTGACTGAGATAAATTTTGACTCAGTCACTGTGTGGAGCCGTGATTTGGGAATCAACTGTGATCTAATCACCTGGATGGAGTTTGAATGGCGGCTGTGGGTCACGTGTCAACCCCCCCGCCCCGCTGTTTCACATGTTTGATTTGGAGGAGTTAAAGAAAAGCATAAACTCTTGAAAAAATGAGCCGTTTGTGGCCATTTTACTTTTGGCGTTTGTTTTTGTTGATTTGTGTCTGTCTTTGCTCATTTTGCGTTTGTCCTTGTTCAGTTTATGCCTGTTTGTGAATAATGAGCCTGATTTGGACATTTCTTGTGTTCATTTTTTAAAACGTTATATTCCTTTATGGTCATTTAGCTTCTTCTTAATTGAGCTCTTTCAGACCATCAGCTGTTCTGGGCCATGCCTCCACAAACCTCTTGGGCCCCTGACCCTGTGCCCAGTAAGCCTGTTCCAAAATTTGCACATGAGAATAACATCACCTTGGCAACCATAGCTATGACAAAATGTATGATGATGCTCTCACATTACAATGTGAACATGCATAAGGTGCCCTAGTGGACAGACTGAGCCCGTGCTCCACCCCTACCCTGCCCACGGTCTGTACATAATGTAGTTAATACAAGTGGTTTGATTCAAAATACTAAACAGAAAAATGTTTTCTGAACGAGACTTTCTTGTGACCAGATCTAACAGGCAGAATAGAAGCAAGCTCACCATCTGCCAGAAGGTGACTGGTTCAGAGAGCACGGGGACAGAGGGACCTGGAGCGGTGGACAACACTTTGCAGTCCTATGGAGACAACCTGATACTCCAGGGACACTCCCAGAGAAGAATGGCCTCCCCCCGTCAGTGGGCTACTGCGTTGACCTTTATCCAGTTAATGACCGTTAGGTTTAGAAGCAGGTCTCTCTCTGAGCACAGTTATTATACTGTCACATACTGTCAGACCAGTACTCTCATTCTGTGTCCAACTGTGCAGTGTCACAGATCTTTCTCGTCTCATCGACAGGTAGAAGAGATGGGATCTGCTGGCCTTTAATGAGCAGCTCTCTCCTGCCCTCTGCTGACAGAAGTCCCAACACATGAGATCTGTCAGCGTGGCCTGGATTTCTCTGACCCACTTCAGTCATTCTACCCCCACCGTTTATGAAGCCTGTGGCTGTTCCCCAGCCATCGCCAAGTGTGTCTGCTGTCTCCATACACATTTCTCCGTCCGTTAGAACGACGGTTAAGGCTCAGTGCAGTGCAGTCTACAAAGACCGAAGTTCTCGTGGTGTTTCACGCCGTGCGCTTTTAGCCATGAGAGAAACCATGTGGTTGGCTTTATTAACTGGACAGGGTCACACATTCATGGTTTCTTATTTCCACAGACCTGTTTGCAGGGACAAAACTCAAAATGTATTTTAGAAATACACACATATGACATTAGTCTGTTGTTCTAATGAAATTCAAGTTTTCAGAGATACAAAAAACTCATTTAGTGATTTTTCAAATGTTCTATTTGATATTAATTGTCTGTTTTTTCAAGTCACAAACTTTAAAGTAAAACTACATGAAGAAAAACAGGCTCCTACGTGCTTTTCCTGTCGCTAAATGTGACGGTAAATGAGTGAGTCAAAGGAGGCTCAGTGAGTGTCTCAGCGGGTCAGTTTCCCTCGAATTATGTCAAAGCAGTGACAAATGAAACGGCGTTCTGTCTATAGTCTCTGTCTACAACTCTAACGACATTGAATTTTGAATATGAAATTGTTTTTACGTGTGACACCTTCCATTTCATACGCGAAACATTGAAAAAATTCCATGTGCTTAATCATGCGTAGTGATCTCTTATGAAAACCACATGTACATGAGTTTGTCAAACATGATTGTGAAAATGCGATATGATGTGGTGTGGAAATGACGTCCACATCCCTTGGTTTGTTATTATGCTATGGTAATGATTATTGAAATGTCTCATCATGTCATAATCATCACCATAATAATAATGCAATTGTTCTACAAAGATCGAGCTGGTACCAAAGAGAAACCTAGGACAAATCATCTTTTCACTATAGTTTTTTAGCCACGTCTAATGATTAACTGTTTTGCCCTGGGCCTGTCGTAACACTGAGAAGTTGCATTTCACCTAGTTCAGGTGGTGTAATTTCACACAGCACTACTGCAATATCACATCAAGGGGAAGTAAGTGTCTGCAGAGACGATGGAAGATGGGTTTGTGCAGTTGACAGCTGAAGACGACGCAGTTTTCAGTCTGTTGACAGCTAGTCAACGGAAAAGAAATTCCTGAGCAAGTTTAGAAAGTCTGGAAAAGTTTAAACCACCACGTCTGCGCATTACACGAAGGTTTGACCGAGCTGAGTGAAGTGTCACAGTAGTGAGAGTATTCTGTTATAGAAGAAGAAAAAACTCTGGGATAAAAGTAGAAATATCACCATGTCCAGATATTCTCGTACAAGTAAAAGTACTTTTTATGTAGAATGGCTGATTTGACATGAGTGAATATGATACGACTGGATTCTAATAACTAATGCATCCCTTTTTGTTACGGCTGCTATTGAAGGAGCTCATTTTAAAATCATTTCATTTGAAAGTTCTTTACACATTTGATTTTGAATATCAATTAGGTTATTATACAGTATTTTGTATCATTAATCTGAATCTATAAATAACTACTAGTAAGTATATTGTTCATAAATAAAGTAAACATACAACAATAAACTAACGTGACTCTGAACCGAGACAGTAAAATACTCAAATAAAGAAAAGCAGACCTCAGAATAAAGTAAATGTATTGTTACAGCCCTGATCTTACACCCAGCCTCTGTCAATGACTGTTCTACTTGTCCTGTTTGTAATAAACCTGGGGTTTCAGAGCCAGATCTGACCACAGCTGGAACAGAGGTCAGGACAACCTGAAAGACGTAAATGACATGGCGGCGTTCATTTCACTGGGGACTGATGTCAGGATTTGGGCTGTTGCTGTAGAGTGGACAGTGTTTACTGAACTGCTAACTCTGGTCAAAGGTCGGCACAGCGGCTGCAGACAAACAGAGACCGAGACACGCGGGAGGAGTGGAAGGCTGGAAGAAACACAACCGGCCGCCGTGAAAGCAAACCTTCACACACATGAATAACGTACAAAAGCCCGTTTCCAGAAAAGGCGACAACTTGTGAAAAATGGAAAGTGAGAGATTCAAATATCTGCAGCTTTATTCACTTTTACTTCAGAAACACGTTTCAAAAAGGTTGGGACGGGGACATGTTTACCCCGTGTGTTATCGCCTTTTTGGTCGGTTGTGGTTGGGAACTGACCGTTTCTTTGGGTTTGATGTGATCACAGTGTCCTTCCTGGAAATGGGCTTTGTTATATCTGAGGTGAACATGCGCAGACACAAGCCTTTAACACAGAATTTGTTACCAACATTGTGACACCTTTATTCAAAGACCCGTTCGTGTGCAAAGATTAGTAGACGTACATCGTTTGTTGGGGCTGGAACATTGCTTCAGTAATCAAAAAGATCTTCCCAGCTTAAAAAAATATAAACCTCTAAATATACACAATGACAATTAATGAAAATATTAACACGTGTAGTGCATATGGTTAATGAACAGTATTACAATACCTGGGCATACGGCATTTGTGCATATTGGTCCAAATACAGCCAAAGGTGCAACTAGTCACAGCATTTCACTTATGAAAGTCTTTATTTAAAGCGTAATTTTCCACCATAAATTATATTAAATTATGAAAAAGCAATAAACAGTTCAAATAAAGACCACAGCTCTCAATCTGTGAACTACAAGCCTGGATTGATTGGTTTGTCCGGCTGATAAGATAAAAGTCAGGATGCAGTGATGAGCTGGAAGGAAAGTAGGGGTCACACTTGTCATTCACAGCTCTCACTGTCCAGAAGAACAGAAAACACACAGCCGAGCCGGCAGGGCTCCTCGAACCGCGGCCCCCGCTTGTTTATCGGCATCTAGCAAATACTCACTTTGGTGGAGCATCATTTGACAGTTATTCATGTCTGACTGTAGAACAAATAGAGATCCCTGAATAGTACATGTCTTGACGGGACATGCATACAGTATAAAAAACTCTGTAAAACTACAAGACCTCAGTGAGGTATTGGACAAGACCCAGTGCTGTTCTGTCCTTAGATCCAGTCTCTGCTCCAACACACTGTTGATGATCTACAGGTTCCTAGAACCCAGCAAGTGCAAATCATTAAGGAACGTTACAAACATTAAATGACCTAACTCGGCAGTTGCCAAACCAAATGATTAGATCGGTCGTCAGTCAGATGAGTCCTGCCGCTGCCAGGTTTGTATAAGTCAGCTGTGTCGTGCAAGAATGTCAGTAACTCTCCTTGATACTGTTACATTTTAAATTATCCACTTTTACAGACCGGAGGATAAAGGAGATAAATTGATGTCATGGATTCAGCGAAGCAGGCAGGCTGTATGCAGAATTTAGCACATCCTGTTTATTACGTAGCACTGGATGCCCAGGGTCTTACTCTGATACACATATGTTCCGAGACGATGTCTTCAGAAATGAATTTACAACGTGCATCATGCCTGTGTGTTTAGATTTGACTGTGGCAGCCAGGCACGTGGGGTTTTACAGGATAACTCCTATTTACAACGATAATACCACTCACATTCAGTCTACCTGGATTATTGTGTGCTCATTAAGGAGATGCTCTTTATCTAAAGGGACTTATAAGCAGCAGACACTAGGGACAAATTTGGGGTTAGTGTCTTGCCCAGGGACACTTTGGCCAGGAGGACCAGGACGAGCTTACCCTGTGGTTAATCACTGAGACACATCACTCGGCTGGGTGACTTATTTCTTCGTTCCAAAGTGACTGGTTGCGAATCTGACTGATGTGTTTTTTGAGAGATTTCTGAATCTCTCTTGAATCATTTTCTATGATATAGCTAAAAGAGTAAGAAAATAACGAAAAAGAGTTCGATGAATCTCTAAGTAATTCGATGTTACACAGGCCCTTTCAGCTCCACTTGTCTGAGAGAGAGAGTCTGTACAGTTAAAAACTCCACGCATCATCCCTCCGAGAATCCTTCAGTCTCTACTTCGTCTGAGATAACAGCGTCACTAGGAGTAATGGCGACATCAGCTGTTGGGTGGGCGGCAATCTGCTGCAGGAGCTTCTCTGACTGGAGCAGCTGATTGGTCCAGTCTTGACATGCCTCCTCTATTCCGGGTCCTTCACCTCCGTATTCTGGAGGCAGAATGGTTGGTGAGAAGAAGGCGCCTAAAGTGCGGTGAAAGTCAGCACCATGCATGTGGATCTACAGAGGGGAGACGGAACGGGGTGTTATGACATTTCTGCTGCACTGTCAAGGTCTCTGACCAGCACTGATGAATGATGAATGTGGCGCTGACCCTCTGTTTGATCTTGTCTGGCAGGAAGGGACGAATCATGGCGAAAACAGGCCGAAAGAACAATGGCTCATTGACCAGGTGAATTCCCCTGACCTTGAGTGGAAAAGAGTCCTGACACACACAAACACAGTTGTAACAACATACTGAGCGAGGGGACAAGTTGGTGAGGTCTGCGAAACGATATGGAAGCGACCTGGTAACAACAGCCCAGACGAGCTAAAGGCCACGTGTTACATTGGTCTAATCGATGTGGAACAAATAGACAAATAGGAAGAATCGTCGGAATTTAATTATGTTCTTAATGTAGGACTGGAACATTACAGTGTCTGTACACTGAAACATCCTGTGGCAATGTCCAAATAGGATCTTCAACTGTTAAGAGCAGCCACAGGAGAAGCTACATTTCCAGTACATCGTGGCAGACCTACCGAAAGTACAGAGGATATCTTCCTGGCGAGGGAGGGGTTAATCTGCAGGGCGTGGCCCAGAGTCCAATCCTGCAGGTCAAAGATGGCCTTCACACCCTGCGTCTGGGTCTCCGTTTCCCTGGAGATGATCTCTGATGTCATGAGGCTGACCCTGAAGACCTGAAAGGCCGACCAGTCTTTGGGGTTCCACTGTCCTGCACACAGACGCACACACACACACTTTAGTGCATTCGCACACACTACAAACGGTGTTTGCGTGAAGAAAAACCATAAATGACTCTGGTGTTACGCAAATTTTTAATGACATCTGGATTCTTGCTGCATTAAATCTGTAAGTATTTATTAGATGATGGCTCAGCTGCTTTATACAAAAACAAACCAATGCCACAAAAGCACATTCTACAGCTGCCCTACAGTGGAGTCAATCGGGGAAACGCGATAAAAAGGTGGTGTCCTCTTTTCAAATCAAATCAAACTTTATTTATATCGCGCCAAATGCTAGCATTCGTAGTTCAGTGTTCTGAAGAAACAAAGATGAAATATCTGCAACTTTATCCACATTACTTCAGAAACACGTTTCAAAAAGGTTAGGAGACGGACACGTTTACCACCGTGTGTTATCGCCTCTTTCCTTGGTTGTGTTTGGGAACTGATCAATTGGTTTGAAAGTGATTATTGTTTCATAGTGTCATTCCTTCTGAAAGACTGGAACTGGGGTTTCTCTTCCTACTTTATTCTACATAAGTGGACAATAAAGAAGGACTAACAGTAACACTTTGGTTTGACGATCCAGCAGGAAGACAAACAGCTGTCCAGAAAAAGGTTCTTATCAAATTCACCGGGGTTTGAAGTAGAAGCGAGAAAAGGGAAAGTGAAAAGCCTTGGAAGAATATCTCTGAACTGGCTGGATGATGGATCCACAAGCACCACAGGAAGAAGACTGCAGAGACATGCAGAACAGATCAGGAGGACCCTAAACCCAGGAAGCAGCTTTTATCACTTCCCAACGGACACTGCGCTGTGTTCATGTGTTCATATTCTCCTCTGCTGAAGCTGCCTTCGACTTCATTTGCCTAACGCCGAGAACTCAGTGAGGGCATCAAAAACTGGCAAACTGGTTCAGCCGGGACAACCAGAGGTAGAGCATTACGAAACGCTGGGATGCTTAGTCTGTCCAACTGTCCCCCCAACATGCCCAAGAACAATGCTATACTGCTTCTTCAGCATCCCCTTGGTCACTGTGCTGAAGGGCCTGGTGTCTTTCTCTAGTTAGTCCATTACTCTGGTGGAGCAAAAGAAGGGATCATTTCAACAGAAATCTCACTGCCGGATTACATGCATGTCCACCCAACATCCCAGCAATGTGAGATGATGGTACAAAACCCTAGAAAATACTTTACAGATACAAGACAGCGTCTTGTTTTTACTCAACTTACTTACATATTCTAATAAATCTTACGAGGTGACAATAAATTGAATTCGCAGCCAATTTTATGTGTGTATAAAAGCTTTCAGAAATCCCTCAATTGCATGCAGGTAAATCTGAATATTGGTATTGGTGGAAGCAATCAGACCACCTTCAAACTAGTGTTGCTTTAATAAAATGTCAAATCTTCTTTCTGGGGCAGAATAACAGGGAAACATCCCAAAAAGTTGGGACACAGTTTAACTATTTTGTTGGATGCGGTTTCGGGAGCGGATTGGTTTCAGTCTCCACCTGAGGGGTTTCACCTCCAGCATTTCCCAGTCCGACCCGGGACTCTCCTCTTGCACGTGTTGCACCTCATGCCAGGCTGTTTGTAGCACAGAATCTGGGATAAGGCTGCAGTTAGCTTCTCCTGTGTTTCCAGTCGGGGTATAGGTTAGTTATTGAGGGTTTTCTTTTATTTTAGGTAACAATAGATGATCCGGTTTACTTCTGTTTGTTTGTTATGTCATTGGACCCACCCTGAAGTTGTCTTCCTGTGTTAAAAGACACCAGCCATAAACCTTGTGGGCTGAAGTTTATTTGTTCTGCAGGTTTCTGGGCGCTGGGAAGTGGGGGAGTCTCAATTCCTCCAGCTTTCCCCTCGGCCGGGGCGGAACACTGCTCATTTTCTGTTTTCTCTGTAACATTTCAGAGGAGTTGGGACAGAGGCGTGTTTATCCTCCGTGTTGCATCACCTCTTGTTCAACAACCGTCCCGTCCGGTTTGGGAGCCGAGGGGACCCAAACCGGACATTTGGAAAGTGAACTTTTTTCGCTTGCATTCTTGATGTAGAATTTCAGCTAATTCCCTCCTGGGGCCTCCAAACGCTTTCCGTGGCTGATTGGTGTGGACTGTGGGCAGGACAGTGCAGCACCCTGACACCGTGCTGTTGTAATATGTGCAGAACGTACTTTGACATTGTGCTGCCAAAAGAAACAAGAGCTTCTGTAAAAACCAGCTCACGTTGCTTAGAATCTGCTCTCAGAATCGTTCCGTGTTGGTAGCACTAATGCTAAGATGCTCCGTATCTTTGAATAATACTAAGAACTGTATGATATTTTTTATTGTACAACATTATACTCAAGGTGTTGTTGTCTTTCACAGAGTGATCACGACAGTGGCCTGCTGCCAGTGAAGCTCATTAGTCATGAAATTCCAGTTTTTGTTGTTGCTTTTTAGCATTTGTGACATTAAATTACATTCACATTTCACACAGTGTCCAAACTTTTTTGGAAATGGGGTTTTGAGCAGCGCACTCGGGGCAAATAGAACCCGTTTGATGCAGTGGACCGTACTTTACACTCGCCATGTTTTCCGTGACCATCTACTCACACCGACACATACTGACCAATCCGGTAGATGAGCACTCTGCTGCCGGTGTGGTCCCTCTGTGGGAGGACGGCGTGGTACGAAGTGCCGAGGAGGCCGAGCACAGAGGACGGAGACAGACAGCTGCTGATCTCAGGACTCTCCCTCCGCCACCGCTGATAGTTTAGTAGGAGCTGCACAAGACACATGAAGCGAATGTACAGAGTGAGTTCATAAAAGACCAGAACATTAGAGAAGACGTGGGCTCCAAGTCTGCAGGAGTTGACACAGCTCAAGTGTTTTTAATCTTTGATCTACTCTGTTATCGGAGCCCAACCCTTTAGAGTCAATGACCCTGGGCACAGACGTCAAACAGGAAATACATACATGAGCTCAGACTGTTCAGTGAAGGCGACTATTAGTGTGGCAAGTGTCAGAGCGGTTTGTCCATCACAGCTGCAGAGCTTCGACCTACTTGGCTGAGCTCCTGCTCTTCTGTGTTGAGCTCTACACGTCCAAAACGACCATTCTACATGGAGTCAACGCTTTCAGGCTCTTATTGGAACGTACAAGTCCGTCTTCGTGAAGGCAGTAATTATACAGCCACAGCACTATAAGGGATGTCAGAGTCCTTGTAAAGTCAGGACCACACACCACCACTGGGCAACAATGACAGTGGACAGTCGGAGCTGGTTTCTCATTTCCTTCAGCTGCAGCGATAGTGGATGGGAGGCAGCCAAGTGTCAAACGACACCCCGTCTGAGCACGTGAAGGGGGTCTCATGGTGCATGAAAACATTCAGTTTAAAGACAAAAACGCCTCTCGGTGGTAGTTCCACCGTGTGACGTCACACGGGGAACTACCACGGTGGAACGTCAGAGCACACGCGATGTTCTGCTCTCATTGTTTGTCAGTCCAACGTATGTCACTTTCTAATGTTGCCTCTCACACACACCAACCATGCAGGGCACTCGCCTGGTCCATCGGGAACGACTTAGGCTACTTGCCCAAGGACACTGCAGCACACAGCCCAAGGGGGCCGGCGTCGAACCGCTGACCCCGTGGTCCACGGACATCTGCCTTAGCTACTGAGCTCAAGTTGACATCAAATATCTCATCATCCTCTCTCCTCATGCTCCTTTTTAAAATGCTCATTTTTAATTCCAGTTCTTGTCATGCGGAAAGTGTTTGCACACAGACCTCAACAACGGTTCTGGATCAAACGTAAAATGCAGAAAGTCTGGTCCAAACAAGCCATGTGTGAAAAAAGCCCTCAGGGTATCGACATGTCGTTTTTGAGGTGTGTCCTGCACCGTCAGCACTTGTCAAACCGCTGTAGGCGCTTTTACAGTTAATTTAATTTAATGTTGAACTGGGACCATTCTGACTGGCTGTTCAACTCGGGAACTGAGTGCACGAGAAGAGGCCCGAAGAGCAACACCGCCAAAACCGACACGGACACAACACAAGTGCCGAACGTACGGAAGAGCCATCCACCCAACAGACATCTGACACCGACATCCCAGAGAAGCTTCTCCTTGATGTCGAACTGCAGACTGATCCCCACCGGCTCATTTCTGGTGGAGGAGCTGAGCTCAGACAGTGCTCGCACGCCGACGCTCACCTGGATCATCAGCAGCGGCAGAAGAAGCTTGTGAACTTCATCAGAAATCACGTTAAACGGAAAACCACGGCGGTGGTTACTGTCGGCAGCGGGCCCTGGAACCCTCCTAAGGGTGAAAGGTCAAACAAACTCCTGGAAGAGAAGCTGGTGAAGTTCACAGACATGATTACGAGCTGAACCTGGAGCAGCTGTACACACAGACTGGGAAACAATGACAGGATCCAGATGTTCAATACTGACGTGACCCATGTTTGCACGATCAGCCAGTTTCTCTGAGGTTTCTGTGGACAAAGTTTGTTCGGAAGAGTCGTTTCTGCTGTTCAGGGACGACGCACATTAGAGGGACACAGTCCACGGAGGTCTCTGCGGGACTGTGTGGACCGGGCTCGGCTTTTAGCAGAAATGCTAAGCGAAGCTAAAGACGAAAGACTTAGTCCACCGTGAAGCTAGAGACCGAGCTCGGGAACCGGCCGTCCTACCTTCAGAGACAGACCCACGTCGAAGTCTCTCGCCCGCAGGAACTTGAGCAGGAAGCCGTCGGAGAAGGTGGTTCCGGCGGGCAGCTCGGTGCTCCGCAGCGCCCTGCGCCTCAGGCTGCTCACGGACGAACCGAGCCGCTCCGAGCCGCCCGGCGCCTCACTGAGCTCAGGCCCGTTCATGTCGCTCCGAGGTCCGCGGACATTTCACTGCTGCCAGGCTGCCGCTGCTGGACGGGGAGGACGGGGGGCCGGCGGGGGGACGGCGGGGGGCCGGGCTCCAAATGGGCAGGAGAAGGGGAGGGACGGACGGACGGACGGACGGAAGTGTGTGTGTGTGTGTGTGTGTGTGTTGGAGTGCTCAGTCTTTAAATCTGCCCTTTGACCTCGATCACAGAAACGTTTGGCTGTTCGGGTCTGTGTCACAGAGTTCAGCCAACACACACACACACACACACACACACTCCGAACAGTCCTGATCCGTTCTGTACTTACAGCTGGTCCAGGGTCTGTCCCTGTACTGTGTCTCTTCCTGACACTTTGGACGCAGCGGCACCTGGAGCTGCTCTGGGTTGGACACTGGGTCTTTAAAGGCCCCCCCTGATAAACTGGCTCCTCCTGAAGCCCGGAGTTATAGAAACATCAACCCAGCACCTTGAATGGAACACGTGATCCTTGTCGTCCAAGTTCTTCTTCAACAATATTAAATCTCTTGATATTAGTTACTGCAAGAAAGTCACTGTAATACAAAATCATTGTGTGTGTGTGTGTGTGTGTGTGTGTGTGTGTGTGGGCGCATTGGAGCAGGTGGGGTCCACTGTTTAAGTACATTAGTAAATTGACTCATGTATTGTCGTTTGTCATTTCCTATTATTTCTGTCATATAATGAAATACACACACTTCCTGAGAGCAGCACTGGGTCATTTCTGGATGATCAGCTCCTGTCTTCAGCTGACACTGCAGCCGCGTGGCAGCTTTCATTCAGAGTTTTCAGACGCCTTTGTTGAAGCACCTTTGGCAGCAATTACAGCCTCGAGTCTCTTTGGGTTTGACAAAACAAGATTTGGACACCGGATTTCGGAATCTGTGCCGTTCTTTTCTGCAAATCCTCTTAAGCTCAGTCCAGTTAGATGGGGACATTTACATTTCGTCATTTGTCAGACGCTTTTATCCAAAGCGACTTACAAGTGAAGTACAAGGCAGCACAAATGTAAGTCGAAGAGAAAAACACCGAAGCAAAGTGTTTTTGTCTTTTCTTCAAAAAGATTTTAAGTGCATAGGAACATGCAGAAGGGTTCTGTTTCCAGCAGTTTTTTAAATTGGCAGAGAGCAGCGTTCTGGGAGCGTTGTAGACCTGAAGGAGGCAGAGACAGAGCTTTTATCCGAATGTGGCAGCATCAGGAAGCCAGTGCAGAGACCTGACAAGCGGTGCAACATGAGTCCGCTGCAGGGGTCTGATCGTGCACTGCAGTAATCGAGACGCCTGCACAATGAGTTGGGTTGTATAGTCCGAGAGGAAGGGTCCAGTTGGAGCTGACGATGTCTTTCTCTCATCCAAGCAGAGATGTTGATAGGAAAAGCCACGTGAATGGATGATGGACCGGGGACCACCGGTGGAGAGGCTATGAGGACACCTTGAAGGTCCGTCCAGATAAGTGGGACCGAGACCAGGCTAGAGCTGATCCAGAGTCAGAGAGTGCAGATAAGAGGATCTGATGGCTCACACAGAGGTCTATTAGAATTAAGACAGAAGCTTTTGCAGCCCGTAGGGATTTCGAGGACATCTCTGTGGAGTGGCCGTTCTTGAAGCCACACTGGTTGACATCAAGGAGATTGTTCTCAGAAAGAGAGTCTGAGCGTTGATTTAAGACCGCTCGTTCCAGGGTCTTGGCTAGAAATGCAAGAGGAGAGACTGGTCTGTAATTCTCCACAGCAGCAGTGGAGTAACCGGGGCCTGGTTGAACGAGGTAGGAAAGGTGCGTGTTGTCACAGATGTGTTGGAATTAGTGGAGGTGCAGCAGCCTGAAGGAGAGTGGAGCAGGTGGTCGGATGGTTCAAGAGGATTTGCATCCTCAGAGTTGGAAATGAGGAGAGTGATGAACTGTTGGATGTAGTTAGCAGGATGTCGTCATGTGGAGGAGAGAACCGAGAGCTGATGGCGCCACCTCGTTAGTAAAGAAGCCGGCTGCGTCGTCTGCAGTAAGAGAGGTGGACAACAGCATTAAAAAACAGCAGGTTCTAGAGAAATGAATTCAAACAGTGAATGTGGCTCAGGAGGCAGAGTGGTTGTCCACCCATCCCCAAGTTCGAGCCCTGGCTCCTCTGGTCACATGTCAAAGAGTCCTCGAGCAAGACACTGAACCCCCGCTTAGTCGCTCCCGGTGAGAGACGGCCAGCTGGGTAAAGAAGACGGACTGTAAAGAGCTTCGAAGACCAACAGGTAGAAAAGTTCGCAGAGCATTGACCTAGTACGTCTCCTGTCCGAGGGTTGGTGCTTTGGATGGGGACACTTTCAGGTCTCTGCAGAGATGCTCACTGGGGTTTCGGTCAGGGCTCTGGCTACGACATGCAACAATCCTGTTTCTAAGCTCTAGAGAGAGTTTGTTTGACCTCCTGGCTGTTGTTCTGGTCTTCTGTTGAGAGCCGTGTGTCTTTATAAGTCAGGTCCAATCAACTGACCACAGGTGGACTCCAGTCAATGTGTAGAAACACCTCAGCAACAATCAAGAAAAATGGGAAGCACCAGAGTTTTTTTCAGTTTTTTTATTTTGAATAAATTTACAGACATTTGTAAAATTCTGGTTTCACTTTGTCATTACAGGGAATATAATAGATAGAGTATAGATTAATCAGAAAAAGGAATTTAAACTGTCTACAGGCTACAGCATAAAATTAAAAAAATGTACTGATGTACGGCTATGAGTTCCCATATCTCCTGAACGCTACCATAACGTAGCCAACAAATACACGTATCATTAGAAACAATCTCACACAAAATATATACAGTCAAAAGTTTGGACACACCTTTTCATTAAAGGTTTTTGTTTATGTTTATGAATATTTACATTGTCGATTGTCACTGAAGGCACCGAAACCATGAATGAACACACATGGAATTATGGAGTGAAGACAAAAGTGTGAACTAACTCAAAACATGTTTTATATTTTCGCGGCCCGTTGCTCTGATTCCAGTTTCCACACTCTTGGCGTTTTCTCGACGAGCTTCATGAGGTCGTCAACTGGTTCATTTGTGGGGTTTCCGGCCTTAATGGGGCTGGGGAAATAAAGGCAAACCATTAGAGCGACCAGCTGTGCCCAAACCTTTGACTGCTAGCGTACAAGCCAACAACTATAATTGTCGTCTGGTCCACCACCGTGTAAATGCAAATATAATTTAAATTGGTTTTGAAAGTCATTCAGACAACTGCAGGTCCCAATCGTTTTCATTTGACGGAGTAAAGCTACAGTCCATAACTGTTTCTGTTTCCATAGTAACGCTTTCTATGACTTCTTCTGTTGTGGTGCTGCTGAAGGCTTCTCTGACACTGAACAGTGAAGAGATGTTCACTTCTGTAGGTTTTTGAGGTTCTAATCAGCCTCCTGACGACTCACAAACGTCTTATTTACTGCCCTGGGCTGTCGAAGACAGGAGGAGTAAAGTGCCGTGCTTGACTCCCAAACACTGGGGAAGGTAATGCAGCTTTCAGAATAAGTGCTATTAAACCAGATTTGAGAGATTATGTTGGTTCCTACAACAGTAATTGAATGTGCTGACTGTCATTAGTCATTAATAATCCACAGTGTCAGCAGTGGAGTCCGAGGGCTTTGCAGCAAACTCTGAATGTTACTAGTTAACGGCATTTTCCCTCCATCAGTGTTTCTAGAATTCAGGGAGCCGTATCATTAAAACCTTCTAGAGTGTTCACTCCAGTCATATCAACCAGGATTTACATTTTAAAGATCACGAGTGTAAAGTAATGTCTCATATTTTACTGTCAATGCAAAATCTGTGTCTCCAGTGATGAGTGAAAAAAAATCAGCTGACGTGTTTCAAAAATGTATAAAAACGTAAGAATCGATGCTATGTCATTGTGACGTATTAAAACTGTCAACTGCAGCTGATCTGACATGAGGTCAGGGCTGCATGTTTCTGTCCGTGAAATGATCACATGAAAAGTACGAGGGCCGGCGAGGAAATAAATAAGAGTCACATTCACAGTTTTGAGCTTTCGCCGATTTTACTGAAAGAATGTAACGGGGGTTGGTGAACCAGGCACGTCCGTAGCATTACACTGCTACTGCACATACAAGACGACAGCCACAGCACAGTCACCGATGACACAAGGCTTCTAATCCATATAGTCACTGATATATCACGTATGGGAAGGTCAACAGCTCTGGGTCACACCATAGCGGGGCTCAGATTTCTTTGGGCCAGTGGACGTAGAGTGTGTCAGAACCAACGACGTGTGTGTGTGTGTGTGTGTGGCGTTCAGAGACAGTACACGTGCATTAATGGCTACAGTAAATAATATCTCGGAATTATTGTCCTCTGAGAGGCTCCGTGAGGAACAGATCGGATTCACACAGCACTGATCACCACACACACGTCTTTTCAAGATGGCACTCCTGCAGATCACTGTGTCTTCTTTGAAAAGAGCGTCTTTCAATGGGACCGTCCTGGACCTGTCGAGCGGACCGTGTTTTTAAGAAATTATTCTGGTTCTTCAGTTTTTCCACTCAATTCTAAACAAAACTGCCACAATCCAAGAACATTTGAAAAAGCTAAATATTAGGGCCTAGTGAACCCATTAACCCTAAAGCGGGTCTGCAGCACAATGAGACATACGAGGCCTCGTGTAAGAACCGCTCTTCTGATCAGATCTGTTCCCAAGTACGAGAGATTGTTTGAAGTTTATGGTATTTACCTTTGTTTTGTATTTAGCAGCTTTACTCACATTCAAACCAAATATGACTGACCTGTCATACAGATCTAATGATGACTGTTAGTGGCAGTATTAGAATTAAGTAATGGTTCCGGGTCTCCTAATACGCTGCATTAGCTTGGTAGAGAGACTTTACCAAACACAAAGTGGATCGGGAATTCAAAATTTTACACTGTAAATCATAAGTTTTTAAAAACCCGTATCTAACCCGTAAAATCCCACTAGGACTGTGTATTGGCTCCTCGGCCAATTATTAACATGGTTTTCTATTTTCATTTAACAAAAAAGCCAAAGACTTTACTATGGAATGAGTCAATTGTTCCAGAAGTGTTTGTAAATAAAATCAAGTGCAAATTTATGTCAAGCTACAGCATGTAACGTTTTCAACATTAATCTTAATAGAGAGAGATGCTTTTAGAGGCTTCTGGGATCGAGGCTGACTGAGCTGAACAGAGCATTCGTCCTTCCAACCAGTTCGACAGGGACAATCATATGCAATGTGAGTATTTTATTTTCATAAGACTAATACATAAAGCGCTTGGTGGAGCACAGTGGATTGAGATACAGTTTCATGCTACTGCTTCATTCACCAAAGCTTTAATTGCCAATGAAACGAGGAACTATTCCGAGTTTAAAAAGTGAATGAAAACAATTGGTTTGATCAGACGTTCACGTTGAGCTTCCTGTGCACAGCAAACATCGACGCATGATACCAAGCACTTCGCTTTACTGGGGGAACTCGTTTCACTGGGAGGCAGAAGGGGGGGTGGATTTCACCTGTCTGTCCTTTGGGGTTTATGTCGGGTGGAACATGGAATGTAGACAGAAACTGAAAGGAATCCCAGGGCAAATCCGAGTCAATCAGAGCCCTGCTGAGTTTAGAACTTTAAACATCTGAGGAAGCAGAAATATAAATATCCCAAAGAAATTAACCGCACTATTAGAAGCAGAAACTTCGGATGGAATGATCAAGTCTGCTCTCAGAGCGACGTGTTCTCTCATTAAGATATAGGATAACGAGTGCATCCCTTCATTTTAAAGCGTCAAAAAGACTATAGCAAAGAAATGATTTTAATCAGCACAATATTTAATGCACTTTTTACAACGGTTTGCAGACACCGTCGCACTGAGCAAACAGCAACCAGCATCGTTTTTCATGGTTTCAATAACTAAGCTGCGGGCGTCTTTGCTCCGCTCTTCAGCACACTGAATTTGGAATGAAATAGTCCAAACTGCATGAAAGTGCCAAGTCTTAGCTTTTATTTGAGGGCGTTAACATGAAATCCTTTTAACACACAGTGCCCAAAGCTTCGGGGTTGTGGAAAATCACGTGCAAAGGCTGAACGCATACACAACCTTCGATCCTCTCATTCAGCACAGGGAATTCGTCTCAGTGAGATCGGCCGAATAACTCAAACCTGTAAATCTCTTGGATATTTGGGCCCATTGTCCCGCTGAAGAATGAAAAGCCATGTGGTGATTAAACGCAAATACAAAGAATGATCGTGTACTTCTCTGCATTCAGTGGAATGATCATGCCACAGAGCCACTTCCACAGGAAGCCAAGCGGTAACGTGCTGCACAGGTGATTGGATGCTTCATCTTCTTGTACTTTCCTGGCCATAATTTTGAAAGCAGTTGATTTTTCTTTCATCAGCATATAAGAATTTTTGTCCAGAACTTTTTGCATCCTCGCATTTTGTTTCTGTCATGTACTAAAGGTTTGCATCTTGTGTGTAAGTTCTGTTTTTATTCCCGACAAGAAATAAAAAGAGGACTTCATGTGCCGCCAACCTAGAAGAGAATTCACCATTTCCTGCGCAGTCCCAAGCGGTTTCTCTTTGTTGACTATTTCTATTTCCTAGTTTTTTTGTGAGCACCAACTCATGAACATAGCACCAAACTGAGGGAGGCAACCCAACTACCTTTAACACGTCTCAAATGCATCTTTACTTTTTAACCCTCAGAACCGTCCTTCACTCGCACGCCTCGATGCTCCTCAGTGTTTTGCCAAAGAAACATTTCTACTTACTTTCCTCTTTTGCAATTTGGACACAATGAGTTAAAAGGTATTTGACTGTCTCTTCAGTCGCACAGCAGTGATCTGCACTCAAGTGCAAATAAACCTGATGTGTTCGTGTATACAATGTAAAAGCAAGGTAGCAGGCAGAGAAAGGCCCAAGGCTCGGAAGTTAACTCAATAAATAATGAGGTTCATTTCAATCAGAAAAGAAAAGTCTGGGAAATGTAGAACAGTAAGACTTAAACCAACAGTTTTTCCCCCTCAACTGTAAGATTGGACACTGCAGAGCTTGGACTGTTAGTCAGACAGTGGATTTTCTCATGGCGAGAAATCCAAATGAGACTGGCTCCAGATGCATTACGTACGACATAACTAAATATTTCAGCTTCATACCTGTTTAGAACGAAAATGTAACAAGTCTGAACCAAAAACTGCTGTCAGAATGAAGGAAAAGGAAACGTTTGTTATTAAATTGCACATAATGCACAAGAGTATCTTATTGCTTGCCAACAGCTGGTGGAAAGTGTTTAAGTCAGAGGTCACCAGCCTGGTCCTCCACAGCCCCTGTCCGGCTTCGTTTCCAACTGGCATGATGAAGAAGATCGTAAAGGGTCAGATGGAAAAGAAGCAGGGCAGGGGCTCACTTGGGTACCACTGGCTTAAGTCATTGTCTCAAAATTGCACCCACAAAAGATAGAATAAAAAATCATTAGGAGGTAAGTAAAACGGCATTTAATGACACAGTGTTGGACCAATGTGCAACACACGTGGGATGGGAATGTGAATAGAAAGTCAAAAAGAGTAACATCATTTAGATCATATCATTTTTCTCCGGTAAACAACAACCCTGTTCTTTCTTCTTTGCAATATTTTAAAGCAAACAAGCAATGATTAAATATCTGTGTGCCTAATGATTTGGCTTCTGAAATGTGCCCGTATGCAGACGACGTAATGGTGATTGTGCATGAGATGAGGTTAACTGAGACTGTCAACATTAAAAACCAGCCTGCGGTCACGTGGTTCAGGCGTGGAATCTCTCTCTGTCCTAGTTTCCTGTCACTCGCAGCAGTCAAATAAAGAAAAGCTACAAATACTGCGAGTCATAATATTCAAATCAGTGCTGGGCCACAAACAAGTCTGAAGTTAATTCATGTCATTTCCCTGTTGGAGTGATGAAAGATTATAAAACCTGGAGGTGTTGTTGGCTTTGTATTTAAATCAAAGTGGAATTATGAAGAAATAATTCCAATTAAAAATCCACGTACGTACGGAGGATTTATAATCACGTGATTAGTAAGAACTGAAAGCTAAACAGACAGTCTCACGACAACGGAAGAATTCTTGAAACCTGAGTTAAAATCCCATAACCACATAAGAGTTGATCAGATGTGTTCCCCCGTGGACATTCTGGAACACACTCCATTTGGATTTCACTTTAACCAACACGGGACAGACAGGTGACCCCCCCTTTCCATCTCATCACACTTCAGTGCGCAGTCGTACACAATTACCGTTTCAGGAGTAAACCACTTTCAGGTGATCGAGATTTTAGGGAGAAAAATAACTTTGTAATTTTAGGTTTCTAAAAATCGCCCTGAAGGGTCATTTATTGAGTACATTCAGTAAAAATGCCAAATATTTTCCACAAAGTGACCAGGAGTTCCAACTTTCTTCTTAAGTAAACAGAAATCTACCGTCTCTATTCTATGGCCGTCACTTGAACTGTTGTCCGCAGGGTCTGAAGTCAGAACTTCACCTCAGAGTTTCATACAGGGTCTCAGCAAAATGACTGTGTGTGTAAATAAATGACTCTCAAAGTGTGTGTGTGTGTGTGTGTGTGTGTGTGTTACTAAAGCGTGTAAGGTGCAGGCAGGCAGCTCTGTGATGATGTCATAGGACAAGCTGGAAAGCAAGGGGAGTCAAGCCCGTGAATGACTCGCGGTATCAACTTATGTTGCCATAGTCTGTCGGCCAACGTAAACGCCGGGGGTCCAAGAGAAGGTCACGAAGGCGCCTTTTCTCTTTTGAACCCATTATTGTAAACAAAACAAAATGGGCTTCAGGTCCAAATTCACGGTTGACTTGAAGGGTCAGTGGGAGCTGACGTGACTTATTGGAGACTCTTCTCTAGTCGTCACCGGGACACCGGGAGCGGAGGAGGAGACTAACGGCTAACAGCAGGGAGAAAACCTTTTCTGGTCCTCGACAGCAAAAGGCTCGAAGTTGTCACCCTCTCCCTGCCTGAGAGGGAAGGAGGGACTTTTCCTGTCGGGGTGATCGGCTTGCGTTCCATTTAGCTGCGCTGCTCATGCTGCTGGGCTGAGAACCCAAGCAACGGCTGAAGAACTGGTGCAGTTCAAGGATCCACCTGTACAGCGCGTGGCTGTGGGTGTCAGGGACACAAGGTTTTCACCCGCTGCTCGGCCACGGCAGCGTCGTTTCTAAGCCCACCCTTGGTTCAGGTAATAGTAGGAGTTTGATGGCTGTCCTGCAAAGTTGTTTGTTCAAGTTTGTGAAGGTTCCTCCCATGAAATAGTTCGAACCCAGGTAGAGGGGCTCGTGCTTTGAGAGGGTTAACTAGGCATGAGAGTGTAAAACTCTTCTTTGATTGAAAGTTCAACGCCCGACCCGCTGGGTAATTCCTCGTTTAGGAGGTGGCGTTTCCTCCTTTGAATAAATTCTGGACCCAGGCGAGGGGCGTGGCCTGATGTCAGGAGTCGTCATCAGTGTCATCTATCAAGACCTTGGTGTCACGGGTTTTGGACCTGGAGAGGAAATAAAAACATGGGATTTCAAACTCTAAACCCCTGTGGGTTACAGCACAGTGGAGATTATAAAACCCTCTAAAATCACATTTAATGAATACAAGCTTTTGAAAAGCATGTACAGATGGAAATGTTTTACGCTTTTCAAATATTAGGAAATACCACAAGAGGAGACACTCTGTATCTAAGGACGACGACATACACTACTCATTATCAAAGGAAACCCAAACGCTGCGAAAACAAACCCGTTTCTTACTTTTGCTAGTGTTTAATGTTTCCACACAACGGCTTAACTGGGACGTACTGGCACTTACACAGAAACGTAAATCACGGTTTGCTCTCTGTAAAGATGCCTAAACTTTCCCATAGTGGTACCGTAGTATTTATGGTAAAGGTTCGGGGCGGCTGTCGTCCACGGACCACAGCATCAGCGCTTCGTTCCCCGGTCCCTCCTCCCTGGTTGCCCCCGGTGGGTCAGATGAGCGGCCTGCGCCTGTGTCTGGACCAAATGACTCTGTAGGTCGCTTTGGATAAAAGTGTCTGCTAAATGATTTGAAGTGTGAATGTAAAATGTAGAAGATTCCTCATTCACACCAGCCCAGCTCATTAAAGCCCTGACGTGACGTTTCCCTCACTTTCTTCGTCCGGTTTGTCTATGGTTGCTTGTGTTTCAGTTTTTAACCCACCAAGGAATCTGGCTCCACGTTAGCCCTAGTACATCAAATAGCAACATTTATGATTGTACAGGGTCCCTAACATATACAACAAAAACATTCCCAAGTATAACCCCATAATTATCGGAGACATATCTTCTGATGATTCACTTCAACAACGATAGCCCGTACAGTCTTGGTTGCTGGGCTGCCATTGTAAAAGTTAACTAAATATAAGATTTTATCTAGGAAAGATCATCTAGCACCTTATTTTCGCTTTCTACAATAAAGCAACAGGCAAATACATGGTTGTTGGCAAACAGCTACTACTGCCGCTGCTACCTGCGTATGACTTCAGTACTACTGGCAGACCCTGCTGAGGGCACAGGTTTGTTTGACGACACTGTTCTTCAGCCTCTGCCGACAGGACCCCTGATGTGCAAAAATACCTTTTACTGTCAAACCAGTGTAAATTTATTAAAACCACTATTTCTCACATCTCAAACAATTGGCCATATTGTGCCATATTTGTTGACAGGACACAATCATTACGTTTAGGAGGAGTTTGCTGTAAATCCACCTGGAAACTAGAAACACAACACGATGGAGGTTCACTCTTTATAATAAAGAATACAGCTGTTCACAGCTGCTGCACAAACGCACTGTGAGGCGAGTCGTGGCCTGCGTAGACTCATGCTGTAGCTCCTCTTCCAGCTCTTCTTGCCTTGGCGGTTCCTGACTCCATCCTCTTGGTCCATCATCTGTTCCAACAGGGTCTGGTCATCAGCGTTGAGTGGAGCCACGCTGATGTCTCGGACAGCCCTGAACTCACCACAGTTATTCAGATGTTCATTCTCCAGTCGGAAGAAGTTCCACACAAAACGCCTGGTGAGGAGAAGACGGACTTACTGGCAGCTCTAAATCACACACCTTCATACTCTGGAATTTAAAGACATAACCATGGCTCTAGGAGAAAGTAACTGATTGTGTACAATATACCTAAAGACCTCCATTGGGGCCAGTACAGTAGCCAGTATGTCAGCGACGCCATGAAAACCCGAGAGTGTGCTAAGGGACAATGTCAGAGTCCATGAAAAACGCAACAGCACATCCTCCACTATGGCACTGTAGTAGTAGGCCTGTGGAGAGACATAATTGAACATATAGAACATCACACAAGTGATTTTATAAGCTTAAATTAGCATCAGACTGTCCCCTCGAACAACACACACGGCTCCTTCCCATGGGGGAAATACCTTATGTGGGTAGACTATCTCCTCTCTCAGAAAGGTATTCTCTCCTGCATTGCGGTCAAACAGTCCCCAGTCCATCTTCAGATCCCAGATCAGCGTGTAGCAAGAACTCACCACTAAACAGCAGATGTACAAGTAGAAGAAGATCTGGCTATCGGCGGGGGACTCATCTGGGGAGGAGAGAGAGGACAGTGTAACGTTAGTTGGTGGAAGATGTGACAACTGTGAACACACCACAAGTGCACCATGGGACCTCAACTCTTTTAATCAAAAGATTAAATATTGTATTTAACATATTGTACAGTATAACTACATATCATGTGATAATGCGTATGTTATTGCGTCACAAATCCGACTCTTTTTGGCAGGAGGAAGCAGCTTCCACTTGGTGCAGATGCAGCATAGTAGGAACACAAACACACACAGAGGAGAACAAAGGTGACGCAGTACGGAAAGATTCAGGACAAGATGAGGTGTACCCCAGAGTAAGACAAATAGAAGGTTTCATGTAGCTTGATTAAATAAAGCAGGCGTGCAGCATAAGAATCAACCACAAAGGCACAGAAGCTATACGCATCTGTGAAGTTTCATTGCTTTTATTATCAAAATTAACCAAAAGAGTTTAAAGGACAATTTAACAGAACACAGTCTGAAATGACACGAGCAGTGATTAAAATGATTTTAGGGCGAGAAGTGTTCCCACAGGCTTCACATGCACACACATGCCCTGCCCACAGAGGAGGTAGGTAAGAGTGGATGAAGAGACGGCAGTCAATATGGCCTCCGCAGAAGCAAACCCAGATGTCGGCAGGAGCAGGCCCGTGAAGTCACACGGGCAGATTCGATATATTCAGATTTTACACAAGAGGACGTGCAGCAGGAACTGGGGAAGTGCTGAAGCGACCACACAAGCCAGCACCACAGACATCCTCGAGCACGTATAGTGTGTGCTAACGCAAGCTTCAAACAGCACGTCAGCTGAGGGAGACTGGCGGCCGTGGTGTGTGTGCGCACCGCATCAAGGAAGCTGAATTTAAACAGTGACTTAATGAAAAGGACTTGAATTGTGTGTGTTTTTATACACACACAATATACAAATCAATCCTTCCATAGAGGAAAAATCCTGCTATCACGTTAGGCCATAAACGTATGCTGTACACTGTGTGACATGGTAATTAAAAATGTTCTCCTACATTCTAACTGGAATAATAAACCGTCCTTTCCAAGGGTCATTTACTGAATTGACAGAAAATATGCTCTATCGTGACATATATTGTTATGTGGATATAAAATGTACTATATTGGGATGTGAAATTTTGTTCTTATTGCACAGCTTTAACGCACTGTCAATTAGAACTGGAACTAGGAAGACAAAAATATCAAATGACAGAATCTCAGAAGCTGGGCTTGAACTGGACTGCTGTTGTACTCATGAAATTGTACAGCAAGAATTTGTCAACACAACCGGAGAAGGAAAGACGTGAAACAGGAAAAAAAAAAAGGAGATTTTCTAAATGATAGATTTTGCTCTACCTTTATGGGTCTTGTAGAGGGCAGCAAAGGTGACCACAAAGAAGGAAGTGGAGTATTTGCCGGCATTAACCAGGTGGGGGAATGCCCGTTTGGTGTCACGGTAACGTCGCAGACACTGGATAAATCGGAACCATGCGGGAAGACACTGGATCACGGCGCGGACGCCATAGGAGTAGGAATTACACACGCCTGTACCTGCAAAGAATGACACGCAGTGAATGTGCACAGTGTGGTACCAACGAAGCAGACGGCTCACAGCACACAGTCGTACAGCCGCAGCTGCACGTGGGATCATTCGGTCTCACGTTTGCTGCTGATCAGTCCGTCGTGTGCTTTCCATTCCAGTTCAAAACTGTAGAAACAGATCATGTACTCCAAATCCATGAGAACCACCACCAGGGAGTTCAGCTGGTCAGCTAGCCAGAAGTCTGCAAAGCCCACACGATGGAATGGAGCAGTCACCACGCGAAACTACGAGGCAGAAAAAGATGCGTTTGTTTACATATTCATCATATTTCGTATTTTGTCATTATCCATACAGTGTGCTGTATTTTGAAGCAGAAAATGCTGATCAATTAAGAGATTACTTGTTGAAATGAAATGTAAACTAGTTTAGTATTCTGTTTCTTAACGAACAGCAGGGAAGCTGGATCAAGTTTGAACTCAGAGACTTGTCTTCTGAGCAGCTGAGTTATAATTTGTTTTGTCAATGGGAAAACACAAGATCACTGCATCACATTCAAAGGCAAACAGAGCCAACACAGGCCATTTCAAATTCAATAAATGGGACTAAGGGGATTTATTTTATTTTACTGAGAGATGTTACCAGGAGTTTGAGGAGCCAGAATCTGGACTTATAGTAGCAGGTCTTGAAAGGGTTTATGAGAAAGAGGAGGAAGAAGCCGTAGAGCGCCAGAGGGTTGGCCTGCATTGGTACCAGGATGCTGCTACTGAAGAGACAGGACAGCAGGCTGACGCACCACAGCACCCCCAGCAGACCTGCAATCTACACACACACGGATTCAGCAACAACAGTCAGCTGAGGGGTCACACACAAAAACGCCAACATTAGCCAGTGTCTGTGAACATTTGTTGCATTTATCAGACAGGTATTTTGTTGTGTGTGTGTGTCCAGACCTCAAACAGATGCTGGTGGGACAAATTATTTCTGGGGTTGAGTTCAAATATGAGCACATGGTTGACTCCAGCCTGCCTCCAGCCGTAGGTGTTGATGCCTAAAAGATACAGACGGTCAGTGAGACGGACGACTGCTCGAGCGGTGTGTGCCCACTTGGAAGAAAAACACACTGACAGGAATCCGTCGAAGTTGAAAGGTAGGAGGCATGCGTGTGGGCAACTACCCACTTTAAACTGTGGGGAAATGGAAACTGTAGCATGAAGCTCAAACTACGCTCATGTTCCATCTCTAGTTTTTAACTGAATGAAAGGAGACTTGATGCCAAATTTAGCAGCAGCACGGTGTGTTTGTGTGTGTTTGTGTGTATACCTAACAGGAAGAGAAACTCTATTAACAGGAAGCCTCCTCTGTAGATCCTGACCATAGGCCAAACGTTACCACTTGCTTTGATCACAGCTAAAGACAGGAAGAGATAAAGAGACGGTGTGACAGATGAGAGAAAGCAAAAACCTCAACAACATTCAATGCTACCTAAGAAACATTTGGCAACACGTTTTATTTCTCCCTCTGGGAAACCGCCAAAGAAAAGTAGTAAGTCAAAGTATCGATCTCCGTGTACATCATAATCATCTAAAGGTGACATTATATTGTTATACTACATATTATAGTGTAATGTTTTTTAACAAAACAATATTTTGTAGGTTATGACACAACATGAAAACAACTTAAAAAAAAGGTCATTTTTAATGTCTGTAATGTCTATGTGAGTTACATTTAAAAAATGATTCATTTTTCCCCCCTCTAGCGCTCACACTGCAAGTGGGTTTCTGGCCTGAACACACTCAAACTCAGATTCAAGAAGAGTCACTTGACCGTTAAAAGTCTGACACGTGTGTTTTTCGTAGCATTATGAGATGCTTAGGTATGTGTTACCTGTAATCACCACAGTAACTATTAAGACAAGGAATACTCCACAGTAAAGTCCGACTCTAAATGTGGTCCAAGCAGGAGCAGGCTGCAGGCAGACGGAGAAAGACGATGTCAGTGAGAGAACATGGCACGGGTGGGAAGAAACCTACTGCTAACAACCATCCTAATAACAATGGACTCACAGCTACAAGTGTTACTTAATGCCGATGAAATAATAGTGGGTCTTATTCAATAGTACGTGCACAGAAATGTTTATTATAATACAGATATACACTCAAAACAGTCAGGACACGTATGCGTCATTCCTGTATTGACATGCATCTATTTGTCTATATATGGAAATATATGTGCCAGAGCGAAGCACAGCTCCTACAAGCAACAAAAGACTATGACTAGCAATCTTCCACATCAATCAGGAAATCAGTTGTAATCTTTCTCAGAAGCATGAGTTCTAACAGAGGATGCAGACTTTAAAAACGCACGGACGAGGCTACTGGAGAGGGAAGGGAAAGGACGTCAGACAAAATTAATCAGCAACTCAAGAGGGGAAAATTAAAAAATCTGCTCTCCCTACAGTAAACTCATGTGAAAGAAACAACCTGTGACTTTATGCAAAGGTCACGTCCATTGACATATTTCTATTAGAAATATCTTATATTTCTAATATCTTATATTTCTAACAGAAATAGCAGCAGGGGGAAAGGAGTGGAAGATCTTACAAACAAACAGATTTGCCTTTGCCATTTGCTGTGCCTTTTATATTTATTAAAATTGGTTTGTTGTCGCACAACTTTTCACTACTGTACTTGTACTACAGTTGCACCAGTACATCACTAGCTAATGTGTGTGTGTGTGTGTGTGTGTGTGTGTGTGTGTGTGTGCGCTTCTGACCTGCGCAGCTCCAAGCGGAGGTACTCTGAGCCTCTTCATGGCCTTCTGCCTGTCACCACCTTCCAGCTCGGTTGTGACCAGCGCCTGAAAGACACAGACATGTGTAACACCTTCTCCCAATCCGATGATATCTGACAGAACTGCTGGCTTCTTGTTTGCTTGCTAAATTGAAATACTGACACCGTGGACGTCGTGTGTACAACATGTTCTACTGCTAAAAGTGTGTGTACCTCAGTTTCAGAGATGAGCTGTGTAATTTTCTTGCATGTGTAAAACGGAGCCACTTCAACGTGGGCCACTCTCCAGTCGGCCCCTCTCGTCGTCTCCAAAATCTTGTCGTGTTTCTTCAGGATCTTCCTGAAACCTGTGAAGTTCAGGTTCTGCAGAGACGAGGAGGACCAGAAAGAAGAGTAAGAGCTAATTAGACATACTTGAACACGAGCTGAACGTGTAAAGAGCTCCGTATGTGGCACAGCTGTTTAGTGAAGCAGAACCCTGTTCAGCACAAGTGAACAGTTGAGATTTTACTAGGTTCATCTACACAAGCAAATATAATCATGTCTCTTCATGCGCTTTTTCCTTCAAGCTATGTTAATTCATTTTTATGGCCTTGATGTCACGGTAGTATTTGACGCAAGGGCTGCATGATATTGGAAAAAAATTTAATTGACATATTGTTTTTTCTTTTTAATATTAGGGCAATACAAATCTCAACTGCTCAACTCCCCTATGCTCTGCGTGGTTCTTCAGTGCTGTAGGAAGTAGGATGATGGAGAGCTGGAGGCTGACTGGAGATTGTAGGGATATACATGGAGTAAAAAAATTTTTGTTTTCCCACCTTCAGTTGACTGTTTACTAAAAAAAAAAAAAAAAAAGTGCTTTCAGAGCATCCGAGCACAACAACGGTTAGGCAACGGATTTCACTGCACAGAACACAGGCGAGCGCTGGGACTGCTGCTCTGCTGAAACGATATATCATCATGAACAGGTAGCTTGATTCTCAATATATGTGATAACCAGTGGGCGGTTCATTTGTAATTAAAAACATTTATTTATCCCCTCACATCAAACTATTCCAGCTGATAAATATCAAATGCGAGTCAATACAGGAAATTTCCTCTCCATTTTCTTTTATAGCTGTTACACAGTCAAAGCCTGTTTTGTTTCAAACTTGGAGGTTCTTCCACAATTTGCTCTGAGGACGTGAATCATCAGAACGTACTGCACATGTCCAACCTCACATCAAATCGTTTCTACCAGAAAGTTACAGCATCATGTACATTTAGTCATTTGGCAGACGCTTGTATCCTCAGCACACACACACGATGGCCCGACGGGAGCATCTTGGGGTTTGGGGTCTTGCCCAAGGACACTTCGACACAAGGAGGGACCGGGAATCGAGACACTGATCCTGTAGTCCATGGCTGACTGGTTTACCAACTGAAAATTATATGTTGTATGTGTCTATGTTGTTTCAATCTATTTTCAGTGTCAGCGTTGTCCTCTCACTCAGACTGACAAAAATGAATGGAGCTGTCTTTGACTGCATGGCGACACGACATTTGTCTGTGTGAATGTGCACCTGATAGTTCTGCAGCAGTATGAGGCTGAGGTAGAACTCGGAGAAGGCCAGCTGCAGGTCCTTGATGTTCCTGTGTTTGTATCGCTCCTGCTGTGACAGGGCGAATACTGTCTTCCTCCTCCTCAGGCCTCCGCTCTCTCTCTGGGCGTCCAGAGATGACTGAAGCTCATTCTGCAGCGTGGCGAATCGCCGCTGAGCCTCAGCCAGCTTTTCTGGAGGGAAAAGAAAAACAGGAAAGACAGGAAGACAATGTCAAAGACAGAAAACCCCTGTGATTTGAAGTGCTAAAACATGCAACTGTGTGGAAGGAGCAGAGGAATTAGCTGTAGTCATTACCAGAGTAGAACGTGTTGATCTTAGCCAGTTCTTTTTCACACGCCTGGAAGAACTTCTCCTCAAACTTGGCATAGTACCTCTTGACTGTGTCTTCATCTGTGACTGTAAGAGGAGATACGTTGGTAGATTAGTGCTGATTAAATCTGTATGGCACTCAATGCAGATCAGATGACGAAGATGAAGAGAGGAACAAACACAGGAGAGGGGGACGAGGAGGAAGGATAGAGTGCACAGTGCCCTTGATGTAGGAAAGCCTTGTGTTGTCTTGCTTCGAGCAGCAGAGGGAGCAGTCAGACACCGGCAGGCTCATCATTGTCTGTGTTGTGCACAACAACATTTTGAAGCCCCATGCGTCATATAAAACGTGACGTTTGTTTGCTGAAACTAGGAGGTTATCAACCCAAAACCTATGTTCCAAAAGTGGAACGGGCTTAGAAGAAAACACTGAACTCAACAGAAACCTAAAAGGAGGTGCTTCTCCTTACTCGGATCATTGATATGAATCTCATCATGTGCCAATAATCACCACAGAATGTATTTTAAACTATTATTCGTTTGTAACTGTGTGTGGCAGCTTGGTGACCAGGTAAGCTCATATACAAACACTTTCATAAATACATCCACAGCCAACACACACATCAGATTTCCTCTTGGACACATTTCGCGCTGCACCTCACCAGGCCAAACACACCTGGGTGAACCTTCCGCCATTCCTTCACAACATGAGTGTGTGTGTTCTCCAAAATCTTAAACCACACCAGCTGGGAAAGTATCTTATTTCCCTTTTCTGACCCTGAGGGGATCAAATACATTTTTATTAATATAGCCAAAGAATAACCACCTTTGCAACTTTGATTGTGAAAAGCAAAACGCCCATCAGAGCCACATATGGAGTCATTTTCTGCGGTTTTATTTCTCGACAGCAGCTAATTTACAAGTCCTTACAAGAACATGCAAATACAAACACGTTCAGGTCTTAACGTCACTGGCTTCCAGAACAGCTAACTTTCTAGGCGAGGGAGCTGTTGCTGGGGATTTGATGTAACCACTCGCTTACCAGTTCACCTTGTTAGAAAGTGATGTTTTGGATTTTAAAATACTGATTCATTTCCAAATATTCAACTATTTAGATATTAGGTCATTGTGTAGAAGCCCACACACCAAAGATCTCCCATGGTTCACACACATAGCACGGGGAAAACTCATTTTAGCCGTCTTTTGTTTAAAGCACATCTAAAGCCGAGCATCGGAAAAAAAACGTTTCCATCACTCGACTGATTAAAACACTCAACATCAATATTTGCTCATTTCAAATCTTCCTGACAATCCCGGACAGACCAGCGTGCTGCACAGGCGAATGCTCGTTGGATAAGGTCCGGAGAAGGTCGGGAGCGTCTCATTGGGAACAACTGCATCCTTACACCCCGCTGGACAAAGTCAGGAGAATTCCAGGATTCCAGGGCGTGTGTGAAAGAGAATAAAGGCACAAAAGAGAGATTATCTGTCCCAACCAGGGCTTTATTACTGTAAGTCAGCATTGATTCCTGTGCAGGACTAATATTTGTCATATGGTTACCACATTATTAGGTACACAATGCTGTTACTAGGGATTGACGCTCTTTTTGTCTTTATTGCATATATTCAACAAGATACTGGAAACATTCCAGAAATTTTGGTCCCTATTGCATTATGCAGTTCTTGCACATTTGTCAGCTACACACATTTGATGTAATTCTCGCATTTTACCACATCCTGAAGGTGCTCTATTGGATTAGGATCTGGTGACTGTGGAGTCAGATCCACTGATACAAAGCAGGATCGATCCATGCTTTCATGTTGTTTATGCCACATGCTAACGGCTCCTTGCAGACCGTCGCTCCAGCTTCCCGTTCTGAACCGACACGAGCGGTACCAGCTGTGGTCTTGTGCTGCCGTAAACCTGTCTGCTTCAGGGTCCAGAGAGGCTCTTCTGCAAACCTCAGCAGCACGACAAGCTCGCAGCAGTCCGGCCATTCTCCTCTGACTCTGCTGCTCTTTTGGTAAGAAATTCAGGTTGGTTTGTCAACATCTTTAAGTAAAGAATAATGGCTTGAACTATATCATAATAATAATTGATATTTTGAAGAAAATATGTATCTCGGTAAGACTTTTATTCCAGCTAATGTGGCTTTCTTAAACTGCGTTTCAGTTTTAGCCTGGACTGATTTAAAAACTGAGGCGGCGTGTTATATCTGTCTGTTGGCAACAAGCAGAGTCACAGAATATTTCCTGACCATTCTGACTGAAGCTCCAGGCCCAAACTATGGTATTCGGGACAGCTCTATGTGTGTTTACATTTTTCCTCAGGAATCAGAAAAAAAGCCCATTTATTTTCATGATTTTTGACCTTAATTATCGGAGAACTCGTGCCTGGACAGATTCTGGTCACCTTGAATTAAACAGTGGAGATGCTGCGTGTCCAACCACTAACTTGTACCCGCCGTGACGTCACTGACCGAACGACAACAGAGCGAGCAGGTGGTTTTGAGTCAGACTCTGCAGAGTGTGTGATTCAGTGTGTTTCAGACTGGCTGCTTTTAGACAAGACACCAAATTAACTAAATTGGAGTGTCCCAACCACTCCCTCCACCTCTCTCACAAACACCCAAACAGCCACCACAGTCAGACTACACTAATCTCATTATCCCCTTTTGGCCTTATTCTGCTCTTTTCTCTCTGTGTCTCAGCTCATGTCATCATGATTATTATCATGATGACATGTCTGTCTCTCAGTAATAGGCTATACTTTCTATCTGACAATTGATGTTTTTAGCTCTGTTTTCCAGCAACACCCTGTTTTACTCTCACACAGCTTCACATATTTACAGTGGAAACCACCCACTGCAGAGGTGTATTTCACCCTGAGGGTGCAGTATCTTGCTCAAAGCCACTTAAACTGTAGTTAGACAAGGACATTATGTTATTTAAAAGGTATTTGACCAGGTTTTCATCTCTTTTCAAAACTTGGGTTTTAATTTGACCACATTTTAGTTCTTGCTGCACAGAGCATCATGTAATTATCACAAAACTCTCCACTTCGTTCCAGTGGCCCCATTACTGGCCTTTTAGCAGGAAATACGTTTCCTACAGGAAGTACTTCAAGTGGATATTGTTCAGTGTCACATGATAAGTGTTTTTAAATTTAATTTCTCCACTGCAGCCTCTGCGGACGTTTAGCTGTGTCTGATTAATGTTGTTGTGCACAGCTGCAGACTTAGGCAAAGCTGTGACACCAAGAAAGGTCAGAGCCTTCCATGACAGGTAAACGGAAAGCCAGGGTTCTCTTATGATCTTAGGCAGAACCACAGAGTGCTAGAGTACGTGTCTACAGTGGGTATGGTGTCAGCAACAGCACAGCCAATGTAAAAAACATGTTGGGGTCTGTTTTATCACTGAAATCAGCTGCAGCAAGATTACTGACTGGGATTGGTAAGAGAGATCATATTTCAACTTCGTTAGCTTCTCTCCATCCTACCTATAAGATCTCCTAGTACTAGATCATCCAAATAGACCACTTCGGTCTCAGAGTTCAGGCCTACTTGTGGCTCCCAGAATGGGAGGCAGAGCCTTTAGCCATCAAGCTCCTCTCCTGTAGAACCAGCTCCCAGTCCAATTTCTCTCCCTTAACTTTCCACTCAGCCCAACAGGTCAAGGCAGATGTCCATCCACCCTGAGCCTGGTTTTGCTGGAGGTTTCTTCCGTTAAAGGGAGTTTTTCCTCTCCACTGTTGCCTATAGCTGCTCAAGGGGGATTTTTGGGGTTTTCTCTAAATGACTTAATTATGTAAAGCTCCTTGAGATAACTTTGTTGTAAATTGGTGCTATATAGATAAAGTTGAATTGAGTAGAAGTTAAGAACCCCAAATCTATACATATTACATAACAGCTATCTGAAAATACATTTTGATTGTTCAAAAATATTATCATTCCATTCACAATTTTCATTCAAGATATCTACAGTTGGACTCTTATTAGTAAATATGACAATTTAAGATAGAGATAGTTCATCTTTTGACTCACAAATTAGAAATGATCTCACGGGCATTACTGCACATAACAATTATTGACTAAAATAACTCACATTACAAATATTCACAATAAATTTATGACTAGTCAAAACTTTAATTAAAGATATCTGCAATTGCGTTTGGCCAAGTAAGAATGACTCATTAACTTGTTTGAAAAAATTAATTCAAGATTAGTTTCTCAAACAATTGAGTTTTGCTGATCCAAAATGACTTGTCATAATCCCGATTAAAGATAACTTTAAGCAATCACTGCTCCAAATTCAAAAAGTGGATTTTAATATAATATTTCAGTTTTTAAAAGTCATAAATACATTTCCTATTCTGTTAGTCAAATAAATACAGTAAATTGTGAAGCTTTGACAACCTTGTGCATACCCATTGGACTTTTGAATGCGTTCTTTTTGGAACAGACACCACAGATAGACTGCATTCTGGGACAGAATATCAAACCACTTTCACCGAGTTTATGTTATCCGTGTCTCACCCACTTGGCCAACCCTGGAAATTTTAAACATGGGGTGAAAACGGTGAACTGTGTTTATATTAAAGCAGTTCATCAAATGTCCGTTAAACTGTTCATGTCATGTTGTACATTTTCTTTAGGGCGCTTATTTGTCAGACTTTAAACAATCATGTGGATGTTTTCAGCAACTTGATGTCAAACTGCCATTTACATTAAATGATTATCGTCTCAAGCGTACACCAGAAACTGTACGCTCAGCTTCTCCAAGTTGTCCATTAAATCTAAAGGCATTTTCAAGTAATTTTTTTGGTCACTCTGTTTTGTGTTGGTACCAAGCCCTGTATCAGCTCAGGGTTAAATGTCAGTTTAACAGTTTCTCAAGAGGGAAGACACATCAGTAGCAGGTCACAGTACAGGTCTCTTCCAAGTGCAGCGCTAGTTGAGCAATTTTTGATATGAGACCACGCAGCTGACCAACCATTGTGCAAGTTACACCAACACACGAGTACGAAAGTGGAAGTTCATTTCTTGTGGACAGCAGGCGTTTGCACGTCGCTTTCAATCTACAGTTCCACGTGGACCTCTGAGTCAGATCCAAGTCACAGGAACTTTCTTTAAATAAAGTGCAATAAAAGGGGATATGAAGAGACAATGGGATGGATTTGTTCATAAGTCACTGAGAATGGAATATCTTGTGAATCACACCACTTCAGCCGTCAACATGCGACAACAGACATACACAGATGTGTCAGCCATTCAACCAGGCTGTCAAATATTAAGACGAGGAAGCATACCTCCAATCTTGCCCGTCAATCACTTGAACACAGAAAACATGTGAGACGATCACACGCGGACATGCTAACGTTTAGTAGGTATAAAGCAACTGCCCTCAATTTAATCACGTAGGCATCCTATCATTACTAATTAACAATGAACACACAGGACAACAGAGGCTAGTGTTGCATTGAACTGGTCAAAGTCTGGACGTAAATGTTCGTCCTGACTCGGAGATTGCACTGGATGAAAAGTTTACCGTTTGTTCTGAGGGGACAAACAGGCCATAACCTTTAAAGGTAGAGTCAGCGCGGCTGGTTGGACTGTGATGCATTGCCTCTAGGCTCTTTGGGAGTTCTCCTCCAAGCTCTCACCAAGCTTCAGTCGGACGCTCTGTTTTCCTTTGTCAGTCTGTCATTTACACTGTACGTTGCTGTTGTATTACCGGACAACTGCAAACATTCTGACCAGCCTTTCTTTTGGACCTGACTTCAACAATCCAACCTCCACTTTCAGCCTTTTTAGGATTCTATTCTGCTTCAGTGTGATGTAAGCAACCTAAGCCAAGAGAACACACATTATCTGGCAAAACACATGCTTGAGCAAACAATGATTGTAATTTGCTATGAAGTCTTCATTGTAAAGTGTATAATCTAATGACAGCAACGTGTGCACAGACTGTTGGAAAACCAAAACATCAAAATCCTATAAATAGATGTTAAAAAATATTATTCTGACTGATGTTTACACAATCAAATACAGTGACTGAAAAGTTAGACAGTCAATGTCTACAGCTGTTACCTATGATTAATTAGTTAGAAGACATGACTGTCACCCGTGGAAAGTAAGTGGGGATGGCCGGTATGTGTGTTACTGAGCATCATCAGTTACCTCATTGAACCTCACTCCGACTTTAACCAATAATTTATAGTCAGTACAATTCTACATATGACTCTATGACACATGACTCCTTGGTCCAAGTGAATTAAGAAAAAAAATTCAACCACCTCCCGATTTCTTTGTTACCGTGGGTGTGTATGTCAAACTAAACTGCTTCAGGTGTTCGAAATCTATCAAAAAACAAAGACAAGCGAAAACGCAGTTTTTAATTGATACCAATCAAATAGAGTAATACCACAGAGGTCCGTGGGAAAAAGTATTCGCCACTTCAGTTATGACAAACCACAAAACTATCAAATCCATTAGTGTTGCAAGTATGGGCGTGAATCGCCCACTCTTAAATGATTCCATATGTACCAAATACATGGGTCATAATATGATACGAAAACGACACAACATTATTTGTGAATATACCCTATGATTTCATTCAGCTGATAACTGTTTTTATTTTTGCTTCTACTGAAACCACACATCTTATAAGGCGTTAAAGTGTTTGTGTTTTGCAGTGACGGAACCAAGTACACGCACTCAAGACCTACACTTAACTACGTCTTTTGAAGTAGCTGTAATATTTCCATTTTAGTAAACTCCAGTTTAAGGGGAGATATTGCACTATTATTTACTATTTATTTGACAGCTTTACTACACCTATACAAGTGAATGCAACACAACAAAGCAGCTCTGCCATGAATTCTACTTTTACAAGGTTATGATTTCTCAGTGTTCAAGTTGAATCAGAAAGGTGGTTGGTAGAGTCCAGCAGGAGTGCATTATAAGAAGAGCTTGTTCTAATGTTTTGGCCGCCCTATTTAAAATGAATGAGGTGGCCCACAGGAGTTAACAAGGAACTTGTGAAGCAGCAGTTTTTGAAAGCCACATTGACTTTGCACTGATTTTTTTTGAATCTGTGGTTTTCAAACCCATGCAGCCATACTTCACTCTTGAATTTCAAATGTATTAGAACAGATCCCCAGTGAGAGGCAGTTTCTTTACATGCTCTTAAGTAACCAGGTTACAGTCAGCTTTCTCAGGAAAGCTGATTTCCAAACTGCCATGTAAACAGGAAAGCCGGTTTCTAAAATCGAGGTAGGAGATTAGGGACAACTGATTTCCCTAGGGGAAGTTCTGCCTAAGAACGCTCTCCGCCATGTATACATGGACAGAGCGTGTGCCTAAAGTTAGTCAAGTAAGTCACCTTTTATCACAGCTTGTTTTATTCGGACAGTTCATGCTGTTAACAAGCCGTGTCTCTTCCCTCTCGCTTTCCCTCTGCATCAGTCACTCTGCAGCAACAAGACCACAGCAAGGATAAGTTCATTCATTCATTCAATAAATTAATTCAGGAAGCAGCAATTTCTGTCACTGCACAGTTAAAGACCACAATCCAGGCTTCCGAAAGAAGCCAGGTCAGAGGTGGAGGAGAAATCAGATTACTTGTCTGCTATGTGTATAAGCGGATTTCGAGTAATCAGGTTTCTTATCTCTGTTCCCTGATTACCCACGGAATCTGTTTTCTTTGAGTAACGTGGTCACTCATAGGCAGGTAAACCCACTATCTACAGATACAGATGCGGACACACAAGTCTGTTAACATAGTATGTATTGTGCCAGTCTGCCTTAAGACCTCGGCCATTGTTCCAGCCCCTAAAAAGCTGAGGATCGCAGGACTCAGTGACTACAGACCCACTGCCCTGACTTCTGTGGTCATAAAGTCTTTCGAACGCCACATCTTATCCCACCTCAAGGTCATCACACACCCCGTTCTGAACGCCCTACAGTTCACCCAAAGAGCCAACAGATCTGTGGAAGATGCTGTAAACATGGCCCACTTCATCCTTCAGGGTCTGGACCAGGATCCTATGTCAGGATTCTGTTTGTGGATTTCAGCTCTGCCTTCAACACAATCATCCCAGCTCTGCTCAGAGAAACTATCCCAGCTAAACGTGCCTGACACCATGTGCAGGTGGACTTCCTGACGGACAGACGGACGGCAGTTTGTGAGGCTGGGGAAGCATGTCTCTGACTCACTGACCATCAGCATTGGATCCCCCCAAGGGTCTTGGGTGCATCCTCTCTTCTCTGTTATTCTACATGTACACCAACAGCTGCACATCTAGACATCAGTCCGTCAAACTCCTGAAGTTTGCAGATGACACCACCCTCATCGGCCTCATGTCTGAGTCGGCCTACAGGAGTGAGATGGACCGCCTGGTGCAGCACAAACAACCTGAAGCTCAATGCTCTCAAGACAGTGATAAAGTATGATGAAGTGGCAGAGTGAAGGGAAAAACATGTTGTACTTGTCGCTGTTTTGTATCACTTTAGTTCACGGTGGCACAAAAAAAGCCATCATCATACGATTAAAAAATAAAGCCTGAGGACTAGTTCAGTTTTGCACATTTTAAGACTCTTAAATTTTGGTCATGTTGTCACTCTTGTTAGCATATTTTTTTTACCAAGACTTTCTGTAATTAAGCAATAATGCCGGATGAGATAGCTCCACATTAACGTAATCCTAGACATGAAAGAAAAGACACGCACACCTTATCTTCATTGTCTGGTGTTGACAAATTTTGTTTCTGTTCCATTCTTGTGAGATTATTTTGGTGTGTAGACAGTGTTTTTCGAGATTCAATACTGGGTGTTAGAGTTAGGATTAAAACTAGGTTTGGCTTAGGGTAAGATGCTATGGAATGGATTATGTCAAGGAGTGTCCTCACAAGGACAGAGACAGGCCTGTGTGTGTACATACTGTACATGTGACATACCTTCAATGGATGGGGCCTGGTCCTGAGCAGCATACAGCATCTCTTTGAAGGCCTGCAAGAGACACATTCATTAATTACTGGTTATTATTCAATCTTCTCAAATATACATAAACATACGAACAGTCAGGTGTATAACTGGGAGGTAAATTTAATCATTTTCGCCTTGTTTGCCAGTTTGCAAGTGTCATCTTCGATTTTAGAGATGGGATGTGGCAAATGAAGTCAAAATAAATTGCACTATCCAAATACTTGTGGCCAAATTCCCCCTAACACGTTTATAGATCTCATACAAAGTGTCAAGCCTGAATGCATTACCATACCCCACTCCTGAACTAGCTGTCATGGCACCAGAGCTTGTTTTGCTTTGCTTTACTTTGCAAATCTGCAAAGTGATGAATGTAAATCCTAGGGGAAATAGTTTATATATTTGTGCCATAAAACATTAATTCCAAATAATTGTAATGAACATTTCAATAATTAGTAGGCATCAACGAAATAATGCCACATTTATTGTATTAAGAACACATTTTTGCAGTGTTCAACTTAAATCCCATACTCAAAGCTTTGGTGTTTATAAGGCAACACAGCCTTTCTGGTCTGAGTCACTTTTGGGGATAATGACTATAATGCAACGAAATATTAAATTGCTTGTTTTAGGACTAGGATCACTATATTTTAGAAGAAGTCAATTCAGAGGAGGACATTCAAATTATTAGTTTTTAATTATTTGCAAACCATTGCCCTTTTGTTTGCCATTTAAAGGGTGTCACAACTTCTTGTGAGAAATGGGGGACCCCTGTTATTTTATTTATACTTTTGTTAATGATATTACTAAAAAAACGTGTTATCGACAAGGCATTGTCATGGCCGATCTAAACAGTTCTAATAATGTAGTGTTCTTTTCGCAGCCACTCCTTCCTTTTTATGATCTCACTTGGTACATCTGCAGTGTCTGCGGCAGCTCGACTCTGCTGTGGAGAGGACGAGTAGACCAAAGTCATTCTGTGTCACTAAGTACTAGCACAACAGCAGGACAGTTGCCTTCTTTCATTCGCACTCGCTCAAGGCTCGGATAGTAGAGTGGTCAGTCAGTCAGTGTTTCAGGATGCCAGTGGAGCACAATGGGCTCACTGTGTGCCAGCCCGGCTGCCGGCCAGACAAAGAGCACCAGAGCAGGACATGCTGGCTTCTACAGGAAACAGCAAAGCAAGTCAAGGTCATCTTCTGGAGCCACGCAGAGCATCTACACTCACTGCTCCTCCACGTTCCCAACCTGCAGTAAGCGTGCCCTCGTAGGTTTTGTGTAGAAGAACAATGTGTCAATTAGTTCATATAATTTATACACATAAACAACTGGTAAGGCTGTTCTGATTCTTCTGTGATAAACAGGACAACCCTACTTACAGTGCGTTTTTTTATACCTATGCATAAATCTATTGCATCATAGGCTTGCGTACTGTGTTTTAGTGATTCTCCATGGAGAGTTTTCTTATGTATACTGTAAGGTCCACCACTTTAAGCTCCATTAATTTCAACCCCACGTTCCCAACAGCCCCTTAAACAAGAGGAAAAACTGCTTCTTTTCATACCAGTGTTACTACAGAACAAAAAGGAAAGGCTAGCCTGACCTCCTGTTTCTTACAATACCATTTTCCCACAAGGGACCAATGTTCAACCCACATTTCCTAACATGCTGTGTGGGAAACTGACAGCAAGTCAGACAGGGAATTACATGAATGACAATCAGTATATGACTTACAGACTACGGTATTAATATTATATTTGATAGTGTTGCCCCTCTAAAAAAGAAGGCAGTAATTCTGAACAGGCGATCTCCATGGTATAGCTCGCAAACCCGCAATTTAAAGCAGGCATCACGAAGACTAGAAAGGAAGTGGCGTTCCACTCATTCACAAGAATCACGCTTAGCCTGGAAAAAGACTTTATACTTATACAAATTAGCACTCCATAAAGCCAGAACAGCTTATTATTCATCACTAATAGAGGAAAACAAGAACAACCCCCGGTTTCTTTTCAGCACTGTAGCCAGGCTGACTAAGAGCCATAGTTCAGTTGAGACTAGTATTCCCTCAACGCTATGTAGCAATGACTTCATGACCTTCTTCACAAACAAAATCATAGCCATTAGAAATAAAATTCACCAGACCCTCCCCACAAATACAACAGAATCATCAGTAAGTCCTCAGTCCCTTTTAGACTGCTTTGTGCCCATAGACCTTGCTGAATTAACTTCAACTATTATGGCATCTAAACCAACAACATGTCTGCTAGACCTTATTCCAGTTAGACTGCTCAAAGACGCTCTACTCTTATTAGACACGTTCGTATTAGATATCATTAATCTATCTTTACAAACAGGATATGTACCAAAGGCTTATAAGGTAGCTGTAATCAAACCTCTACTTAAAAAACCTAGTCTGGATGAAGGTGTCTTAGCCAATTACAGACCAATATCCAATCTCCCCTTTATTTCTAAAATACTTGAAAAAGTAGTTGTAAAGCAATTATGTGACCACCTGCGCAGAAACGACTTGTTTGAAGAATTTCAGTCAGGATTTAGAGTTCATCATAGCACAGAAACCGCACTGATTAAAGTCACCAACGATCTTCTTCTGGCTTCAGATAACGGACTTGTCTCTATACTAGTTCTGCTAGATCTTAGTGCTGCATTTGACACCATTGATCACAGAATATTATTACAGAGACTAGAACATGTAATTGGAATTAAAGGAACAGCACTAAATTGGTTTAAATCGTATCTATCAGATAGATTCCAATTTGTTCATGTTAATGATGAATCTTCCACATACACAAAAGTTAGTTATGGAATTCCACAAGGCTCTGTATTAGGACCAATACTCTTTACTCTATATATGTCTCCCCTTGGCAACATTATTAGAAAACACACTGTAAATTTTCACTGCTACGCTGATGACACGCAGTTATATCTATCTATGAAACCTGATGAAACAAATAAATTAATCAAACTACAAGCATGTCTAAAAGACATAAGGGACTGGATGATGCATAATTTTCTTCTTCTAAACTCAGATAAAACTGAAGTTATTGTATTTGGGCCTAAAAGTCTAAGAAACATGTTTTCTAACCATATCGCTACTTTAGACGACATAACTCTTGCCCCCAGTAGTACTGCAAGGAATCTTGGAGTCATTTTTGACCAGGATTTGTCATTTACCTCACACATAAAACAAATCTCTAGAACAGCCTTCTTCCACCTACAGAACATTGCCAAAATTAGGAGCATCCTCTCCCAAAGCGATGCTGAAAAACTGGTTCGTGCATTTGTTACTTCTAGATTGGACTACTGTAATTCTCTTTTTTCAGGCTGCCCCAGTAACTCTCTAAAAAGCCTCCAATTAATCCAAAATGCTGCAGCAAGATTACTGACTGGGATTGGTAAGAGAGATCATATTTCACCTTCATTAGCTTCTCTCCATTGGCTTCCAATTAAATGCAGAATAGAATTTAAAACCCTTCTTCTTACCTATAAAGCTCTAAACGGTCAAGCCCCATCATATTTAAAAGATCTCCTAGTACCAGATCATCCTACTAGACCACTTCGGTCCCAAAATGCAGGCCTACTTGTGGTTCCCAGAATTTCCAAAAATAGAATGGGAGGCAGAGCCTTTAGCTATCAAGCTCCTCTCCTGTGGAACCAGCTCCCAGTCCAGATTCGGGAAGCAGACACCCTCCCTATTTTTAAGACTAGGCTCAAAACCTTCCTGTTCGATAAAGCTTATAGTTGGTTATAGTCATGCTGCTATAGGCTTAGACTGCTGGGGGACTCTGCACTGAGCCACTTTCCTCTTCTTTTCATTCTCTCCTCTCACCCCACATCTATAATGTCGCCACTGTATGACATTAACTCTGTGTCTTCTTTGTCCCGTAGTCGTCTCTCTCCCTGTCCACAGGTGTCCCCGGATTTGGCGCTGTGTGTCCTCCAGTGTGCAGCTACTGGTCCTACTAACCTGCTCAATGTTTTGTTGTTGCTTTTGCTGCTCTGTGCTTTTCTCTCTCCACTTTCCACTCAGCCCAACCGGTCATGGCAGATGTCCGTCCACCCTGAGCCTGGTTCTGCTGGAGGTTTCTTCCGTTAAAGGGAGTTTTTCCTCTCCACTGTTGCCTATGGCTGCTCAAGGGGGATTTGTTGGGTTTTCTCTACATGTTTGTATAGTCTTGACTTTATTATGTAAAGTGCCCTGAGATGACCTTGTTGTAAATTGGCGCTATATAAATAAAGTTGAATTGAATTGAATTGAATATTATTTGCATGCAACACTGCAAATATGATCGCTGTCAATGTCAAAATTGGGAGTTTGATATAACCTCGATTATTGACCTGTCCTAAGAACCCGCGTGGAGCGGAGAGATGAAAGTTTTACGCTGCTGTTCATTTCACTTGCCGAGTGTCACCAACAAATGTAGCAGCTGTGGCTAAATGTTGGTAATTGCATCAGCTGCAAGAAGTAACTCAGAGCTGTCGTCTACTTCACATACTGTGTGGATGCATGTGCATTCAGTCAAAAGATACTTTCTTTGTCTGGATGATTTGGATGTTTCAAAAAATACAAACCTTGCCAGACAAAATATTTTTTAACTGTTGAAAAGACCAAGATAAGTCAGTCTCTCCAGTTAAACTTTCACACAGCCAGTTAACAATTAACTGAGCATAATTAGTCATTTGTTACTAATAGTTAATTTTCATTATCTGTAACCACTTATCTGTGTAGGGTGGGGGGTGCAGCCTATCCCTGCTGTCCTAGGGTGACAGGCGGTGTGCACCCTGGACTGGTCTCCAATCTATCTCAAGGCCATTTTTTAGTACTAGCTACCTGTAATCATTTTGATTGAATGTTGACTGGAGGTACGTCTCACACACCGTGCAGAGACACAGACAATGACCGGAGCACCAAGAAGAGTAACAAGAATCTTTTGACAGCTATATAGATTTTGGACTGATTTTCTACAGTATTTGATTTGAATCATTAGTTTTTGTCAATGCAGCCATGTCGCAAGTTTATCTATCGATTCTCTGAGCAGATAATCTTTACCCCCTAAGCCTGGACTGGCGCCGACGCTACTCCCGTGACTTGGCTCAGGAGATCTCTAGATTTAGAAGCAGTCTCTAAATGAAACACTTGTAGTGAGCGATGAGTAACCAGGAAGATGGTAACTTTTTAAAATTAGTTTCTGCTGTTTTTGGAAAACTACTTATTAAAGCTGAGTTTGCTGTCCTCAACAAGCATCTGCGTGCCTAAAGTGGATTTAAAATACAGTATAACTAAGACACCTTCCTAGTTGTATTTGGTACATAAAATATTATATTTTAAAACCAATGTAGACCATGACTACAGCCCTGGAGTTTAATTCGTATGTAAAATGCCAAGGTTAGTACACAGGTGCAGGTGTCACACCAAGGTCAGCGTTCTGGTTACAGACTCACTAGTCACCACAGACATCCTGTGATACTCCATGTGCACTGTCAAAACGTAAATACGTGTCAGCACAGACACAACGTGGAGGCGTGTGACTTCTTCTCTGGATGCCCAGCTAGAGCTGCCGATGATTTTTCATACGTTTCCGATGCTGGCAGACATACTAGACATATTCTCAGGAAAAGGGACTGCAGGCTCACAACCATCTCCTTTTTAGCAGCAGACATGTACTGTAATGGAGTGTTGTATTCTCTGTGGAGATCAGTGTTTGGATTTCCAGCGACCTTTAAGGCAACAACACAAGAAATGAACAATAACGCTCTGTATTGGCAAGAACACAAGACAGGCCAGATAGGACGTGGTTTCTTTGAATATGATATGGATTGATGGAGACAGTGCTTTGTTACGCTGTCCTCAGCAGCAAACACACACACGCACTAACCCAGGGATCACTGCAGTGTGTGTGATGTGTGTACGAGTGCGAGGACACTGGGCTAGCTCAGCACGTGCTGAGGTGCAAGTTTCCGAAACAAAACACACAGCGCCACAGGAAGGAGGGCAGCTCCACTTATCCTCACAGATTACCCTACTTCTGTCCTTTGGCCCTTCACTCCGTCCTTATCTCTCACGGCTTCTCGTCGGCCAAGGACACATTCCCTCCTTCTTACACATGCTGCTTTCTTTGTGTGGACAGACAACTTGTGGCTCTCACCACAGACTGTTGCACCACTACGGCCAGCCACAAATCTCCTGAATTGACTGTGTCCATGGTGTCTTTCCCATCCTTCTCCTTGTTTACTTTATCATCTCGAATGGTTTCTCGGAATTCCTCATTGTCCCCTGAAAATGTGCTCCTTTTCTTTTCCGCCCTTGTTTCCATTTTGCTCTTTACTATACAACCTCCATCCATCCATTTTCTCACTCTTCCCTTTTTGCTAATCTCTTAGAGCTAATCGCTTTCATATGCTCTGTTCCCTCTTCTCCCCATCCTCCACTCACAAAGAGACAACCAATTTATATCTTGACACCAAACTGTCAAAAGGATTCTATGAGTCATAACTGGATTGTGCTTACATTAGTGTCCTGTTGAAACCGCAGCCTCTGTTTTCCCTCAGTGTTGTCTTTTCAGAAACCTCTTTTTAAATGGGCATTAGAGAAGAGGAGTGACCCCCAAAATCCTCTCAACTGAAGACTGGTGATGTCACACTTTGTGACACACAAATGATGCAAACTGAAAGATAAACCAGTGGGTTCACTCAGTATTAAAATCTGACTGAGTAGTTTGACCAGAACTATGTTCAACCTTCTGCTGACAGAACCTGTCAGAAAATTAGGGTTTTACAAATAAATTACTTATGTATAAAAAGATCTTAATGTCGGTGTAAGAAAGCATGTGAACGTACTGAACCCGCGCTTCCACTGGCATGGCTGGATGCAGTTTAATAAAAGAAAGTGAAATTGTAAAAAATCTTTAATTAATCCAAAAACACAATGTACAGAGACATGTAGGCTATCCTTCCAGGTGCTGGGTTTGAGGCCCAGCCATGCTTTGCCCACCGCAGACACCTGCATGTTACTTCACAGAGCTGCTAGAGTTCAAATTTAGACAATGCTCAACATCTCACTAACTTCAAATTAAGCTCTGATTTCTTAGTTTTAAATAAGGGAAACACAGCAAGTGTTTTTGGAAACTGAAATATAATTTAGTAAACAGTTTTGAACTACATTATATAATTGGATTGTATAATCTAGGAGGTGGAGCAAATCGAGATAAAGAGTGAGAGGTAGGGGATACCCTAAACACAACTGAACTGTGAGAAACTCCCAATGTAATAATAGGTTTTAAAATGCAAAAAGAATATCTGGGATTAGTTGATGAAACAGCGCAGCACTTTTGTTTGTTTCTAAAAGAATTTAAGACACTAGTTGAGGCCATAATGTGCAACTGTAATGGGTATCCCTCAAATCAATTCCAAAAGAATATTCTGCATGTTGGGACACCAGGTTAACAACATACAGCACCTTTAGGCGTCTGTAATTTAATACCGTCCCAACACACGTCACATTTAGAGCAAGCCCAGAGGATTGATGTTTGCCAAATGGAAAATCTTACCACATTATTGCAACTGGTCTATGAAGCAACGTGCACCAACTCTTACAAACCGTCTTTGCTGGGATCAGCAGACAGGAATCTGGCTGAAATTGCCTTTTACAGTAAAAGTTGACAAGGAGAACAGAGCCAGCGAGTACTGATATGGTCTAATTAAAGAGCTCAGCCATGGGAACTTAAAAGACACCAGAGGTATGGCTTGCATAGCACGCAATTCCCTCTAATACGAGTCAGGTGTTATTAAAATGTCACCAGCACCCAGCACTGGTCTTCACCTATTCCATTTTTTCTTTGGTTTTCTCTTTCTCAGTCATTTCCCAGATCTCTTTCATCGTTAATGTTCCCCTTGATCCCACATATAACTTTAATTAAGAGGTTGTGTGGAGATTAGGAGAATAGAGCCTTTGGAAATGTCAGATTCTCTCTTCTTCTCTCTTTTAATCCACCTCTTATGTCTCCAGTTGCTCTCAAATTCCACCTACAGTCAAGTCACATCTTTCTGTCTACACTGACCTTTGAGAATCTGTACACTGCTCATTCCTCTTTGCTCTCTCTGCCCCCCCGTTTTCCACTCGACCTCCCCCACTTTATCCTTTGATTTCCATTCGAATCAGATAAAAACGCAAGTGGAATCAGCAGCCCTCCTTGACCATATTCTGCTAAGGGCTGCATTACCAAAGATCAGCAACTGGAGTACTTCGGACCCTGGTCCTCTCTAGCCTAAATACAGAAGATAAGATTTGTTCAATTGTTCAGCCACTTGTGAAAATGCTACTTTAAATGAATCAGGCAAAACGTTTGGCCATGCTTGTGCCAAAGATTGTCTTCATAATTTAGAAATGTGAGCCTCAGTAAAAACTGTGAACAACCAGTGAACCAAGTGTCTTCGACGTAGCAATTAATCGGCCTTGGCCGATGATATCTATCACTATCTATCTATCACTCTGTCTGTCCATTGTAGGCAAACTCTTTGTCCCAGATGCCCTTCCTAATAAAGTCCTCACTATTCTTATTTTATTAAGTTGCACAACTGGGATTGGGCGGTTTGGCAGTTCATTGTCTTGCCAAAGGACACTTCGACACACGGGAGAGTCAGAGAGTGAACCGCCAACCCTGGGGTCAGTAGAAGGCCATGCTACCATCTGAGCTGCCGAAGGAACATTGTAGTAGTGAATGTGGAAGTGTTGAATTTACGTGCTCGAAAGCAGTGCCTGAACGCAACATTACATTTTTTCTGCTGTCTTCTTTCAAAGCACTGCAAAAATTATAAAATACAGGAAAACTTTAGATTGTATAAAAATGATTCCTCTAAGGCAGGGTGCCTGAAGTGCCCGCGAACATTAGTTTTTTATTGTTTAATGTTGTCGAGTTTGTTTTCGGAAATGACGTACATTGCGGAAATGCACTGCTAAACAAAATTATAAAATAAAGAACTGTTAATACAGACATTTGAATCCTAATTATTATAATAATTATTATTATTTTATTTACTTATTACTGATTGATTGATTGATTTTCTTATTAATTTCTTATTTATTTTCTTCTAATTTGTTTATTTAAATTATTTTGTGTTAAAAATAAAAAATAAAGACATTTGAGAAGATTAAAATTATTTAAAGCCTCACCCGACTCTGCCTTGAGTTTCTAAGGAAAATTCACATGTACTGTAACACTAAACAAGGTTTATTTCCACAGTAAAAATTATCATCATCATCCACAGTATAATCTGAAACATAACTGAAGACATGGGTAGAGTGAAATGAAGTGTGTCAGTGTTGTTTTAGAACCGTTTAAGTGTCTGCTGACTAGAAGTGCAATGCAAGTAAAATAACAGTATTGTTGCTTCCTCCATATTTTCCTTCAGATGAAACCAGCTATCATCAGCAAAGTAACTTCCCATGAACTGCAGCCACTGTGGTTCAGAGCTTCCAACACAGCCTAACGTTAAAACAATAAGCAGCTTTGATGTAAAATTTAGAAAAAATTATATATCTGACCAAAGACATGAAATTGGATCATCTTGCCCACAGAACAGAGTGGTTATGTTTTTGTTTCAACACCTATATTATCTGTCTCAGTAAAAGTAAAATACTTAAAAATACTAAGGGCTTATTTTAACTTTTCAAAAGTTCCTCTTATTCTGCAATATTCATTTAAAGCAAGCTATAAGCAATAAGAATACCTTAGGACAGAATATCTTATAAACTACTCTTCCTCATTGGCCATATATCCGCAAGTGAGAACGATTCTCTTCATATACTAGCTTTTAAATTTTTTTAATTGCAACTCTTGCAATTACAAAATTGTGTTTACTTTACTTTATTTACAATGTCGGTTTCAAAACAATTATCCTTTAGCCCTAAAAAAAACACGCATTAAAAGGTTATAGCAGACAAAGAGCATGTTAGTTGTTGGTGGTTTGATTTTTATTGGTGTTTATTATAAAAAACATGGGGCAGTGACAAATTTTAAAACCTTCCGAACAAAAGATGAAGGACCCAGCAAGCGAAGAGTGAATGCTCGGCAACACTGAATGCTCCTTTATTTTGTCCTCCATTAAATAATGCTAGTTTAAAAATCACTATTTCGTACCTACCTTGGCCAACAAGTATAAAATGGAACCAGCAAAATTACGCTGAAGACATGGAGACGTTATTACAACAAAGAATGTGTGTAATCATCCAACCATTGCTTGTATTTCTTGTCTTTCACACATAAAATTACCAAATTCTGAGTCGACACCAATTTATTCAGTAGGTAAACTGAATATGTTCAAACCTATAAAAAAATAATCCTACCTCTTCTCACGATGAAAACATACTGGTAAACGTTGTTATGACACAGTAAATGAGATTTCCTTTCGTCTAGAAGTACCTCCATGTCACCATGAATGTCCATTCTCTGCTACAAACTAATGCTGGCACTGTTTGGTACGACACTTACAGCGCCACACTACTTGAATACTGACATTTCAAGCAACAAAATGTCGTATTCTTTGATTTTTGACCTTAAGCCAGAACAAAAGCACACAGAGATGTCACTTTGGTCTCTGTTTTATTTACCTTTTAAAGAATCTGAAGATTAATTGACGATAAAAATAGTTGTTGGATGCACTTCTCATTCCTTCAACATTTTCGAGCATGTCACTTCGTTTTAACTTGCCAGTCTCATTTTGAATATGGCCAGTCTTTCTCACTTCTCTCTGCAAGTTCTATCCTTCCCGCTAAAAAACAACCAGTATATCTTCATCTTCACTTTGAATGAAAAGTATTTTAGAGCCTGAGTGCTCCAGCCATGCAGTCACCCAGCAAGGCTTTTTTAGCACATGGATGAGTCTGGTGAGTCACACAGATCAGCATCCAGCAAGTATTCTTATAGTTCCTGTCTGGTAGTCGTGCTGGGAATCTGTCAGGTTAAATAAAGCTAGTTCCACTGGAGATTTTTACTGGTAAATGTTGCCGAGTTATAAATGCATAAATGTATAATAACCAGGAAAAAACAGCAAACTACCAGTACGTCAGTCCCCTTAGATGGGCAGGAGTTCTAATAAACCATGGCGTGTTTGAAAGAGCCCAGGCCAGCATGAAAACAATGGGGCTGACGCTCTTTGGGTTAGTGCACGTCACATCAGAACAGCTCAGAGCCATGTCTGTTTATTTAACTGTCCTGCTAAGTGTCGGACCCGAACACAGCTGCCATTAGAAAACATGACATGCATGAATCTGCCCCGGTCAGAGTGGGTCCCCAAACCTCTGCAGCGTGGCTTCTACATCTCCACAGGAATAAAACTAACAGGGCCCAGAGCCAGATTTACAGCTGGGCGGAACAACGAGCTGTATCTGGTCTTTGTCCAAACATCGCAGGAGCAGGAAGAAACTGACTCCATGTGAAAGTGCAGTGGGAATAAGCAACACAGAAGTGCACAAAAAGAATTACACATATCCTGCTTAAGAAGATATAGTATATAAGGCTTATCAGCTTCACATCACTCATCCACAAAGTGTTTGTGCCGGCAACAGTGACATCTCAGGTTGCACAGACTAAGGATGGTAATTTGAGCTCATTCACTGCTGAACATAAACACTAGTACTGGACCAACAACTGTAAATTACTCACAATTCTGCTGTACCATGATAAGTTTTCTTGTCAACAAAGTTGGAGTATGTTAATATTCAGTGTTGCTCAGTTAAACACACCATGTGTATCCTCGAAGTGAATTTGCTACATGCAGCCGACCATGCACAAACATGTCTATGGGTGTATGTACAATACACAGAAGAATCAGAATCAAGGTGGACGTGCTTGTGTGAGACGTCTTCTATTCGTGGCCTCTCACTTACTTACAGCATTGCTTAGACAGTGCTTATACCAAGCTACTGCCCGGTTATTACTGTAGTGATAATGTTATGCAATTTTATTTTTTTTATATTCAACACAAGTACCCTGTTACATTGTTAGTACTGATTGTTATTACCCCAATTACCTTATTTCCAAAAAGTTACCCAATTATTAACCCTACATTGCCAAACTCTAAAAAAAATTGCTACCAGACACTCTGATTAAAAACGGACAAACATTATTACAACAGACAGAAATTTGGCAAAAGACGAGAACTCTTAAACCCTACTGACTAGTTTGCATGTCAGAAGCTTATAAATTCCCCACAACGTGAACCACCTGGTTTGGTAATCGCAAAAACTGATCGCTTGTTTGGGCTTCTGGGGCTGATTTAAGGTGGACAGAGTTCTAGAAAAAAGTGGAAGGCTGATATAACACTGAGCAGGAGCCGTGAATCGGCTCAACAGAGAACATGTCTAAAGGCAGGAAAGGACCTTTGGCTCCAAGCTTAATGTGACCGCACTGCCAAAAGGAACACCGAACTAAAACAATGTATCAGGGGGCAGAGTGAACACGACTGATGGCATCTGACGTTAAGCCAACAAGCTTCGCTCGGGTTTGCACTAACTGGAAAAACAGACAAATATATGACTGAACCGATAAATATTTTATCTAAATATAAAGAAACTACTGAAACCAATTTTTGACACTTGAAATATATTCCAGATTTTGGCAATATTATAACATTGCAGGTTGTGTTTTGGTGGCAAACTCGGTGACACAGACTGAAAGAATGTGCTGCAGTCACACTGAGCTGCACCACGATGTGACTATGCAGAGCACAGGCTGTGACTTATGAGAATACTGCAACTACACCTTACAATGTCGATACTGCTGCTCTCAGGTACGGGGAAGGGGGGGTCCTGGAAGCAGCAACACGATAGCTGCTACATCTGTCTACACAGCACACACACACACACACACACACAATTAGCATTCTAAACCTCTGCATGCAACTTTATAGCATATAGCTTACACCTAAGAGAACATAAAGTATGACAACGGATTTTACTAAACTCATCTTCTCATCCTATGTTAGGGCACAATTTAAAGGTAACTTAAGAGTAAAGGTAGACATGTTCATAATACTGTACAAAGCCAATAAAGGTGTAAAGATATTTAATAATATGTAGTTTTTCTTTATTAAACTAGAGATGCGTTTTAACAGGCCTTCAGGGCATTACAGTGGCAGGCGTCAAAATGCTGGGTCAGCAGCGGCTGCCATTCACTGTCAGAAAGAGCTGGTTTTACAGCCGTGCACCCCGTGTGCTTCCTGTGTGCTCTCCACAATCAAAGATGTAAAAACAAAAACCCAGGAGCCCAGCCACACTACACTGTAAAGGCTCAACCTGATACAAATATCATAGCTACACCAGAGTCAATTATGATCCTATTGATTTCAGTGGAAACTGAAGCACAGAGTTGTTTACTACTCAGCACAGGGCTGAGCAAATCATCATGCACATCTGAACAATTCAAGTTTTTGTTTCAAAGTGGAAAAAACTCTGTGACAAATGCAAATAAAGAAGTGATTCGTCACTGGCACTCTGTTGTTCCAATCTGAAATTATACTTAACAATTAATAACTTAATAAATTAATTTTTAAAGTCACTAGTCTTGTGTTATCAAAACTGCAGGCACAATATAATGAGTACATGTTCTGTGATCAGATATCATTATAAGTGAACAGAACAGTCAGGGTTGCAAGCATTTTGAGCCTCACAGAAATAATATGCTCAACATTGGTAGAATACAAAAATGATATCACAGACTGTGCACAACGGGAAAGAAACATTTGGACTGAACTTCATTTTACAGTCAAGTTAGCTGTGAGGTTTTGCACCTCAACATCAGTGTAGTGAGCAAGTTGAACGAGCAACATCAATTTAATAAGTTGAAGCATGGTTTAGCATTAGCCAGCACAGTTTTGTGGCGTGTTCTCACTGGCCATGCTAGCTGGACCCCATGATTCTACATGGTAAACTGTGTGATGAGTGAGGGTGGCGTTAAACACGGAGCTAATGCTGCTTCGTGTCTGCATATCTGTCGTCCCAGGTCTTCTCTTCTCATCACAAAAGTGGAGAATTTGCACGCCAGATGCCTGTTGGCCGTCATCTCGATGGCGTGTTTAAGTGCAATGTATTCATTGTATGTAATGCAGCAGACGGATTTCGTTTCGACGTGGGCTTGGTGTGTCACACCCAAACTGTACAGAATATATCAGGCAAAGTTGAAGGGTACAACAGTTATTTCACTGTGTCAAATACATATTCGGTCATTTCATTTTTAGCTGTTACTAGGCTACAGATTATTGGAGCCACATATTTATGTCCAAACATGACCCGATCCCAAGAGTGTAGTGTTCAAAACCAACCCAAGTTTGTGTTGTATTTTCCCAGTTTGGCTCATATGTCCCTCATGCTTGACTCTGAGAAGGACCTTTGGGTGGAAACATGAGTATCCCCAGACCATGAAAGGACGCAGCCATTTCACTGCTACAGCCAACTATTTATTTGTTTGATGTAGTCGCATTCTGAAACTCTTGAACAGATGAGCACATTTCAATTCAAAGCCTCCATAAATGGTAAATGGTAAATGTTCTGCACTTATGTAGCACTTTTGTACCTGTTGGTCCTCAAAGCGCTTTACACTGATTCTTATCTGCCCATTGACACACACATTCACACACCGATGGGGGAGCTGCAGTGCAGCCGGACAACACTCAGGGACACTTTGACGCGTGAGCGGAGGAGCCGAGGATGGAACCTACACCTGTAGGTAATAACCTCGCACCATCATTCCTTCGGTCATATGCACCCTCATGCGCCCTGCGTCCATCCTCAGCCCACCTCCCGTCCGCTCCACACGCTCGCCTGTCTTCTATGGGGCTAGAGCATTCAGTCGCTGTGCCCCATCTCTGCAATTCCCTTCCGCCCGACCTCTGATCCATAGACTCTCTTCCCCAGGTTCAAATCCCATCTTAAAACCCACCATTTCTGTCTCGCCTATTCCACCTACAATCAATAATCAAAACATTTGTCTTTTTCAAAGCGTTTATGTTGAAGATGCTTTTCTCTATATGCTACTGATTTGGTTGTTGTTTTATCTTGCGTCTGTAAGGTGACCTTGAGTGTTGAGAAAGATGCCTAAATAAAATGCAATGTATTATTATTATGATTATTAACCAAGCTCAATGCAAAGGGCATACAGTTCCCACCTGCCCTGTGGGTGCTGTGTGTCTGACAGTTTATCCTGTATCCTCTCTTTACCTTTCACATTGTCCTGCTCAGCTGGAACCGCCTGATTGCTGGTAATGGTCTGACTTTGATAAATGTCGTTTATGGCTTCAGTGGTGGTCCACAAACTAGCTGTGGTACATGGGAAAAGTGAGGCACTGCAATGGCAAGAGACAAACTCGACCACCATGAATCCTGGAGCACAAATGAAGGCACCACACAGATACGTGTTCTAAAGCAGTGAGCTTTAATGGATCAGAGGTTCCGAGGCTGGCTGACCCCGTCCACGTTACGAACACCAGCCAGCAGCACATCTGGGAGCTGGCTCAGCACTTTGGACACAAAGATCACAGGCTTTTGTCCCCTAGACACATTCCAAGCCGATGACGGTGACAGGCACCGCCGCGAGCTGCCGTGCTAGCTAACGCTGGCGAATGCGGCTGCTTGATCAATCAGCGTTAGAGCAGTTTCCTGTCTTCCTGCTTCACAGCCCGAAAACGAGGAAGCCATGTCCGAGAGCGTCCGTGAGGACGGCCACACGCCGCCCGCTTAGCGCCGGGCAGCTAGCTGGAGGCTAGGAGAGAGCAGGTTAATGGGAGGCGAACTCACCTCATACTGGATGTACTGCTTCCTCCACTCCGGGGTGATGTGAGCGGAGAGATGCTCCGTGAACTTCATGTCGACCGAGTGCCGCTGTTGCCCCCCGCCCTGCCGTTACTGGGGCCCCGAGCTGACGGGCGCCTGCGGTGCTTCGGCGGCGTTCACGGAGGAGCTCTCCTCCGAAGGTTCCGGGCGGAGAGATGCCCTTGCTGTCTTGGCCGTAACCTAGCTAGCTACCGGCACATATTTCTGTCGCTCTCAGCCCGAACGAAGAAGCGCTGACGGAGTCACATCGTATCGACATGAAAACAGCTGAATGTTGCTTTTATATTTGTCGCCAATAACACAAACGAGCGTTGAGTTGGAGCTAAACAGGCTCCGTGACGGCGCTAGCTGGCTCGTGCTATCTTTCCGCCTCCCCCCGCGCTCTCCCTCTCTCTCTCTCTGCTCTGCCTCTACCTCTCTCTATCTCTGCTGCTCTGTCTCTACCTCTCTCTCTCTCTGCTGCTCTGTCTCTACCTCTCTCTCTCTGCTCTGTCTCTACCTCTCTCTCTCTCTCTCTCTGCTGCTCTGTCTCTACCTCTCTCTCTCGCCCTCTCTCTCTCTCTCTGTTGCTCTGTCTCTACCTCTCTCTCTCTCTGCTGCTCTATCTCTACCTCTCTCTCTCTCTCTGCTGCTCTGTCTCTACCTCTCGCTCTCTCTCTCTCTCTCTCTCTCTGCTGCTCTGTCTCTACCTCTCTCTATCTCTCTGCTCTGTCTCTACCTCTCTCTCTCTCTCTCTCTGCTCTGTCTCTACCTCTCTCTCTCTCTCTCTCTGCTCCTCTGTCTCTACCTCTCTCTCTCTCTCTCTGCTGCTCTGTCTCTACCTCTCGCTCTCTCTCTCTCTCTTTCTCTCTGCTGCTCTGTCTCTACCTCTCTCCACCTCCTGCCTCCCGCCGCCTTCACGTGCAGTCGTTCATAATGAAACCGACCAATCCCGAGCGCATATGCACGTCAAAAATTCACAAGGCATATTCTTGCCAGGATGGGTCAACTGATCCTTTTTCCATAATAGTAGCTCAATGAACTGGCTGTCAAAGATAAAGGCAGGAAAGCATTTTTTTACAATTCCCTGTTACTCGTGTAGTGCTGACGGACGTTTTCTGGTTTGCTCTGCTTTACACGATTTTTTTTATGCTGTAACAAAAATAATTATAACTGTTGTAAATAAGTGTTGTTGTGTTGTTGAACTTTTCTTCAGACAGGAAAGACCTGAAAATATTAAATCCAGACATAAGCATAAGCATGCACACTCCTGCAGCACCTTCACAGTAATGTCACGAGCATGTTGTGATCACATTCAGTTCATAGCCTTCGATGAAACATCCCTGACGTAGCTACATGTTCCCATGACACTTGAATGCCACACGTGTGACGTATCAACCACCTCTGGGAGAAGATGACCTAGATGGTTTTCATACGCCCGTGATCAGACAGCATTATGTGGAAGCACTGACAATTATGATCGATGCTTTTCTCTTTTCTTTCAGCCAGTCTTTGCTCTTGCCTCTGCTGCGTTCCCACTATATTATATTTGTTAATATAATTCTAACAAATATATTTGATTTGTTAGAAGTATTTTTTTTGCTACTATCACGGAAATACTGGGAGTAATAGTAGTGCAGCAGTTTGTTCCATATCTGTGTTAACAGTAAAGATGTAGATTGTAGTAGTATGCCTAGTGTCAGTGCCAGTAATCCTCAGGAGCTCCCAGGTTGCAAAGTTCCACCGCTGTGTAGAAGCCCCTCGCCATGAGGGGTCCCACAGCTGTTACCACATCCACTGGCCTCATGATTGGAATCTTTCAAAATATGTCTGCAGTTACACCACCAAAGCACAACACGCTACCATGTCTCCTGATGGCGTGTTGTGAAAGTGCCATGTGAAAAACTCTAGTTTAAGACCTGAATTTAATAATAGTAGTAATCACATTTCCACAAGCTAAAACATGCTATAGACTACATGCATTTAACGAAGCAAACGGGTGAGAGCCTTCCACTGGGTCATTACTGTGGTGATTGATGTGTTCAGCTGGCAGCAAGTTTTTCAACTCTAAACTGATGCAAAAGTATCTGACGAGCTGACTGTACTGAATGACCAGGTTTTTCCATCAGTGGCCTTTTTTTGCCCTGATGGTGCGGATATATTTTAGGATGACAGCGCCCAGACATCATTTTCAGACATGGACTGCCACCATTGGCCCAACTCTCCCATCATCAACACGACATCTTGATGAAAAACGAGTGCAACTCTGGTTTCAAGTAAATGTTGTGACTCTGCACGAGCTCATTAGAACAAGTCCACAGCAAATGTGTGTCAGAGGCAAAGCGACAGGCAGGCCAACGATCGACGAGCACGTGTTCAGAGAGATGGGCCCCTCAACAGGTTAAACCAGCTGTGTGCAGCAGCATTAGTGGGACCAAGCGCTCCATTTGTAACAGAACAGGACAACTCTGTCTTTGTTCATGTTGGTCTCGATGCTTCACTGGCCGCATTGGTCTCGCCGTCATAATAAAGGGAACATTGTTTTCACAAAGTTCTGAGCTCAGTGGACCTTCAGAACTTAGTTTGTGTCGGGTGTGTTGAACCAAGACTTTAAAATGTCACTGTCACTGCGTGAGCCTGTTGTGCCACCTATAGGTCGAAGCACACGCACTGTGCACAAGTACGTGCACGGCTCCCACACACGGTGCAAACGCGCAGCACCTCAGGCTTTTCTTGACACGTGTGTTCAGAGTTGGATGTGTCGTGTATCAGTAACAATTCCTGTGTCATCAAATTAGATTTATGATTTTAAATGTGTGTAGTGCAATAACATGTAACCCATATATATCAGTCAATACTTTATAAACATATATAAAAGCAGGTAGTAGATTATATACATGTACACACTGTAGTTACTACATACAGTCACCTATTAAATTACAGTCAGTTATTACATTACATTCATACTTGTTTCCTTGTTTGCAACCTACTGAAACTTATTGACTTATATATTTAGATGTTGTTGTTGAAGATTCTCTGTCTGGCCTGAATCCAGCAGTGTACGTGCCACAGATAATATGTTTGTGTGTAGTTATGTTTGTCCAGCTTTGTGTCAGCACTTTCAGGGCCATAAAACACTCAAATCATTTCAGTCTAAATCCTTGGCCCTCAAAGCACATTCTGTTTCAAATATGGCATTAAAGCTGACAAGAAATTGTATGGTTATAAGTGGCATATTAATATTGATAAAATATTAATATTAATATTGGTTTATTAATAATGTTTTCTTTTTAAATGTTTTCCCTGCTCCGCTGCATTTACACTGTACAATGTGATCACAGATAACAGCATCCTTTGTAATGATTTGTGAATTAATGGCATTTAAAGTCTGCATAACAGTGATTTTCAATGGAAACTTCCACGACAATATGTATATGACAAAAACGACTATTGTGGTTGTCCAATAGGAACTGCTACCTGAGATGTGCACTGATAACTCTTCCACGGTGCAGGGCAGGTTCCGGGCCACGTCAATCAAATTGTGAGAAACAACCGAAGGGGAGGTTTGTGCTTGTTAATTTTTTTATTTTTAAGACGGAGCACACGGAAAGGTGCAGGTCAGGCTGCAGACGATTACTTACTCGAGGGCCAGCTCTGGGTTAAACATCACACATACAGGATATGAAGCATTTGTTTTTCATGTGGGGACATGATAGAATGTTCAAATGCTTTGCTACATGTATTTTACCGTTTCTTACCAGGCCACCATCACTGGTTAAATTCTATTTTGCTTAAGTTCAGTTTATTTAAATATTTAACAATGCATGGACTTGAATTAGAAAAGATACTTTAAATGGATGCTACTGCAAAGGATCCATATTCAAAACTTACGCTGTAAAATATAACTTATTTAAGTTATTTAATGAAAACCCAAGCTGCTCCCACACTCTAAAAAAGTGATTAATGTGGTTAATAGAAGTCGGAATGTACAAAGATGGTCCACAACTCCACCTGGTGGTTTAGCAAGTCCAGACAATTCAGACATTTAGAGAAACCCAACAAATTCCCATTGAGCAGCAACAGTGGAGAGGAGCAACTCCCTTTAACGGAAGAAACCTCCAGCAGAACCAGGCTGTGGAAAACGTTGGGCAGGTTGGTAGGACCAGTAGCTCCGAAGCCGTGGACACTTGAATACAGGGACACAGAGAGGGAGACATTATGTACTTAAGAATGCCATAGTTGCTATACGCATCTTATATTTTAAGAAATTATTTTTAGTGTGCAGAAAGTTTTAAAAATGTAAGTTTATGGGGGACTGAGTTCAACACTGCTGCTGCTATGAATCTGTGGCTCCACTGTTTTAGCATAGTGCCTGTCCTGAAACAGATGACAGAGGGAAGCGCAGTCACATTTCACACCGTGTTAGCTGCAGCTGCCTCATCAATCTGTTACGTAACATGTAATTCAGTGTTTTGTGGATTAAAATGACACAGACATGCAACCTAAAGTGCATTTGATTGTGTATCAATAGAGAGAAAACCCAATGTCAGATTACACAAACTGTGTTTGTGTGGGTGTGTGTACTCTATGCATGCCTGTGCATTTATGCATATTTAACATTAACAGCAAACATTTTCATGGAAGAACGTGAGCGCCGATGCTGGTGGAAACAGCCAGAGAGCCAGCAGCACTAAATGTAGACCAATCATTACTGAGGATTAGCAGACAGTCGGGGTCAGATTAAATTGGCTTGACGACTCCCGCGTAAACAAGCTGCTGTCTGCAGTTGACAACAGACAGGAAACCCACAGCCAAGCTTCGAACTCTGTGGGCTGCAGCTACTCATCCACCACGCAGCGAAATGGTTAAGAAAAGCCACAGCCGTGATTTCATTCAGCACTCGGTAGATGAGCATCCTCATTAGAGTAACATGTCGTTCCTTAGCCCCTCGTTTTAAAATGATACCTAAAAGCAGGATGACTAATGTCAGACTGTAATAGAAAGAAATGTTTAGATATTCATGTAGGTTTCTGCAATATGTGCAAAATAACAGGGTGGATTAATTCACAATGTTATGATTAAATCAGCCAAAATATAATTGAAAAACTGAAAAGTGCTTAAAACGGACAGCTCCTTTCTGAAGTAATAACTTTTAATTGTGTTTTCACATTCTGACTGTGAAACTAAAGCACTCTAGTCAGGGACTAGAAAAATGGAGGACTCCAAAAATAGCACAGCTGTCAGCTTTGTTAGAAAAGGGGTTTCGAAGCAAAAGCTCAATGGCCAGAGTGATTACTAAGATATTCTTCTCCGATAAAACAGTTATTAAATAAACATAGAGGGGGAGCTGGCATCCAGGACACCGGAATCTGGACTGAAGCAGGTTCTTGTTGGACACATTGAGAGCTACTGTCGAGATGAACTGCAAGAATCCCAGTTCCAGCCTTTCACAAACAGTGCAGCCATTTCTCCATCATGTCACTAAGTGGATAATAAAACCCAGTGCTGACACAGGGCAGGGCTAATATATAACATGCTGAGACTCGGGATTTAAAGGGATTTCCCCACAAGGACTCACAGTTCACCAAGTGAGTCAAAGTAGATGGTTCAACAGCTGCCACTCCACCAAGGAAGCAATGTGAGTGTGCAAATGTGATCAAATAAGTGGCACCACAGTGTTCAGCACGTGCACATACAGGGTCCAGTGTGAGGAAACGGAGTCTGCGAGTTCCACCCAGCCTGAGCATGACCACACCACGGTGGAGTCTGCACCCCCATCCATAGAAACGGTGCTGACTCCAACACCCACTGTGTCTATGCATAGATATGTGTGTCTTTAGTGAAGTCACCAAGTAAATACATAAGGAATAAACGTAGTACTTTCAAACAATGTTTAAATACCACAAGTAAAACTTGACATATTTATAATTATTAGTGCATTTATGTCTGAGCATCATTTTGATTTCGGGGTAACAAAAATTACAGGCCAACTCTAAAATAATATAACTGAATTAATGATAATGTTTATTATTCACGAGAATCTAGAGCAAATAAAATTAATTTCCAAATGTGATGGAGAAAAAAAGATAAAGATACATTAATAAAGTATGAGGAATAATGTGCAAACACTCCATGAGTGACTTCAATCAGCTGTAAACATGAAGAACGTGCAGCCAACGCGGAACATCCGGTCTCACATATGATCAGGACATATTCATCTTTAAAGTGTAAAAACCACGTCAACTTCAAACATTTTAACTTAGTTCTTTAATAAAAATGTCATATGGGAATAACGACGATGAAGCAGTGTGACCTGCTGGTCACCGGCGTCAGACGTGCTCCGGTCTGGTTCCGTCCGCGTCCCGTCCCAGGATTCTGGAGCAGCGACGCTCCTCTCTTGGCATTCACCGCGTGCCTTAATTGACGGATTTTAAATCAAGGTCCACTGTGAACACGGAGAGAGGAGGCCACGGTGGGAGGCGGACTGGGCCGGACCGCGGTGTGTCCACGGCGAAGGACACGGTCCAGTCAGGTGCGCAGCGCCGGCGACGCGGCTGCTTCTGCGTCCTGTCGAACGACATTAAAGAATTAAAAACTGGGAGAAAATGAAAAATGATGGCAATGTGCATTGAATTCTTGTAAAAAATTAAAAAAGACACAGGCAACACTTAACGTCACACCTCCGGATCATCCTCCCATTGCAGCATAACTGACGGTGTTTACACCTCTCCACATACAGCGGCCTCCCCCTGTGCCAATTACGCACACGTAATGTATTCAACCTTTTTTTTTTTTTTTTTTTTGGTCATGACATGTCAAGGACACATCAAGCAGGCAGCCATTACAGTGTCCAAAGGATGGAGCCCTGTCCCAGTGTAAACAGACGGAGCATCCCAATAACCAGCAGAAAGACATTTTTACGCAGCCGAGTGGAGAGAAAGGGCGTTTTCGTGGAGGTTCCCTCTCCGTCTGCTCTCCCAGAGGATGACAGTGCCGTTTTCCTCATGACAATAATGCTATTAAAATGGAACGACCTATTCAGCGGGACGAGGTTATGATATTACGGTGTAAATGAACGCGGTGGATTTTAATAAAAGCATAGCGCACGCAGCGCCAAGGATGAGCCCACCACTGAGCACCGACACATCATTCCTTCCAAAGATTAGACGAAATACATCATTTGGTTAAACAAAGTGAATATTGACGGTTTTGCATTTCTCATTTCACTCCTCCCGAAATGAAATGGAGCCGGTTTTTACAGCAGCCTCTGCGGGCCGGGCCATGCAGCATTAGCCTATATGCTCCTCCAAGGCCTGGGCACCTTCTGCCAAACAATAAGAATATGAAATATGCGGCCAAAGAAGAAGGAGGAATTGATAAATGTACCCGTTTACATTGTGACGGCAGCGGCGGCTCAGTCCCAGTGTGCGCTCTGAAGAGCGTCGATCTCTGCAGTGAAGCTCGGCTGCTTGTCGCATGATCTCCTCCGGGATCCATCCCGAAGCGTCCGCATCCTCCCTCTCCTCCTCTCCTCCTCTCCTCCTCCTCCTCCTCCTCCTCCTCCTCCCCCCTCCTCCTCTCCTCCCTCCTCCTCTCCTCCTCCTCCTCCTCCTCCTCTCCTCCTCCTCTCCTCCTCTCCTCCCTCCTCCTCTCCTCCTCTCCTCCCTCTCCTCCTCTCCTCCTCTCCTCCTCTCCTGCTCTCCTCCTCTCCTCCCTCTCCTGCTCTCCTCCTCTCCTCCTCTCCTCGTCCCTGTCCCTCCGACCAGGGCACAGACACTGAAAGGCAGAACCGAGCCGAGGCCCCGGTGAGATGAGGCGCAGTCTCCGTCCGCGCTCCTCTTCCCGCTGTTCTTGCTTAATTGTTCAATATTCGAGACGCGTCGGGTGGATGAAATCAAAGTGTTTGGATTCATCCTCCCGGACGGTGCGGGCGGGCGGCGGGCGGGCGGTGGATTACGCGCAGGCGAAGGCTTCGAGGCTGTGGCGGGGTGACGTCACCATGCAGACAGATGCTCTCTCTTTCTCGCTCGCTCGCTCTCTCCTCCTCCCCCTCTTCCTCTCATCCCCCATCACTAGCACCGCTGCCGCCCCTCCCCCCCTTTGCCCTTGAGACCGGGATAGGCCTCCTGTACAGCTGATGCTGCCATTTGGCTCTGTCACTTTTCTCTCTTCCCCATTATTCAGCACTTTGCTTCACAAAGCCACATGCAGCTTTGTGTGCGGGAGAGGACGGATCCAGTCTGATCTGGGCCTCGGATCTAAAAGACAGTATGGCTCTTATGTGGGGCAAACCAAACATCGACACGCACTGAGATGAAATTCAAGGAGACACGGGCTGCTTGAATACAGTGGCTCACTCAGGCTGATCAGGCTGAAATATTTTACGCTCAGTGAGGAAAGTCTTTTTCCAGGGAAGACACAATGTCAGAAAAGACACGAGATGAGAAGATTCAATGTCCCATTTTGTTTGCATAAGATAAAGTGTAAAATCATCAGTTTGCAGTTTTAAACAGAGTTCAGTATGTTCCTGTTTGTTGGCCCAGACTAGTTGCCAGGCAACCAGCGGAGAGGCTCTGCAGGTTGCAAGTTCAAACTTAAAATCTTTCCAAAAAAATCACTCTATTTGTCATATGCTTAACTATACACGGAATATGACACACAGCGTCTCACTGGACAAAAACAACTTAGTCAAACTCAAGGTCCATCCATCCATTATTCCGTTCAGGGTCACAGGGGACTGGAGCCGATCCCATCTGTCACTCAGAGGTGGGGTCAGATCTCCAGTCTGTCTCATGGCCAATGCAGAGAGACGTACACAGACCATTCACACCTATGGACATTTGGAGTCACCAGTTAAGCTAACAGGCATGTCTTTGGACTGTGGGAGGACACCGGAGGACCTGGAGCAGTCCGTGGCACCGACACATCTGAAGTCATTCACGTCCTCATTTGTCCTTTGATTCATTTTAAACGAATGCAGCATGTTTTTTTTGTTGAAGACAAACTCATTTAGACTGTTTTGGTGTCATTTCGACAGTTGCCATGGAGCCAGTGGGAAACGCCGAGCAGCTGCTGGGTTCGCAGCTCTGCGGCCTGTTTCTGCTGTTACATAAACGATTGTGTCATCTGCACACATTAGGCAGCAAACCTACGACTGTCAGGCGGATCATTTATATAGAAAGAGAAACTCAGTGGCCCCAGTACTGAACCGTGTGGCACACCTGGTTTACATTTATAAAGTGCTGATTTCACAGAGTTGTAATAATAATAATACACAACCCAAGTATTATTTAAACTAGCTTTGAGCCTGTGGAGAACAGTAATGTTGTTTGACGCTATCAAATGTTTTATAAAGTCTAGAAGTGCTGCTCCCACTGTGTTAGCAGCTCTCAGGCAGACACGATTATGAGGAAATCACTGCACGGGTCAGTGAGCAGAGTTTGTTGTTGCATCCACAAATGTCAGTTTAAATCCACAACTGTACATGAAGAAGACAGACTGCTGCCCTCCCTGAGCCACTGTCGTTGTTGGCGCTCCCTGAAGTTGGACAGAGGTGCAGCAGAAAACAGCAGGGGTCGCTCGGACATCTATAGAGGCGCAATTAATGCTGAATGATGAATATCCTGGTTCTGGAGCAGCACACGCTGCCATAACAAGGCAACAGAGATAAATGTTGGGTTGAAGCAGTTTCCAACCTCCTCAACAGTAACAGTCCGAGAATAAAACAGGAGAAAGTTCCGGAGTCTGTGCTTCTCTTGTAGCAGTATTTGTTAGTGACACCTGATTTAATTCAGTAATCACGGCGGACAGTCGTGCACTAGCCACCTGCACACGTGGCCGCGCCCTTCGTAAAGCAAGAAGAGCAAGAATCACAGTCGTACGAATGTGTGAATCAGCAGGTGTCGTAGCGCGTGGCTCCGAAAACCAGTGTCACTGTGATACTTAACTCTGTGTGTGTGTGTGTGTGTGTGTGTGTGCGCTCCACTCCATCTACCAACAGGTCTCAGGTTCTACCAAACAGGAACCGGGACGTCTGAAAGCTCTTTCATGTTCAGTTTTCTTTCCAGTTTTCTTATTTTTGTTTTGACCAGTTTGAGGTTTGTTTTGTTGTTTTGAAATATTTCTGTATATACTTTTCCCAACTATCCACAAAACCAGTTCAAACTGCCATTTGCTGGTCCAGGTCTACTCCTGCCAACCCTTACAGCAGGGACCGAGAACTCGCACAGCTCTGCTTTACCTCTCATCCATTTCTGCGAGACATCTGCAGCGTGGATGCTGTTTGAAGGCACATACAAAGAATTCAGTAGATTATGTCTAAAAATAAAGCATTAGTCCATCAGTCCGGGCTTTTGCTTCAGCTGTGTGCGCTCCTGCTCCAAACTCTCCACAACAGGAAATGGAATGTGTCGATTAGAAACGCAGTGGAGTAAAAGTAAGTCTGATTTGTACAGAAAGTCCTTCAGGTGCAATTTGTCAAGCGGCGACTTGGTGTAATGATAGTCCGACTGCTTCCACGTCGCGTCACTCTCATTTTCTCTGCATGGTGACTCTGCTGCTGAAGGACTTTGCCAGATCCTCTGAATGAATCAGATTTCCTGTGTGAGAGAACGTTTCTGCAGAAATTGCTTTGGGCACTGATCAAGTCCAACTCGTGAGGGTGAAAGCAGCCTTTGAGAGCTGTGATGCTTCCTGCTGAAGGACTGGGACTCGGTCCAGCACTGAAGCCTTGGGCCGGACTCCCTGATTGAGGCTTGTGTCACAGTGAGAAACCCATCATTTGAACGTGATGCGCCCGCTGTCATTTCATCAGACATAATCAGGTAGATGATTCAAACTTTGTGGCGGAGCTAAAATGTGTTTTACGTCACTCTCCCTAAACAGAATCGATAGCAGGTCGTGTTTTGGCAGCTCGGCCAGAGAAGAGCAGATTGGAAAGTTCAATGACACTTCAATGTACCATCACTCTCTGACGTGTTACATCACCAAACACACTCGTCAGGAGGCTGGAGCACATGCAGTCAGCCTTTCTCTCCGTCCTCCTGCGTGTCCCGGCTTTTCCTCTTATTTCCATCCCATCCTTCTCTCTCAGTTGGCATCGTTATAATGGGACCATCCGCCAAACCAAACGTTCTCTGGATGCAAATTAAACTCTCACTGAGGTCAAGTCATAAGGGCACGTTCATCTAAAGTCAGTTGGACATAAGTGCAACCATTTCCTCCTTTGTTAGACCCAATTCTATTTACGTTACATATTAGCAGGATCTTTTGAGTCTCTCCAGCACGTGGCACATTCTGTCCCTGGATTCTTGGATCGTAAAAGACGTGTCTCCACCGAACCCCCCAAAAAAGACAAAGTGACACGATCGACACAGTGTTAAAGATGAAACTAATGGTTCCCAAACTTTCGGAACTAGCAATATCAAGGCCGGCTACATAAAGATGCAAATATACAAAAAACAAGCGGAAGTCATATTATACAGTACTTTCTTTCTACATCTCATTACCCACATCTCTGTTTCATGCCAGCGCAAAGATGAACAAAAATGACACGTGTCGACAAATGAACTCGAGTAGGACAGATGCAAAAACCCTCGGGAAAACTGAGTGAAACAAATTTATTTTGAGCAAACTCTGCAAACTCACACCATCATCAAAATAAAAGATATTTGACATCAAATTCAACAGGAGCCAATATTTTCCACAAAATGGTAAAATGTCTCAGATTCATTGTTGTTTATGTTCTATTGTGAATAAAACACGGACTGATGAAATCTGTTTGCACATCTGGGAATCGGGTTGTTCTACTGAAGTTCAAATGTGAAGTACTTGTCCTTGTCCTGTAATTCCACTTCAGTTTTTCTGTCCATCACTATTTCTACTCCAGATGCAGAGATGAGGACGGCTTGATTTAGAAGTTACGGATTTATGAGCATGCGAAGAGTTTGTAGAATCTGACGCTTTAATCGTAGGTGGATTCTGAATTCATATTTGTTGCAAAATTGGTCAAATAAAAAGCGCCACCTCAACCAACTGCAACAGTAACATGCTGCTCTCACATCAGAACACATATGCAGAAATAACATTTTCTACTGAGCATTTTCATTTTTGTGTATCCAGTATTTTGCGTTTTCCCATCAACATTTTCAATAATAAACAAAGATATCATCGAATGAGCCTAAAGCAGCTGAAATCCAGGCCATCAGGTCTTCTGGGACACATGTCCACTTGTCCCTGGTTGGTCTTTCCATCCAACCCAGAGTCTAAAAAACAGACTAAAAGCTAAAAACTGGACTTTGTCTCTGCCCAAGGACTCAGGCGATGTAACACTAGAGGGCAGCGTTTCATTAGAGGACGGACACCAGGAGAACCATCAAAATCTGTGACCCTGGTCCGGACCTCAGTATCCCGAGGTGAGGTGAAGTAGGACCTGGACAGGCCTCAGAACCATTCACACCTATGGGCAGTTTAGAGTCACCCAACGCGCCTGTGTCTGGGACAAAAGCTCAAAGGAGGAAGCTGCAAAGTGCGAACGGAGAGGTCAGAGCCAGCGAAGCGTGAAAGGATATTAATTATCCTTCAGGTCTTTCACCCTTTGTGTGTCTGACTGATGAAAAAGAAAATCAGGATCAAGACGTGACGGGTTGTGTTCCTGTTCCTGCTGCAGGCGTCCTCGGCTGTGACCTGGCTCACTCCCGTCCTCCCGGTAATCTGACGTCTAATTGGCTAAAGCCAGGAATAGGCCTACAGATCTGTGTGTGTGTGTGTGCATGTTGGACAGATCCTAGTACGACCTTCATGATCTAATTTAATAGCCTTCTCTGTCCATCAGTGCAGAGTTGCATGTGCCATATTTCTTTCCTTTTCTTAATGAAAGCAAATATTCTTCTGTATGCTCGTATTTTTTCTTTAGTCTTCATGGTGTAGATTTTCTGATTCAGCAGTATCTAAAGTGTGTGTGTGTGTGTGTGTGTGTGTGTGTGTCCCACACAGCGGTGAATGTGAACCTTTGTAGAAGTGAACTTACAAATCTGTTTAGTGTTTATTGGATTTGCAGATGCTCGTGATCACGGCTGCGGTGTGTTGACTTTAATATGGAATATCATCCCCAATAACTCCTGTCTACGATGTCCCACTGTTACACTTTATTTGGTGCAGTACGTCTTACTGGCACCAGGTTGGACCCTCCTTTGCCCTCAGAACTGCCGTAAATCTTTGTAGCCTCGATTCGATAAGATTCTTTTAACACTGAGTCATTGACCCGAAGCCGAACGGATCCTGGCTCTCGCGTTGTTTACGTCAACTTCTGATCCTGTAGCCTCGGTTTCCTGGTCTTGGCGGACAGGAGTGGCATCTTCTTCAGTGTTGTGTGTTCACACTTCGTCTTCTGCAAACCTCGGTTGATTCAGTTTTGATTCAGGTTAGTCAACATATTTAGGATGACACAAATAGTAACTTGAAATATGTCATGATATAAATACATATTTTTAAAATTGAAATAAATATGAAAAAGAAAAAGTCAGGAGAAGATGGTTTTTTCTGACTTCGAGAATGAAGACTATCAACTGCCTCTGAACCGCGGTGGCTGAACTGGGTGTCAAGAATCTGCACTGGGACCAGTTTGGACTTTTAATAAGGTTTAGTGGCTCAAATACTGTGAGTGACTTTTGTCAAATAACCCGACGCTCACTGTATCATCAGCATCTCAAACTCTGCAGATTTACTCACAGCTCAGACGTTTCACTTTCAGGCCTTTGGCTCTGCACCCTTGGGTGACAGGACAACGGGGGAACACTCAGTTCTTATGTCAGATGAGTCCGTCTGCAGTTTGTCCTTGTAGCTGGTTATGGACTGTCGTGGGGAAACAATGGCTGCAGTAAGACGAGTTTTCTAATATTAACTCTTTGTCTCCTTTCTCCCTCTCTGTCTCCGTCTTCAAGTGTCCCCGGCTTTGGAGCTACTGGTCCTACCAACCTGTCCAACGGGTCAAGGCAGATGTCCATCCACCCTGAGCCTGGTTCTGCTGGAGGTTTCTCCCATTAAAGGGAGTTTTTCCTCTCCACTGTTGCCTATAGCTGCTCAAGGGGGATTTGTTGGGTTTTCTCTGAATGTCTGTGAAGTCTGGACGTTATTATGTAAAGAATTTTCTACTTCTTATGTGATTTCACCATATTCAGAGAAGAAGTAGAAAGAATGTGGAAGTTGAATATCATGAACATTTTTCTGTAGTTACAATTATTTTCTTTTGTGTATTGCTGTGATTTAATGACTCTACTCTTCATTTTTGAAACTGAAAGCCCAATTTAGCTCAGCAGATGAAAACATAATCCACTGTATCGAAAACTGAATCAGCAACTGGGCAAAGCAGGTAACTGCTTAGGGGCTCCGCCGTTCAACTGATCTCAAATATGTTTGAACTTGTGCTGAATTGAAATGGTTCTCCGTCCTTCCTCCGTCTGTGCTGGTTTCACCTGCTGACGGACTCTGTGAAGCTCAAGTTAAAGATGGTTATTTTATTGTTTAATTGTTGATCATATTAGTTTGGGGAACATACAAACTACAACCTGCCAGCTTATGTTTGTCTGTGTAACAGAGACCAGCAGCCAACTACGCTGGAGAGCATCACACACCAGCATCGCTGCATTCGTGCTGGTCCACCAGCACCAGACCAGTACTAACCAGCACAAATCCTCATTATTACCATATCTGAAAATACAAACGAGCTGTTCAGTGCATCAGAAGTTGCATCGAATCCTATTTGAAACTCCTGTCTAAGGATAAACGTAGATACCGTAAGATCATTAATCATGCAGGAACAAATGACGCCCGATTACGCAAATCGGAGGTCACCAAAACGAATATTGAATCGGTGTGTAGCTTTGCAAAGACAATGTCGGACTCCTGCCAAATCTGATCAGTGACGACATGTATAGCCGCATGTCGTCATTCAACCGCTGGCTGTCTAGGTGGTGTCCAGCAAACGATGTGGGTTACATAGACAATTGGAAAAGTTTTTGGGGAAAACCTAGGCTTATTAGGAGAGATGGCATCCATCCTACTTTTGATGGTGCCTCTGTCTTATCAAAAAATATGGCTGATTTTATTAGACAACCAAAAGATTGACAATCCAGAGTTGAGCCTTGGACGCAGAGATCCAGTCCTACACGCCTCTCTGCAGTATCCTTACCGGCCGTCACCCCCCCACAACTCCCACATTCCTATAGAAACTGTGTCTGTTCCCCGATTAACTAAATTTTACAAACTAAAAATGATTACAAGAGGAGTTAATCATAATAACTTTATAAAAATCAGGACTGCTCCTCTTACTGAACAAAAAACTAAAACAATTAAATGTGGATTATTAAATATCAGATCTCTCTCATCTAAATCTCTGTTAGTAAATGACTTGATAAGTGATCATCAATTCGATTTATTTTGTCTCACCGAAACCTGGTTGCAGAAGGAAGAATATGTTAGTTTAAATGAGTCGACCCCCCCAAGTCATATTAACTATCATGTTCCTAGAAGCTCAGGCCGAGGTGGAGGAGTAGCAGCAATCTATCACTCAAGCTTACCGATAAACCCTAGACCTAAACATAGTTATAACTCATTTGAGAGTCTCACTCTGAGCCTGGAAAACTCAAAATCCACTTCTAGACCCTATTCCAGTTAGACTGCTCAAAGATGCTCTACCCTTATTAGACACGTTCGTGTTAGATATCATTAATCTATCTTTACAAACAGGATATGTACCAAAGGCCTATAAGGTAGCTGTAATCAAACCTCTACTTAAAAAACCTAGTCTGGATCCAGATGTCTTAGCCAATTACAGACCAATATCCAATCTCCCCTTTATTTCTAAAATACTTGAAAAAGTAGTTGTAAAGCAATTATGTGACCACCTGCCCACAAACGACTTGTTTGAAGAATTTCAGTCAGGATTTAGAGTTCATCATAGCACAGAAACCGCACTGATTAAAGTCACCAACGATCTTCTTCTGGCTTCAGATAATGGACTTGTCTCTATACTAGTTCTGCTAGATCTTAGTGCTGCATTTGACACCATTGATGACAGAATATTATTACAGAGACTAGAACATGTAATTGGGATTAAAGGAACAGCACAAAATTGGTTTGAATCGTATCTATCAGATAGATTCCAATTTACTCACGTTAATGATGAATCTTCGACATACACAAAAGTTAGTTATGGAATTCCACAAGGCTCTGTATTAGGACCAATACTCTTTACTCTATATATGTCTCCCCTTGGCAACATTATTAGAAAACACTCTGTAAATTTTCACTGCTACGCTGATGACACGCAGTTATATCTATCTATGAAACCTGATGAAACAAATTAATTAATCAAACTACAAGCATGTCTAAAAGACATAAGGGACTGGATGACGTATAATTTTCTTCTTCTAAACTCAGATAAAACTGAAGTTATTGTATTTGGGCCTAAAAGTCTAAGAAACATGTTTTCTAACCATATCGCTACTTTAGATGACATAACTCTTGCTCCCAGTAGTACTGCAAGGAATCTTGGAGTCATTTTTGACCAGGATTTGTCATTTACCTCACACATAAAACAAATCTCTAGAACAGCCTTCTTCCACCTACGGAACATTGCCAAAATTAGGAGCATCCTGTCTCAAAGCGATTCTGAAAAACTGGTTCATGCATTTGTTACTTCTAGATTGGACTATTGTAATTCTCTACTTTCAGGCTGCCCCAGTAACTCTCTAAAAAGCCTCCAATTAATCCAAAATGCTGCAGCAAGATTACTGACTGGGATTGGTAAGAGAGATCATATTTCACCTTCATTAGCTTCTCTCCATTGGCTTCCAATTAAATGCAGAATAGAATTTAAAACCCTTCTTCTCACCTATAAAGCTTTAAACGGCCAAGCACCATCATATTTAAAAGATCTCTTAGTACCATATCATCCTACTACACCACTTCGGTCCCAAAATGCAGGCCTACTTGTGGTTCCCAGAATTTCCAAAAATAGAATGGGAGGCAGAGCCTTTAGCTATCAAGCTCCTCTCCTGTGGAACCAGCTCCCAGTCCAGATTCGGGAAGCAGACACCCTCCCTATTTTTAAGACTAGGCTCAAAACCTTCCTCTTCGATAAAGCTTATAGTTGGTTATAGTCATGCTGCTATTGGCTTAGACTGCTGGGGGACTCTGCACTGAGCCACTTTCCTCTTCTCTTCATTCTCTCCTCTCACCCAACATCTATAATGTCACCACTGTAGGACATTAACGCTGTGTCTTCTTTGTCCTGTAGTCGTCTTTCTCCCTCTCTTTCCCCCTCTCTCTGTCCCTGTCTTCAGGTGTCCCTGGATTTGGCGTTGTGTGTCCTCCAGTGCACAGCTACTGGTCCTGTTAACCTACTCAATGTTTTGTTGTTGCTTTTGTTGCTCTGTTCTTTTCTCTCTCCACTTTCCACTCAGCCCAACCGGTCAAGGCAGATGTCCGTCCACCCTGAGCCTGGTTCTGCTGGAGGTTTCTTCTGTTAAAGGGAGTTTTTCCTCTCCACTGTTGCCTATAGCTGCTCAAGGGGGATTTGTTGGGTTTTCTCTACATGTTTGTATAGTCTTGACTTTATTATGTAAAGTGCCCTGAGATGACCTTGTTGTAAATTGGCGCTATATAAATAAAGTTGAATTGAATTGAATTGAATTGAGAAGTTATTAGACCGTCAGTCTCTGTTGTGCCTGATTAAAACCACAAAACTCTGTTTGGACTTAATTCAGTAAAGTGAGTGTAATTTATTGAGGGAAAGATGCATTTAAACAATTGTAGTATCAGGTTACAACATAAGAAAAAGAAAAAAGAGGTGGTCTGTGAACTTCCTGAATACACAATATAACGTCAACTGTAAGACGAAGTGCAGGTGACAAATATATAATCACTTCATTAAATACAACGAGCCTGGACAATCACTGTTTTCCTACTTTGTTCATTTTTAAGAAAGTGGACGTATTTTTATGAAAGATAAGGTCCGATTATTGTTTTAGTTCAAATCTTTGACATGGCTTAAAATAACAACATGGTAATTTCCTGCTCAGTTCTTAAATACAGTTGTTGGTCACATGTCCAAGTGTCCTTGAGCAAGACACTGAACCCCGCTTAGTTGCTCCCGGTGAGCGTCGTCCCCCATCGGTGTGTGAGTGTGTGTGTGTTTGAGAGTGTGAATGTGTAGACAAGAAGCCGTGTAAAGTGCTTTATAAGTGCAGACATTTACCATTTAATTGTGCACAGTAGTGAGACATGCGGCTGCATTATCAGAGATCAGATATGAATCAGATCTTGGACATCATATGGAAATATTCAAAGCCTCACAGACTGTCCACCTGTCCCAGGGTGTCCTGCACCAAGACACTGACACCAACTCCGGGTCAGCTGCTCCTCCCACAGTGGTGTGAGTGTGTGTGTGTGAGTGTGTGTGCGCATGTGTGTGTGAGTGTGTGAGTGTTAGTGTGTGTGTGCATGTGTGTGTGTGAGTGTGTGAGTGTGTGAGCGTGTGTGTGCATGTGTGAGTGTGTGAGTGTGTGAGCGTGTGTGTGCATGTGTGAGTGTGTGTGCATGTGTGTGAATGTGTGAGTGTGTGTGCATGTGTGAGTGTGTGAGTGTGTGAGTGTGTGTGTGTGAGTGTGTGTGCATGTGTGAGTGTGTGAGTGTGTGTGTGTGAGTGTGTGTGCATGTGTGAGTGTGCATGTGTGTGTGTGTCTGTGCATGTGTGTGTGTGTGTCTGTGCATGTGTGTGTGTGTGTGTCTGTCCATGTGTGTGTGTGTGTGTGTGTGTGTGTCTGTCCGTGTGTGTGTGTGCATGTGTGAGTGTGCATGTGTGTGTGTGTGTGTGTGTCTGTCCGTGTGTGTGTGTGCATGTGTGAGTGTGCATGTGTGTGTTTGAGTGTGTGTGTGTGTGTGTCTGTGCATGTGTGTGTGTGTGTGTGTGTGTCTGTCCATGTGTGTGTGTCTGTCCATGTGTGTGTGTGTCTGTCCATGTGTGTGTGTGTGTGTGTCTGTCCATGTGTGTGTGTGTGTGTCTGTCCATGTGTGTGTGTGTGTGTGTGTGTGTGTGTGTGTGTGAGCGCATGTGCGGAGCAGCGGACAGATTAGCGCCGCGCGCTCCGACTCGCCCTGGAATGTTCTGACCAGCTTCCGCTTGGATCGTGCTGGACCCAGCGGGTCATCTGTGGGACAGGGTTCCGTGCTCGCAGTGTTCCGGGGGTCGGTGGGACTATCTGCGCGGTCCGTGGATTTGGGGACTTTTACGCACGACGATCGCCGATCAGTTACGAACGAGGCGCCGCTTCAGCCGAAGACGGAGACCGGGACTTTGGAGCTGGACCGTGTTTCATGCTGAACCCGCGACAATGTGGCGACGTGTCGGGTGGGATCATCCCAGGAGACCCGGAAAAGCTCTGTGACTCCGTCCGACCGGACTCTTCAAAGTGATGGCGGAGGACTGTGATCTGTCCGGTGCGTCCGAGGTGATCAAAGGTGAGTCCACGTGGATGTTCGGGTGAAACAAACAAACTCATTTGAAAATGGATAAATTCAGAAAAAACCTCTCTGACCATAATTCTGTAGTTTAGAGAATTTGCTTGACGCGTTAATATTGGGAATCCAGGTTCAGTGGTTCAGTGGCCTATTAATTCTGTGAGTTATTGAAGTCACGTGATGCTCTCAAAGACACTGACTGTGTTTGGAATCTGGTCCAACAGACCCGGTCCCACACAGACAGTGGCTTCCTTTTGTCCAAATCATATTTAATGTACTTACATGTTAAAACATCAGCGTTTGTTCACTGAGCGGATCAGAGACACCAGAGCAGCGGCCATGGGTTCCACTCTCTCGGGGTCCCAAGGTCATCGTGTTGGGGTCATTTAGTCTAAGGTCAGCTTGGGCGATGGAGTCGTACTGGTGGTCTTAATGTTTTGGCCACACCAGTCATTTTAAATAGCGTGGAGTAAAAGTATCATAGTACAAGTGAAACAGTGTGAGTTTCTTCAGGTCCTCAGCGGCTCTGGGACACCGTTAGGACGCTTCCCCGACATGGACAGCAGGTTTGACACAGTTCACAGACAGAAGCACTTGAAATCCCTCGTGGGACTGATGACATCATCAGAACTGAAGCTCGCTCCAGGCATTTTTCAGCTCGAAGAAGAGCCACATTTTAATTTAAGTCAAGGGGAAGTTTAATGGCATTTATGTGCCTGTTCTCCCCAAACTAGAGACAAAAGATGCAAGAGTCAGCGCCGCGAAACGCACCTTATATGAAGGGAGGATTTGTACTTGTGTAAGTCTGGACTGTTTTGTAGGTGCGTCCGTTTTGGAGCAGATCAGTGCTGGGATCAATCAGCATTAATGGGGTTTAGAGACGGTTAGCGAGGTTTAAGGTGACCAGCTTCGGGGACACGTTCTCCTGGCACCTCTGCTCACACAGAGCTGGATTGAGGACACAGCAGCCGTCAAAGTGACTCTGTTTGAAAATGTCCAGCTTTGACAAGTTCAGACATCTTCACCGGCCTCTCTTTGCTGTTTGGTCTGTGTCTCTGTCCCCCCGTCTGTCTGTGTTTGTGTGTCCCACAGACCGACTGTACTTTGCCACGCTACGGGTCAAACCGAAGAACACGGCCAACACGCACTACTTCAGCACAGACGACGAGTTTGTATATGAGAGGTAAGACCCGGGGACGGCACGTGTTAGACAGCTGGTCCTCGCAGTTAGTCCCTTTACAGATGTAGGTTCACATTTTCAAATCCAAAGCCAAATCTTGACTGAGATGTGAATTAAAAGACAAATCACTTTAACTTTAAATCGTCCAAAGAAACAGATGATATTTCGACTTTGGTTTTTGATTTCGATGCCAACAACACATCTGAAAAGAGCTGAATCTGGGAAAAGCAGAAACAGTCTCACAGTGAGTGAGGTGAAACGGCAGCTGCTCCGTGTTTCCTGGGCACATGAGTCACGATGGGAGGAGGTTCAGGCAGCACTGCATTCAGAACACACACAGGTCTGTTTGTTCAAATCCACAGCAAAACAATTTCTTAAGTTTGCAAATTATTCGGTTCCTTGCAGTGTCCCGACTTTTGGGGCAGCAGCGTTTGTGTGAGCGGACTGGAACTTACATGTCCGACCCAAACTGGAACCAAAAGAACGGGTGGTCCAAACCGTCCGTGCCACCTCAGACAATTACATCACTGCTCAGTAGTCGTGCCTGATGGATTAACAGCCACACAATCATCCCAGGGATTAGCCAACTCGCCGCTAGTGAACAGGATCCCGCTCACGCTGCAGAACACACACTGTTCAAAGGACAGAGCCGCTCTGGTAGAAAGGACATTTCCATGTCTACAAGATCCAGTGCCCCCAAAGTATGAAACATGTTTTATCACTTAAGCAAAGTGCAGAGCTTTAGCAGTTCGGATGTTTGGAGGTCAGAGAGACGTTTAGAAACAGAGAGCTGCCGTTCACATGCGTCTGAGCGTACGCATTTACCAGGAAGGAATATTACTGGGGGACATGATCTGAACCCAGCCCGTGCAGAGAAGCTGCCACACTCCGTGGACACGAGAGGATCCCACCCGGCGTGGTGTTGCGTGTAACGTGCAGTACACGCTACACGGCGACTGTCCTGGGAGGGACAGTGTCGGAGGAACAACAGCCCCAGTCTTACAATAAAAAGCCCCCTCCTCCCCCAGACGCCCACACCACAGCGTGCATGTGCATGTTGTCACTATAATGGTGTGAAATGTATTTTTATGACGATACGATTCGGCACAGCTCTGGTCTCAATTACAGAAAAAAAACGCAAATCATCAGTGATGAACTTTGACTTTCAGTTAAATATTCAATATCGATAAGTGGAGACACATACGGAAGCAGATTCCTCACAGGATGATCCCCGGTGGCTGGACGCTCTCTGCATCATCACACTCTCGTACAGGAGGTCAGGATTAATCCCGCTCAGCTCTTCCTTCCCTCCTCCCTGACGTCCCTGATCCTCCGGATGTTCTTCCCTCCTTTAGCCCTGTCTGCGCGATGTTTGCCAAACACTGGATTTACGGTTCACACCTTTGTGAGAGGAAAGAAGGTTTGTGTTTGTCAGTGAACGAGCCCTTTGCACAGTGAACTCGTAGGTCAGGGTGAGATGAGCCTGGACAGTGTTTGATACGTGGTACGTTGGTCATTAGCACAAACCAACATGGAAATGCAAAGTTAGCTTTTATTTTATTATAAGATTTTGTTCCAAATACATCCATATCTTTAAAAATATGGATTTGGGTTGAGAAACAGGAAGCTCGGGAGGATCAGCCGTAGCTGGCAGCAGAAGTGAAGTCATGCATTAATATATCGTGTCCGTTTGTGGCTGTGCTACAGGTTCTTAATATTGTAATGTGTCATACACACGCGTTGATGGAGACACAGAGCAGGATTTAACCAGGAGCGTTAACTTTAACGTCGGGACTCAGTCGGTGCCTCTTTGCTGTGGACTGTACGTGCTCCTCTGATTATTACCATCTGGTGCTTTAAGTAAACGTACGGTACTACAGACAAAGATGGCGGATGACCCGAGTTGTTCATTTTAGAAGAGATGTTAGTGTGAGGCGAAGCGTCGCTCTGGGCCACAAACGTCAGAAACAGTTGAACTGCGTTGATTTGTCCTTCTGACCTGTGTCTGCAGCCAGGAGCCTCCTCACTGTGAGTAACGCTGGGCGTAAGGGTGTGACGTGTCTAAAGGAGCGCAGGATAAATCTGAAGGGGCTGTGACGTGACCAGTGGACCCAGAAAGACGCAGGACAAAGTTCTGTTATAGAATATTTGGACTATTTTTGTCAAATATTGATAATTTGACATGCAGATGTTTGAGTTCTGCAGCAGCTCACCGGCAGAAAAACTACTGGTGCGAAGCCGTTGATCTTTTCACGACATATTGTAAGTGTTTGTGTTTCTATTGGAAATGAGATGTGTGAGCACAATTATCAATAGTTAGAGCAGGTAATATTTGTAATATATCAGTCCATCAGCAGAACTCCAGCTCACCACCTACCAACACGCGTGTGAACACTGATTGATTTCACAGTGTACTTATGTTTTGTGGGTTTCATTTATAGAATATCTACTGTATCATAACTGGCGACATTTTTATCGCGGTTGACGCTTGTGTACATCGTGTCACATCAAGTTCAGGCTCCTGTCGTGACTCAGCAGGTCACCAATAGTTTGTCATGGGTTCTGGATCTAAAAGTTGAACCTCTGTGTGATGCAGTTTCTACGCTGACTTCGGGCCTCTCAACCTGGCCATGTTGTACCGATACTGCTGCAAACTCAACAAGAAGCTGAAGGTAAGCCGGCGCCTTGTGTGCATTAATAACGGCGGTGACGTGTACTCAGTGCTGACCTCAGTCTGTACACTTCAGTCCTTCACAGTGTCCAGGAAGAGACTGGTCCACTACACTGGTCACGACCAGAAGAAAAGGGCCAACGCTGCTGTTCTCGTCGGTGCCTACGCCGTAAATATCCCGTAACGTATCCATCACTTCCTCCACAGGGTCAGTCTGGCCGTCATTAATCATGAACCGTCTGCCTGTAGGTGATGCATTTAAAAAGGAGTCCAGAAGAAGCCTACAGGACTCTGCTCTCAGGAAGCAACACAGGCTACCTGGAATTCAGGTACACACACACACACACACACACACACCTACAGTCGGGTAGAACTAGTATAAAGTATAAAGCTCACTCAAACACTCACTCGTGGAGCCAAAATATTACTTTGATTTGTAAATCAATGAGCAGCTGCCAACACTGGACTCATACTTTCCTTACCAACACCCGACTCTCTCCGCAAAAGGTTCCGTTTAGACCTCTGAATAGTGACGTCTTCCAGTAATGCTGGGTTCCGCAGTCACGAAGCACATTCATCCCTGGCCTTCTCTGATTGGTTAGAAAATCACGACAAGGACTAGGAATTTCAACTAAAACATTCTTGGACGGTTCCCAGTTGTTAGACTGTTACACGGCTTGGACAGAGTGACTTAAGGCGATGTACAAACCGGTGAAACAGCAAAGACTTCGAGAGCAAAGTGCAGTGAGGACAGAAGGTTTCTGTTGCTTAGCGGGACGTGAAATCCTGAATGTCCACAGACGTGGACCCAGTGCAGATGATTTCTGTCCCATCACATTCAGTCCCAGCATCAGCACTGAACTGAAATACAAATCCAACTCTAATTATATTTATCTGAGTGTGTGTGTGTGTGTCCACAGGGACGCGGCAGTGGGCGAGTCCTCCTTCAACCTCACTGTGCTCGACTGCTTACGAGCTCTACGCAAGGTAAACATGCGCTCCGGCATCGAGTGTAGACCTGTTGTCCTGACAACACATGACCTGTGGTCCCACTGGGGGTCGGAGGTCACCTACTTTGTTGTTCACGGTTACATAGTTGTTCTTAATCCCTCACTGTCATAGTTAGAGAGGAAAACAACACACAAGGCGAGAGGTTCCATCACAGCGTCAGATTCCTGAGTCTAAGAAGCCGCCCTGTCTCTCCCTATGTCTCTCCAGGCATCACAGCACGGCTTCCTTGACTTTGAAAACTTCGATGTCGAAGAATACGAACATTACGAGGTGAGGACAAGGACTGAATATGTAAGCACCAATTTAGGATAAAAGTGTGGAAAACAAAGAGCGCTGAGTCCCGACACGGCTGCATCCCAGCACAGAAACTGGAGGAAAGTACGTTAGTTCGGCGTGAATCCACTGAGACGTACACAGACAGCACACGGCCACATCAGAGGACAGACGACAGCTCACGTCGTCTCCAACAGGACAATGATTGAGAACATCGAAAACACCAAGACCGGACGAGCGTGAAGCAGGAGAAGAACGTGTCCCAAAGTAACGTGTCTCCTGAAGCGCTGTCGTGACTGTCTCACATGTTTGTTCCTTTGTTTCACAATTTAAATTCACATCTACTGTGAAAAGCATCATGAGTGGAAGGTACCAACAGTTTGAGCTACGTCTGTCTAAGCATAAGTCCAGCCTAGACTAGATGGACATGGTTCAGTGCCGTGGTTTCATAAGTTGAGACACAGAATATAAAAATGATGGGGACAGAGCAGAGCTGAGAGGAGGATGAATGCACCTAAATTCAGAGAGGTTCTTGAAGAAAACCTTGGAGCTGTCAGTGTGGTCGTCACTTCAGGACTCTAACTGTCGAGAACATCCGTGGAGAGACCTGAGGATGGGGCCACTTCTAAGCTCGGACTTTGGGATTGTGGTTGCGATTCCGTCTGTACTTTAGCGGTTGTGCAGTGAGACTTTCACACTCGGCATCTCCTTCTTTTCCCTCTGTGTCCTCAGCGTGTAGAGAACGGGGACATGAACTGGATCGTCCCAGGGAAAATCCTTGCGTTCAGCAGCCCCCACTCTCGCAGTAAGATCGAACACGGTGAGTTGGTCAAACGGATGCACATTTTCACCACACTGTAACCAAGTGCTGATGAGACGCCGCGCTTTTCCAGGTTACCCCTTCCACGCGCCGGAGGCCTACTTTGCATACTTTCGCCAAAATAACATCAGAGCCGTGGTCCGTTTGAACAGGAAGCTGTATGAGGGCAGGCGCTTCGAGGATGCAGGGTTTGAGCACCACGACCTCTTCTTCCTGGACGGGACGACGCCGTCTGATCTCATCATCGGCCGCTTCCTGCACGTGTGTGAAAGTACAGCAGGGGCGGTGGCCGTGCACTGTAAAGGTGGGACGAGACCGCGTGGTGCGTGTCAAGCTGTCCTTCGTTCGTCTACAGCTCACCTTTAAACTCTGCTCCAATCACAGCTGGCCTGGGCCGAACGGGCACTCTGATTGGCTGCTACCTGATGAAGCACTATCGGTTCACTGCGGCCGAAGCCATCGCTTGGATCCGAATCTGCCGGCCTGGATCGGTCATTGGTCCTCAACAGAACTTCTTAGAGGAGTGAGTCCCACAATTTATATTGCTTTAACATGTCTCCGGAAAAGGTTTAAAGCACGAGAGTGTTTGCCGTCGGCAGGTGTGATAAAGCCTGATACCAAACCTTTAAAACATCAGTGACACTAGCAGAAAGAGAGTCGGTATGTGTGATCGGGACTGATGTCATCATTCCTTCAGTGTCGTACTTTGATTTGATTTACTGACATCAGCAGCCTTGTTCTTTATCTCTAAGAGACTCGTTTCTGCCGCATCCATTTCAACCAAATCATTTCAAAAATGTCACCCAGGTGTTGGATTCACTAGGTGATCTAGAGAATTTGGCGACGTCAGTGTGTCGACAAAAATGCCTAAACAGTGAAAGGACCCGATGAAGACGAACAGGAAAAGTGAACAGTCAAAACTAACAAATAAACGCTCATGTCAGGGCTCAGCACACGCCAGGTGTGTGTGGCTGGGTGGAGGATGGCTCAGAGTGTTACTGTGGACGCCACAGAGCCCAGAGAAGGGTCACATTTTCAGCATGAATTTAGTTGGAAACCCACGTGGATACGATGCAACAACAGCTGATGTTGTGTGTAAAACACACGTTTGAAACTGAGCGTCTCAACAGCAGCTGCTGGTTTTAATGTTGTGGTGGACGGAGCTGATCTGCCTTCTGTAAACTGGATGCTGGTAGCACCACGGTCCTTTCTTTGGCGGCACTTACAGGCCAGACGAAATTCTTGCAGCGTTATCTGATGATGACGTAAACCCCCTGTACATAAAATAGTGTCTCCTTGTCCCACATGGCAGAAAGTATGAAATATGTGACTGTGCACATATTTTGTGCTGGAGGGATCTCATTTCCTGCTGATGTGTACAGATTAAGGTATTTTTAATCCGTTATTTTAGGCCTATGTATTAACCAAGCAACATCTGGAGTGCTTTGGATCAGCCTGTTAGGAGCATCGCCATGGCTGCATGTTGATTTGATATGTCTTACAGAATAATCTGATTTTGCCTGTTTCCAAAAACTCTTTTAATTTGAGGATTTGTTTTATTCCACCCAAATGAAAACGGGGACAATTCTCCATTTCATTCGGCCTCGTGTGGTGGACAGGCTCAGCACTCAGTACTGTACAGTCTACGCTGTGTGTGTGTGTGTGTGTGTGTGCAGGAAACAGTACAGTTTGTGGGTCCAGGGTGACGTCCATCGCTCCAAACAGAAACTGCTTCAGCAGAGGCTGAGTCGGCGGCAGCTACAGCTACAACAGCGTCAGCAGCAGCAGCCTCACAGCCCCGACCCCGAGGCGAGGAAACAGGAAGCCGTGTCCCGCCTACTCTCCAGCATGGATGACCTGTCAATCAACACCTCCCTCTACAAATCATACAGCTTGGACGAGGTGAGTTAGCATTTATTACCGCCGCCTTAATGTGACGATCAGCCTACATGTTAATCATATTCCAGTGACTCTCTCGCTCCTCTCTTGGTGTGTGTGTGTGTGTGTGTGTGTGTGTGCAGAATAACTGCAGGGAGAGCAGCTTGTCTCAGGGAGACAAACTGAGAGCACTGAAAGGGAAACGGCCCCCGAGATCAGTCTCGTCCTCCTCCAGGTAGCTGCTGATGTGTGTGAACGCCTGTTTGACATGGAGGACTGAACTGGCCTGGTGGACACAACCTCGCCAACACCTTCACGCACTTTTACAGTCTAGTTTGACATTTTTGTCTCATTTGATCCCTTGGTTTCGCCTTCAGGTTGAACCTGTCCAAGGCCTCTCAACACTCCATCCTCCCGCCCCCTAAGTCCACCAAAGTCCCCCTCTCCTTCGCCTCCTCTTCCAAGAAGCTGCTTCGAAGTCCCTCCACTGCACAGATCAAGAGGTGGGTGTTAATGTGGTGCCGTCCTCACAGATCTCGGACTGTGACATCAGTGTTAATTATGTGGATGATAGAGCCTCGGTCTAAAAGTCCAGGAATTCTGAAGCCCATGTCTTCCTCTCTCTCTTAATGTCTGTGTGTGTGTCTCTGTCCACAGTCCCTTCAGCCTCAGTCTGTTCAGCAGCAGACCAGCTGTCATCCACTGACTTCACAGGCGTCCACGGTTTCTTGCAGTTCAGCCAGTCCGAGTCCCCACCAGATCCAGGATGTGTTTGTCTAGGCCATAAACATCCGCCGGTTTAATGCAGGGTTTACCTGAACCCCTCAAAGGGACGTCTCTGCATCGAAGCGGTGGATCCGTACCCGCGTTACCCGTACGTCTGCATGTCTCTGTACGTCAGCAGGTTAGAGGCAACGTTCTCTGTTGACACACACTGTGGCTTTAGCTAAGAACAAGCGTTTACACAGGTCGTTTCCTTCACGCTTCACTGTGTCTTTGTCACACACTGCGTCAAGCAACGTGTATTTGATGAAGTGGAAGTGCTGTTAATGCAGTCGGCCGTTGCGTGAGTATCGGCACTTCATTTCTTCAGTTCTTTAGAATCCTTGAGGTCACCTGAATACAGAGAACGTCTAAGAATGATCAAGACAGGGCTGGAGATTCTGAATGTTCTCCACATTGTCACGTTACGGCCTTATTCCAAAATGGATTGAATTCTTAATTTTCCCCTACAGTCTACAAACAATATCAACTAATGACAACATGAAAAACGTTTGTTTCAAATTTTTTCCAATTTATTAAAGATAAAACATTTTCACAACATTTTTCCATGACCCTCCAAAGTCCTTGAGATGTTTCCACAACTGTGTCAGAGTCCACCTGTGGGAAATGCCGTTGACTGGACATGATTTGGAAAGACATACACAATGCGTGTCAGAGCACAAACCAAGCCATCCAGTCCAAGGAATTGTCTGTGGACCTCAGATGGGATTGTGTAGAGGCACAGATCTAAGGAAGGCCACAGACATTACTGCAGGTCCCAGCGAGCACAGTGGCCTCCATAATCCTTAACTGGAAGACGTTTGGAACCACCACGACTCTTTCTAGTCCGGGCTGTCCAGCCAAACGGAGCGATCAAGAAAAAAGGGTCTTAGTCAGGGAGGGGACCAAGAACCCGATGGTCACTCTGAAAGAACTCCAGCATTTCTCTGTGCAGAGAGAAGAACATTCCAGATGAACAACCATCTCTGCAGCACTCCACCAGTCAGGCCTGCGACGAAAACCAGTCCTCCGTAAAAGAAACGTGACAGCCCATCTGGAGTTTGCATCATCATGTTTCACATCACGCTGTGGGGATGGATTTCAGTGGCAGCAACTGGGAGGCTAGTCAGGACCGAGGGAAAGATTAGGCAATGAAGACATGCTTGATGAAACCTGGTCCGGAGCGATTTGGACCTCAGACCGGGCTTACGGTTCATCTTTCAACAAGATAACAAAGGAGTGGCTACGGTACAAGTCTGAAACTGAGAAACTGCCCAAAAATAGGTGGGTCAGAAAGACCTGAGGCTGTAATTGGAGCTAAAGGTATCAGGGCATGAACGTTCAGGTGGGGTCTGGGGAGAGAAGAGACAGGTGAGTAGACTGGTGGAGGCTCACAGTGAGGATACGAGGAGGCAGACGACAGGAAAAACACAAAGTGACACCAGAGGCCAAGACGGATCCAGAGCGGGACAGAGAAACACGCCAAATGTCAGGAGCCAGCAGATGGAGAAGAAACCTCGAACAAAAGAGCCCTGGAAAGAAGGGATCGCTCAGAGAAAACAGGAGATGATGTGGCACAGGTGAGCAGGGAGGCGGAGCCTAGAAAGGGGGCGTCAAATCAGGAGAGAGCAGGTGCCAGGGCAACACGTTTGTGCACATGATTTGTTTCATATTTTTATTTTTAATACAGGAAAAGTCTGACATTGTCATTACGTGGAAGTGTATGGAATAAGGCTGAAACATAACAAAATGTGGACAAAGTGAAGAGCTGCGAACACTTTCTGGATGCATTACCGCTTTTTCCCAAATGCTCGTCAAACGCTGCGATGATGGGCGTCCTTAAAAAACAAGTCGAAATTTGAGCCGATCAAATGTAAAAGACTTTTCTGGAGTCGCCTCTCCCGACCCTTTCCACACGCTCCTGTAGCACTCTTCCAATGACAGACTGACAGGAAGTGCCCAAAGGCGTATTAATAGGAAATGGCCATAAACATAAATAATGGCCCGAGAATACGACACACCCAAAGATCAAACCAAATAAAGCACAGACACTTTAGATCTAATGACATTTACAGAATAAAGCCCTTGTTTGTGTCTTTATGCATGTTACCAGTTTCCCTCCAGGTTTTTTGTTTTATTGTGAAATACATGCTCACTGTTATTGCTGCTGGCGCTTTGGAAATGTTTGGTTTACACAGAACCATTGATTTACGATTTGAGCGGATACCGTGGCTGTCTTTGGTGTTGCAGCAGAGATTCATTTATAAAATAAAGAAAAAAAGGTGGGTAACGATAAAAAATAACTCACTTTACACTTTGTTTTCCCCATTATGCAGCCACTGCATGAATATAATGTACGTGCATATTAGTAGAACAGAACGGATGTCCACTGGTCAGCAGCTGCAAAGAGCAACACATACAGTCTGATGTATTGCTTTTTTGAAAATAGTTTCCTAATGTGTTGTTTTTCATAGGTGTTTACCTGTCCTCTTTATAGAAAACTCTTATTTTGTAAAGAACTATAATCCAGGAAGTATCAAGAACATCAAACTGAATTTACGTAGAGAAGGAGACAATACAGAGAAAAGCGTCTAAAAATCTGACTGAACTTTTAGATGAATAAATATAATGTAAGAATTATCAGAACTGCAGAAAGAATCAATCACCACCACGTGTCCACGCAAAAATACACACACTGCACTGAAAGTACACACACGCACACACACGCACACACACCTGGGCCATTCTTACACTGTCTGTTGTTTTTCATTTTTCCCCCTCGTATTTTATCTGTCCTGTTCATTCTGTCTGTATTGTTACATGTTCTTGAGAGCAACCAATGGCCGGAGCAAACTGCTTGTGTTATCATACCTGGCCAATAAATCTGGTTCTGATTCACATAAACTTATAAACGTATATCATACAAACTCTTGTTGGTTCTTGTTTGCATTCTTTAATATAACTTGTTCAAAAAATCGGTTTCCTTGATTCGATCGCGTGCAGAACGGGTCCATACTCAAAATCCCTTAGTGAATATACAGAGCTCAGCACAGTTATGAGGTGGAAGCTGCAGAGGAAATGAGGCCTTCCAGAATATCCACCTAAAGGAAAAGAAGCAGAGACACACTCTGAGCCGTCGATCATTTCACACAACATCCGACATGCCACAGCTTAGGAACGGAGGTCAGCACAGTATGCCAGTGGGTTCGTTCGCCATGACACGTGTGCACTGTGGACAGAATAGTGGCTTTTTGGGGTTTCTACCTTCATGTCCAACACGTCAAATGTCCGGAGAAAAGGCTCGTTAAAATTAGAGTCAGCGAGGAGTTTATTCAAACTAATCAGTCAATAAACATCACTGGCACAAACGTCTACTTGAAGTTGACCATTAAACGATTAGATTTGGCGGATCCAAGGTTACGTCACTGAGCCCAAACATCCGTCTCATTTTTTTCAAGGCTGTAGCTCAAACCCTTGGAGGGAAGTGTCCCTACATCGGGCACAGCCGTCCACTGGGATGAAGACGTTCGAATAGGAGTGTGAACTGACACAAACTAAAACTTGGCTGTTTGGTGGTGCTGCTATGATTGTGGGGTTCTGCCAATCGGTACAGTTTCACGTGTTTGCCTAACCCGCCTGCCTGGCCACCGATGTTACCTGACTGCTCTCTCCCACTCTGAGGTTCTTAAGCTGGTAGACGGTCAATTGTCCATCGCTGTCTCCGACCAGGACGGCGTCTGTCTGTGTGGCAAACAGCAACGTCGTCATCTTCACGCCAGGGGCGGCAGGCTGCACGATGACTGGGTCCATGCTGAAAGCGAGATGAAGAACAAGTCAGAGGTAAAAGTGAGTGTGAGCAAAGCGCTGGGCTCCGTCCTCCGTCTCACTCACATGTTGGAATTCAGGTCCCAGATCTCCAGCTGCTCCTCGTAAACGGCTCCAAACACAGTGGCCCACTTCGGGGACCACTTCATGTCACACACTGCCATCTGGGTGGAGGCGAAGCTCAAGATGGGGTCAAGTTGATCTTGCTTCCACAGCTGCATCGTCCAATCAGAAGAGCAGCTCATGAACACATCCGGACTGAGTGGACACCATGCGATGCAGTTCACAGGACCCTGACAAGAGGCAAAATCGGTTGAAAGCCACAGAGATGAACGTTAACATCGAGAAACAAACTCTTATCTGGAAAAACTGACATTTATTGCATCATACAGTAACTCAAAAGGGATACATATCTGAAATATTCTAATTTGGATAATTACAGGTTAAAGCCTATAACAATCACAAATCGAATCCGAAAACCTTAGAACATTTAATTGCAACTTTGAGAAAATCACACAATATACTACACATCTGTCTTCGACTAGTTCAGTCCACAAGACCACATTCATGGCTGTAGGTCTTTAAGCCAGACTTTTATCCTGAAGGACTCACAAAATGTTTCCTGTAAGTCTCCAGAAATTGCTGACTGTTAGAACAGGAGCTCTTGTGGATGAAACCTTCCCCTGTACCAACCAAGTAGAGATTGGAGTTCTGCAGGAGCAATGACACACAGGAGAAAAGTGTGACGTCAACGAACAAGTCCAGTCACGAAAGCCACGGCGCCGTGTGCATCGAACAGTACAAGTCAACACAGCACGGGACTTCTCAGGCACAGTTCTGCACTTCAGCCCAAAACACTGTGGTTACATTCATACAGGTTTCCATGGAAACACGCCTTAGGTAGCTCAATGATCTGAACTTGGGTTTCAGACTTACTATTGGATGGAAGTCAAAACACAGACCGGGTGTCAGAGCTGGCAGAACACTTTCTGTCTTCTTTGCTGTGTTGCTCTTTCCACGTTTCTTTTTTGTATTGAGTTTCATCAGGTCTGTGGAAAAAATGCACAAGTGTTTACGAAGGCAGAAATGCTGTAAAAAAAAAAAGAAGCTAGTGGCCAGAGCCATCACCACGGGGGACCGGGGGACATGTCCCCCCAACCAAGAACGCCTGCAGTAGTTAGACTGAGTAGTAGTAAGACACATACGGTAAATGACCAAAACCTTGGATCTCATCAAAAAAACAAAAAAGTAATAATCGTACATTTTGGTTGGAGAGCGTTTGATTAAAATAACTTTACAAGCGGGAAATAATCCACATAATTCAGTGAATTACTTTGTTCCCTGATAAAATAAAGCTGTAGGAACGTCTTCAAATATTTGGTTGAAACACTCTAAGGTTCCAAGACATGAACTTTATTTTACAAATGTATTATTGCAAAATGTATAAATGTATAAAATTATGTATACAGGTATTATGTCTTGTCACATAACTCTAGTTAAGCGTTAAGAATGTGCTTTTTCTTGGCAAATACCTTCTGCAGTTCCTCAGAACGTTTAGTGTCAGGCACGAGTTAACGTAAATCAAACTAAATTGTTGCTGACAGCATTATTTCCTCTGATCCCAATAAAGTGTTTCACCTTTGGCAGACTGGTTGCCGCTGATGTATCTGAACTAGCACGGTACCTATGCAGTCGAGACCATTGCTGATGAAAAACCACTTGCTGATCCTGCCGTCTTCAGACACAGAGAACAGAGATTCGACCCTCTCTCCTGTCAGACCCATCTCTTGCGGAGTCCACCTGAGCTGCCACACCGGACCCAAGTGTTTGTGTGGACACTCACTATGAAGAAAATCAAGCAAAGTGCATTTTGCCTCCCCGGGGGCTTTATTTTACACCGTCATACACACACACACACGCACACACGCCGTACTCACCGGCTGTTGATGCTGTGTGACTTGTCCTGACTCACATTGTAGATGGCGATGTTGCCATCATGCATCCCCACAGCCAGCTGCCTGGGGTTGTTGGCCGAGAAGTCCAGAGCAGTCACAGCACTGTCACAGTGAAAGACGCGCTCGGGCCACTGCAGAGGAAACACACGACGACACTTGGACTAAACGCATCGTTTTCAGGTAGACGTGGCAACGCGAGAGTTCGGGAAACAGCGTTATACCTTCAAGTTTTTGATGGACCAGCAGCAAACCAGGCCCGGTTTCTGGTTACCACAGTCAAACTCACCATAACCCACAGCCAGAAGATCCTAGCAGACGACACAGCACGGAAGCAGATGTATAAGCAGACATCATTCCAGAGTAAAAGCTATCATGACTGTATGACTACGGTGCCACTGCTAATGTACATATTGTAATTGGTGCACAATTTACAGTAAATGTGCATATGGAATAAAATATTTATGTGCCAGAAATCGTAAAATGGTAAATTAGCACCTGCAGATTCCAGCTTATGTCAAAAGGTCTAAAATGTAAAAATCTCGCAAAATGAAATACAACTGCAGCAGGCATGTTTTTTTGTTGGGAATATGCCTTTAAATAATCATGTCGACTAACAAAGGCATCCTGCAGTACTGAGAGCTGGCAAGGAAACCGCTCATACTGCAACCCAGTCAAAGGTTAGGCAGGTGTGCGTCGGTGTTACCGGGTTCTTCTTGTTCCAGGCCATGCTCGTGACACTGCGACCTCTGCTGAGCTCACAGGTGAAAGCCCACAGACGCTCCAGGGCTGGAGATTCACGGCTTTCCGCATCTTCTGTTCTCTGCTCCGTGGCGACAGGCTTCGCCGGGCTGTCTGGGTCTGACACAGGGTGTGAGGTTAACATCGGTTCATTATCCCGTGTGTGTCGGTAAAGTCGGGAGTTTACCTTCCAGCACGGGCAGCTGTCGGTAAGCAGCCAGTTTAGGTTGGAACATGTTCCCCAGGATGCTCCTCTCAATTACCAGCAAGCAGTGTTGAAACTTCTCTGACTGCATAATCAGCTGCAAACTCGACTCCGCGGTGAAAAGGCTCACAGGCCCTTCCAGCTCTTTCATAGAGCTGGTAGTACTGGCTGCAGAGGGAGAATCAGAACATTTCAAACAAATGCTGCCCAACAACAACGTTTCATAAACTGCATCAGAAGCATGAGAAGAAGAACATTGGTGCCATGTACAGTGATAGTGATGAAGCCGTGGGACTTTCTGCAAACGGGGACTGTCTCACCCACCAAAGGGCAAATCTTTTCTCAGTTAGGGAAATCCAGACTGAGTGGGAGCATCCTCTCCGGGGTCTGGGCACGTTACCTGAGCTGGCTGTGCTGCACACCGACACACTCCTCTCTGCACTTCTGCTGGCGTCCTCGCAATAGTCCGCCTTCTCTGGTTCCGGGATGCGCCCCGTCTCATCCTGTTCGGCCCCACAGAAAGTGTCATAGATGTCCCAGGAGGTAACTGTCATGCCTGGAAAACAGCAACTGTGAAGTTACGAGCACAAACTGGCTTGCTCTAATTTACGTTGTCTGTAATGGTGCAATTTGTACCGCGTGTGCAAATTAGAGATGCAACAAGCCCGTTAATCACCTTCTCGTCATTGCTGCCAAATGTCAACCAGTGCGATAGTGTAAAAGTGGCAACAGTTCTCTTCATTTCCAGCGGTTATGAAGTATAAAAATATCTCACCGCCAAAAGGTTAGAGACAGCACAAACCCAGTTTTTAGAGCTCGTAGGTTTGTAAGTCAGTGTTTGCGAGCGAGCAAACACCGATACGTGAGAGCAGAGTCCGGTCTGAGCGAGCACATACGATCAGGACGCGGCCACATCACGTCATTTAAAATTTAAAGATGTAACAGACGTGACGTGTCGCTCATTGTGTCCGTCCAGTGCTTAAAAACAACCACTGTTCCAGCTTTTACTTTGAAAGTGTAAAGAGGCTCAAACAGAGTGACCCTTCATTTCCGGGTCAAATCAACCACGTGATGTTCACGTTAACAGGCGTCAGACGTGACAGAAGTGAGTGCGAGCAGCTTGAACGTTGTGAGCGGATCTTCGGTTACCCCGGTCCTCCCTCGCTCTGAAAAACACGCTCTGCTCTCACATGTCGGTGTTTGCTCGCTCGCACACACGGACTTACAAACCTACGAGCTCTCGAAATTGGCTTCGCGCTCTCTCCAACCTTTTGGCGGTGACATGCTTCCATTATCATTCATTCGCAGACACGTTTCTCCCACATTTTTTTAACTCTCCTTTTTGGCCTCCACCTGCTTCACAACAAAATCTGCAGCCTTGGATTTTTCTGCTGTGCGTGAAGTGTAACACTTAAGTTTGCCGTTAATCATACGAGGAATGATGAATCATTTTTGCTGCCTGTATTATCCGTTACGACATAAACGTTCCAGCTCGATCCACTGCCCCCAGGTGCACATGGGAAAAGAGAGTGTCACCTTTGTTGACCAGGATCACGCTGCTGCTCTGGATCTCTTTGGTTTTAGCTGCTCCGTTAAACGTCTGCATGCAGCGGTCCACATACTTGTCATTGCCCATTCGGTTCTTGCACAGTTCAACGTACTGACCGTTTCTTTCTCTGTAAAGCCAAGATGAAAACGACACCCGCTTGTTAAAGCCAGAGAACATATTTATGTCAGCTACCAGTCAAAGGTGTGAGCACACCGTTCATTTTAAACAAGGTGGCCAAAACATTAGAACCATCTCGTCTTATAATGCCCAACTTAAAAACTGACAAATTAGAAGCTTGTAAAATCTGAATTCTTGGCAGATCTGCTGTATTGGATTGTATTAGAATGTACAGGTGTACCTAATAAAGTGGCATGTGAGTGTCTATATATACACATAAATATATATATATATATATATTTTTTGTTCTTCCCTCAGTAGATAACAGATATTATACAATATGCGTGTCCCCGAACATAAAACGGAGCCCACACTTGTTTTTTTCTGGTGCGTCTCTCCCGGACAGGAAACAGTGACACTCACACGACGGCTGTTGCCTGATCCGCGTCCACGGATACGGAGGTGCTTGGCATGTCCAGCAGTGAAATGTCGTCCGTCTCCGTGATGTAGATGTCGGTGAACTCTTGCAGCATTTCTTCGGTCACCTTTTCACTCACAGCGCCTCTTTTCCGTGACGCATCTGGCAAGGAGCAAAACATTAGAGAGACTTTCACAGAAGCTGCTCTGCAGAGCTGTGGTTCTTCGTTAAAGATGAACTTGGAATTATACAAAGAAATTGCAGTGAACCTGGGAAGGTGACGGGCACGTCTCGCTTGTAAAAGGTCTCCTCGATTTCCTTATTCAGCGACTCCAGAGTGGACTGGCTGGATATCCTGCTGCTGCCCAGGACGCTTCACACGAGGAGCAGACAGGCGTCAAACACAAAAGCAGAGCCAACATTCCCACGGCTTCCTGGACGACTTGACGCATACGTCACCTGGAGAAGGGCATGTTGAAGCTCCCGGTGACCGCAGACGGCTCTGACGATATTCCGGCCGACATTTCATCCACGAACATGCGGCTGGTTTTGACCTGCACCGGTTCCGGGTCGGCCTGGTACAGAGGCTGCGGAGTGACGTCATTGTCTTCTTCATCCAACACCTGCAACCATGGCAACAGGCCAACACTTTAGCGCCTGGCAGGTCATCGGAGCTACTTTCAGATGTTACCTTCCGGTTCCTGGAAGTAACTGGCTTCTGTTCGTTTCTGTTCGTTGCCTACCCGAACCGGCGGCTTCGGGCTCGGAGCGGAGCTCTTCTCCGGAAACAGCAGCCTGCTGCCGCCGCCGCAGAGGCTGAAGCGTCGCCAGCTCGTCGACCCCATGACGCTGGTCCTGCGCCTGGTGCTCGGGCCGGACACGGGCACGGAGCGGCTCGTCTCGCGGGAGGAGCTGCGCGCGGGAGCAGAGCGCGTGAGCAGGGTTAGCAGGGTTACAGGGTTAGCGGGGCGCGCGCGGCGTCGGGCTCCGAGCGGCGCGGGGTACTTACGGTCTCAGCACGTGCCTCCTCCTGGCTCCGTCCTGGGCCGCCATGGTCCTGGTCCTGGTCCTGCTTCTGCTTCTGTGGACACGTTGCCATAACAACGCGACGCCCCGCCCGCTCCATCGAGCACGTCCGGGTTTGAGGCCGAGTTCTGCGAGCAAACAGGGCAAAATGAAAAAGTCTTTGTTATGTTGCCGGATTTAGATTTTCTTTCTGCTTTTCTGTCACCTCCAATTATAAAACAAAAATTGTTATATTTGCCCTTTGTCCTTTTCCGTTCCATAAGTAGATTAGTAATTGTATATGAATATTACATATCCCTCTCATTCTGCTTCATCTTCTGGTCTCCGCTTCACTCGGAGCCGCTTTTTCTTTCACGTTTTAACAAGAAGCGAAATATTTGAAATCAAATATAAATAGCGAAAAAAGTGTAGGATTTAACTACCCACAAAAGAAAACCTGCAAAAAATAAATTATTAAAACATTTTAAATAAGGGATTTTACAAAAGAAAATATTAAAGAAACTTTATGTTTGACTGTTGACAGTGTTCAAATATCTCAACAGTGCAACTGAATAGAGAAGGGGAGTATGTGACACCATTGGGTGTTACAGTGTAATAACAATAAAGATGATTCCAAGAATGACATAAAATGATATCAAACAAAAAGGAAAGTATTCATATTCAAATTGTTATTATTATTATTATCAATAATAGGCTTTGCTGTGCAGTTAAATTATTGTTTAGCATTTTCGTTTACTTCCTGAGCCCCGAGCCAGTTTCTTGTAAATCCATCGAGTCTGCATTAGAGCACCTGCAGAACACAAAATCGATTTCCCTTTACTAATATCTCGAATTCCTCTAACATTAAGAGAGATTCGGAGAACAGCCCTTCCTAGTCAAAAAGAGCGTTTTCCACCACGAGGACCTGACATAACTTTTCCCCTTCGTATGTATTGGACTGTCAGTTTCAGGTATCTACAGCATCATGTCAGATGTTTGATCAAATGCGGTGGAAAAAAGTTCAGATTCGGATACGTTGAGCTTACTTGAAAAAAGACTGCAAACCGACAACCAAGTAAAGTGGAATGAGATTATTTCCACTTATGTGTAATAAACCTACCATTAATGATGTACTCATAAATCAGTTGGGAGTGCTCAGAATTATTATTTCCAACAAAGTAATTTCAAGTTGATTGTGTGCTGTCATTCAGATAACGTTCCTATTTAAGTTGGGCCAACTAACGTGACATTTCCCACAACTGTGAACGTCAGAGTTATAGTGACTTGAACGGCAGGAGGATTTACTCGTTAAAACCAGACAAACCCGTTCAAAAAATTGAAGTAATGCTTGTATATCTTTGGTATTCTAAACTTATGTCATACACGACTTTCTACTTTAGCCTCATCGTCTTCAGTCGTGGTTTGTTAACCACGCCCCTCCCTGCAAATTAATGAAAGTGCCTTACTCTTATAACGATACTACACTACCACAATATATATATATATATATATTTTACATAGTATGATACTCATATATGCTACAGTGGCGAGTTAGACAGAACCCCACTCTCCCAATCGTTCCATAAATCCCACCAATATACCTCACAAAGAAGAGACACATTTTACATGCATCCTGCCTTCGTCCTGAGCAAATGCCAGATTTTGTCAATAGTCAATGACACTGGGTTTATGAAGTTGGCCCCCAGTAACATAAACCTGTGTGACCCCGTTAATACCTGCCTAAAATGCTTCCCAGCAGACTTAGCACCTGTTTGAGATTTACTGCCTCCTACTGATTAAGTCGTGTCATTGGCTCATCTGTTGGTACTGGACTTAGCGTCACTCAAACTCGCTATAATCTTGACTTTAAACTAATATCGACTTGAATTTTCTGACAAATCTTTAAGAAAAATGTCAAAATTCAGAGTTTAAAGCTATAATTGTGACTTTAACCTCAGAACTGTAGAAAAAAAGTCAAAAAGTAAGAACTTTTATGATTTACAGGGGCTTGCATCCATTTTCGTACTAACCGCTCTGTTTGCACGCTGTTTTTAAATGCAGAGCTTGCGTGTGATGTTTGACTCCATGTGAATATTTCATAATACAGAAAACAAACTGTTTGCTGGTGCTTTAAGTGTCTCGCTTGATTAATTGCTTGACCCTGATTTAGTTAGGAAATGATGGCACGATGAAGGTCGCCTCCTCGGCGAAGTCTTGAGTGAAGAAGGCACGTGGGCCTTATCAGTGCCCTGCATGTGCTCTCTGCTCTGTAGATAAAGCTCATAAACGACACTGCGCATGTGTCTGCGGGTCCGGGTCTACGTTTCAGAGCGGAGGGCACGCTGGTAGATGGACATGGAAAGGAGAGAGGACACAAGCACAGAAGGAGGGCCACACAGGTTGGTGATCCCTTTAACATCCGCACACCGTTCTCACACTAAATGTGCCCAGAGAGGTGATCAGTTCTCGGATGTTGTGTTGCCTTCGTCCAGCACGAGGCCGCGGCCTCATCGTGACAGTTCAGAGTCAGCACAGAAGAGACAGCGAGACCTTTATCTGGGCTTTCTAACCAAACAACAGTTGATCATAGTATCTGTGGCTGTTGGAGTCGTCCTGCTGATCATCCTCACTGTCACAGCTGTGGTGCTCACCCAGAAGTCTGCAGGTACCTTTGCCTTTACCTCCTTATACATCCACAACACAGGACCTCATGACGTACAGATTAGAAGACAATGGGCAGATCAGTTTTTCAGTGTTTGGTTTTCTTCATGCTCACGCACATGGACTGCCATCCATGTGGCTGATCTGATCCACTGCAATGGTTCGCCAACAGGCGTCAGTGACAAGTTAACATTTATCAACGAAGTGCAGAAAAACTTTGCAAGTTTGATCTAGTTTTGTATAATTTACTTTCATTTGAACTCCAAAGCTTTCACCGTCTCATTTTACAAATGTGGGTCCTATCAGCTTCTGTGGATCCTCTTCCTTCCTTTTCTACTGGTGGAGACATGCTGGACTTCCTGGTCCAGTTGGGTGAAATCAGCAAACCTGATGGTCTGTTGGCTACCTGGTTTCACCGAGCCAACAGCAAGGAGGCCATGGAGAAAGCTCTCGCAGGTCAGTGAACACATGGTGCAAAAGGATTTGATGTTACAAACTGTGACTGTGGCTAATGTGTAATGTTGCATGCTATTTCTGGACCTCAGGCGATGCCATGATCTTAGAGGCTGATGTTACCCTGGAGGGTTATGGAACGCCCAGCGAGAAGCCCATTCCTATCATGGCCCACCCTCCTGATATCTACAGTGATAACACTCTGGAGCAGTGGTTGGATGCAGTGCTGGCCTCAAGAAAAGGTTCTGCTCTTGAAAAGGACTAAATCTGCTGATGTTGTATCTCTGTGGTGTGTGCAGATCATTTCCGTTTACAGCTGAAAGGTTTTGACGCTCAGTGTCTTTCTGCAGGCATGAAGTTAGACTTCAAGGCTCTGGAATCAGTGGGTTTGTCATTAGATCTGCTGAATCAAAAGAACAGCAGCAGAGGAATAAACCGACCAGTGTGGATTAATGCGGATGTCCTCCGGGGCCCCAACGTACCAAACTTTGTGCCCGTGGTTAACGGAAGCAGGTGAGAAAGATGAAGTTAGTTATGAATTCAGAACTACGGCAAATAACAGGGAGAAAACAATCGCACGTGTTCCCTTCTCGTTGTTGCCCAGATTCCTGCAGATAATTCAGGAAAGGTTTCCAGATGTGACCTTGTCCCCCGGATGGAAGGTACAACCCCCGGCATATTTGACATTTTAGCGTGGCAAGGTTCTCCTTGTTGTTTTGTGGTGAATTCTGTAGATGTTTCGTGTTTTTTATTGTAATTTACTGCTGATGTCGCACTGTTTTCACAGGTGGCGTACTCGCCGCCACTTCTTATCAAAACCTACTCCCGGTCTATGGTGGAAGGCATGTATGAAATGATCAAAGACGTCCCTCAAATGGTGAGCATCAAGCAACACGCACAAGCAGCATCTGGGGAGAAAAGCGTTTTTGTGACAAAAAACGAAAACTCAGATTAATTCAGCCCATGAAAGACAATTGCAGCTCTTCCACTTTGTGAATTGCATGTGAGCAGCTCCGCTTCAGCAGGGAGCTCTGTACAGTTTGTTGAGACGGCACTGGGGCTGTTTCTGCTCGGACAGATGCTCAAAGGAGCTAATGTGCAAAATCTAACCAACCTTGAACCACCTTTATTCTTTTTGGTAGTGTTATACAGGCACAGGCCACATTTCATTTCACTGGATGAACTGCATTTCCTGTAAATGTGGAAATCCACACTAAATGTGCCCGTGTCATTGTGGTATATGAATAAGGAGCAGCTCTGGTTGTTAATATTTTATACGGCAGTAAAATACCTGCTCTTAGCGACGGCCTCTGAGCTCACTCCACCCAGAGTGTAGGAAGCTTCCTCAGTCCGAGAACTTCCAACACGCCTGTTACTGTGGAAACGCAAACGTAGTCACAGTCATACCATCCTGAAACAGCAGGTTCTTCTCAGCAGGTTGAAGTGAAACACAAATGTACATTGTGTCCGAGTAGATTGTTTGTTCTCTGTTCCTATTTTCTGCTGGATCACAAGAACTTCCCCACTGTGGGATAAATACAGTCATATCCTATCTTAATATCTTATCTTCACGTACCAGCTCTGCTGCGGGAACAACTGAGTGAGGACACGTTGCTCCAAACGCCTCACTAATACATTTGGGATGTTCTAAACACTCTTAAAACTCTCTTCAGGTGACGTTCCCAGTCCACGCCCTGTTGGTTCGCAGCGGCTGGCAGCACATCAGCTGGCTCCTCAGCCAGTCACCACGGTAACACAGACAATGTCCATTCCCATTCCATAAGACAAAGAATAAACCAGAGAATAAATCAAAGAATAAATCAGTCATTATCAAACGTGACCAACTGTGCAGTCTGTCCATGTGGACGTCAAAGTGATGATCCATGATGTCAACACAGAACAGTTCGCTCTGTGACATTTGTGCTTGAGTCCAAAAATGTCTCCTGGACTGTCAACAGAGCACTACAGAAAACTGACTGAAAGACGTCAAATTCATGAATGTTCCTGTGTTTGTGTTCACCTGACACTGTTGTGGTGTGATTGTGTTGCCAGGTTCAGCCTGACCTTGTGGCAGGGATCAATTCACCCAAACATCAGTGACCTGCTCTTCGTCCGGGACAACACTCACCCTGCCAGAGTCTACTATGATATCTATGAGCCGACGCTGTCGGCCTTCAAACAGGCTGCAAGTAAGAATGAATGGACGTGGACGTTAGAACATTGTGTGGTGCAGGAAGAGGAAATCAACCCCTTGAAAGTACAGGGTGTCATTCAAACACTGGAAACCAACATGGTTCCACTGTGGAGCCGTCCACATGTGCCTGATCCTGGCTTCACTAGACCCCTTTCATAAGCACGCCCAGACACACCTACACTGATGACATTTGCTGACAATGTGATAACAATCCATTTTTCCAAAAATGTTTTTATGACTCAGCCAGTGACTTTCATTCCCTTTTTGTTTATCTTCTAATGTCTTGATTGTCCTTGCAGGACAGCGTGAGCGTCTGAGGAGATTCTACCCAGGGGGAGACCTGATGGACTTCCTTCACCCAGCTCACAGCTCAGACACCAACGCCTTGACCACTGTAGCACAACGCAGGAGCCTGTCTGTCCACTGGTCTGCCATCACGGATCGGGCCTCCCTACTGGCTCGGCTCTCAGGTTCAACATACAAAAACTGTTTTACACCTGGCAGCGTGTCGGTCTCCGTGTGACACTTAGATACCATCTACTGCTAGGACTAACAATGACACTGAAGCTCCTGAAGAGACGTACAATCCCATCATTGGAAGGCTTAAAACTATATATAAAAACATTTATCTTCATAAATATATATCTTTTTAACATAACTTTTCACATCTCGTAGTTTCTTAAAGGACGCCCTCACAGATTTTGAACTTGCTTCTTCTGGTTCTAGTTTGGGTAGTGCATGCACTGACTTCACCATGTCAAAATATCGCTCTACTTCTAGCTGAAAAACGCCTCCAGATGACATCACTTGGAGAAATTTTCAGTTCAGATTTTGTCACCTTGTAATCATGGTCAACCTGCTGTCTCCTCCAGATGACATCATCTGAGCTCCTAATGACGAAAAACCTTTTTAGCTAGAAGCAGAGACATGTTGTCATATCGGGAATTCAAAGGGACGTTTAAAAGCATCACTATGCATTTACACCATAAAGTCGAAAGTTACATTTTCACTCACAACAAAACTATATTTGTTTAGTGAGTGATTGCATATTAGCATCTATGGGATTACTACAATATTTCACAACCTCTGTTTTAGCTTCACTGCTTTACCATTCTTCCCAATAGTGTCAAATACACGTGACCTTGTGGGAACAGTTGGTGGTTTAAACTTTCCTCCCATCTCTGTAACTGTGTCGGCCTGTTTATTACACCTGCGTTTCCAGATGCTGCTGGTGGTATGTTGGTGGTTCGGGTTGCTCCTGACAGCGCCCAGCCGGAGGTCCCTCTGGTGGAGGGTTCTGAACAGAGCTCAGAGCCCCTCACACTGCAGGTATATCCATAAACACAGGCTGTTACTGTGGCTGTAACCTTGTCTTTCAAGCAGAATGGATTGAGGTGTTAGTACAATTATTGAATGGACTTTGAATGGACTGAAGCGATCGTCCCTGGGCTGATTTTGAATATGGAAAACCCTGGTTGCTACGTAGATGTCAAAATTCTCCTGAGCTATCCACCATTTTGTATCCATTTGAGACAAGTGATGCTAGCTAGGAGCATGTGTCTAACACTAGCCGTTAGTCAGCTGATGGGTACTGCACGTGCCACTTGACTCATTTACTATTTTTATAATAATCACTTAGCAAGTGCAATTAACCTCCACATGGATCAGTGAGGCCTAATGTGAATGTTTCTGCAGGAAGTCCTGCTGCTGCTCGGGCAAAATGCTGATGCACGCTGGGGTGTTTACCTGCGAGTCCACACTCAGCAGCTTCTGGAAACCTCTCTCAGACTGCTGCACTCAGCCTACAGTAAAGAGATGCTCTACCGGCCGGTTTGGATCAGCGTGGAGGGTTTACAGATTAGTGACAACACAAAGGTATGTCCATATGTCAGGTAGCTGTCAGGTAGCTCTCTGTCTCCCAGATGTCCTGCACGTCCTTCAAGAGATTTTAAAATCTGAACACTTCAGATGAGCAATTTTTCTTTGGTCAGACATTAGAAAAGAATAAGTAGATCTGTGGTACAATGAAAAGCATTCTTTATGGAGTCTCACAAGGGTCAATCCAGGGGCCACTATTATTCAGTCTGTATTGACACATCATCCATTAAATCCAATATTGATTTTACTATGGAAACCCTTACACCCAGACCTATGGTACGGTCTATCCTTATGCCCGTACTAAAAAGCTTTCTGTAGATTACCCACATTTTACTCTAATTGAAATGTACTAAAAATGTGAAATGTTTAAATATAAACTTGCACAGAAAGGGTTCGCTATATAGCAAGGTCCATTATACAAGGTGAATTAATTATTACTGTTATTCTGCTACGTCTACATGTGTATCTACAGAACCTCTCGCTAATTCTCTGTGGTAACTTCCTGTCTCTTGTCCAGGAGTTTGTATCCACAGTGGAGAGGCTGTTCCCTTATGTCACTCTTGTCCTGACTGAGACTAACTGGCCTCTGATCCCAGCAGTAGTGACAGGCCTGTCTCAGAGGTTGGCTCTACATCTGAATCAAACATCATTGCCAAGATATCAGGAGGAGAAAATGCTGGAAAGATATGATCTTATAGTGGAAGGAAATAATGACGACAATGTTGAAGCTTTGATAGCCTCGAAAGGACATATGACCCAGCGTGGCGGGGGAGCAGGTACACATGTGTATATCATGTCTGACCAGTCATAAGCGAGGTGGGACGTACCAAAAGATACACTAATAGACGTATTACTGACACTGACACTGGCCCTGGAACTTTACAGCATATGGATATTTACAGTACAGCATTCACAATGTCAAATCTGAGACTGACCAGTACATTGGAGAACTGAATCAGCTGATATGTGCTCATCACATCGATCAGTTTATACTGTAGGTTGTGGATTTAAGGTGAAAATTATTATCATATAACAATTCTGTTATGATAGTTTATTATTATATTAGTTTATTTTTGTCATGCTCAATTTTTGATCATCTGTGACGTCATCAAGCTTTAGCCTGTTAACACCTTTAAAGAATAGGCTCACAATGAAAAGAGTGAGGTGCCCATATGAAACAGGTTGTTTGCTGTAATCATTGCTCCTCTCGTTGACTTGGCGCCAAACATAGCTGGTGAGAGAGGCCACTCTGATTGGCTTTTAAGCTTAGCAAATTAGTGTAACTAGTTAAAACTCAACTCAAGGGGGCACACACTGAGGACTCCTCTCATTTTTCATCCTAATCTGAGCACACCAGAGGACTTTATAATGCCACGGCATTCTAGAATGAAGAAACGGAAACTGTCTCCGATGAGTGGTGGTCAGCAAAGTGTGCTTTGTGTGGGCTTTGAAACCACAGTCGCAGGTCCTCAGGGCTTTTGCTTTGCCTCCAAACTAATCGTATGGAGAGTTCCTTCCTGTCATGTAGACACAGAACAAACTGTTACCTGAGTCTACCTTTGGTACTTCTAGTTTGACGTCAGCTGTTGTGTCCTAAGAGATCCCTCAAAAAGATGCTTACAAATTAAGTTTTGGGTCCAAACATCACAGTTGTGTGACTATAGCAATGTAATAAAAAAGTTTATCTGAACACCATGTATGACTTCAGCAGTTCAATTTAAATTCAAGGTAAATTTATTGGGAAAGAAAATGTTGGAAAATATTCACTTGATCTCAGATTATTTAAGTCAATTAGCTTTAGCCTAATGCAGCTGATCCAGCCTGTATGAGCCAAAAATCTATGCACTGCTCAACCACGGATTTCTAGCCTACGACCTTCTGGCAACCCCCGCTCCATTAGGTACACGGAGGGAGAAACTGCTGCCACTAGTGCCAACGATGGGCCGTACATGCAGCCTCATGGACGATCCAGTCATTGGTGCGATTAGAGGAGATACTGTGTTACCAACGAACTAACTCCAAGTGACATAATATTGTGATTTATTCTGACTAGAAAGACAAAAACCAAATGTATTTTGTTAAAAACCTTTTATTTAAGTCCTATGAAACCCATTCAAACTGCAGTTTGCCATTTAATGCTACTGTTAGTGTTCCTCAAAATAAACCCCATATTTTCTATAAACCCAAGCCACAAGAAAAGATCAACTCACAGTGAGTGACAGACCACTTCACTGTTGTGTCCAAACAGAACAATTAATTAAGAGTGAGCATTGTTTTTATTCTATTCTTACATCGGATTCTTAATATAATGTCTAATGTCTTTTCCTTTAATCACATGTTTATCTTTGCTACACTAAAAAAACAAAGTTTACAAAAAAGCAAATATAGATCCTCACTATGAACCGTGAACCCTTAGAACTCATCGTACCTTGCCGTATAAACAACATACTGACCCCACCGTACACCAGTGTAAACTGCTCTGAAACGTTCCTGACGGATTAAAGCTGGGTGCTGTGGAGGGCCACTACCAGCCTCTCAGCTTGGTTCTGATCAGTACTTGTGGCCTGGTTTTGGGCAGTTTGCTCATCAGAAGTGCTTGGCAGCCTGTTCTTGGTCAGGTATTGGCTGCAAGAGCAGAAGGTGTGGTAGAAAGAAGAGGAGAGGCCGGCGATATCTGTGGAGATGTAAGGTAGGACTTCTGGGGATGCCTGGTTATAGTAACTGATCTGAATAAAGAACCCAAAACAGTTTTAAAGTTAATCACGATCAAAGTATACTTGATAAAATAAAAAACATTTCATCAGATCAAATTTGTTCCTACCAGTGACATGTTGTTTTTGGACTCCAGTATGGTGAATCCAGCACACAGAACTTCTCCTCTGTTGAATCCCTCAGTTGGGGGGTGAGTAGGTAAGGACACAGAACGCAGAGCAATCACATATGGATCTCTGAGAAGCAGAAGAAAAGAACAACACACCTACGGTCACTTATCACTGCAGGGCGGTTTGACATCCGCCCCTTCATTCGGACCCATCAAGCTATTCTACTGACCCGCTGCTACACGGCTTCCTCTTTGAAGCCAACAAAATGAAGTCCTGGAGAACCCCCTCGCCCTGAATGGCTGAAGTCGGAGAGCCCACAGCACCACGTCGCACTGATGGGGTCACCACACGATAGAGGAAGTCGTCATCATCCACTCGGTGAATCAGCTCGCATTTCCTGATTTGAAACAGGACAAAGATGATATCGTTGACAAAAATGTGACATAAGGTGAGGTAAAATTGACTCTTTTATTAAGGTCACCACTTTGTAAATGAACTAAATGTGTTCTTGCCAGGAGTAACGCATCTGAGAACATATCATCTACAACCCCAATTCCAAAAAGGTTGGAGAACGTAGGAGTAAAACGTAAATAATAAACATAATGCAGTGATTTGCAAATCTCATCAGCCAATATTTTATTCACAACAGAACATAAACATACCACATGTTGAAACTAAGACATTCGCAGTATGTGGTTTAGCATGGTCTTCCCTGAAGGAGACGTAGTCTGGAGGGGAGCAAATGTTCCCCTAACACCTCTAGGTACTGGTCAGCAGTGGGGGACTGATGCACCCCCACACCGTCAGGGATGCAGGCTTTGAATTTTGATTCATCTGACAGCAGAACAGTTTTCCTTTTTGCCTCAGACCTCGGTTATAGTGTCATCCCTGCATGGCATTAACTCTCTCTCTTTTTTCTCCAGTAGTTGTCTTCTTCCTTCGTCCTCTCTGTAACTTCTTTCCAGGTGCGTTTCCACTGGGCCGTTACTGGCCCCACCAACCTGCCCAAAGTTGCTTCTTGTTGCTCTTCTTTTTTCTCTCCAGTCACCCCACCGGGTTGAGGCAGACAGCCAAACCACCCTGAAGCTGTTTCTTCTGTTTAAAGCAGGTTTTGTTTCTCCACCTCGTTTCTTGCTTAAGGGGGATTTGTTGGGTTTTCCCCAATAACTCTCTACATAATAAAGTCAAGACTAAAAAAAAATTTTCATTGTGAACTGGTGTTCTATAACTAAACTTCAGTTGATTTAAAGCAGCTTATTGCTTTTTAAAATGAAGCATGTGTTCAGACACTTTATTTGATTTGAACAATTCAGATTACTGTTCCGGCAGATCAAACTGAAACAACCGTTTACCTTTAAATATGGCTGTGACTCAAGTTTCCAGCGCAATATTGCTGTATAAATAGCAATGTAACATGTCATCACAATGAAGCGAAAGTGTCAGAGGTATAGCATTCCCAAAACATGGAATCTCCCTATAATGTCACATTTTCTGCAGCTCCCAATAAGACCTTAATCCTAAAAGAAGGATCAAAATGTGTCGCTAAGATTTTATGTACCATTTACTAGGAATTTCCTTCTGTGAGACATTTGTGCAATTCAGGCCACGAACTTCTACCTGTTTTCTTTGAAATCCTCCATGGAGCAGGTCAGTATAGTCTGACCATTAGACACAACATCAAAGCAGAACCGACCTTTTGCCACGTGTGCGCATGTGTGTGTCGAGATGCATTACTGATAATGTGTGTCCCAGCTTGGTCTGTTGCTCAGCTCTGCCAGCAGACTAAAGGCTCTGTTAGCAGGAATGTGCACCTCGGCTTCCACCCTGAAACTCAACATGGACTTCTGCTCGATGGTGTAGAGACGAACCTGGAAAAAAACAATTACATTAACGTCAAGGTCTCCCAGCGGAGAAAGAGATAAAAAAGCCAAACTCTTTTAAATGGAGAACAGCCAATACCTTGTCTTTCTCCGAGCTGAGGCGCCACCTGTTTCTAGCAGCCAACATCTTTAAAGCGGACACGTTGTTAAAGCTCAGATACACCTGGAATCACACACACCATCAAATTTACACAACAGCAAACACGTGAGCTACATCTGCTTCAAGTCTCCTCTCATCCTGGTTTGCACAAGAGTACAAACAAATCTTAGGCCAAAGATGCTGTAAATGCATTGTATTGTCATCCTCACCCTCATGGGTCCCAGTTAACTGAGAGGTCATTTGGATTTGATGTATTTTGTCACTATTAAGAACAAAAGGAAACAAAAATTCTCTCTTTCATGTGGTTGTCTCAGTTTTTTTTCAAGTCTCAAATATTAGTCATGGAATGCCTAGTTTGAAAAAAGATGTTTTTTAGTGACTTACTAAATAATTTCTATTCATTTCTTTGGTGCTGTTAAAGGGCAATGCTGATTTCTCAAAAAAGGAAATTTGAAAATATATATTTACTTCTCTCAATCCATATGCCCCTTTGCTGATTTAATGCTGTAGTGACATGAATGATTTTAGTCTTTGAAAAGCACAATTTGACTTGCTCTGAAAAAACAGTAGGAATGAGGCATTAAATGCATTATTGGAAAATACGTGGTCTTTGAATCAGTAAATCATTAATCCTGCTCAATATTATAGTGACTCCATACAGAGGCACAAGTCATTGACCTTGTTATCAGTTTGTTATCAGTCATTTGGCAGACGCTTTTATCCAAAGCCACTTACAAGTGAGGTACAAGTGGTCTGTTTTTATGCACAATGCGATTTATCTGTTGTGAGGGAAAAATTAGGACTCAAAAAATAAAACTTTGGGTTATTTACATAACCATGGTTCTCGGAGTAGCAGGAGTGAGTGTCTCACATTGGCAATGACTTCAGAAGCTCTTACTGCACTCAGGATGACTGGCTGGGACAAAGCATGTCGGTGTCAAAGAGGGACAATCCCTCCCCCTCTGAAAGGGGGTGACAGTACATAAACCGTCAGTCAAAACACAGCCTTGTCCTCGCTACGAACGAGCATCGAGGCCGGTCTGATGAGACACTCACTCGTGCTACTGAGTTTATGAAAACCATGATTATGTAAAAAAACCCAAAGTTCTCTTTCACAGCATTCATTTTGTCTTGCACATTGGGAAATACTACCTCCTGGATTCTGGCAGATGGTACCTGAGAGACACTGTCCTTCAAAGAGCACTACTGAGCTGCTGCTATAATCTGTATTAAATGCGCTACTGAGGAAGCTGTAACATCAAGCCTGTAAAACCTAGTAAAGCAATGTGGTGAGGCCCAACTTGCTACAGTGCCAATGACTTGAATGGAGCTTGCTTTAAAAAGAGCCCTGGAAGAGGTGAGACCCCTGGTAGAGTGCACCCACAGCCCCTCTGGTGGCTGTAGACCCCTACAGCTACATGCCAAGGGATTAACCCCCACAATCCAGTGAGAGAGCTGTTTTGCCCTTGATACCAATAGCTCAGTGGTGTCGAACTCCAGGCCTCGAGGGCCGCAGCCCTGCTTGTTTTCTACCTACCCCTGCATGACCCTCTGCTGATTACCGGGATCAGGTGTGTTCAGTCAATCAGAAGCTGCAAGATGAGGGTTGTACAGGGACAGTTGGAAAACAAGCATGGCTGTGGCCCTCGAGGCCTGGAGTTTGACACCTGTGCAATAGCTATGCCCTCCTTCTACAGCCATTACTTCTGTCTATTTCGACATGCAAGGCCTTAACTGGACAAAGCATATCTAACTGCTGATGCTCCTCCGAGGAAAATGGTGGAGGATAGAAAAACACAAGGTTGACTTTTGAACATGAGCCCACAACCTAAGCAATAAAGGCTGTGTTAAGTTGTAAGGTCACTCTTGCATTCCTAGCAGAGAACCGTGTGCATCCTGGATGTACTGAATAGGCATGAATTTCATCCACCCATTTCCCTGAATTGAGAACCAGCAGCAAAGCTGTCTTTAGAGATGAATCCACCTGTTCTAATGGTTCACATGTGGAACTGACAAGGCCTCCAATACAACAGCAAGGCCCAATGAGGGGGTCAGTTGTCTGGAAACAGGAAGCTTATGCAGTACTCATGAAACGGTTGCTGTCCAACAATCTTGCCCTCCAGACCACAGAACACTGGAAGAGAATCTCCTGCCGATAAGTACAACATTCCTCAAAAATCTGCCGTTTCCACCATAGAGAGACCGTGTCAAGGAAGGGCTAGCATTCTGAATGGTCACAATGACATTCTGAGGGAGATCAGCAGTATTCAAGTTGAAACCTTCAGGTGCCAGGCCCAAAGAGGTAGCCTCTCCTGGTGGGGGTTAAAGATCTCCCTACGTGCTTGAGACAGCAGGTCTCTGCATTGGTAGGGGCCAAGGAAGGTAAAGGAGCTTAGTTATCTCTACCAGCCAGTATTTTGACAGCCAGTGGGAGGCTATGAGAATCACGGATAGGCCCTCCTTCCACACCCTCTACAGGGTCAGAGAAATCAGACCCACTGGTGAGGACACAGAGTTTCTCCCTCACAGCAAAAGGTCTACAAACGACTGCCCATAACGCTCTCAAAAAAGGGGTAAAGCCTCCATTCTGCGTAAAGACAGTTTATCCGCCCTGGAACGTGGGTGGCTTTTAGCATCATAAAATGTTTCCTGCTGTAGACAGTCTTTTTTGCCAGTGCACTGAGGGGATCTTAGCCCTCCTATGTTGATATAAGCCTGAATATAAACTGTGGTATGGACTGTTACCTCAGAAAAGACAGGAAATGTTTCAGTACTAGCAGTGCTGCTACTCTGCTAACAGTTCCAAGTAATTTATAAAGGATGAGCAAATGTGAAGGCCCCTGGAGAAAACTAAATTCTTTCCATGGACATGGTGCCGTAAGCGTGGGTCTAACCTGTGATAAGCCAACCAACGCTTTACACCCTTGATGTGCAAATGGCCCATTAAAACTACTACCAAAGCTGAGGCCAGCAGCCCCAAGAACCTTTTGCAGAGCCTGAGAAACACAGTATTCCCCACTTTGGCCTGGACTGAATCTTGGGGCAAACTGTTGCGCAATCCTACAGTTGTTGGTTCGATGCCCGGCTCGTCTGGACGCATGTGGAAGTGTCCTTGAGCAAGACCCTGAACCCCCAACTTAGTTGTTCCCAGTGAGAGTTGCATAGTGAGCGCGTGGCAGCTCCCCCATTGTTGTAGGAGTGTGTGTGATTGTGAGTGCAAATGCATAAATGAGAAGCAGCGTAAAGTGCTATGAGTACCAAGGTAGAAAAGTGTTGAGCATTTAGAAACAGACCTTTTAAGGGGATGGTCAGAGAAGGGAGAAGAAGACTCTTGTGATTGAATAGATTTATCCTGAAACCCAGATTTATCAAGTGTGTCATAAGCAACTTTGTGTGGTCTGCTGCTTCCTGGCTGGAGGTTGCCCCAATGAACCAATTGTCCTTATAAGTGGCTACTCTGTTGCCTCGCCATTTCAGTGACAGCATTTCAGCGTGGACCTTTTAAAGCTGGCGCTCTCGGTGAAGCCAGAGAAACCACTGGGTCACCTGAGGTTTTGCCTAGGGATTCTGGAGCAGGAAAGTAGTCACCCTACAGCCTGCGCAAATGTTTGATGAGATTTTCATACCAGACAAAGCTTCATTGCTTTGTCGTCCCATTCTTTCTTTTCACATCTCCTCTGCTTTAATGTGACAGCAGCCCCAAAAATGCTCTCAGGTGTAATTGGGGTGTCAACAGGGCTGGAGCCATCGGCTCTGGATGGCAGACTAGGCCCCGCTAATGACGAGGAGGGGTTCTGGTGGAGATGAGATGCCACCCTGGCTTTTACAGGGGCAATGTCCTGGAGACCATGTTTCTCTATTCCTTTACAATCAAGCATGGAGCTTTTTGCTGCAGGATGCTTCTCCCTGTTTGGTTTATTGCACCAGGAGACTCCAAGCTCTTCCAACAGCTCTGGGAAGACCGGCAGCAGTTGTTTCCCTGTCTCTGTGTTAAAGCAAGTCTGAGTCATTTTGGCTTAAACCTAAAGCCACTTGATATTGAGCTTGGCAGCCATGTGTCTGCACACATCCTGCAAGTCCAGATCCAGTATAGGGGAGGAGGCATCGCCATCCCCTGCCAAAAGTGCCAGTGAGGAGTAATCATTGGACATGAGAAGCTCCGGCCTATGATGTTGTGTACTGCTAAAGCTAACCTGGTGTGGTTCAAAAATAGCACCTGGGAGTATTGCTACTCTAGTGTGTTGTAACGTTAACCACAGGGAGTATTGCTACCCAAAAGTGTTCCCACTTGGTTGGAGCAACCGTGAAAAGTATTAATATTTTCCACAGTCTGAGGCTCAAAGTACTGTTTGGTGACAAACTATGAGCAGATCTCTCAAGATACTGTTTGCTGAGAAGGAGTGCCCGGTGACCGAGTTCGTGCCTTTGGACAGTTAAGCCACTGGTTTACTGGACCTTGTGCTTGTAGCGAGAAAAGGTTTTTAGATGACGGTTTATGCAGTGTCACCCTATCATATAAGGGGAGGGCTTGTCCCTCTTTGACTGACGTGCTTAGTCCCAGCCAAGCCTTTCTGAGGAAGGCGTTCACAATGTGAGACCCAAACAAAGGCTATGAAAGAGAGCACAAAATAATGGTTGATTTGGTTTTTCAAGACAGAAGCAGCCTTACGGCGTTTCTTTACACAGCTGACCATTTTGTCTAATGTAATTAGACTTGAGTGATTCTTAAACTGTTTCCTTACCTGATTTGTGGGGTCCCAGGGTACGGAAAGAGGAATATCGGTTTTGCAGGAAATTATGTACTTTCTGAAAAAAAAAATGTAATTAAATTAATTACATTTAAAACTTCAAACAGCTTAACGTCCATATATTAATATCCTCAAAAATTTGACTGCACAAAGCTTGGTGATTGTGTCTTGTATTTGCCGTTCTTACTGTTAAACCAGTATTTTTGTCGACCAGTGCCGAGATGTTTAATGAAGTTAGCATTAGAGTTGTTATGCTGTTTACTGAAAAGTTCGAACTTATTTTCATTCAAATTCTTAGTACAAATAGAAACTAGGAAAGTATGTGCTTATTATAGGAGCAGATGGTTTACCTGTCCAATCTGATCTTCTTCCTGGCTATGGCCTCTTGAAACCTCCTCTGTCCTTCCTGTGTATAAATAAAGTGAAAGAGAGAAGTTAAATTGAATTGAACTTTTCAAGTTGTACTACAACCTCACATTGTACATTCATTCTTATTTTTATTTTTACTGTATTATACTTTCTCTGTACAGGTTTCATTTCAAGCCTTTGCACCTTAACTTTTCTTTCTGTAGATTTGGTGTTTGCACCTGGGACCAAGACTGATTCCTAGTACTGTTAAGCATTCTTAACTGTTCCTGGCAATAAACAGTTTTCTGATTCTGATTCTGAAATGTAGCAAATAAGTGAATGTATGTCCTAGTAACCTCTAGGAGCCTTACGTACCTTGTTTTGGCATACGAAAAAGAAAATGATATGTTCTTATAGAGGAAAAACACACACAGCAGATATGGCACATTCAATAAAAACACCAGTCACCAACTGCAGCAAGTGGTGCACACAGACCGACAGCCTTATCTCACGTGCCAGTCCAGACACACATTCCACTTTTAGCAGGCTAGAATTTCTCCGTTTTAAGTGGGACTGTCTGAATGCTGAGAATTCTACTATGTGTTTATTATTAAGGTCATAGTGGGTGGCAGCGTGGTATTGGAGGGAGAATTTTCCTCTTGTTCTTGTGTTTGGCCACCCTAATTAAAATGAATGAGGTGGCTAAAACCTTAGACCCACCTCTTACATTAATGCCTTTCAGGACGACGCAATATTAAACACACAGTTGAATTATCACATAACAGTTTCACCTTAACTGAGTAATTATTCCTTTGTCAATGTAGATTTCATAGCAGGGCTGCTGTATTCGACTGCAACAAACTTCACAGGTGTACCTAATGAAGTGGCCACTGTGTATATAATAACTCACAACTACAAAAAACACCATCTTTAAGTCCTTGTTTGAACTCAGTGTAGGACTTCACTGCCTCCTTCAAGGGATTTATTGTACCATTTTCCTCCGGCATTCTTCCCACTTATTCAGTCTGATTTATTGCTCTGACCTTTGTCCAGCCAATCCTTCACAAGTCTTCAATCTCAAATCTGTAAAAACGTCTTGGAGGTCACATGGGGACAACACAAATTGAGTGTATACTGAAGATCAGTGTGGATTCAGTAGCAGTTTGCTCCTGTGTTAGAATAGTGCATCAGTAAGGACTGTGTTTACATGCACCGGAGAAAGCAGGTTTACTGGGATTGATTACTGGGAATCTATGCAGCTGATAAACTATGTTATTTATCCTCTACCTGCGTCTAATTTTAGAAGCCCACAGATTTCAACTGCACAGCTTTCATTCAAACTTCACTCTGCCACTTTCCCAGTCTAGAGCCTGTCCTGCATCTAGCTTGTTAGGAACCTGCTTATGTACACCTGGCACAGAAATTGGTGTTCTGTAGGAAAAATCTACCCGGGCAATTAAGGTTTCGCTAATTGAAGAAATCAGACTAAACTAACTGAAACCTACTTTAACTGCATGTAACTGCACTGATGTTCATCAGCATCATACATGTGTTTGTTGGCTAACTCACCAGGGGTTCTGGTCGTATCCGTGGTAACGTACAAGGCTTTCCAGGGTTGTCAAGCACCTCAAAGGTCATGAAGGCGGAGTTGATGTGGCGGGTAGACCCCTCTTCTTGGTAGGCCTCAGCGCGCACCCCAACCTCCATGCTGCAAAAGCATTCCTTTGGTAAATACTCAAACAGATCTTCTCAGATCCAACTGATCATCAACAAAAACACCAACAGGCACATTTTTTGGAGATTATTGTCATTTGTCATCACATATGCACTTACTGAAGCTGTTCACACAGCAAAATTCCACATAAGCCTCTATTGTAGATGTCAGTTAGAACTTTATGTTGTAGAATTAAATGTTATTTATTCTATAGCACTGCATGGCAATGTGTCAATATCTTAATATATAATAATATACAATATATAATAATATAAGAATGTTAGTAAATTATTACCAGGATTTTCACCTCAAACAGTGTCACAAATAACACATTAATTTTAAAACCTGTGCTTATTTTTGAACAGACCAATTTTTTCACTCTAATCTCTAACATCAATGTTAAGATTGAATCCAGTACATATGCAGCATGTGTTTACCAGACTTAGTGACCAGTCCACTGGCCTTTGCGCCCTCCAGAAACCACTGACACTGATTAGCCTTCCCCTTTAAATTATACGTTTTACAGCCTAGTTGTAACCTTTAACAATGAGATGTTATCAAGACTTGTTTTTTCCACTTAGTTGAGTGATATTTCATCTTATCTGATCTTTATAACTCTTGCTGGAAACAACGGTACCTGTTTTCAAAGGCGTTGTTGACTATCGCCCTCAGCAGTAGTCTGTCCCCTACTTGAGAAGGTCCTCTGAAAGTGAACATGTCAATGGCCCGAAGAGTTGGATGAGCCTGACACAGACGACTGCAGAGAAAAGACAAGGAAGAAAACTTAAGAAGAATCTGTTTCCTTTTCATGTGTTTGCAAGCTCTAATGTAACTCCATGTTTATGGAAAAATATTGCATTATCAATTGGATTGCTGTGGGCTGACAGCTGATGTTCTAGGTTGAAGATTTAATGTGTGTGATTATTTTTACTTCAAGGCAACAGAACTGTTCCAGCGTTATGAGGCTCATAAAGCTCTGCTGCTCTGATTGCCAGATTAAAGACTTTTAGTGTAGGTGTGATAACAGTTTGATAAGGCAGAGTAGGGCAGGTATTATACAAACACTCCTAAAGCTGCTTCCAACAAGTTTGACTTGGGCAAATATCAGATGCTGGGGCCTTTCCGTGTAAAGTTTGTATGCTCTGCCTGTGGGTTTTTTCTTAGTACTCTGCTGTCCTCACACAGTCCACAGTCGTGTCTCTGAATTGCCCATTGGCGCATGTGAGCGAGAATGCTGTTGAGATGCATCAGCGCCTTGCCCAGGGTCTACTTTTCCTCTCGCCCGGGGGCAGCTGGGTTAGACTCCAACCCCCCCACACCTATAGGTGAGCTCAGATAATAGATGAATGGGAATATCAGCTGCTGACTGTCCACATGGAAACAATGACACCTACTATAAAAGATCAGAATAATCCGCATTTACTCGGCAGTTGAATGCTGATAAAACTAATCCATCAATTTATGTAGTAAAGTGCAAATGAACCTTTCCTAATGTGTCTCAAACACGATTACTTATAAAACAAGTAATACAGCAATAGATAACAGAAAACATCAGCTATGGTCCCTGTGGTCCTCGTCAGGACTCAGGCAGCAGAGTTCTGCATCAACTGTAACTGCTTTATCAAGTCTTTGGGTGGACCAGAGGAGAGCGTTCCAATACTTCAGTCTGCTGGGTCTCTGTGTGGCTCAGAGAAGACACTTTTGGAATATTTTGACGACAGCTGATGTGGTAGGTTGTACTTTTGTAATATTTTGGGCTGATAAAATGCAGATGTAGTGACAAGCCACTCACAACTATTAAAGTTCAAGTTTGAGTCAAAGACGACAGACTTTTCTAATCCATTGGCCTGTGGTAAGACCTCGAAAATTACATTATGGGGCAATTTTTTCTCTCTCCCTTTGAACCTAAACTAAAATCTCAGTTTTGTTCTGGTTGAGTTTTAAAAGGTTTTGTAACATCCCAGTGTTTAAAACACATTTTCCAGCCATTACTTGACTGTGGAGACAGACGTGTTGATGAAGAAGTGTCTCTGTTAGCTGAATCGTCTCCTGTGTGGACATGCAAGACAGATAACGGCTGCAGCTCCACAGCTCCACACACAGCCAGATGTGATGCACTGTGTGTTCTGACACATGCCAATCATAATCCGCATTCTTCCCACGTTGACCCCTGTCCACTACAAGGTAACGGCATCAGGTGGTATTGGTAATGTTGTGGCTGATCCACTGATTCAAGTGAGTTTCTGCTTCTGTGAGACAGTACACTGATCGAAATAGAAGTGGACAAGCCCACATAAACACCCGGACTTTGGTTAGGAGTTTTCTCTTGTTTCGAAATGCTACATTAATAATTTTGTTGCACATCTGAATGAGCTAAGGCTGCATTATTTTTCCATATAATTTGTTAAAAATAAATGAATCATTTAGTCCAAACTAAACATATTCACTTTAAAATAACAGTACATGAAAGGGATGTGACCAGGTGGGAAGCTTGAATCAGAAATTGAATTCATGAATTTTTCCTGAAATCAATCAATAAACGTACTATTGTTTTGTAAAACAGCAAAAGCAGTTCTGGGTTCTGACTTCTAAAACTCTCATATTTAAAATGCACGCCAGGGTTTCAGATAATTAACATATTTAAAGATAATTAACAGATTTAAAATGTGTATTACTATACCTGGCAGCGATCATAGCTACATTCACCATCCAGGCCATGATTTGTCCACCAAATGTGTTCACCTAGTAAACAGACAAACACATCGGAAATCCGTCAACTTATCCCTAGACACTATATATACAGTATTTATATATGTTTACTAAAAACTGATCTTATGATTCACACAACTATTTTTTAATGCAAATCCCAATATGATAAACTGTATTACACAAACTTATAGATATGGGAAATAGTGTGCTGTACACATTCAGATAGGAACCTGAACCTGAGAATAAAGCCAGTTTTAAAGACTGGAAAAGTACATTCACCAAACACTAAAATTACTAAATATGAAAGAAATATACAACAATGAAAAGAACATTAGACACAGAATAAACAGAATAACCTGATGGTTAGCATGTGGGGGTAGAACCAACTCAACACTCTCCACCCTGGTCCTCTCTGCTGCGACGGCATTGCCTACAGCCAAGTTATCACCTGATAGACACAAAGACACACACACACACGTCAAATATATGGCAAGACTTTCAAGAATGTGATTATTATTCTACAGACTGCATTGTGGGAGCTGCTGCAAACATAGGTTGGTAGGCAACGTTCAGCATGTCAACATCCACACTGTGGAGATGGGTGTGTGTGTTAGGAGTGCAGTGTGTCCAGCAGCATCTGGGGTTGTAACTGAAATCCGGACAGACGTGTATGTGCACAAACTGACACAGAAAATATGATAATACCTGCAATGGAGATGCTATCCATAATAAATATGTTGAACCGTTTTTAATTTTTGGCAAAATATTTTGTTCTTCATAATGGCTTTAATCATTTGAAGCCTCCTCCCACTCTTGTTGCTAAAATAGATTGTTCACGACAAAAGACGCTAATAAAATAATTATAACAAAATGATAACGAAACAATTTAACAACTTAGCAACTAATTTAATTAGGCTGGATTATCGGCTGAATTTGATGCTATAATCATCATTCTCCTAATGTCTGCTTTGCCAGTTCAGTACCAGCTTCAGCTTCTAAACCAGCCAATCCTGACGAACAGGTGACAACCCCATCGTTTTTAGCAGGAGACACATGTGCACATGTCCTGCTGTCAAACGCACATGGAATTTAAATGAATTAGACCACTACCATACAGTATCTCATAATTCATCATAGCCTTGTTGCATTAAATACCTTAGCAGAGAGTTTTGTGAGTTGCTGAAATACCGCCCCCGCCCCACCCCCCATCCCTCCCATCCTAGCAATTTTAAGGATTTGCTTTATCCGGGAAAACAGTAGCAGCAGTCCATTTATTGGGCTCTGTTGTATGTTGTAATCTGGCTGTGTCTATCAAACCTACCCTGCTGGATCGGTCCTTGGGAAAGCAGGTCTTTGATGATGTCATCATGCACCATCCTGACCCGCCGTCTCTCAGCTGCTAAGCTGTATTCAACTTGCTCTTTTTGAGTGCAAGGTACGATGGGCTTCAAGATCACCTGTAAGGTAATTTCAGTAAATGAGCTTACTCGGAGCGACAGAACTAATAACCACTTAAACACTTAATAAATCAGTTACATAAGATAAATGATATCTTCTTTAAAACCAGGTCTACAATAGTTACCTTCATCATCACAAATAAGTAACAACGACTACCTTGCTGCAGCCATTTAAAGACTTCCTTAACTCTGACAATAGACAAGTGGGTTCTATTAAAGCCCCAAACACTGCACTGCATCATTTCTCAAAGAGTCTTAGTCGCATCGCTGACCTAAAGCCAAAGGGTCTTGCCTGTCTAAATTCTAAAACATTAGTAAATTAAAAAGGTTTGGTTTTCTTGGAGGTTAACAATCTCCTTCACTTGCAGCAGTCAGTGGATGACATTGGCATTAGAGAAAAAAGCAACACCATGCTGCACTGTTTGTGGACCTATCCAAGGCTTTTCAAACTATCACAGTGTTTTGTTAAATACGGTTTCAGTAAGATGTCATGGTTTTGCTTATGATTGGTACAAATGTATCTTCGACAGTATTCAAAATTGTTGATGATGTTAATGGTTCAACTCAGGGTTCTCTAATGAAGACATCATTAATCTTAGTGAGAGCCTCTCTAAATAAAGGTAAATACACATTCAGTTTTGTGCTTCCCGGAATCGTGGCTGTGTGTGAAATCGTGGATTTCAACTCTACACCTTGCTATTGGCTATAGCAACTTTGACAAAGGTAATCTGTCCCGCCAACTCCCCAAATACAAACAGTTCATCAAGTGCCCGACCAGAGAGGGAAACGTGCTTGACCACTGCTACACCACCATCAGTAGGGCTTATCACGCCGTCCCTCACGCTGCACTGGGACAGTCTGATCACGCCACGGTGCATCTGATTCCATCATACAGGCAGAAATTAAGATTCTCCAAACCTGCTCCACCAGTGAGGCCGTGGAGGAACTTCAGGAGTGTTTGGACTGTACAAACTGGGATGTTTTTTAGTACACGGACACTGTGAGATCCTACATCAGCTTCTGCGAGGACAACGTCATTCCATCACGCACAGAGTGAGTTATAACAACGACAAACCCTGGTTCACAGCCAAACTCAAGACAGCTGAGGTCAGAGAAAGTAGCTGCATTCAGAAGTGGGGACAGATACAAATACAGAGAGATTAAGTACAAATTTAGGGAGGAGGTGATCAGAGCTAAATCTGTGCATGATGAGAGAATGGAACAGCCAACGACTCCGTCTCTGTCTGGAAAGGGCTTCAGGCTGCCACCAATTACAGGCCGAATGACCTGCACCTGGCAACCAGCCTGAAGGAGTTCTACTGCCACTTTGCCACTACTGCAAACTATGGGACAGACCTGAGACCCTCGCCAGCCATTGATCAGCGGCAGCCCCCCTCCACTATCACACCTGGTCCACTCACACAGCTTCACACCTCAGCGCCCCCCACACCTATAACCTTCAAAGAGGGACATGTGAATGGGCTGTTTAAACGGCTGAACCCCCACTAAGACGCAGGCTCAGACTCTGTCTCCCCCTCCACCCTTAAGCACTATGCCAGTCAGTTGGAGACCTGTATTGTGCCAGTCTGCTTTAAGACCTCGACCATCGTGCCAGCCCCTAAAAAGCTGAGGATCGCAGGACTCAGTGACTACAGACCCACTGCCCTGACTTGTGTGGTCATGAAGTCTTTGAACGCCTCATCTTGTCCCACCTCAAGGTCATCACTCACTGACTTATTGACCATCAGTATTGGATCCCCCCAAGGCTGCGTCCTCTCTCCTCATTATTCTCCCTGTACAACAAGAGCTGCACATCTAGACATCAGTCCAACTCCTGAAGTTTGCAGATGACACCACCCTTTTTGGCCTCATCTCTGATGGAGACGAGTCGGCCTACAGGAGTCAAATGGACCGCCTGGTGTCACGGTGCAGCACAAACAACCTGGAACTCAACGCTCTCAAGACAGTGGAGATGATAGTGCGCGTCATCCACTCTGCTGAGAAGATCAGCTGCAACCTCCCATTTCTTCAGGAGGTGTATGTCTCTGGGATGCATAGACGAGCAGCCATAATGTAAGAGCCTCTGGTCCAATTAAGCCAAGATCTCACGACACAAGAACCAGATAACACCCCCCCCAAACTTACAGACAGTCATTTTAACTTTCCAAGTTGGACTCCCACATGCTACATATTGTGACACATAGTGTTTGCACCTGACACCAAGACCAATTCCTAGTACTGTTAAGTGTTCTTAACTGTGCCTGGCAATAAACTGTTTTCTGATTTTGAGTAATTCTTGATATTCTATGAAACACATTTACCTTCTCTCCTTTATTTGTGCGATGAGTAACAAAGGTGGCGTAAGCATGACAAACCCTCCAGTGGCGGTCAAAGAACAGGTCCTCACAGCTAACCTGGATCCCCACCTGAGATGGAATGTGAAGGTTAATCCTTGGTCACAATACGGGTGTTTTAGCTCATTTGCTGGGAAAACACAATTTAAACGTAATCTTTTTGGAATAGACATTACTACTGAACGCGAGTGAGAGGTTCCAAATGTTACCTGGACTTTATCCCTAATACAATGTTAGCTAATGTCTGTAGCACGCTGCTCGGTCCCAAAAAGTCAGAAGGATAAAAAGCGAACAAAAGAACTTGTTGACGAGAAAGTCTGTTTTAGTGCACGTTTCAGACGTGCTGTAAACCAAACCCTGTTTCCCACAGCTGAATTTTCTCCTGTTAGGATGCTTCTGATTGGGACCATCTCCCGCTGCATGTCACATGTGCAAAACACTGTGCAGACTAAAGAAAAGGTGTCTTAACATTTGAAAAAGAGTAGAAGAAGAAACAGAAATTCCTCCCTACATAATTAGGGAAGTTTAATGTTTAACTTTGCTGAATAGTAGACAAAGTAATTTTTTACATCATTTGGATAAACTAAGTAATTCTTATTAAAGTGGAATTCTTTAGTTTAACTCAGTTATTTGACGTCAAATGCCAAGCTGATTTACATTTTATAAGCTTGAATAAGAAATGGAATCAGCGTTACCAGAACTAGTATATGTCTGCTTGTAGAAAAGTAGTTTGGAAAAGTAAAGCAATCCTAATCTGTTACAAGAACACAATGTGAGCTTCTGACCTCCATGCTGGTGTTAAAGGCTCTGTTGACCTTTGCCTTGATGTTCACCACCTGACCCACACTGAACAGAGAAACAGGAAGGACAGATGAGCAAACTCGAACACTCACAGTCTACCAATTTAGAGGCTACACACATCCTGTTACCTGATGGTGCGCTCAAAGTGGATGTCATCCATTGAAGCGGTGACGCAGGGACATCCGGCATGTCGCTCAGCTGCCCATGCAGACCAGTCATTTGTGGTTACAAAATACATTGGACATTCACAAATGAATCAAAGCATTTCAAGACACACTTCATGACAAATATTTACTGAATCTCTCTCTCACACACACCCCTCACCAGAGAGGCAGGCAGTAGAGTCCATCCATTTGAGTAGCTGACCCACACTAAGCTCCTGTCTGTGATTGCTGTGACAGGGCATTACTATCTGACTCATTTTCACCTCTGTCGGATTGATTCTCTCTTCTTCATCTTCCGCCTCCTCCTCGTCTTCATCCTCATCTTTCTTCAGATCACTTGACACAGTAGAACTCATCTTTGAAGCTAAAGGGAGAGAGGACAACTTCTTTCAGGCTGAGACATGTCAGATTTAGAAAGATTAAAAGTGAGATGTCAAAGTCACGGTGAGAATCAGGCCAAGGAGTCTAACCCCAAAGTGTTCACAACACTACTTTATTTTTTAATTTTGTGTTATTGTATTTCAGCTGTATTTAACCTGGTCTCCAACCAAGATAACAGCACTTGAATTGTGAGGCTTGGTTTCTTTAATTCTTTAATCTACGTAACTGATCAGTGTGCCACTCTGCTAAAAAGAGACATTAGAAGCACATTAAAAATCTGGATTTGGGTTTAATTTTATTTCACCTTTCTCATTTAAGTTTGGGACTGCGAACCGTGTCAACTTTCAGTCAGACACTTTCCAGTCTGTCCGGTAAAAGCAGCGAGAGGCAAACAGCCGCCTCTTAAACACACTTTGGATCCTAGTAGAGCTGGAACTTGTTCCTACTTGCTAAACACTGATGTGTTGAATGGTTCCTGAAGCTGGAAGCGAAGTCAAAGGCTGCAGTGACTGCAGCGACTCAATGCTCAGGTTAAACTCCAGCAACAGACAGAGGCTGCTGCTGAGTTCTTGTCAGAGTCAGGCCCCAGCTCTTGACACGAGAAAGCATCGGTACCAAGCAGACACAGGCCCAGAGCCCGATCCTGCACTGTGCTGGGCTGGGCTGGGCTGGGCTGCACTGAGGAGGATGGCGACACAGCTTTCTGCAACAGCTTCCTGTCCGCCGACCAGTTTCTCCTTTGACTGACACGGATCGTTTTAGGAAGAAGCCTCCCTGACGCAGTGCTGAGACAGTTCGGGCTGAGCCTCTGACTCAGCTTGATTCAGCGGCTTCAGAAACGTTGCGACACATTACTGGCACTTGGTTCCATCCCAGAACACGGACGCAGGTCGGGCTGCGCCCTGAGCTCGTCCCGCGGTCCGGACCGGACGTGAGCCCTCAGAAGCCTTTGAGCTTCTGTCTGTGAGCTAGCTCACGAGCTGACGTTAACCGTGCAAGTGCGAGCCAGCCGAGCGGACGCCGCCGGAAAACAAACTTGGACTTGGAAGTTTCCAACAAAACGAAAAACCCGACGGCAGCCAGGGACAGTGTGAAGCCGGAGGCAACGCGCCACGCAGTTAGCACGTAGCTTCCGGCCATACCTTTCACAGTAAAAGCCAGGGCTTCCAAGGTGAATGTTCATTTCTGTTCGTGGCGGGATGAAACCTTAACCTGACCAGGTTCAAGTTAAGAAAAACAGACTCTTGTCTCCATATGTGTAAACAGCAATAACTATGCAGCTATTCAAGGTTTTTAGTTTTCACAGGTTCTGCAGCCAACTTCATCAAGAAGAACATGTTGATGAGTACTGGAAGTGTAGATTCTGTGGATGCAGCCATTCCTAGTAAGGGAAGGTGGGAAAAGGGTACGTAAACATTATTTATTCAAAGGGGAAAAGCACTAAGAATAGTGGCTTTCCTGCAGTAGCTTAGTTTGAAAAGGCAAAGTCCGGACTTCCGCTCGTTTTCGCGTCTTTTTGACTAACCTGAGCGAAGTGAACGCGGCGAAGTTCCGGCAGAAACACTGAAACCGACCGTGTGTTGTTTCCCCTCCCTGGAGCCTCTTGTGTGTGTGTTCAGTCCGCTCTCCCGGACTCTGCCGGACTCTGCCGGACTCTCCTGGACTCTCCCGGACTCTGCCGGACTCGGCGTGCGTCCGCTCCCGTCCGGGTGTGTTTGGGGGCGGACACCGTGTGCGCGCGCCTGGCTCCGGTCCTCCTTTCCGGGAAAACGCGAATGAGATTTGCGATGACTTTTTATTGACTTTTATGTCACTTTAATATTGGGGGGAATAATCCCGTTTCAGTGTTGAGCTTCCTGTACTTCGGTTTAAGTTGTGTCGGCTCCTACAAACCAGAAGGATCTCAGTGAGGCTGTTGGCACCATGGTCGCTCCTTTCTCCCGGACCTCTTGAGAAGACGGTTGGTGTCTCTGGACTGGCCTGGCCTCGCTACAGTGGAGCTCGTCTGAAAGATCACAGTGGCTTTCTTGCAGTAGTATTACATCCGCATTTCCTGCTGTTAAATGTGGAGTTCCTCGGCGCTCAGCTCATGGCCCTCATCTGTATGTTTCACCTCTTGGCTAAATCGTATGTCATGGAATCAATTTCCACTGTTATGATGATATTCTATAGCTGTACATCCCTGTAAAAGTAGACGATCTTCCTAAACTGGAGTCCTGCCGTTCCTGATCTCTCCAAACCTCATGTTCCGTCCCATTCTTCTGTCTGCATCCAGCCTTTAATGCCCATTTCCTCAGGAATAACCTCGCTGCCGATTTTTAAATCCAAACTCAAAACTCATCCCCTCCACAATTAGACTTTGTTTGTTGCTTCCTGTGGCTCCTCTTCTCTTTTTGATTGCCCACCTTGACCATGGCTCTGCTACAGGTTTTACTTACCACCATCACCTGCTGTTCGCCCGTGTTTGTGTGGGCCTCCTCTCACGTCTAAAGACATGCCTGCTAGGTTAGCTGGTGACTCTAAATTGCCTGTAGGTGTGAACGGTTTTCTGTCTGTCTGACTGGACAACTGTCCAGGGTGGACCCCACATCCTGCCCAGTGACAGCGGGGAGAGACTCCAGTTCATATGTGACTCTAAACAGGATAAGCAGTTACAGATAATGGATAGGCGGCTGGACCTTCACCTACCACTTGCTCAAGAGGATTTGTTGGGGTTCTCTATATACAGACATGGACAAAACTGTTGGTACCCTTCCATTAAAGAAAGACAGACTGAAATAACTTGAAACTGACAAACCTACTATAAATTAGCTAATGTCATTGCATTTGAATTGCGGTTTATCAGAAGCACTTTACAAAACAAACGTGACCTTAGAAACGGTTGGAAATAATTTGACCATGTTAAACTAAAGTGTTTCCTGTAATGAGCGTCACAGGTGTCACTCTGCGTCTTTGGGGGACGGACAGTCGTCACTGTGCTGTTTGGCATCGTGGTCTGTACCACACTGACCATGGACCACAGGAAGCTGAGGACAGGGTTGAACATTCTAGACAAACACGTTACAGACCATCTCCAAGCAGCGTGATGTTCCTGTGACTAGAGTTGAGCATATTGTTCAGAGGTTAAAGGTCCATGGAACCGTAGCGAACCTCCCTGGACGTGGAAGAGGAAACTTCTCTCTATTGAAGAGATGGACGACACGAATGGTAACTAGAGGAGAACTCCAAGGTCAAGGTACATTAGCATCAGCTCGCACCATCCAAAGATTTAACGGAAGACTGGGCTTAACGGAAGACAACTGAGTCACTGGTGAAAACAAATCCTAAAAAACAAAAGTCTGGGATTTGCCAAAATCCATATTAACAAGCCGCAAACAAAGAAATGTACACTGAGCTCGGTTCTGTTCTGGGGCTGCTCTGCTTCATCTGGCACCGGGGGTACATTCAAATCGTGTGACTTTGGAGGCATTCTGGTGAAAAAATTTGCTGCCCAGTGTCAGAAAGCTTGGTCTCATTCGCAGGTCATGGGTCCTGACCCAAAGCACAGAGCTAAAAACACCCGAGAACGGCTAAGAACAAAACACTGGACTGTTCTCACGTGGCTTTTTAGGATCTGATCCAAGTCTTATCAAACGTCTGTGGACAGTACTGAAACATGCAGCCTGGATAAGGCAGCCGTCGAACCTGAGAGAGCGGGAGAAGTTTGTTCATGGGGAGTGGGCCAAAATACCCGTGGACAGGTGCAGAAGTCTCCTGGAGACTTACAGAAATCGCTTGCTTGCAGTGATTGCCTCAAAATGTTGTGACACAAAAATAATAGATTAAGGGTACCCTCATTTTTGTCCAGGCCAGTTTCCTTGGTTTGTTTTTTTTGATATTCATAAGTTAACTTTCAGTAAATTAAAATTTATTGTCAGTTTCAAGTTATTTCAGTGACCACTGTGGATTTTAGACCAACGGCCTTATGCACGTCCGTCTTTAAAGTGCCTTGAGATTTTGTGGTTTGGCGAAGTAGGGCAGATAAAATTAAATTAAGTCAGTTAATCAACCAAGAAATTGTCATTATCAAGCTAAAACAACCTAACGGAGCCCATGTGTTCGTAAAACTGTTTTTGTTTTGGGGGGGTCGACATTTAGCATCAATGCCTAAAATAACAAGGGATGAAATTATCGGCAGCTCTGCAAACGTCATATTAGTACCACTGTTCAATTACAGGGGGAAGCAAACGTCATTAGGTTTAAATCAGCGCTGTCAAAATAATACACCCCACATTTCTGTACACACAGAGGAGGATGAAATGATGTTGCCTGTGTTTATGTTGGACTAATTTACTTTGACTGTAGCCAACAAGCTTCATAAACAGTAAGTCTCCCTGGTTAAAATGCAGGATGCATATCTCAGCATTTCTATAAAGTTTCTGTGTTGAATATGTCCACTTTTCACGTCAGAGAAATCAAACCGAGTGCTCCATTTAGTCTGTGTGAGTTTTCATAGATTCATCTGGTCTGAGAAGGGAGTGCACGCAGCCACACAGCAACTTTATTTCTTTATTAATTATATGGTCTTCAGAAACAGTTTTTTAAAAATTATCAGACAAGTCGTATCAGGAAAACGCTCTACGAACCTTTGTAAACTAGTGTAACTGTAAGTCAAATCAGTTTTCTTCTGTCAACATGATGGAGGATAATAGAAAACCCAGTTTACGGGGCCCCATTCGGACGCTCGTCTGCCCACTGTAGCTGCTTTCTGTGTGTTCCGACAGCTGTTGATCACTGTCACCAATACATTTAGCATTTTCCTATTATAGTTGCTCTCATGCGGGATCCGACCAGAACGGCTGTGCTTTACTCCCCACGTGAGTAATCAAACGCTGAGCCCCCAACACCCCGTCTCCCATTCACCAGTGGATCTGATCCTTTGACAGATCCTGACACTGCTTCTGATACTTCGGACCAAAAAGAAAAGCAGGAAACACTTGATTCTATGTTCATTGTAAATGAAATCAACGAGAACAAAATGAGCGACGCAGGATAAATAGTGATAGTGACAGTTTTATTGGCTAAATGAAATCATAACAAAAAAACAGGACATCAGCTGTTCAAAGTTGTCTGGTAGGATTCTGCCTTTTCTTTTATACACACACTTGAGCGGTGGTTCTCCACTGAAACTGTGTCCGTCCATACACACACACAAACGAACGAAAGGTAGCCCCTCTTAAACTGCTCCGTGCAGGTACAGGGCCAGAAACTTGCTGAAGGTTTCAGGCTTGTAACCCGAAAGTCCAGCCGGTACCTGCAGGGAAACACACACCAAACACTTAGAATCTCAACAGCTCTTTCTTTCCTCTTCTAAGACAGAATGAACTGTTAATACACGCACAGGCTGGTCCCCGCTAAACTATCACAGTCACTTTACTATGTAAAAGCCAGTTCCAATGAAGTTGGGACGTTTTGTTAAACACGGGGACTTACAAATCGCTTTTGACCTATATTCAACAGAATACAGCACACTGACGGTAATAATGAGGTTAGACTCAACTGATTCAAGTCTTAAACCATCTCACACTCCTGTTTGACAGCCACAAACACACTGAACACACAGAACACAGCTTGGTGTGATTGTCCTACCTTCACTTGCTTCTTTATGATCAGTGGTCGGACTTTAGCAAAATCATAAAGCTCAACATCTTTATCCAGCCACACCTGCAACATGCAGACAACATTTACAGAATGAGGTAAACGGGGCTGAAAAAGGCGGTAGAACACCTGGTCTGACACTAGCTCATTTTTATTTGGTACTAGATCAATGTGGACAATACCAACGACGTCAGCGAACATTAGCCTTCTCAGAGACACTGCGTGTGTTTGATCCTATCACAAACAACGACAGAGTGCATAGGTATAATAAGTATGAAGCACCTGGTTCTTGATGCCATCGTCTCCTGAGAGATCTGTGGTGTTGAGCTGGAAAACCATAAACTGGAAAATTCTACCGTTGGTCCCCACTGCCTGTACTGTTACAGGTCTATCCAGTGTACGCTGGGGCTGTGTCTGAAACAAACACACACAATGGAAGACAGACAACGACAGAAAGGGAGGAGGATATTTTGTTTAATGCAAAGTGGTAAAAAGTCAGACAGATGGGTACGACAGCGTGTTTACGATCAGCTTCTTCCTCTCGTGTTTTTGTATAATCTCACCCCGTAGAGCGTGTGAGCTCGGGCCAAAGCATTTCCAAAGCTGAACATCAGCATCTTAGCTCTAAACTGTTCAGGCAGGAGCTTACAGTGAGCATCAGCTCCCTCCACGAAGTAGAGTGTGTGGGCATGAGGGTAAGCGGAGTCTGTCCTGAAACCTGAGCGGATGAGAACGTCACGTTATCACACTGAACAGAGTAACTAAATGACGTGCTAAAATAAACCTTGGAAACAACTTCACGCTGCAGACGACCATTAGGCCACAGGCACTCTGCTCACCTAACCAGTTTGCCTCCTCCTTGTACACGTGGACTTTCTGCAGGTCGATGGTGGGGGACACAGGATAGAAGGTTTCCAGGACATGGTCTGCTGTGCCTGCCACTTCCAGTCTGTCAGAAACCTCTGGGAGAGGATCCATGCAGCAATGCAGTAAACCATTCTGGCCCCTAACCTGAATCAGATCCTCACCTGGTGCATAAATAACAAGAAATAACAAATGAAACTGCTGCCATGCTGATGTTTCTCTCACAATTCCTCCAGCCCTCAACCGGGGGTGACTGTGGAGCAGTAGTGTAGTAGGTGCAGTTGTCGGTTGGTTCCCCGGCTCCTCAGGCCACATGTCGAAGTGTTGAACCCCCACTTAGATGCTCACAGTGAGTGTTGGCCAGCTGCACAGCAGTTCTGCCATCGGGGGGGTGATTGTGAGTGTGAATGGGTAGATAAGGAGCAGTGTAAAGCGCTTTGAGCACCAACAGGTAGAAAAGCACAATATAAGTGCAGAACATTTACCACTATTATTGTTGAAATGTCAGGGGAACATTTGTGATGATTGTGGTGATCTAGACTTTTCTCTTGGCTGCTCCAGCAGTCAACGCTTTCACTTATCCAGTGAAATGCGGCATTTCAAAAATCTTGCAATTTTGTTAGAGCTCTACGACATTTCCTTGCTCATTACTGCAGCTAGTAACTATCAGCAGGAACATGTACTGTGCCAAACAAATCAAAAAATGCAGGGATCGATGGTAAAAACATTGCTCCATAGCAATAGCAGTAGTCAAACAGGTACAGGCTACCTTTAATCGAAGGACCAACCAACGTTCGAGAGAAGACTGGAGCTCACTGACTGAGTTAGTGCTTTTAATGGTTCAAACAGATCCAATGTTAGGCAGACATTACGTGAGCTGTAAATCAGCAGGCTCTAGTCTCTCGTTTTGGATGTTCTCAGTCCCTCACCTGAGAAGCGCCTGGTTTAGCTGGATATCGCTGCAGCGAATACGTTTCTACTCAGGGTCTAATACCTCGTTTCCACGTAGCTGCCAACGAGTATTTCTCAGCAAAGATCCTCCTTCCGATGGCTGGGTGACTGGACTGGAGAGTGCCACACAGATGGAGCAAGTTCATGAGCAGAGTGTTGCTGGGTGAGGAACACATGCAAAGAGAGAAACAGAGTCGGTGTGTTAGAGTGCCTGTGCTGCCATCAGCTGCAGATTTTTCCATTCAAGATCTAATGATCAAGCCAATCGCTACTTTTAGCAGCACCGTGCAACACGTTTTAATGAAGTTATATTTTCATTGAATCAATGAAAAGGTGTCCAAACTTTTCACTGGTAGTGTACATGTTAATTATGTGGTTCTAGGTGACTGCGAATAACTAAAGCTCCATTTCCACTGCAAGAACTCACCTAAAATAAGCCCACGGAAAGGAACCAGGGTCTACATGCATTTCTAAGCTGCAGTTCTACCCCCGGAAATGTCACTGGTCATGTAGTACTTTCTAGAGCATCGATCAGTGCTGGATGTTGCTAAAACTACGACAGTTTACACAAGCTGCATTTTTACAGGCTCACTACACATGCAAGAAGCAGCTGAGCATTGTAGTGTGGATTTGTCTGTGGGCTACTTTGGTACTGCTGTGGAAAGGCAATTCATAAGACGCTTTATACTGTCTTAGGCTTTCTCCCACACTCCAAAGACGTGCATGTTAGGTTAATTTGTGACCATAAACACCCTGTAAGTGTGAATGGTTGTTTGTCTGTGTTAGCTCGGAAATAAACGGGTGAAATGTCCAGGGTGCACCACACCTCTTGCCTTATGACAGCTGAAAAAGGCTATAGGCCCCCAGGGACCCTGAACAGGATAAGCAGTTACAGACATGACTTTGATCTGCACCCCCACCTTGTGGTGACGGCATTCTGTGGATCCTGCCTTTATCACCTCATTGTAAAGACCTAAAATTCCACTTTCACTGGCCCGGCCCTGATGCTGTCAAATTTACAGAAGATGAGGAATCCTGACCTGATACATACAGCATCATTAAATCCAGTTCAGGTCATTTCTACCTAAAGGACTCACTTGGCAGTAGAATTTAGGTGCTGTAATCCGAGGTGCTATTTGCAATAAATAGCTGTCAGGTAAACAAAACTTCACGGTAAACAGCCATTCATTTGACAAACTAAAAAAACTCCATGCACTTTTGTGCTACCTGAATTTCTGTTTGCCTGGTCGGGCCTCCGTTGTGTCCCAGAAGCGGGCGTGTTTAATGGCATTCTGCACACGTTCATCCTGATCTGGAATGGCAGGATTCTCAGCCAGTGCGAGGAGCTGAGGGGGCAGACCGGAGATCACCTTGGTTTTGGTCAACCATAGAGCCTGACGCACACCTGAGAGCGACGGGGAGAGACAGACAGAGGTGAAGAAGTGAAACACCACTGAGGTTTGAAACTAAACCAATCACTTCCCCTCACCTGTGTGTTGGATCTGTCATGTGCTGCCAACACATCACATGACGGTAGACATTAAAGGCAAGGGGAATTGAAGAAAAGAACATCAGTGTTTACCACCAGGTACACATTAGGATAAACCACATCCTTTCAATGCGTTACAGAGGCCTTGACGTGTCATTAGGATAGAATAATACAAGCTTGTGTGTGGATGGAGAGCCATACCTCAAAATCCCAAATAATGTTCATTTTCACAAGCGCTCAAATTTTACCCAAAGTCAACAAATGACCTTTATTATCCAGAGAGTCCAGATAATCAGCTGTGGTGTCAGTAGGGAATTCGGATTAATTCTCTCAGTGCTCGCTTCTCCCCTCCCACAGCTTGTGTAAGTCTATATGCTTTACATATTCATACACACTTTACCCTCCAAAACGCTGGTCCTCTGGTTGAACACATGGCACGGTTTCTCTTTGTACAGCGGCATCTCGTCAACCGGGGGGGACCTGCAAAACCGCGGGTCCTTGTAGTCCCGCTCCCAGTGAGGATTCACGGGTTTCGCCAGTCCCGGCACAAAGTGCATCCTTTCCCCGTAGGTGATCCTGTCCAGCCCGGGGATCGTCACGGTCTCCCTGCGTGTTCGTGCTGGGGGAGCTTTGGCCGAATGACAGCTGCTCCCACTGACGGCTCTCCGGGCCTGCTGCCGACGGCTGCTTCGTCCATGTGCGGACAAGCGTCCAGAACCCTTCAAGAACCCGGCCCGAGAAAACAGCGGGGTCGCCGTTTTCCAACAGCCAACCGTTTCTGCAAACATGTTGCCCCGGAACGAGTTTTATTCGGTTTTCAAGACTTCATTAATAACTGTGTCCGAGGTGACTGACTGTCAGCAGGACGCCGCCATGTTGGATCCTCCTCCTCCCTTCTTCTTCTACTGCTAAATGTTCGTGTTCTTCTTCTTCTTCGGTTTTTGACAGCGTCAACGTATCTCAGCGTAATACTGACCTCCATAGTCATAAACAATGAATATTATTATTAGTGTGGTTGCTGAGACCTCATATAAAAGGCCCAATAGTGTGATTTTTTAATTGGCTGCTTTTGTAATTAATTGTGTATATGCTTGAGACAAACAAGAAATTCCATGTATCAGACAAACTATTTTCATTAAAATCACCACAAATAATTATTGGCTGATAGTCCATAATCTCTAAAGCAAGTACGAAGATTTCCATGTTCGAGAGGAACGACTTCCAGTCTGGGGGCCTGTGAGCCTGTGAGCAGCTGCACTGAGTGAATTCTACATCTATTCCGTTGTATAGATATTGCTTTTATCTAACTTAAAGATTATTTTCAGCATAAACAGCAACTCCACCGCCATGTCCCAAGGAGGGACGTTTGTTTTAAAAACTGCGTTTAATTGATATGAATATTGCGACGGGCGGGTCTCGCTATCGCCCGAAGTTTAGGCCTTATATCTAAAAAAAAAACAAAAATGCTAGAAATTGGAAATTTGGGACACTGCTTCATTATCATCGGTTGTTTAAGAATTGTTTCCCCTCACTGTCATTTTCAGCGATCGAAGCGCAGCGCCGCCTGCTGGAGCATTTCCGTATTGCAACGATGCAAAAGCTCCAGTGCAGGCGCGCCGCCGTGCGGCCGTTCGCGGAGCTGCAGGCTTCCGTACTCGCAGCGGCGAGCGCTCGTTCCAACTCTATGTCCTTAAAACATGTTTGGAGATGATGCCTATTGAATTTTGTGCTAGTAGCTAATGCAGAAAAATTAATATCAATATTAAATTTATTTTTTATTTGGAATGGAGGGCTTTCAGGAGGGCCCTGAAATTGTTCAGGGCTTCCAATCTCAGCGTTGCAGTTAGTTTTGAGGGTTGTAAAACTGTAGAGATAGAAAACTTTACTTGTGAAATAATGTTTTTTGCAGTAATTTTAATTAAAAATTTCAGGGGGCTCCTAATCTCACTCCAGCAAAGGCTTTCAGCAATCACCCGCATTTTCTTCAAGGAAATGCAACGTTGTAGGTATTTTTATTACTACTTCATTACGCACACAGGTGCCACAGACTCCGTGTAGGTCATTCAATGGAATCCCTTTAACTTCCTGGCCTATGAATGACTCCTTTGATATGAGGTTGCAGAGACAAATAATGTTTTCCTATTGACGCTTTTTGTCAATGCCCTCTTTGATTTTTCCACTGTAGTCCTCTCTCCTGACACATACAATACGGACTTTGCTATAGACTCCGCCGTTTCATTTCCCCAAATCCCAGCATGCCCAGGCATGCAGAATAATTTTATTTCACCTCTATTACGGCAGTCCGTTTAATGCTGGATCAGAGGCAACAAGACCTTTCCCTTGTCTTGTGCCCAGGGATCTTCTCTGATTTCAAGACCCCGTTATCTGCCCCGTCCTCCATTGAACAGAAGACCTTTTGAACCTGTTTCACCATAACGTGTGTGTGTGTGTGTGTGTATATCTAAATATGTATATATGTGTGTGCAATAGAAGCAATAAAATCAACAGTAGTTTACAACACACGGAACACATGAATCCTGACAAACATTAAATGCTTTATTTGATGAGTAAAAAATGCAAAAATGAAATTATGGAATTAATTTTTAACTGTGAATAGTGGTAGAATCCCAGCGTTGTTTTTCTCTGGTCTTCTCTCATATCTTCTCCTCTCATGCTCTCTTATATTTTACAGCCAGGAAGGCCGAACTGAGGAGGAGGACGGCAGTTTTTCCCAGCAGCATCCAGTACCAGATCTGGCCTCGCAGACCTATGGACACAGATGGATGCACACTGTGCTTTTAGTTACATAAAGTGTCTTAGGAGCAAAGCTGCAGGAACATCTGCCGCTGGGAGAAAGGCTGAGCTGGAGAAAAAAAAAACACATTTCTACACACAGTCCATAATAGTATTGTAGACTGACGATGATTAATCTGTTCCCTCAATCCATTTTAGGTTTCGAAAATTAGATCCCCACCAAGTTCCACAGTTGGCATTATGTACCCTGGCTTTTATAGTTTCACTTACTAAGGAATTGAACCACTGACCTTGTGGTTTTCACGTATTTCCAACACCTAATTATAAACCGTATAGTAATTATATTTTGTTAATATGGTGTCTGTTTGAGATACTGTAGTACATTGGCTGGAATTTGTTCTTGATTCATTCTTTTCGCTGGTAAACATTATACCATAAAACCATTTTTTTTACAACACATATGGGGCCTTTGTCGTATTGTATAGAATAAGCAGTGCAAACAATAATCTAGGAATGATAAAACACTTTCAGGATGCAGAAAATGCTTACCATTCTGAGAAGTTGGATCACATGGCTGCGTGCACTCACACCCTGCGCTGTTGGGCTGTTGGCTGCTGTTTGTTGGCCGGCTAGATTTCCTTGTTGTTAGGTCGTCTTGACAGGGATGAGGTAGCATTAATTATAGGGTCCAAAATCATAAACAATAAATAATTAGATGTATAAGGTGAATGTGTAAAATATGTAATTCCATATTATAACAGATGTGCTTTAGTCATTCTCTTTCCTTCCATGATGACGACAAATGATTTACTAAAAGGTATTTTAATGATTAGCGGCTTCACAATGTATTATTGTCCATATTCTGTCCATAATTAATAGTGTGGTGCTGTTTATTGGTATCTTACCTGCTATTTGGATCGAGAGCAGAGGGCTGATTGTATTGGGCGGCTGGGTCCTGCACTGGTAATCACCACTGTCTGCCTTTGTAGCGGAGCATATATTCAAGACCAGGCTCACATTGGGAAGGACGGAGGACACATTGACAAGGGAAACTCCATCCTAGAAAACAACAGCAACTATGACGTGCTGCAATAGCAGCCAGCACTTAGATGACTTTGTAAACGCCACGCAGAAAGCCGAGTTTCATTGAAATCACTTTAGAACTGAGCACTTAACAAGGTTATCGTCAGCCGATTTCCTATCTGTCATGTAAATAACCTGAAAATTGCAAAAATCTCCTGTTCCAATATCCTTTATTTGTGGGACGATGTGTGATGCAAACAACACAATGAGGGGCTCAGTATTTTCCCAGCAACAGAACACTTGTGGCAACACTTGGGAAACTCGCCGGTCAACAGTACGTTAAGTTTCGTTGCAGAATGATGTACGTCAAAATGAAAACCTGTAGAAATATCTTACCCCAGATCTGCTGTTCCTCCACAGCTGTGCAACATGCTGGCCTCCCAAACATGTGAACTCACAGCTGAGTTTGAAGCCCTCCCCAACTGAAAGCTGCCTGTCCTGTCCAGTGATGCTCACAGCTGCACTGCAACGACCTACAGGAGAGACAGCGAAAGGCGTTAGACATAAGAAGACGAAACTGTTCAGTTAAAATCGGATCCTCCTGAGAAACTCGACCAGTTTTGTGAAATGTTGTTACTAGCTCAGATTGACAGAATATTTTAAGGTTCGTGGGGTGGACTGTTAGACAACGCTAGTGCACAAATGGTCCTCATAATTTTGAGTTTAGTCGGATGACAATTGAATAATACTCTCTGGAAGAGCAGCTGCTAATATAAATATGGTACATTTTGACAACAATATTTGGAACCTATTTCTTTGTGCTGTGTTATTTAGCTTCCATACATTGGTGCTTAGTCCTTATTCAGAATAAAGTGTTTTACATTTGTCTTTTCATTGGCAAGTTCACACTGTTCATCTCAGTGGGATTTTACCTGGTCAAATCAAGGTTCCAATAAAGATAAATAGAGATTGTATATTTTTAACATGCATCAATAAAAAAGGAAACAAAAATATGATATTAATATTGTTATAAAAAGTAGGAGGTTAAAATGTGAAGGTATATGTCTGTACTAAATATCAACTTTTTTGAATGGCTCTTTCTTTTTAAAGTCCTATAAGTCCTATTTAACTAAATTAAAATAAGTGATGGACTCTTTCTATATTCACATTTATTTACAAAATTCACTCTATTGTGTTTATGTAGAAACATAAATACATGTACATGTATGGATGTAGAACTGTTAATCATTCAGGTTTAATAGTCATTTATTCATATATGTTAAAATCATTTAGAAAATGCCAAAGTATTATTTGGATTATTATTATTATTATTTGTCCTATATTAACGGTACAACAGGATCTGTAACTTTTATAATCTCAAATATACTCAAATAAAGACTTTTTTCAATACATGCAATTTGCACACTTTTTTGTTTATGTGTTTGAACATAAGCAACAGCTTAGTATTAAATATTAAATAAAAGCAATTTTATTTAGCTGTCATCATATTTTTTCTAAATTCCACATCATAAGCACTAGAATAAATGTATATTACTAAACAGCAAAAAATCTAATTTACAATGAAATATCTCACCCTCAGTTTGAGTCCAGTGCAGCAAACTCATAATCAAAAATAACATGTCTGGTTCTTCTCACTTCCTGTCTGTGTATTTGTCACTGGCGTCTCACTGTCAGACTGAGCGTGGCTCTGCTTTCAGCCCCAGGTATGTCTCTCAGTGGCATGTCCGTGAAAGCAGAGAGACTGTGGTAAGGAAGCTGCTGACCCAGGTTTGAGGCAGGATGTACATGTCTGCGCTGCTGAGCAGATGAAAGCTGCGATAACCAAAGCAGAAAACGCGTCAGCTGATAACAGCAGCCATTCCTTTGCTGTCAGCAACCCGATATGGCAGGTAATGGTGCAAGAGAAAAAAACCCAATCAAAGCCACATCTGATGTGGCGTCACAGGTAGAAGGCACAATTAATGCTGACATGAGGACAACAACAGGAAATCTTTAGTTGTTATCCATCCAAGCCAGATGACGACCACATTCGAATACGACTAAACGATATACTACTGTACACAAAGTATTAATATTTCAAGTTTGAGCTCTTAGATAGTGAACTTAAAATATGACAGTCACAAGCAGCACCCAGCACACACTGTCATCATTTCCAAAAGGCAACTTTAATTTTCCTTCTAAATGTGTATGTCATAAAATATTCAAAAAATGTCTCTTTTAAAGATATGCAGTGTCCCGTTTAAATAAATGTGTATTTATTCATAGTTCTATCCGTCCAGATTGCTTTTGTCTCTCAGGAGCATCTTATGAGGTTTCCATGAGCACGATTTAAAGCAGCAAACCACAACGGATTTGGTTAAATGAGACAAACTGTGGAGACAGACTGTGTGTCAGACTCCATCTCTCTCACTTTGCTTTCTTTCTTTCCTTCTTCACATTTGGTGTACAAACCTTCTTACCCTGAAAAGCTACTTGGATCCGTTTGACCCACCAGGGTTAGTTTTGAATTGCATACAAACCTAAAATACACATGTGATCATATTTAAAATAACATTGTATTGAATTGTTGATTTCTTGACATTTGGTCACTAGTCAAACTGTGGGTCCGTCCGCAGGATTTAATACTGTCCCAGCAATAGAGCCCCTGTGTTTTCTTTCCGTTTCAAGCCTCTGAAATCTCTTTAATCACCTCAGGGCAGTTCTCCGAAGGTTCATCTTGCCAGGACAATAATTAATAACAGTGTGGCGTGGACGTCCTGTTCTCTCACAATGAAGCGCGGAGTGTTTTAAAACCATCAGACAAGCTTCGCTGTTCAGGAACGTTGACGCTCGTTAACGTTCCTCTACCGTAAATCACAGGGCGCGCGCACGCAGACGTCCCTCCGTATTCCTCAAACATGGTTACGTACGCTTCCTCCGTTCCCTGCGCGTGTCTAGCGGCATCCACGCAAATTGCGCCATGGTCTCTGGCGAGGCTTTTCAGCTGGTTAGCCAAACATCCACAGAAAAAGAGATGAGCAGGAAAGCGAGACGAAGAAAATGAAAACTATTTATTCCAAGTTAGAAATCTAGCGACACAGAGGCCTTCCGTTCAGGTATGTACGCTCGTTTGTGGAACTCTGCAGAGGCTTGTGAAACGAGCTGGCTGAGTTTATGAATGACTCTCTGTGCGGCCACAATTTCAGCGTTAGCCAACATTGGTTCGTTAGCTGTGTGGCTAACGTGCTAGCTAACGTTAGGTTAGCTTCTATCCGGCTACGTCTTGCTACGACTACAAAGGCTAATAAACGCTAGCTCGATAGCTAGTTATTGGTTCGGCTCGAAGCGTCTCGTTCATGTTTTAGCCGCGTTGTCTTTATCATTTGACACGACATGTTCTCCTGTTAGCTACTTCTGAGCGCTTTCAATGAAGCTAACGTTGTCAAGCTGCACTCGGGCCAACGCTCAAACTCCGCTGGCCTGAACCGAGCTCGTCAACTTCCTGCGCAGCTCGGCTCAGAGTTTGACGTGAAGTCTCAGCTCGTAGTCGGATTTTCCGAACTGGCCTGCGATCAAACGTCGGACGGCGAGTGAAGGCGGATTAGCTGGTTGTCGGCTCGACCAACCCAAGACACGGATGAATGTGAAATGACTGCGGTCGGGTCGGCTAACGCTAGCACTGCTAGCAAGGTGTCGTTCCCTGTGGCCACAGCTCGTTAGCTCGCAGGGTCCGTGTCTTACTGAGAAGTTGTGAAGGTGGCAGCTTCTTAGATCACAGGCTGTGGCTCGGATGAGGATTCTCCGGTCCACAGTGATGTAGAGGAATGAGTAAGAGGTGGTGCAGCCAAGTCAGTCGTTGCAGTGTGGGTGGTGAGACGAGGCCGAGATAAGCGGCATTTCCCCTCCGATGGATCGCCAGCAGTTTTTAACAGGCTGGTGGACCGGACCGGGAGAACGGGGTCCGAACTGGCCTCGACTGCCGGGCTGTGTGTGTGTGTGTGTGTGTGTGTGTCCGAGCGATTGTCGAAGGTGCCAATCATATCGGACCGCCAAATATGACACATTTGTGATATTAAGCCTGACAGTGTCAGCAGAACCTAATGTAGGACACGGTGGACGGACCATGCAAAGACAGCGGCTGTTTCAAGATGGAGCGTAAAGTCAAATATGAAAGATGATCTCTTCGTATTATCTGACTAAAGGCCATAGCAGAGTACATTTGGCAGCTGTTGCAGGGAGAGAACAAAATCATAACTGATGTGAGCCCATTGTTTTAGTCCATGTGTCCGGACATGTTCAGGGGAAGTTCTTATTAGTAAGCAGTGCTTGCATATTGTCAGGTGGCTGAAGGGGATGTTCTGCGTTTCATAAGTCAGAGCTCATGAGGTGTCACGCAAGTAGCTGAAGTACAGCTGATGGGCTCCACAAGAACCACAAGTGCCTCAGTGGACGGGACACAACTCAGGCAGATTCAAGCTTTTCTTTGAAGGAGCCAACATGGTGGCTCAGGTTTCCTTAAAGTCGCAGGACGCAACTGTAGGTAGTAGCACTGTGGTGAGGCCCAGACACATTTGCTTTGCCTCCATCAGGCTGCACATATCAGACGTTGTTATCAATAGCAATAAAAAAGGCTCATCAAGGAGAAAATGTTGCTTTTCTCTGATTGGTTAGAAGGACGAGCCTTGCTCAAATGTCTTTAAAAGCAGGCTCGTGTGCCGTTCACTGGGTCTGCGTTAGAGCGTGTTTCTATGTCCAAATGAGTCATAATAATAGTAATATGTGTGCATAAAGTTGCACACTGTAACTTTCAATTTTATTGCTGATCAGTGCTTAATTATAAAACGTATACATTTTTCTTTGAGCCGTGATCTTTTGTATTTTTTGGACCCTGTGATACATTCAACCTTTGTGTGTTAGTTTTCGCTATAAATCTCAAGGAAATTAAATGCCTCCACACTGGCATAGAAGAAACACTGCTGAAATAAAAAAGTTAAAAAAGTATCCGGCATTTTCCCTCTTTGATAATGTCCTAATAACATGAAAACATGTTTTTAATTTTTAATCCACAAATTGTGTGGATAAAGTGCCAGTCTACACTGATCTATCTGTAAACCTGCTCTGTGCGTCAGATTTCTTTTTTGTGGTAGAACACTTGAATGTGTTGTCCCAGTTGCCTTGTAATCGAGGTCACGCTTGTAGCCTGTGGCGAGCTGTGTAGTGGATACAGTCGAGGGCGAGGTTGTCTGCAGGCCGGTGGGTGTATTAAGCTACCAAACCTAAACTGCATCGTGCATGATGTCGTCAGAGGGGAGCGCGAAACCAGGACTGCCAGTTGGATTTTAGTGCCTAATAAACGCTGTTTCATACCTGCATTGCTTTATATACTCTTCTAAGATAAAGAACATTTGCCTCTGTATGTCAATGTTGTTAAGAGGAAGGTTGGACTCGCAGTAATGTATTATAGAGACATATGTATGTTGGCAGTATTTGATGTGTCTCCAAAAATGATCAAGTTTAAAAACTGAGCTTATTTAGAACATAATTCCAAACTAACTGTGTGACTCTAAGGGGGCTGATAGTGGACAAAGTTGAATTGTATCAATTTATTTAAACAACCTTAGATGTTGTTTGTAGATATAGAGGGACTAGGCAGTGTGCAGTGAAAATAGTTTAATTATCAGCTTCATTAACAGCAAACCCATATCTTTGTTTGTGCAAATGCTCTTTCTTTTAGATACAGGAGATGCAAACTCTTCTTGAAGCCGAAGTCAAGATGGTGTGTGGGAGTGATTGAGTCTCTCACTTTGTGCAGCACTAACCATTTCTGATATTCTCTTCCATACAGCAGTGTGGATTTTTGCTGCGCGTGGCTCAGTCTGACAAAGGTCTCTGGGTTGTAGTGAATGCGAGCTGCCTCACAGATGTGATTAAAAGTATGAGGAAAGAATGATTAATTTGGTTAGTCTGATTTTGTAACGCTGTTTAAGTGTCTCCTAAACTAATTCTCTCATGTGATGGATTCAGACGAGCATGGTTCCCACATAAACTACAAGTCCAGATTCTCAGGCAAAGAGTTGATGCATCTGCAGCGTAGGTGAAGCTCCCACAGAGCTTGCAGGTTTCTCTGATTCCCACTGCGTTAGATTGGTAGTAGCATCAGCATTTCTGACATATACTAAGCGGCTGCTTTTGGCTACAGATCTCCAGAGTGTGACGCCGTTACTGTGGAGGTTTAATGAAATCAGAGTGTAGGCAGACCTCTATAATACATGCACTGTATAAGCACAGTGTTTACAGCGTTAACATATATGCTTTCATTTGTCATAGCTCAGAATGACCAAAGTAGCGATATTTGTAGAAATTCAGCTCACTCGATAAAAAAACAACATAAAATTGGAGTATTCTGCTTGGAGTATGTGTTACCTCGACTTTCAGGGGCTCGTGTTGTTCCTCCTAATAACAACATTAAAGGAGATGAATGACTAAAGTCAGCATTGTCCACTATCTCAGACATTTCCTCTATGTCAGGGGTGTCCACTCCAGGCCTCGAGGGCCGCAGCCCTGCTTGTTTTCTACCTACCCCTGCATGACCCTCTGCTGATTACCTGGATCAGGTGTGTTCAGTCAATCAGAAGCTGCAAGATGAGGGTTGTACAGGGAGAGTTGGAAAACAAGCAGGGCTGCGGCCCTCGAGGCCTGGAGTGTGACACCTGTGCTCTATGTGCTTATTATGAGCTAAATGTAAATATGAACCTCTTATTCTGAGCTTAACTCAACGTTTGTCTGTACATACACTTCTGTACTATTAGACTATTGGTAACTATGTGTTTTATTGTTATAGATGGCCACAAACCTGTAAAGTCATGCAGACGCTGTGACTAATTGTGTGAGTGCAACTAGAGCAATGTGAAGCATAAAGCTACGACAGCACTGGAGGGACTTTAGGACGGGTCTCTTCTTGACGTATCCTTGTGCTTTGAACCTGTGCCGTAGGTCTCGTGGAGGTTTTTTGTCGTCACAGCCATCACACCATAGCCTGATGTGCACATCCCCATAAATGTAACTACGTGTCGTGGCTGGCGGTCCTTCTGCCTCAGTCGGTTCAAAGGTCACATGGCCGCTCTCCTCCAATATGCGTTCCCTTTCCTGCTTTGCATTAATTTTAGTAAAAGTAAGTGCTGATCGACATTAGCTCCAACCCATTATGATCCACTCAGCTTCAGTCACTGTAGAATTCCAGAACAACTCACACCGTGGCGAAGAAACCACCAGCTAGCAGTTTGGCAGTGTAATTGTAGTGTCATAAAGACAAACCAAAGCTAAATTGTTGGTCTGGTGTATAATTGCTCACATCGGCTTAGGCCACTCGCATAGATTTGATGCACAAACGCATGCACTGCCATTAGCCAGTATATGAAGTATAGCATGAAGAGCAGGAAAAGAAAATGAAGGACTTGAGGAAATGGGTTGTGAGAGGAGGAGAGGTGAAGATAGACTGACTGCAAATGGAACAAATGAAGTACAGAGGATACGTGTGAGGAGAAGGAAGGAATCGATGTAGACAGGAGACTGTTGCCATAGGAAGAGGAATTCCCAAACCCTGGAGAACATGTTTTGCCTTCCTGGACGCAGATCTGTGCTTGTTTTCTGTTAAAGAGGCCAAATGTTGGTTCATGTTGTGAATTGTAAAGGTTCAGCAAATTACCTGGTTGTTGTGGTCCTCGTACGTTACGTTAATATTTGTAGTGTAAGGGGAGGTCATACTCAACGCTTTGTCCACTAGCACAGTCTAATTCATTGCCCCAGGATTCAGTTCAACACTGGCAGTCATTGGTCAGACGCAGCAGGATCTTACTTATTAAATGCAAGGTTCAGGAAAATATTTTTTCTTGTCAAAAGGCATGATCCTTTACTGATGACATTTATTTTCTTCTGTCTGCCTTTCAGGTGATATATTGAGCTTCAGCTGTTCTCACACCTGGGGGCCAAAGTTTCAGCTGGTGTTCCATAGGGCCAAGCAGTTGTGGGACAGATTTACCAGCGTCCGTGTGAGAGTGGCCTAGTATTTTTAGGATCACTCACATATATGAATATCGGTGGAATATCAGATGTAAAAAGGGGCAAAATCTTACTTTTTTTTTTCTTTTTCTTTTTTTTTTTTTGTTGAACCCGATGTGGGCAGCTGCATGGGTGTTTTGCTGACCACCGGATACTGTCATGGTGGGCTGGTGTCTGATTCTAAAGCTAGTGTAGCGTCCCTGCTTAATATAACATGTTAGCATATGGCTAGCTCCACATGGTGAGTGCTCGGGCCCTTGTCCTCCTCCCCTCAAATGCCACCTCTGGTCCCTACATGAGGACATGAATGCACTGGTAGCAGTGGCCACTTACCCTGTCATCTTTTCATTTCTCTTTCATCCATCCTACTCCCCTAACAAGGACTCAGTTAGCTCAGCCTAACTGAGCCCCGGTTCTTTTTGACATTGACTTTTTCTTTTTTGACTTCCTCTTCCAGCTGTCCATATCCATCTTCACTGCTCATCTCTGCCCTCTTCAGAATCAGACCCTGATCCCATAGTAGCTCATAGTCTGGCCCAGATTCGATCACTCTGTAGGCTGACGGTGAAGCCGCCAGGCAGTTGTTTTGGTAGTTGTTTGGTTGCATGGAATCGGCTTAACCGTGGAGAGACCAGGCTACCACAAACTGATGGACTTTGACAAGCGGGGAGTAGGAGGAGGAGGAGGTGGCGGTGGGGGTGGAGGAAGCGGAGGGAAGGGGGAGACTGAGGAGGGAAAGAGAATGTCTGGAAAGACGAGCGGTCGATCAGGCCACGGTAGCCGGGGTACCGGGTCCAACTCTGGAGTTCTGATGGTCGGACCAAACTTCCGGGTCGGAAAGAAGATTGGCTGCGGGAATTTCGGAGAGCTGCGGCTTGGAAAGAACCTGTACACCAATGAATATGTGGCTATTAAACTGGTAAAATGCATTCACTTGTTGTAGTATTTTAAAATATGGAGATGACAAGTATTAATAAAGAGCTAAAGGATGTTATATTGGTATTTAAATTACCCTTATTAGATTAGTCCTAACGGTTGTCAGAAAAATCTTTATGAATTTTGCTTCCTTTTATTTTTGTTTAACTAATTATAATTTAAACATAATCTTTGCAGGAGCCAATCAAGTCGCGGGCACCACAGCTCCACCTAGAATATCGGTTCTACAAACAGTTGGGAAGTTCAGGTATGGACTGCTGTCTTAAGTTTGTTTCCTACTGTGACAATCAAAACCATGTGAAGTGAATTCCATCATCTAATGTGAAGGTAAAAAGGAAAGAAAACTCCAACAACTCCAGGCATAATCCTAGCTTTGAACTTCAGTCAGAAATGTGTAATCTCAGACACAATGACAGTTTCTACATAAACGCATCCATCTGTTCACCAGAGGGTGTCCCCCAGGTGTTTTACTTTGGGCCATGTGGTAAATACAATGCCATGGTCCTGGAGCTCCTGGGACCCAGCTTAGAGGATCTGTTTGACCTGTGTGACCGGACGTTCTCGCTAAAGACCGTACTCATGATAGCCATACAGTTGGTAAGACAAAAACATGAAAACATTTTTTCACCAGTGTGAATTGGTTTTGCTCCTTGTTTTCCCGTTTTTCAATGTACTGTTATTTACTCTGTAGATAACCCGTATGGAATTTGTCCACACAAGAAGCCTGATCTATCGAGATGTCAAACCTGAGAACTTCCTGGTTGGCCGACCCGGATCCAAATGGCAGCACACAATCCACATCATAGACTTTGGTCTGGCAAAAGAATACATAGACCCAGAAACTAAGAAACACATCCCGTATAGAGAACACAAGAGTCTGACTGGAACTGCTAGATATATGAGCATCAACACGCACCTGGGGAAAGGTGGGCTGTCTCTTTGTGTCACACGTGCACATACGCTGCCCTCTAAAAGTATTGGAACACTAAGCCTTACCTCAATCCTGCTGTAGACTGAAACCATTTGGGTTTGACATGAAACGATGAATACGAGACAAGAGATCAACATTTCAGCTTTTATTTACATCTGGATCTGATAGCACCTTTTGTTTGAACCCACCCACTAACTGCCTTGAGCCTGTGACCCAAAACTTGTGTATTCTACCTTTGTGATGCTTCTCCAGGGTTTCACCACAGCCTCTTTGGGCCTTACTCCTTTCTGACTCCTTTCTGGCTCCTCTCTGGCAGGTAAAATGCAGCTCTATAGGGTCTATATAAGTCTGCAGATTGACCTGGCCAGTCCTAAACATTCCCCGTCTTGGCCCTGATGAACCTCTGAGTTGTTTTGACCGTTGGATCCCCCAATCAGTTTGCTCGAATCCTTCTTTAAACTGGCTGACAAAATGTTCCAGTTTGCTGCGGCCGTCATGTGCGACACCCTCAGTGAAAATGAAAGCACCCGTTCCAGACGAAGGCATGCAATCCCAGCCATGACATGACCTCCACTGTGTTGCACAGATGAGCTTGAATGTTGTTGATCATGAGCAGATTCTGTCCTATCACTTTGTTAATGATTAATCTTTGTGAGTCTGTAAAACTTTGTCCCAGAATTTTTGGCAAATTCCAGCCTGGCCTTCTCGTTCTTCCTGCAAGTGAGTGGTGTGCGTCTTCCGTACTTCTGTTCATGAGGTCTTACTTAGCACACCAGTGGTTTCTTTTTTCTGTGGGACATTCGGAATGGTGTTACTGGCTACAGCCAATGTTTGTGCGAAGGCTCTGACAGTCGGTGCTCCAGGACACACCTGGGCAACAAACCACACCTGTCAGTCACGTGTTCTCATACTTTGAGAGGGGAGTGTATGTGACACTTTATTTTACCAGGTTTCCCTTGCCTGCTATGGTTTTTGGTGTACTCCTATGCGTCAGGGTCCCGGCTTCGTCAGTGTAGTAGTTCCATCAAAATAAGTAATGAGCAACAAATCATTTGGTTTTACCAAAGTCTGACAGCACAGCTTGCATCCTGTGATTTCTTTACACTAGTCAGTGACATCTGTTCTTAACTGTATCTGCAAGGAGTTAAAAACGTTTTTGAAAATGTTTGGGGTTATGTATGTACTACTGTATGTATAGGATTTCTGCGTCTTATTGTTTTAAATATCATCAGACCACCTGGCAGATCTTTAGATACCATGATGGGATGCAATCATAATCAGGATAATTTGTCTCTTTCTCTCAGCAACCGTGTTGTGTGCACCGGTCTTGGTGTTAAAGCTTCAGTTTTGTGTTCTTGGCACACCACAGGTGTTGAATTTAACACTTGTGACACAGTCCAGTACATGAGGCTTGTCTTGTTTTCTGGTTTTTCAGAGCAAAGCAGGCGGGATGACCTGGAAGCTCTAGGCCACATGTTCATGTATTTCCTGCGAGGCAGCCTACCCTGGCAGGGACTCAAGGTAAAGAGACAGAAGACAAGGAATGTCACGGAGGTGTCGACATTCCGCTTCATTGACCACTTGGCCTTCGGGCATTTAGCTGAGATGCTTAACTTGCTTGGTAGCCAAACAAATTTTCCCAAAACAGAAAATGTTGATCAATTAAAAGATAAATAAAATAAACATGGATTTTGACAATAATTATATTTTACTAACCTAAACAATACATTAAACCTTAAACTAACAGTTAAAAATAATATAGAGTCTCTAGTAGAGAGGATGGTCCACTAATATCAGCGTCATAAAAAAGTTTGCGTTGGATTTTAGATTTGAAAGGTTTAAGAAGTTGGATTCCAGATGTGAGCTTTTCTGTTAAAATTATTCAATGTTGTGTCTGTTTTTGTACATCTTTGATCAATTTGCTGATTTATCTGCTGTTCCAGAAATATGTAAAAAGCCGGCGGTCCCTCACTTGATGCACAGATATCTGCAGCGACTGTTTCCGAGGGTTATTCCTACTAAAATAGCCCACTTCATAGCCAGGTTCGAACAGTGACAAGATTTTCAGCCATGTGGCCAAAATGTTAATATCCCAGACTTCATGGATGTTTGAGCATCTCAGGCAAAATCAAGAGTCCGTTTCAGTTCACTAGTTAGCTCATTGGTGATATTTAAAATTAAATCTTTTGGGGGGATGGAGAGAACTTTAAAAGTTAAGGAGTTCAGGAAGCGTATTGTCATTGTGGCAGATTTGGCGAGTGTGTCCGTGTGTTTGTTGACGCACCTTTTAGTCCTTTGATAAGAACTAAGTGTTATTATTCAGTGTTAAACGGGCAGCCAACTGTCAAGCTGCTCCACGATTATTTTCTAAAAATACAGATGTTTTCACACACCCTTTATTGGTGGCGGGGTTCCATGTTATTAATGCTGCGTGGAGTTATAGTGAAGAAAGTAAATGGCTAGGAGAGCATCAAATGAAAAACTAAAATGACCTGAAATCAGAGATTGTGAACACTTTAAAATTGAATAATTGAAGTGAGATATGATTGTGCCCAATAATTTGTTGGGCCGCACATACAAACAACGCAAATGTATTTTTCCCTTCCACTTGCCCAAACGTAGAGTTGACTTTCCTCAGGCAAGTGGACAACATTTTCGAGCCCTGTAGTGTTTGTGGATGTCGTCCTTGTTTTTTTTCCTCCTTTGTTTTCATTTGTTCACACTTTTTGTCCATCTGTTATTAGTTTTGAAGAAACTCCTTTTTGTCTCTCGTCTGATTAGGCCGACACCCTGAAAGAACGGTATCAGAAGATAGGAGACACGAAGAGAGACACGCCCATAGAGGTTCTGTGTGAGAGCTTCCCAGGTTTGTACATGCAAAACGCACACTCCCAAAAAAGCCACAGCCGTTGTTGAGACTAACAAATCTCACTCGCTCCCTCTCTCTCTGTATGAATCTGTGCACGTGTGGGCTGGGGGTGTGTCTGCTCAAACGTGCACATCTCTGTGCGTGAATGCAACAGAAGAGATGGCCACCTACCTGCGATATGTGCGTCGGTTGGACTTCTTTGAGAAGCCGGACTACGACTATCTGAGGAAACTCTTCACAGATCTCTTTGACAGAAATGGATACATCTTTGACTACCAGTATGACTGGACTGGAAAGCCACTGGTTAGTGGTTTGATTTTAACATTTGATAAATGAGTCATACACGGCTTTGCCAAGAGCATTGCCATCAATCTCAGCACATTTGCCTTTCCTTTGTTATTCGTTGTAAATCATAAAGGGTAAATGTATCCAAAAGATAAGTTATAGGATACCAAGTTCACGCACTGAAATATGACATAAGCTCTATTTTTCGGATTCTGTGTTGACTTCATTTCCTGCCTGTTTAGCCCACTCCCATCGGTCCCGTAGCCAGTGAGACTCCACTTCAGACGAGCAACAGAGAGAAAGCAGCACAGACCAAAAACCAGGTATACACACGACCATGTTCACGTTGCCATATGATTTGCTTGAGTTATCAAAAAGGATTCAGAGGTAGCCACTAATGGCCCCACTTCTCATTTACAGTGCCTTCCGTCACGCTCCATTGTTTCGGGTTTGCTTCATGTGAGAATAGTTAGCTGGACTAGCTTGGTTTCTGTCAGTACAAACCAGCAATAGGAAATAACGAATAGTAGAATTTCATATCTACGTGCTGTCTTAGTGACACTAGTTAATTTTAGTGGTGTAGTTTGGTGCCCGGTTCAACCTTGGTTAGACATTTTTATGGTTTTCACGTGGACTCTCAGAGGACAGTAATGTTTCTCACGCTGATTATTTGCTACGTGATGTCGGTATTCCGACCTGTTTAGTCTGCTTTTACTGGACCAGTAGCAGGTGACACTCCAGTAACAGAGAGAAATGATGTTCGTGAAGTAAAAGCAATTGAGCATCAATTTTTTGGTAACAAACATATTCCCATTAAACAACACAAAACTCTTGGTTTGAATCATTTAGCCTAATTAAAACTCTGGTCACTGGCTAATTAAGCACTTCAAACCACAAACATGCAGCAAATACAAGGTTCATTAAGTTTTGTAAATTGGGGGAAAAAAGATCGATGTAATATGAGTTGTAGGGTTGAGCGAAGATGAATCAGTTTTGATCAGGGCTGGAGTATTAGGACCGTTGACCCTAAGCAGAAAGCAGCAGGGCCACAGTAATGAAGTCTTGAATTTCTATAGTAGAACCACCTGCCAAAGAACTCCTGTACCTCGGATTGTGGACGCTGCCAAACTAGGAAAGAGACGTAGCAACATCAAGTTGTTTTGCCTGATCTTCATGTTTCTCTAATTGCTAGTCTTAAAAAGGTAAAAAGTACAGAGTTGTCCTTTACTTAGGGTTGGTGAAGTTGCTGTTTGTCTCCCTCTACAGTTGCTGAGTGTAAGTCACTTTGACAGTAGATCACTAGCAGTAGCATGACACTGTGGATGAAACCAGGCTGCACATAGAGCAACTGCTGTTTGGATTCCTCACTAGTCGTAGTCAGAGAGTTTCCTCAGGCCACATGTCTGCAGTGTCTCACGCAAATGGTCTGAGATTTATTATTGCCTTTTTTCTTTCCTTTAAAGATTTCACAAATGAGAAGCAGCCGTTGAACATTCCCTTCCATCTTCGTTGCTGAAGCTTGTACCTCCTTCAGAGGAGCGTAGCTGTGTTGTTGTCCTTCGTTACTAGTCTCCTTCTTTACAGTACCTCAGTTTTTGACGGTGGCCTTCTGCAGACCACGTGCCAAGTTCATTCTGTTTCTTACTCCAACTTGTATTCCCTGACTTGGAAGTGTTTTTGTATCCATCCCTGACTTCTGCTTTTGAGTAACCTTAGCGACAGATCCACCTTCCATTGTTGGTTGTTTGAGAACAGGACACTGCTTAAGCTTACACATGCAGGTGTAAGTACAGTCCTTTCAACACAATGGGGGCACTCCATTGCGGTTTTAATTTGTGTGACTCTAAGCATTGATTTTAGACATAAATTACAAATATAGTCATGTATTTTCACATTTAGATTTTGAATTTATTTGGAATACTAGAGATCTGTTTTCACCTTAATGATTGACTATCATTCAATCAGAGGATAGGAATACATTTTATTTGGACTGAAAATAGTATGATAAATGTTTAAAAGCAAAAGGAAGCAAAAGAATTCATATTTCCTGGTTTCCTGCTTAAATGTGCCATTGTATGTGATACAACACACTTATGAACCACACCAAACAAAGATGTGAAGTGATGGTGGAAAAAGTAATGGCAGCAGCTTTGACGGCAATAATCTCAAGCAAGCACTTCCTGTAGCTCTGGAGGAGGGCCTGCACAACATTCAGGAGAACTTTTGGACCATTTCCCCTTTCAGAACTTTGAGGGATCTATTGGTCATTCCACAGCATCTCTGTTGAGATGGTTCAATGTCTGGGTCACTTCAAAAGGTGAATTTTGTAACTCTGCAGCCGTTCCTTTAATGTTTAATGGAATGTAGTCCAGGCCCAGGGGCAGCGAACATGATCCCTACACTGCTGGGATGATGTTTCCTTGTTTCCTTGTTTTCTTTTTACGCCGTATGTACCGCCAATAATTCTACCTTTGTTTCATCTTTCCACAAGTATTTTTCCCACTATTGTTGTGGAGTTCCAAGGCAGTCTTTGGCAACTACAGTCAGGGTGCAGTGGCGTCCTCCATGGTGTCCTGTTCACGTCCACGTTCACCGTTCTGTGTAGGGTTGACTCATATTGACAAACTCCAATTAATCCTTCAATGGTTCCACGTTCATTCTGCTTTGGGCCTTAGGAGTGATCGTGGCTGGGCAGTCACTTCTACAGACGTAAACCACATTACCTAATTGGCTCCATTTGGAGACAGTATTTCTAACTGTGGACCAATGAATATAATCTTTAATGTAACCCTTATAAGCTACATACAGATAAACAACTCTTGATGATCACTTTCTGAACAGAGTGTTTTAATAAGTCGAGGTTAGTCTAAACTATATCACCCTTCTCAGTTGTTAGATTGGATCAAGTCTAGTGTTGCCATTACTTTTTTCACCATCACTTCGCATGTTTGATGGGGTGTTCTTTAAAGCTGTGACACATCATGAGTGCGTAATCGGCTCAGAAGTATTTGATATTCGTGGCCTTGAAGATCAGATGACATTTCACGACCAATTCATGCTGAAACTGAAAAGATCAACACCTGAGGATTACTGAACAACTGTGTCATATCTATAAAGTGTTGGCAGCGTTTTCTTTTCCTCAAAACCCCCCCAAAAACATGAAACCAGGAAATTGCAAACAGTGCAGTACTTTTTTTTTTAATTTAGGAAAACCCACATGTTTTTGTAAAATAAAAACGGACAAATCAGTAGGGATTCATTTCAAGCATATTTTAGCACCGATTAATGGTAAAATCAGCTTTGCAAGTTAGACATTAACCTCAGCAATACTGCCTGACAAACCTGTGTAATCCTACAGGTTTTTCTATAAATTCAATCACCGACTGCTTTTAAGTTGATCAGGTATATATCTCCCAGGTGTTTAAACATGGTAAGATAAATTTAATTTTATGTACATTAAACCAATAACACAAGTTTGTGATTGGCTTTTCCTCCATAGTCAGTGTGACCTGTTAGAGCTAAAAATGGCCGACTGTTCTTGTCATGACAGAGGAAGGCTCTTCCCTATGAGATATAGCTACAAATCTCCAGAGATAGGCAGCGTCTGGATCCAGTCATAACAGAATACGCAGTGGAAGTCCCAAGTCCACATCTGCCCAGGAAGACGTGTAGTTGCTGGATTCTTTGAAAAACAGATGCCCTACTGCTCTGCGATGGGCTGCATTGCTGGGTAACTCAAGAGAAGACCCCTGTGCATAGAGGTCTCATGTCAGCTGGCCTCCTGGGCAGAGTCGCCAAGAATAGAACCCTAACAAGGCAGGAAAATCCGAAGAAAAGGTGCAAACAACAGATCAAACAGTGGACTTGTAATCTGATGAGTCAAAGTTTGAGCAGTTTGGATCCAAGTGAAGTCAACGTGTTGGATGCTGAGCTAATGAACAGATGAAGGTGTCTGCCTAGTGCCGCGAATAAGGCATGGAGGGGAAACGGTTATTTGGGGATGTTTGCCATGGTGGTCTGCTTTGTGTCAGCATGGATGCCATTCCCTCTGGGCAACAACTGATTAGGCTAACTTCATTTTGCAGCAAGACAATGAGCCCAAGCGTTTGTTTTTTTTTTGTGTGTTTCATATTTGCAGCATGGTAACATCCTGCTGTCTGCAAACGAACATCTTCAGCTCAAAAAGTTACTATAGACGAACATCTTTTCCCACTGGTTTCATAGTTTGCTCGTGTCTCAGTAGCAGTGAGTTCCTGTCTTCCTCTTCTCAGCGCTCACACGTGTTAAATTGTAGCGTGCTTTATGTAACTTGACATTGGTTGTATACTGAAATTCGTTGCTCTCAGCCTGATTCACAGCGGCTGCTTCCTGGACACACGTCTTTCCCCTCCTTTGGCACGGAGCTTCCACACGTGCGCACACACTTGAGTGCTCGCCCTCCTTTTGCTCCTGCAGCAAGTTCTGATTTTGAAGTGTTTCTTGTGTCTGTCTACATTCTTTGCTCTCCTTACACCACACCTCCTGCTCTTCTGCTCACCTTTGAACCTCTCCCTTCCCCATCCACTTTCTATGGCGACTCTCCTTTGTCATCTCGTGTGTTCTCTTCGCTTTTACCCTTCCCTGCTGCCCGCTCATCCTCCCTTCCCTTTCTCCTATGATCGACGTCCGTCTCCTCTAGTCTCCAGAGGGGAAAGGCAGTGAGTCCCAGCCGACTCCAGTGACCAATCGAGAGCTACTGGGCTCCCATCTCACTGCCGATAGACTGGGCGGGTCTGTCCAGGTACTAAGAGGAAGTGTTCATTCGGCTGGCTTCCTGTCTGTCTGCCTACCTGTCTGTCTGCTTGCATGACCTTCTCTGTCTCTGCAGCAGGGCTGACTTTTTAAACTTCCTCTCAATTTCAGCTGTCCCCTAACATGGGTAAATTATGAAAGAAATTGCTTGCCGTTGTTATTAATAAATTGTAATTTGCACCGAATACCCAAAGGTACAGTGCAATTTCTGACAGAGGATAATCTCTTTGGTTTTATAGTTATGTAATGGAAGAAAAAACGACCTTTAAAAATATACACACTTGCTCATTGGTTTTTCTAAAACAAAGAGGCATATCTGAAATTCCATGGCACTGTTGTAAAAAAATCCTTAATATGCTGAGTAAAAGCAGGGGGCCTACCACTGATTCTAAGTTTCCAGAGGGCTCATTATTAACACACTGCATCCTATTTAAAGCGCATAAAGAATGTCATGACAGCAGACTACATGAAACATTAAATTAAGAAGGCTTTGAGATAAGAAAATCAAGCAAATCTAAGAATTTAGCACCACCTACTCCTTTATCAAGCTTGGTCAAAACTTTTTTTTGCTCAGGTGTAAGATTTCTGTTTTAGTAAAATAAATATTTGCTTTAAAGTTGAATTGCATCAAGTTGGAAATTATTGAAACCAAAGTTATCTATTTTAAGATAAGTTGTACATTGTCAATGCCAACTTTGTCAGCGACCTTTAAAAAGTTCTGGCAATATGCAGATGTGGCCATTACTGGTTTTATTATATAAGATTATAGCATAGAGTATGTAGCATGGTCCCAGTCGTTAAGATTTTATTGCATTTAGATGAAACCTAGATAAATACCTTTGTGCTATTACCTGCATAGTTTCAAGTAATGTCAACACGAACAGCTTTTCCTCTTTGAAACAACAAACTAACAGGTCCTACGTGCTTAATCTATAAATCAAGGAGAGATTTTAGAGACCACGTGGTATGAGTTGCTGTTTATCATCTGGCCAGTGAAAAGAAAGAGGAAGCAGGATTTTTTAATAATGTGTATGTATCAACAAGTAGACAAACCGTAGAGCATAAGCTGGATATTTGCAGATTTCACACATTTGGCATTTCATTGTAGATGATGGTGATCTGTAAATACAGGGTCATTATGGGCGTGTGCACGACAAATAGTGATTAGATAAGAAATGTGCCAGTGGAAAAATTTGATAGTTGTTGTGAATTTCTTAAATATTCTTTGTAAAAAAAAACGTGGTAACATTTCATTTTAAGAATGAGTAGTTTTAGCTGTTAGTCCACGTGAACGACGTGGGGGAAGAAGCACCCGTCTCGTTTTAATCGTCTAACTCGATACGTGTGTCAGTAAAGTGAAGTGTCAAATTCATGGACACAGGGACGAGGAAAGGTGTAAGTGGGTAGTCGTTAGTGGTGTGTGTTATTTCCTGCACCGTTTGGGATTTCATAAACCAGTTGTGGGAGTGATTTTTGTGGTGAGAGCAGCGTTGACAGTCAGTCATCCAAAGGCAGTCCACAAGAACGTTAAGACGAAGTCTGTCACATCCACACACTGAATTCTGGCACCTGTTGATCGTGACCAGCTTTACATGTTCCCCATGCAGACTTCTGTCCACCTTGTGCTGGTTTTAATTTTGTGGCTCATCTGTTCACCCCAGACGAATGGCAGTGCAGTGCTTTTGTTGACGTGATGCATTACATCTGTTTAAACTAAACAATATTTTTTAATAAAACTTGTATTGTTTCCACAAGACCCACGGATAAATAGGCTAGAACGTTTTTGGATAAAATGCATCCAACAACTTGATCCTCTTCAGAGTGTGAAAGGATCTTTGATTTTAGTCGAGACATGTGCACAAAGCCTGGGATTTATTTAAAAGTAGCAGGTCGATTGTCAGCCGTTCTGCAGAGGTGCTGCTGTTTTGCATGGCAACAAAATACATGGTGACAATTAGTGGGTGTGTGAGGGTGTGGGTCCCACATTAAGCTGGCTACATCTGGGAAAAAAAGCTTTTGTGATGGTGGAGAGCACGATCATTCTGGTTTTCCCACTGCTTACCATCTGTCACATGTTTGCCCTGACAAAGATGATACCTGATTTTCAGTGAAGGAAAATGGTAAAAGGGTTTATGTGAATGATCTGGAAATGCCTGAGTGGTGGAGCATTCATAGCTTTTTCAGATTTACCTACTTACTGTGGACCTAATGCAAGTCTGTTTAATATTACATCTCTTCACCCTCTTGTGTGTCTCACCTCTAGGTGATGAGTTCGACCAACGGTGAACTGAACACTGACGACCCCACGGCAGGACACTCCAACGCACCAATCACCGCCAATGCAGAGGTGGAAGTTGCTGATGATACTAAGTAAGGAGACGCACGCTAGAGTATATGACATCTGTAGACCTCTGGGAGATGACATACACAACATGTCATTAATCTGTCCACACACGTGGTACACCTTTGTACCCTCCGAAGAGGTGTGAAAGGCCCAGTGGCCTTATCCTTGCAGTTATTCGGTTTGTTAGGCTTGAAGGGGAACACATCTGAAAAAACTCAGTGCAACACACTTAACAACTGGTTTGTGACAAATCTTGGAAGTAGACAAATCCCTAAAGCTGACAAGAGCAGATAATACTGCACCTGCATGATGGTAGAACCAAATTAGTGGCAACTGGTAGTAGAAAACTTCAATGTCCTGGATGAGGAAGCCAAAACAATCCCGAGTATGGATCCTACAGGGGAAATTAGAGAACTAAAATGAAAAGTAAATAGGAAACACATTTTTAAAAGATTGTAAGAATGACTGGCATGGACGGAGGTCGATCTTTACAGAGCACGTGCTTTCGGTTTCCTCTGCCGACTGAGCTGGGCAGTTAAGTGAGTGCCCTACACTTGGCATGCCCACGCAAAATATCACACAAAGGGATGTAGTAATCTCATTACCTCATTACTTTAAGAAACTCATTAGTAGTTTTCTGGAGAAATTGAATCTCCTCAAATGTCTTTTTGTGTTTTCTGGTACACGTACACCACACTCAACAAGCCAGACTCAGATTATCTAAGTAAAGAAATGCTAACGTGTTCTTGTAGCTGGAGCGGAAGAATTATTAGTAAAGACAGTGTCTTTGAAAGGAGCTGATGTAGTTTACAGATGAGTCTACGATGGGGGACGCGGTCCCGAAAGTGTCTTGAATCCTACGTTTAATGACTTAACAGCTGTGGTCCCAAAGACAGTAACATTATTTCACTTATTTTATTTATTACAAAGAGTCTAATATCATGTTTCAGTAGCTCGCTAATCAGTACAGATGTGGATAAAATTGTTAAAGAAAGACCAACTGAAATAACTTCAAAAGTAGTAATAAATAAATGTACTATAAATTAGCTAATGTCATTGCATTTGAATTGCGGTTCATCAGAAGAACTTCACAAAACAAACGATCGTGACCTTAGAAACGGTTGGAAATAATTTGACCATGTTAAACTAAAGTGTTTCCTGTAATGAGCGTCACAGGTGTCACTCTGGTCTTTGGGGGACGGACAGTCGTCACTGTGCTGTTTGGCATCGTGGTCTGTACCACACTGACCATGGACCACAGGAAGCTGAGGACAGGGTTGAACATTGTAGACCAGGGGTGTCCAACTCAAATACACAGTGGGCCAAAATGTAAAACTTGAACAAAGTCGCGGCCAGCATTGAACAAATGAACCTTTTAATATGGACCCAAACAAGATTTGCTTTAATATTGAATATGGAACAAGCAACACTTATTACTATACAATTTATAACTTAATAGTCCAGGTATGCAAAAACCAATTTCAAATTAAAACAAAAACATCAATGACATTCATTTATTAAATAAAATTTCCAGGTCTTTGTACTTGTCATGGTGTTTTGTTTCATAGTGTCGTCGAATGTTGTACTCCTTAGTTATAGCCACGTTGACTCCACAAATCAGACAAACAGGTCTGTCTTTAACATATGTAAACAGATATTCTGTCTCCCACCTGTCCAGAAAGTTCCTGTTGTCTGCTTTTCTTTTTGCCACTTTTGGGGAAAAATTTTTTTTGGTTCCACAGTGACAATTGTAGCTTGAGATCGCTATGATTTCTGTCACACAGGAGAGGGGGTTTCTGGGACCTGCTCGCGGGCCAGAGTTTGACACCTATGTTCTAGACAAACACGTTACAGGCGTAGGGGATAATGTTTAAATGCGTTACAAAACGACATGAGTCAAGGCTTCACAGGGACATTCTGTGATGTAGATACATATGGACACACTTGGAATACGCAGTAAATTATTAGTTTAAACACTATAAAGGCCAAACTCAGTTTATGAATTCTTAATTAGTGTTCAGCAGATTCCTTGGTCACTTTGCACAATTCCGTCCTAAACGTATGTCTGTTCGGCTCCGTTTACAGCAGTTTAATGCGCACATTGATCTCCTCTGAGTCTTAACACAGACTGAACATCACCACCTTCACGATGGAAACAAACTTAGCAGTGAGTGGAAATGTGTTCGTCCATATCTACAACAGCGACGTCCTCCTTTAAGTAACAGGACACTGGGTTTAAGAAGAGTAAACAGGAAATCGCCCACCGTACCTGAAGAAGCTTGCTGGGGTTAATACATGATGGTGGATGGGAGATTCTGGGCACATGTTTTTTTTTTTTTTATGGGTTTTGGGTCATAATTTAATCTTATTAACTTGCGGAGTGTTTTACTCACGTGTACCTGAATGAGCACTGTGTTGTCCAGGAGTTGAGGAGTAAGTTTGACTTTACCGTGTCTGTTTCCTTTCTGATGTGGACACTGGTCTGAGCTCCACACTCACTCGTAGAGACAAGAGGCTGCCCTACATTTTTAGATGAACTGGTTTCCTGAACTTTTGATATCCTAGAAACTCACAACACAGTTATTTGTATTTGCAAGATCTAGTTATTTTCTACTGCAACACGCAGCAATGAAACATCGTTTTCTTTACTGCCCCCAAATTGTCCCTGATCCCAAATTTGTGACGGCCACGCAGAATCCACTGGTATGGACTGAATTTGCATTAACTGATTCCTGGACAGACTGGCAGAAGGTTTTTAAGTCACTGAAGTCACTGTTGTCTTTCTGTCGCCGAGCATCCCCTTCAACAAATATGGTCTAACAAGAAAACACCTTCCTCGTGATTTGAGTGACTGGTCAACAATGCAGCCCACTCCAGTTCTCCCAAAAAATTGTTCCTCATATTTAGTAAAAACTGTAGTAACCTCGCTCCCTATATAAAGCAAATAGTAACTACTACTGTATCCACTACGTGCTGCACAGAGACATTTGTATTTCTCAACTCCATGAGTGAACCCGTGCGTGCGCCAGAATACAGTGTGTATATGTAGAGAAATGGCTTTGAAGAGGACACTCTGAAAAGACGTTCCGAACATCTTACAAACATTGCATGTTATTTCTGCCTCTAGTCTGACTTTTATTGTCTGATTACGGAGAAGAGAATCCCATGTTCTTACTGACCCCCAGAGACGGCTTGGAAACACCCAGTGTTATAATGATCGTTAGGTGCACTAACGATCATTTCAGGGATTGTATTCATTTTTAGATATTAAAAAGTGCACTTCCATATTGTTTTAAAGATCGTTACTGATGGCATGTACGTGTTCCAGGTGCTGCTGTTTCTTCAAGAGGAGGAAGAGGAAAGTTCTGCAGAGACACAAATAAAAACGCGAGATGGGAGAGAACCAGCTGCTCTTGAATCGTCTCTTTTTCCCCTTCACTCACTCTCTCTCTATCTAGTCCTCTTCATATAAGTCTCAGTTCCCCTCTCCTCTGTCTCGGGTCGGCTGGACTGGCCGGACCACCAGCCAGCAGAATGTGTTTGCTAAGCTGACCTACTGGTTTCTGCTGCTCTCGACTGACCAGACAGACGGGAGCGTGTTTGCTGTTCCACCCCGGAGCTTTAAATGTGAACTTGTTGCACCAGCGGCGGACTCTTGATGTATTTATGGTTGCAAGCGGAGCTGAAAACTGGATCGACACAAATGAACAGTTGTCAGACTGTGAAAGACGAGCTGATTGGCCGGCAGACTGGATTGAGTTCATTTCCTGGCAGACTTTGCTAGTTCTTGAATTTTTTGTGTGTGTGTGTGTGCGCGCTCTGTTTTCTTCCTTACTGACTGGTTCAGGGAGAGAGTGTATTAGGTCTGTTAGCGTGACGAGATACTGAAGAGAGGACGACAAACGGACGGGACGCAGTGAGACTGTCGGGTCACACATGTACAGTGCAAGCGTGCTGCACACTTTCGAGCTCATCGTAAAGAGACTTTACGGACAATGAGATGCAGCTCTCGCACATAGTCTATAACGTTTTTATTCCCTACAGTCAGAGGAAGCTCGGTGTGTTTCCTGCTGCGGATCGGGCTCAGTGTACTTCCCAGACACATTCTCCCTCAGAGGAAAACCTCACAGCCACCAGAATCCAACGTTTAAAAGAGATGTTTATGATGAACTGTTTTTTTCCGTTTTAATTTGTAACTAAAGGAAGACTGTCAGCGATTTGAAGCCTGTTTTTCTCTGTCTTTTGAGTTGTTCAGAAAGTTTGTTTTGTAGCTTCTTAGTGTGTTCCTCAAAATGTTTTTTTTAATAACTTGTATTTTTAATTTTCTGTTTCTCTTTTTTTTCTCTCCTCTTGTTCTCTGGGCTGGAGGATGGAAAGCCAGATAACTCCATTAAAAACAACCAAACAAAATACAAACGGATCTTTATTTAAGGGTTAACAAAGTAATTTTTATTTCAGCCTGTATAATTTGGTTCATATAAACATTATAAAACATTTACAGTTCAGAATCACTTACCAAAGTGCAGCTATGAAAAATGCTGTTATGTTTCTTGATTAATTAATCACTTGTTTAGGCTCCAGCATTGTTTTCGGTTTAACCTTTAAAGAGACTTGATCCTTTCAGGTGCGATTCAATCAGTGATTGTACGTCAACGTCCATGTTCAATCACGGAATCGATAAACTTGTGAGCGATAAAAGGAATGGAATTCAAACGTGGACTACAAATAAGTTACACATGTGAGAAATGTTCGTTTTAAGAGCAAACCCGAATATTTCACACTTGTAAATAATATTGTCACTCCATTTTAATAAGATGTCATCACATGGAAATATTCTCTGATTTTCTGTTCGAACACATTCGAGTCTTTCGTCCCCGACAGGAAGTTCTGCAGGCGTGTAATTGTCGTGGATGAAGCAGTGAAAAGGTTTTAAAACGCAGATTCCAGCAGCGTCTGTGTCGGAGTTTATCAGCCTGTTGTTTCCGGTTTCCACATTGATTTCATCGTTTCGGCCTTAAACACGTTGGACACTCAATGAAAACACCACGTCTTACAAACGGCTGGAATTATACTTTTTTGCACATTAAATTACGTCTTGAAACATTTGTTATTTTAGGAATGCCAAAATATGAAACATGGATTTTAGATTGGAAACTTTTATGTTGGGTTTCTCGTGCAATGGCGGAAGCGCGTGTGGGATAAGTCTCCGAGCTCGAGCCTCGTCACATACACGATCTTTGGCAGTCAGCTGCTGTCACGTGAGCTTGGCTGATTCCCATTGGTCCTCTCCGCCAGCCTTTGGCCTTACGTCATCCTCGCCGGCGCTGGTTGCTGTTTACTTGCGGTCGCCTGCGGAGGGTCCGGCAGATGTGAGGGCGTGATACGGCAGCGGGTCTTCGTGTCCCCGTCTGTCCCGGCTTTGTGAGGGCACCACGAGAGGGACGTGACGCCGAGATGGACGCGCGTGCTGCGCTCGCCTCCAAACATGACGACGCGTTCGTGGGAGCAAAGTAACGCGAAGCCGAAAGAGGAACCGAAAATCCAGCAGCGCGGCGGGCGTCAGTGATGTCGGACGCGGACGGATCCCTGCCGCTGGCCGGCAGACTGTGCTACGCCGTGGGACACTTTCTCAACGACCTGTGCGCGTCCATGTGGTTCACGTACCTGCTGGTCTTCTACCACTCCGTGCTGGGCTTCCAGAACACCAACGCAGGTGAGTGTCCCCGCTCGAGCCGGGACGCGTTGCCGCTTTGCCGCTTTGTCTTCGTGTCCCCGACTCACACCGGGTCCCTGACCTGCAGGTGTCCTGCTGCTGGTGGGCCAGATCGCGGACGCCGTCTGCACGCCCCTCATCGGCTACGAGTCCGACCGGACCCCCGGCTGCTGGAACTACGGCAAGAGGAAGTCGTGGCATTTAGTGGGTGAGTATGTGCTTCCGTTCAGGGAGAGTGAGGAGCTGCTGATGAAGAGGCAGAGAGCGGCAGCCTGACCTGTGTGTGTGTGTGTGTGTGTGTGTGTGTGTGTGTGTGTGTGTGTGTCTGTGTGTGTGTGTGTGTGTGTGTGTCTGTGTGTGTGTGTGTGTCTGTGTGTGTGTGTGTGTGTGTGTCTGTGTGCGTGTGTGTGTCTGTGTGTGTGCGTGTGTGTGTCTGTGTGCGTGTGTGCGTGTGTGTGTGTCTGTGTGTGTGTGTGTGTGTGTGTGTGTGCGTGTGTGTCTGTGTGTGTGTGTCTGTGTGCGCTCAGTGAAACACACAGGTGCACGCCACAGTCCACAGCACACGTTATTCATCCGGACCTCAGGTGCTGCACAGCTGAGCCAAACTCTGAAACGACACACACGCCCACTCACATCGAAGGTTTTATCTCTTAACTTCCTCTTTGTCATCGTGATTGATTTACCGCTGGTGGCTTCTCTGTGCCAACGTGCTGTAAAACGGGTTTGTGTGGCAGCACAACACACAGCACAACGGGAAAGTCCAAAGGCTGTGGTCCCAAATGTCTCTTGGTTTGAACGAGTTTACACGAGTAGGAGTTCTTGGGAGGTGCAGCCGCTTTCCCGGAATGTCAGGAGGAAGTTCCCAAGTGTCTCGCTCAGCTGAGGGGACAATGGTTCACGTAGTCAGGAGCAACCCAGGAACCATCGTGGCACAGGTCTGTGCGACCCGGAACACCAGTGTCACGGTCCGCACTCTAAAACGTTTTAGGTCGTTGGGTAAAACGGCTTTAAAACGACGTCGACGCACATTTAAGGTCGTTGACGTGTGAGAAAAGCGTCTGCTGAGTGTAAATCTTCCACAGGCCGTGTCTTTGTGACCCTGTGTGTGTGGTTTCAAATGGATGTGCTGACGTCAGAAAACCGTGGGCCAAAGTTCAGCAAGATTTATGCTGCTACGGTCTTTCTGCCTTTTGCGAGAAAGTTCAAAGAAATCATTAAAAGCCCAACATGGACATTGACGGTCATGTTTCGGAATTTTGCAGTGCTGATCTTGTATCTGAATGATTTAGGGGAAACATACGAGTGTAACGTACGTCTGAGTGTGAACGTGTAGCTGCTGGCTTTACATGTCAGGCGACCCAAACTTGATCTGCCGTCACTGCCGTGTTTTTTATAGCTGCAGTTGTGTCATTTCCTTTGTTTAAACGCCGCGTAGCACGTCACATACTGTGTCTCTGCCTGAGCTTTCTGCTGAAACAGATGTTTCCTTTGCTTCTGTGTGTGTTGTCCAGGTACCCTGAGCGTCGTGCTGTCCTTCGCCTTCATCTTCAACCAATGTCTGGGCTGCGACTCGCTCACCCCTCAGTGGGCCAGTCTGACCTACTTCATCCCGTTCATCGTCATCTTTCAGTTTGGCTGGGCGGCCACGCAGATCTCCCACCTTTCTCTTATTCCAGAGCTGGTCACCTGTGAGCACGCTAAAGTAGAACTCACCGCATACAGGTACGCTTCGCACACACGCCCACGAGGCCCGGCAGAAGTGTGGCGGTTCTGAACGCTCCGTTTGTCTCTGGTGTGTGCAGGTACGCGTTCACAGTGGTGGCCAACATCACAGTTTACGCAGTGGCCTACCTGCTGTTCCACACGCAGTCCGGACAGGGCGGCGACGTGCTCGACGAGTCACTGGGACCAGCAGACATCCCCGTCTTCCGGGTGAGGAGGCGTTCTCATCAGCTGACTCTTTAAAATGTTCAAGAGCTGTAGGTGGAATTGAAAATGGCAGGTAGAGACACGAACAGACACCTCTAGACATGTGGGCGGTCTAGGTGAGATGTCCGCTTTCACCTCCGGGGGGGTTTCAATCGAATATTTAACGGTGACTGTAATTATGTTATAACACTGTTATAAATGTAGCTTTATTTACGCACTGCCCCCCCACACCATCCGTTTTAGCTTAAATTAGGAGCATTAGTTCAGGAAGGTCTGGACGGGGTCTGCATTCCATAAGCTCAGGGTACAGAACTGAAGCTACGCCCTGTTTTATTGGAGCAGGTGGGGCGATTTCTTAAATTCGGTTTGTCGCCGGAACCTCAGCTCAGTAAAGCCACAATGTCGACGTAGGCTGGGACCAGCATCGGTCCATCCTGTCCTCTTCCTGTGACTTCCTCGCCGTTGTTCAAACATTCTCCAATGATGTCGATCGTTTTAACGTAGTCGAGTCTGGCTCCGTTGCAGAACCTGGCGTTTAGCGTGCTCGGCATCGGCATAGTCCTCTCCGTCGTCTTCCATGTGGGAACCGCGGAGAAACGGCATGACGTAGGACAACGGGGAGCAGAGGAGGGGAGCGCGAGGAAGACCACGGAGAAGAACGACGAGGACGAGGAAGGCGAGAGGAGGCCCTTGCTTCCTCGCCCCCCCTCATCTCTTCTTCAGTGGAGGTGTTGGCTGCGGCAGCCGTCTTTCTACCAGGTAGGAGCCGCTTCACAAACGCGTCACGTTTGGTCTTGATCTCCTCACAGAGCCGTGTGTCTCTGCGTCTCTGCGTCTCTGTAGGTGGCCTTACTCTACATGTCCACCAGGTTAATCGTAAATCTGTCTCAGACCTACATCTCCATGTATCTCATCAACACTCTGGAACTGCCCAAGGTAACGAAATCTTTGGTTTCTATCTGTGACGTTTTACATCCAACACGCCTTTCCTCAACACGCTTCTCTTTGTCGCTCCTTCCCACAGAAGTTCATAGCAACAATCCCGTTAGTGATGTACGTCAGTGGCTTCCTGTCCTCGTTTATCATGAAGCCTGTCAGCAAGCTCATTGGAAAATGCGTGAGTAGAACCTCTCATCTCCGACTTTTCAGGCCGTTTCAGTCACGTTGTAGAAGCTGGGACACGCTGACATGCTTCCTCTTTTCTGGCTCCAGCTCACCTACTTCGTGGGCCTGCTGCTCATCATGGCCTTCTCCTACTGGGCGTTGCTGGACGACAAGATGGGTCAGCGGGTGTACGGGGCCGCCGTGCTGCTGGGAGCGGGCTCGGCCACCATCCTGGTCATATCGCTTGCCATGACCGCCGAGCTCATCTCTGATCAGACGGTAAGGAGAGTGCGTGTGAGAGGCGGGGCCGCGACGTGGCGTCGCCGACAGCGAGTTCCTCACGTCTCCGTCTCTCTGTGTCTCTGCAGCAAAGTGGAGCATTTGTGTATGGAGCCATGAGCTTCACTGACAAACTGGCTAATGGAGTGGCTGTGATGATCATCCAGGCGTTGCATCCTTGCCAGTTAGTGCACACACACACACACACACACACACACGCTGTAAAAACTTGTACAAATCCTGCAAGAAGGTTGATGTTGTTGCAAGGATGTTATATATGAGTTATATATACACGAGTTCATCTCACTGTATGTGTTAGCTTATGGAAGTGGATCATCTCCATACATCAGGATTTCTACAGTATGTTCATGTACAAACAAACACCAACAGCCTCCATCAGCTCTGCACGACACAAAAACTTGGATGGGAGGATCTCAGTCCGTGAAGGATCGCCAAGTTAGTGCAGTGCGTCCGGACGCAGACATGAATCCACCAGACGTCACAGAAATCTGCCCGCTGGTGTAGAGAGATTTCAGGCAAAAATTAGAACGACTGTATAATTTGTGGCTCAGGAGGTCGATCTATCGTCCACCAATCCCAGGGCCGTTGGTTTGATCCCCAGCTCCTCCAGTGTCATGTTAAAGTGTCCTTGAACAAGACACTGGCCCCCCCATCACCCTCAGTGTGTGATTGATAAGATCAGCGTAAAGCAGGTCGTTAACATCTCTGTGTTTGTGCAGGAGTGAGTTTTAACAAGTTGATGCTTTCGCTCTCTCTCAGTACGGCGCTGTGCTGTCCAGCTTGTGTCTGGTTCTATCATTACATCATGGTCACAGTGACGGGGGGCGTGGCTGTGGTCGCAGCGTTAGCCCTCTGCTCCATCCTCATCTGGCCAATCAAGATCCGAGCACGTGAGTCGCACATCCACACTGTGCGGTATTCGCTGGATCTGCCTCCTGACTGACTGCCTGCCTCCTCTCTCTCTCTGTGTGTAGGTGGACGAGTCACTTCTGATTCACCCGGCGTCAACTAACAACCCCTCCCCCCACATCCTCTAAAACCGATTCCAAAGAAGCAGAGCAGAAAACCACAAACTCTTTCACTTTTGCTCCTGTTTGAGACTCAGGGAGAGGCAGCGGGGGGATTCCTGACTGACACACACACACACACACACACACACACACACGTGGGCCCTGTTTCCTATTTTCAAAAAGCTCTCTTGAACATTCGCAGACTGATGATTTTTCTGATCTGGAAAAGTGTATTTCAAAAGTCACGTTAGATATTGTACATTAGTTTCTACTTTGAACTTCACTGCTCATCTCTCCTCACTCATTTGAAATCGGTGTGCGGTTGTTGGGAACGTTCTTGCTCACACACAAACGTGCACAGCAGCTGGGTTTCGGGCTGGGTGTGTTGAAGGAGAAGGTTTCTCTTCACGTCTCCCTCTTGGAAAAAGAGAGGAAGCTGCAGCTCGAGTTTATGAGCAGAATAACTGGGAAACGACTCATTAAGTCAGCTGGTAGCCAGGCACCTGCTGACTGAGTCAGCAGCGTGAAGTGCTGACGCTCATAAAGCTCACATGATGGCCAAACTCCATATTCACCTTCGCTGTCTTACACTTTCCACTTCTATGTGACTCCGTTCCTTGATTTGGTTCGGTGATTTGATGCCGTTGCTAATATTGGAAAATAATGGGAAAACTGGGTCCAGGGTCCAAATGTCTCGAGCTAAACTTTATTTTAGGGACGGACAGTAGAGGAAAGAGAACACACTGACACTACACCTGTAGACATCAACTCACCTCGAGCGGATCGCTCCACGTGACAAAGGGAACGGCCATCGCGATGATGGACATCAGAACAAGAGGAAGGGACGATGAAAGGAAACCGGACGAAGTTTGTGGTGTAATGACGTGATCTTGTCTATTTGAAGGATTTGCCTTTGCTCACTTTTTCTCTCATAAAGCGACATTTTAATGAACAACTGGAACAACAGTCACACCTGAACATGTGATGTGCACTAAGCTGCGTCGTGGCGAGAGGAGAATCAGGTGTTGTTGCAGCAGACCGACGGCAGTAAAAAAAAAAAAAAAACCTGAGCACTTTGAATGTTAACGTGGGAGCTAAAACACCGAGCTCAGCGTCGGAACAGACTTTGGTGTTTAGTAGCTGCTGAAGTTCGTTTTAAACCTGTACTGGGATAAAGCAGGTAATAACTTTAGACAAACCTTTTAATTTGGGTTGGAACAGTAATTTATTATTACGTCAACCTTTTCTCATTTTAACCATGTTCTTTGTACGTGGGTTTATGTGTTTACAATCAGGCCAAATTGAATATAAAATGTATTTTACAATCAGAGGATTGTTTCTGATGTAGCCAGAATGTAAAGGGACCAAACCTCTTCTATGTGTATACAGAGTGTGAACAGCATTAAAGGGAAAGTGACTGTGAAATAATCAAAGCAGGTATGAAAGTTTGACCGTGGAACAAAACCTGTACAGCCAAAGCTCTAACATGTCGTAATAATTCCACATCTCAGTTTTTATTCCCAATCTTATTGTTGCCGCCCTGATTGATTGATTGATTGATTGATTGATTGATTGATTGATTTTTTTCTTACAGAGACGCTTATTAAATACGTTTCTTGAGGTACCACTGGAAATGTGTCTGACTTTTTATTCTGGGTAGTCTGCTCTCCAATTAGAAAAGTGATGGTCACCGAGTTGGGCAGTGGCTCAGTGGGTGGAGCAGCTGGATGGTCACCTGAATTTATCCCGGAAATCCCAGCCCTCACCCAGTGTGTCCCCGAGCGAGACATGCACGTGCTCAGTGACAAATAAAGGTTGTTCTTCAAGTCACATCATGAGAAGAAGAAAAGACTGAAATGTTTTACGCAAAGGAAGATGACTAGTGAGTTTTGAGCAGAAAATCAGAATTGGAGCATTTCTGTGACGATTAGGCAAAATGAGTTCTGTTGAAGATGTGCTATGATTAAATGCTCCTGAACTGCTGATGGTAAAACTGCAGTTTCAATGCTCAAGAATGAGGAAAAAATATTTGGAAATGTCTCTATTTGAGATGGAGCTGCCAGGCAAGAGGGCGAGAGGACGACCAAGGAGGAGATATATGGATGTCCTAACAGAGGACATGAGGTTAGCTGGTGTCAGAGAGGAAGATGCCCAGGATAGAGTGAAGTGGAAAAGGATGATTCGCTGTGGCGACCCCTGATGGGAAAAGCCCAAAGAGAAGTAGTAGTAGTAGATGTCACTGGTCTTGGTGTCATGTGTTTGGTGCCAGACAGACCTGATTTTCATTGAGTTCATCCAAAGACTGCTAATAATAACAAGTGAGGGAAAGGTCTGTAACTGACTAAGACATCTGGATCCAGACTAGGTTTTTTAAGTAGAGGTTTGATTACAGCTACCTTATAGGCCTTTGGTACATATCCTGTTTATAAAAGGATAGATTAATGATATCTAATATGAACGTGTCTAATAAGGGTAGAGCATCTTTGAGCAGTCTAACTGGAATAGGGTCTAGCAGACATGTTGTTGGTTTAGATGCCATAATAGTTGAAGTTATCTCAGCAGGGTCTATGGGCACAAAGCAGTCTAAAAGGGACTGAGGACTTGCTGATGATTCTGTTGTATTTGTGGGGAGGGTCTGGTGAATTTTATTTCTAATAGCTATGATTTTGTTTGTGAAGAAGGTCATGAAGTCATTGCTGCATAGCGTTGAGGGAATACTAGTCTCAACTGAACTATGGCTCTTAGTCAGCCTGGCTACAGTGCTGAAAAGAAACCGGGGGTTGTTCTTGTTTTCCTCTATTAGTGATGAATAATAAGCTGTTCTGGCTGCTAATTTGTGATTCTTTTTTGTGAATGAGTGGAACGCCACTTCCTTTCTAGTCTTTGTGACGCCTGCTTTAAATTGCGAGTTTGCGAGCTATACCATGGAGATCGCCTGTTCAATATTACTGCCTTCTTTTTTAGAGGGGCAACACTATCAAGTATTGAACGTAAAGATGCTGCATAATTATCAGTAAGGTAATCAACTTGTACAGGAGTACAGTTAATGAGGCTACTCTCAGTTATATCAGTACATGTTGAAGTAAATGATGAAGGGATCATTTCCTTAAATTTGTTCAGTGTTTTCAGATAAACACCTACTGAAGCAAAACTTCTTTCTAGCTGCTGTATAATCCATCAGATTAAATTCAGAATAAGGGACTGGAGGACGGTACACAATAATAATATGTTTAATAATATGACTTGGGGGGGTCGACTCATTTAAACTAACGTATTCTTCCTGCCACACTGAAACGGACTCCATTTCCCAGAAATGTGAAATGTTCAGTTGTGGAACCCGACAGATGTCAGTCCTGCTGATTAGTGTTTGTTGTTTCGTCCTTCACATTCTGTGTGTGTTTCTCTTTAAATGCCTCTTTTCTTGTGATGTGAGACAAAATACTGGAGCTAGCCACACCGGCCCTGCCTCTCAGAAAAGGGAAAACTGATAAAAAGCCACTGAAGAGCTAGGAAAAAATTATATGAACTGGAAAACGATGACAAAATGCAATAGTCTAAAGCTTTATGTTTAATGTAACTCCGTTCAACACGTAGCAATATTATTTACATGGATCATTAGTTTTATTTAACTCGTCTAATTTTTCATCTTACTGGTTTTAGAGCTCAATACTCAAAAGCAGAACCTAATAATTTAAATAATATAAGAACCATGAGAACTGGTCAATATTTTGTTGATAAAATGTTTTTAAAAAAGCAGAAGCTCTCATAAAACTTTTCACAGTCCTTTGTTCATCCCCCGTCACGGGATTCTTTTCCATCAGTCCCGGGTTTCCTCCTGTCAGGGAGCGCTGGCGCTCATTTTGTCCTGGCAGCTGTCCCAGAAGCTGAGCAGCCGGTTGTCCTTGTTGGCACAGAAGTCTGTGAAGTCTCTGAGCAGGCGGTCGGCCAGCCTCTCGTCGCCCAGCACGCCCGTCCTCCAGGCTTTGGTCAACATGGTGTTGTAGGCCCAGTAGTAACCGGCCCGTTCCTCGACACCGAACGGCCCCTGGCTGTTGGAGGTGGTGGAGTTCCGGCGCCGACGCTGCTGTCCACTGGAGTACTTCCTCTTGGAGTATGGCAGCTGAAGGAAAACTGTGCCTGGAAGAAAACAAGGCGGGTGGGATTTGGGCTTCACAGCACGTGGTCACAAAAGGCCGTTTGTGTGCTACACACCTGTGACGTGAATGTACTGCGGCTTGTTCTCAGCGGGGAAATTGAAAGCGGAAGCCGAAATCTTGTCGTGCACGAAGCCAAATCTGGAGGAGAGAGCACAACATATTTGTTCACGTTTGCATATTGTTTCTCCAAATGATACATGGAGCTGATCAGAAGCTGCTTCCTCCATTCTCTCACTGCAACGTGTGGAGAAGAGCAAACTTGCCGACATCTTGGCCAAAACAAAAAAATCGAATAAATTTGTCTTTGTTCGTATTAGAAAAGTGTCTGACACCTCTAATTTAGTTGGAAACATGTGAAACCATGCCGGTGGCACTCACCGTGAACGCACAGATACCACATCACACCAACCTGTACACTATGGCCTCCTGAAAGAGCTGCATCCTGTCCCAGTACGTCTCTGGTTCGAACCCTGTCGGGGAGGGAAAACACACGCTGAGCTGCAGCGCACGCACACGGCCGCAGCGATCGTGCACGGGGCCTCCCTACCTTCAAACAGGTTGTCGTTGCCGTTCTTCAGCAGACAGTGGATGTTCAGGGGGATGAAGAGCTGGGCTCTCAGCGGGTCTCCGTACAGGTAAGACGTCAGAGTGAAAGGGACCTCCAGGACAGGAACTAACAGGAAGCCGCAGGAGGCGGCTTTTCGGTGCCAGCCTTGAACCTCCAAGATAGCGACAGGTTAGGAACAGGTTAGAACGTCTCTGAAGATTACACACCTTCTCAACAGGCCAGTCCCTGCTTGACACCAGCTCCTTCATCCGTGAAGGAATTCTTTGTTCATTTGCTCATTATTTTGTGTCACTAGCTCCAAGCCAACCAAAATAGTTTTCTACCGTCAGCATTTTTATGTTCTGGCGTGGTATTCTGAGAATGTTGGGTGTCTAGAATTCACAGCGCTGAATCGTGGTCATTGTGATCAACAGAAACGAGGAAGTGCCATTAAGATTGATCTCATTCCCTAACTCTTTGATTTACTATGACTTATCGTATTTGATGGTAAGAGGGACGTGTAAGATCAGCCAGTTTCTTCAAAGCGCCTCCTATGTAAAATAAATAACATGAATCATATCCTGTTGTCTTTGTATGATTTGCTACGAAAAGAGGTTTCTAAAGTTTTGAAAATGATTACATTCCCCTTGGTTTAGCCCAACCTTGTGAAGTGTCTCCTGACATTTGAAGGCGCAGGTGTGAGCTGGGCTCTGCTTACCATCTCGAAAAGCACTGCTGCAGTGACAGCCATCCAGTGCAGCTTGATCTCAAAGGCAGCGTTGAGGGAGAAGTTTCCATGGTAGTAACAGCTGCACCACTCAGTTCGGTCGCTGCGGTTGTTAACGTCCACATCCAGTAGGACCGTCTTCTGCTCGGGGACTGTGGCAGCTGAGGGACAGATGAAGAGCGAGAGGGACGTGGAGAGACAGGAACACAGGAGGCAGAGAAGCACAAGGAGAAGAGATGGATGGCTTGATGGAGAGAAATGCGGCAGTGAGCACAGGACGAAGACGCAAGCCGCTGTCAAACGTGTCCAGGCAAATCTTTCAACGTGCTGACATTAAACGAACCCGACCTTGGCAGCTGCCGTGTACGACTGAGCCCGTGTGTTTGGCAGACATCTTTCTACGGCTCCGGCTCAGCACAGAACGCGTTTGGCATCCTGCCTCCTGCACCCCCCATTCCCAAAGGGTTAAAACACCGGAAACTTGAAACAATACGCAAACCCGATTCTCTGAACACTGTTGGACGTTCACGGGAGACGAAATATTTAACAGTCCTCTTCAAATGTGAGCTAGACAATCCTGGACGTGATCGAGCTAAAGAAGGTTTAAAGTTCATTACAGGCATAATGCACGCGCACCACAGAACGCTCCGAGCGACTGCACGTCGCAGCTGTAGCTCAGTCTGTTGGAGCTTCGGCGTTTACGTTGGTTTCACGATACTGGAAATGCTTCCGTTGGCAGTTTTGTTTGTAACTGTGGAATAAACCTTGACCAGAACGGTAAAGTTTGCTATAATGTCTGCTAAAACACACGGCGGTTCTAACAGAAACGGTTGCAGAGCAGTAGCTTTCAAAGGTGCAAGCACTTGCAAATAAGCTGAGGTGACAGTTTTCAGCAGTCATGCGAAGAGAGAGTGAAGCCAGAGCAGAAACACTGCCACACTTTGCTGTGAGAGCGCTTTCTGCTGACGAGGCAGGAGAGGGACAGGTGAGGACCGTGCACACCACAGCACTACTGTACCACAGCCACTAACCACAGCATGCACACCAAATGCTACCGCCCCTAGCTCAAGTGTGCACCAACCCCACAGCATGCACTGATCGGAGAAATTTCCATCCCATCGGTCAATGATGGGGCCGTGTCATTGTGCCGGAAGGATACAACTACGGACACTGGGCATGCTCTAAACACTGGGAAACACAGCAGCCGCTGTTCAATGCAGATCGACAGTCCGGCATCACGAGGCCTGAGTCCAGTATTTGTGTCACACGGCAAGAAAGGCAACGGGGGAGATGAAATATGAAGTATGACGAGTTCTGCACAAGGCTCGAGGTTATGACACATGCTGTCATACAATGTCCATCTTTTTTTAACTTAAGCCTTGGTTGTGTTCCACGAAAACCCAATTCACAGTAAACCTTCAGTCCTTGAGCTAACAGGTGGAGACACGTGTTGTCTCCCTGACAACATGTGGCAAAGTGAAAACCGTGAGCCTGCGGCAGATGCGGGTCAATGATGCATAGAAGCTTGAGGGTTCACCTGAGGCTTATCAATATCCTCCGAGGACGTGTGATGGCTGGACACTGGCCAGACCCGAATGTCCAGCCGTCATGGAGACTGAAATGGATTGTTGTAGGGATGATGCTCAGCCCAGCTGTTAGCAGCTCCCTGGTTCCCTCAACGAACGGCCCGTGGGTTTCTTCCATTAGGATCAGTGAGTCACCACTGTACGAACGTTTCACGTCCCCACCAAGCTCTCTAGTGTCATTTAGCCCCTTTTAGCTGCTGCTCAGAAATAGACTGAGTGGGCTATTTTATGTTTTTTAACAAGTATTTTTTAGATCTCGTGACCTGACGTTAACTACACACCTTATTTAAGGCATTTATTACAAAACCCACAGACCTTGGCACAAGGGAACCAGCTGTTTTCGAAAACGCTAGGTGATTCTGGGCTTTAGGACTCACCAGCAGCGGCAGGAGTATGAGCAGTGGCAGGAGTTCTGAACAGTGATCATCCCTGAAACAAACGCACCCTCTCTGCTCTCTGTGACATGTAAATGCTGGACCCAGACACTCTCCTGAAGTAGACTGCAACACGATCTGCATCGCACTCAATGAGAGAGCGGCCCAACGCTCCTCTGTGGTGTGGGCTAGGCTGGGACGATTGGGCTGGGTGTACCTAGCAGTGCGGCGGCCTGGCTGCGTCCTCCAAAGCTGCGGCTGAAGGAGCTGTGCCTACTTGCGTAGGAGGCCGGCCGGCTGGGCAGCCAGGGCAGGAGGAACGCGGGGAGGTCGCAGGGTCGCCGCTCCTCCATCACAAACGCCACCTCGAACCACTTCCTCTGGAACAGGGCGAAGTCCTCCAGGGCAGCAGCCGACCAGCATCCGGCGGCAGCAGGGGTGAGCTGGGAGGCCGGGCCTGCTGACGAAAGAGAACGTAACTGCATTTTCTAATGCCGATTGTACAAATCCACGTCCACCAAACTCTTTGGATTTGATACGTGTTCTAAATCCATTCACCGTCCTTCTCTCCGACTATCCGGTAGAAGTAGAAACCATAGACAAAGGTGCGCATGGCGTCTCCAGAAGCGTGGGCCACCAAACCTTCATCCAACATTTTCTGCACAAACCCAACACGCAGTAAAGTGTAAACAAGTTGACTGAACATGCTTTAATACCCTGAATTAATAACTCCATAACCAACAAGAAATCCTCTGCACAGCCTTTGCCATGTTCACGCGGTTCAGGAGAAGCTTGGACAAACCTGCATGACATCCACGGCCATCCCCTGGGTGGTCACACCCTCCACATTGCTGACCAGCCAGTGGACCACCTCGGCGCTGATGAAACAGTTCAGGGGCAGGCCTTTCTGCTCTGGGAGCAGCTGGACACCGGTCCTGGAACGGCGCAGACGTAACGGGAATGGTCACGAAACTGATTCGGATTCACTCTGCAGGTGAATCTGTGTGTGACCATGTGTAGATGTGTTTGTGTGGAAGACAACACAACTCACGGTTGCTATGCTCTGGATCCTTTTAATTAACTGCTGATACCTTTCAGGATTTCTCGTTTTATTCTGTCTACTCAAGGTTTGCCCCATATTGTTCCGTTTGATTTTTTGGGGACATCTGTCCAGCGACTGCAGGTGAAAAATCGCCTCTCTGCTAATTCTGGCACATTTGCTGACCTGCTTATTAATGTGCACTGCCCCTGTCAAACAAACCGATACAATGTCAAGACACAAACACATGGCAACGAATCTCACGTGGGATGTTTGATGGCTTCCAGGATCTCCACGAGTGTTGATGACGAGGACAGAGAGAGCGCTCCCGCTGCACACGGCCCACTGTGAACACACCACTCATCAGCTAAACACACAGTCTATGGGGGCTGGGCTCCACAGCACAACACTCCCCAAACGTCAAACAATAAAGCCATCAAGTAAAAGAACACAGCTCACAAACACAAAGTTAGGCCTTATTGCATGCACATCTATGATACGTTTAATGCACGTATGGAGCTTACATTGTAAATATTAGACCACAGTTGGAGTAGACAATTTGCTTACAACTGTCATGAAACGTGTCACAAAAATGACAAACAATATTTCGCAGCTAATAAAACACAAACAGTCGTGATCTTTATTGAACGCACTCATTAAACATAGAAAGTGATGGTGGAAGAAGCAACGGCAACAGTGTTTTAATAACCACGATTGGCAGCACGGACTTGCTGTAGCTCGGTAACCGTGTACAGCTACGAGCAGAGAGTCAACTCTTCCTCACAGATCTTCCGATATCTCCTCTTCTGAAAAACATGGCTCAAATCAGCTGATGCTGCCCGGGAAGAGTAAGTCAAGCTAGTTCTCTACCATACACTGGTTCGCTGACTGGATTCGAGGGTCACGAACACCTGATTCCAGATGACATTTATTCATATCAGAAGCCCCGAGCTGCCATTGACGTTCCGTAAACAAATGAAAGATCAGGAAGGTTTGTGTTTTTCCAGCTTAGAAATAGAACGTTTCTTCACTGGTAAAGATCTGACAACTTTCATCCAGAAAAGTGAAAGCGTTGACGTGCCGAGACGACAGGCTGCAGTTTGTAAAGCCTGTAGAACATAAAGTCGCATCTGACCTGGTATCGGTGGCGCTGGCTGTGGCCTCTCCCGCTGGTTGCGTGGCCGCTCCGGACTGAACTCCTTTATCTGCAGACTCACTGGCTTCAGCCGGCAACTACCGTGAAAAACTCCAGAAATTAGCTGTGTCAGTATGTACACACACACACACACACACACACGTATCTTTTGAATATTATTTTGAAATATTACTTGTCAGCCAGTGAAATATCTGCAACTACAACAATTCCGTGGAGCTGAATGGAGTTTGGTTAGTGTTGCTCGTGGAACTGAATCCAGAACCACGTGATGCTCGAACTCGTTACTCGTTCTGTTTGCTTGGCTCTTTCTCTGTCGATGTCTTCGCTCACATTCGATTCTTGACTACTGCTCACATTTAAAGACTCTCGTTATTTTGCTAATATATTTATTTCCTTATTTTGTAATGACTTGAGTGGATAGTTGTTCATTTGGCCATATTCATGTGTCCACGTTCTGCCTCTAATCCGGAGTCAGCTCACGGTGCCAGCAGGTGTGGCAGCTTAGCAAGTCTCCACTGAGATTCCCAAGCTGAATGAGATCCTGTATATAATCCCCCCGCCTGCCTGCCTATGACTCTTTGAATTATTGTTCATATATAATTGTTTTTTGCTGATCGAACGTATCTGGCTGTTCATCACAAGGATAATGTGTGAAGGTGTATTATGCATAAAATCAAATGAAATGTTTGCTCATATTTCTATGTCTAACAACATCGCAGCCAGTTTCCTCATCTGGTTGTTTTGTGTGGTTCATTTTCTGTACTCGTGGAGTTAATAGATGAACGGGTGAACACCTAAATAAAGAAACAGTTGGCCACATTCCACCACAAACACAATTCCATTGTCCATTCTATTGTAGTTGGAGACACGTCACAACCTGGGAAATAATAAAACCAAGTGTGTACTGATACTGCAGCACAAGTGAGAAACTTTGTTTTGTGTCTGTCATTTGGGAGAAGTCATTCTTTCTGATATCACACACAAAAACAGGAGAGATGCTCAATTTCTTTGTGTGATCTACAATTGTGTTACACGCGTTAGTTACCCCGGGATCACATGACCAAGTTAAATGTGGCGCTAATAGTGGAGCCTTAAATACAAAAGTTTGGATTTTAACAGCTTTTGAACATATATATGTGACATGTTTTAAAAGGCTGATGGATAAAACTATTTGGACACTTACTCTAATACAAAACAGGTTCTTTTCATTTCTGCTGATGTGATTCATCAACTCTTCTTATCAAACTGTCTTTTATTTAAACTTGTTCATTTTTTCACTCCTTTGTCTTGTCCATATTCACTCTGGTGCCAAATGTTTTGACCAACTTTGTTAATATTTTGTGTGTTTCATGTGCTACAACCGTCTAAATGCTTCAGCTTGAACTATGAAAAAGACATTATGTATTACATGTGATCCCAGTGTGAAAGTCATCGTGTCACTGACTAGGTACAAAGTGCAAGCTCAATGTAAGTGAAAACAGGCAATTAACTGCTGCTCATGCAGAAATTAAGAGCAGAGTTAGAGAAGCTACAGCACATGAGAACGGACATGCACACCAAAACACACAGCTCCGGCTCTGCCCAGCAACCTCGTTACTGACCTGAGAGTGATAGATGTAGGAGGAGCGTGGGCTACGTATAAAATCCAAAATAAAGGCAGCATCCTGTCAGCATACAGGAAGAACACAACCCAGGATCAAACACCCGAAGCCCAGCAAACGGAACAGAAAACAGAACAGATGGATGGAGAAAAAGCAAAAGCTCCAAAGTAAAGTATAATTATCTTATCGAGTGCTTCGTTGTTAATGACAATCAATTCACAGCTATCTGCAAAAGCTAATGCCTGAAGCAGAACAACAGAGAAACCCAACGCACCTTGCGGGGACTGTCTACATATGTGGGAGCTGTGCTAACACTTGAAGGGTCGCTAACTGCTGCCGAGGGCTTTGTCTGCTGCTGCTGTTCCTCCAACGTCCTGGCAGGAGGCACAAAGAACACGGTGAAGAAAAGACATTGGTTGCTTGCCTGCATGCGGCACGTTGACCTGCAGCCCCGGAGGAAACTCACTTCTGATTCTGCTCCATCTCCAGCAGGGCGGACAAAGCCGACGTGCCTTTCTTGCATTGTGGGGCTGGCACCGGCTCGGTGGGGTACGGAGGGAGCGGACTAGTAACCTGCAGTCCTTTCAGCGGCGTGCCCTTCTGCTGTGTGGAAATACATTTTAGCATCTACGTGTCAATAAACGGATCGCAGAGAGACGTCCATTTTTAAACCTTATTTCCACAGATTAGCAATTGCAGAAGAATATTTTCAGAGCTGCAACTATTTTTTGATCACTTTCTGCGTAATTAAAATTCAAACGGAAAAAATAACCCCTTTGACCTTGTATTGCCTTGGCCAACCAGTCACGGTACAGTTTACGTGCATGTAACAGCGGTCTCACTGGTCTCCTTATGACAGATATATTCACATTTCTCCAGGCAGTGGTGAGAGATTGTGTCGATCGGAATGTGCGGACCACAGTGACCATAACCACCAAAGTCTAATCAGTTCAACTTTCAGTGAATGCCCCAGCATTCCTTTGAATGTGCACATACGTACAGATGGACGGACCACCTGACAGCATTATGCCTGCAGCCACCACTGCTTGTAGGATTTGAGTGAGTCGACCCTTTCCACACTGGAAAGAGACACTGAGCTCAAGAAACTTTAAGATAAAAACTTGTCAGATTTGAAATAAAGAAAGAAAGAACACGTCATTTCAAACACCAAATACTAAGAAAACAAGAAGAGCCTCACTCTGACGATCCTGTCGGAGCGATGGCGGCGCCGGATCCGGTTTAGGCCCTCTAGAAAGCGAATGAAGCCGTCTAGCAGCGCCCACTCCCCGCTTCCGCCCATCCCAGCGCCTGCTCCCTCGCCATAAACATCCCAGTGGCCTTCCCCGTCCGCCACGCGCCGAGCCCCTCCAGCTGGCAGCAAGAGGAAGCGAGTCCTCCAGAATTTCAGAGAGTCAATCAAACTAGGGCGGCAGAACAAGCAAAGACTGGGTGATTATTGTTTTCAAGATCACTTTAAACACAAAATATGCAGCTTCCTCTAGATTGGGCCTGGTACATAGAGCACAGAAAAATATGGAGCTAGCTTTATTTCTATGCTGTCAAAGTTAGTTTTAATACTACAATCAGCTTCGACGAAAACGCTCCGTTTGAAGAGCACTTCAAAAAAACACTTCCACCAATACATCCACGTGTGTGTGTGTGTGTGTGTGTGTGTGTGTGTGTGTGTGGAGTACCTGAAGTCCTCTGAGCCAGCAGAGCAGATGTACTGATCGAGGTAGTTCCACTTATATTCCTCTAGCCTTTCGTGGCCAAACTCCACCCAGCAGGACACAAATTGAGCGTCGGCATGTGGAGGACACAGACTGTAGCTGTACTGTATCTGAGCCGACTCATACGGGTGTCTACAACACACACAGGCAAACGCACAGCAAACGTTTATCCTGCTGAAACCATTATCAACGAGGAATTCATATTCCCTTAAATTGTTGAAGAGGGCATGGTGCAGGTTTATGTGAGTATTTGTGTGAGATGTCAGATGCACTTACTTTGGCAGGTAGCGAGTAACAGTGATGATTTTGTCTTTAAGACAGACTTTGTGGAACGTCCGGCCCATGCTGAGCCAGTAAACCGTCTCCTCCTCCTCTGCCCGACGCAGAGACACCAGACCTGAAACACAGCAGGAAAGGGAAGACCGCGTGAGTCTGATGGTCCTCTTTGAAAAGATGCAGAGACGTACAGTACTTTATAAAACATTATAACTGAGAATGAAAATAGAAGCTAATTAGTATTGAAGACTGAAAATAGAGTTGGACTTCTCTGAGCCTATAAAGGACTGGTAGGTTTAGAACGGAAATGCAACGTTGCAAATGGTGGATCTCTCGACGCCTCCAACTATAGGGAGCTAAAATATGAGAAACTTTTTCTGTAAGACACAAAAGGCTGGGAGCTTTCAAAATGTGTTGTGTTCCATGTATGTATTTAGTTATATGTCTACTAGGAAAATGTATGTATGTAAGAAAGAAAAGTTTCAAATTCTGCAAATGCAGGGCAACAAAAGTAGGAGAGAATGGAAATGAAAAAAGATTAAGATGCGTTATGGGTCATATTTGAAAAAGTTCAGGTTGTGGCTTTTACTTACCCCTGGAGTAAAGAGGGCTGCTGCCAAGCGGTGTGGCTACGGCGGGCTGAGATTTTCTGTTATTCGGCTGGACGATGATCTGGTATCCCTGCATCAACCTCTGACAGATAAATTCCTCAAAAACCTGAGAGGCATTCATTACTGGAGCTTCATCTTCACGTCTGAGAAAGAGAAAGCACCATGAAAACATGTTTTTTATTCTTTATGATTATAGAATATAATATCCACTGTTCAGAGTAATTTCAGGAGAAAAATCAACCCAAAACGTTGTTGTCTACCTCTCCAGGTCACTGTGTGGCAGCAGGTCATAGCAGCCTTCAGTGTAGTCATTTTGCAGGGTCTGTCGGTCGGGGAAGTAGTCGGTGGTGAGGGGGAGGCAGGCCGGCGTGGTCAGAGACTTCCAGTCTACCCCGACCGTGCAGCAGAAGCTGGGCACTATCGGGGGTGCAGACAGCAGCAGGGCTTCAGGAGCACCCACACCACACATCCACACAAGCACACACAAAATCCCCACAGCAAAGACAAATGCATGTACCCAGAGTGGAACGGTACGGGGGGGCAGAGATGGGGAGGCACAGTGGGGGTAAAAGAAAAGAACAGATTCGAGAGGTAGACGACACAAGGATGGACAGATACAAACAAAAAATGATAGAGAAAGTAAACGAGAGGGGAAGAAAAAACAAAGACATTGTTATTGTTACTGGCCTCGTCTCCCCCCGCTGATGATTCCTGATGTCGTGGAGCAGTGATCAAACATGCAGATTGTGGCTCTGTGACAGTCTGTGATCAGCATCATTCTGAAGCAAGTGCAAAATCTGTCGCGAGCTCAGCAAAAGTGGCAGCTGAGTGAGGTGGACTTAAGCAGAAGGATCACATCATGCAAACGTCCAGGTGATGAGCGACCTCTCCGTGGAAAATGGCGTATAACAGAAATTAGTTTTACAGAAGTGTCCATTTACAATCGAACCAAGTGCAAAATACTGTGCACACCAGCATGCAGGGAAGTGACAGACACATGGGGCTTGTTCAATGCAAACAGAGTCGTGGTGTAGGAAACTGATGGCAGAGCTAAATTAAACAGAGGATTTGAAGATCTGGAAATATTTCACAAAAAGAATTAGGTTACGGTCTATGAAGAGGCCCAGAGAAAGAGACGGCAAAGAGTCGGACAGAGAAAGAGAAGACACAGAGGGTGAAGTAGCGGGTAAACCCGAACAACGTGACCTTTAAGAGCCGTTTATACCTGCAACCCCTGGAGACAGACGCTCAGTGGCGAGACCTTGTCTGCTGAAGCTGAATAAGCCCTCACAGGTTAAAGACACCTCTGAAGGTTTATTTCCATCATTAGTTTGACGATTACAAATATCAACCTGATCCGGTCGTATCACATCAAGCATCAATTTATGTGCCTTTGTTTTCGTGACAGAAAAATGGACTCACTTGGCTCGGAATCGCCGAGAGAAAAGTCTTCAAACGAAGAGCCGCGGTTAGTCTGAGCTCCTGTACAGAGAATAAAAGATTCCTTTCAATGTCAGTTCACTGAGAAAACAGTGTCAAAAAGTCATAAAAACACACCGTCACAGTTTCCTAGAATGATGAGTGAAATGTCACGTTTGTGGCGTGAGACTGAATTTGAGACTGAAATGATTGAGTGATTGTCAAAACAGTTTCACTGGTTTAACCGGGGAAATAATTACACAAACATTTAATAACCACAAATCCAAGTTGGTCAATGGCTAAGTTGAAGCCTAAATCTATGTGTGTTTGCAGTATTTAGGACAGATTTACGGTTTAGTCCAATGTTCAAATGTCAGGACAAGATTGTGTAATAATACAGAAAGGACAGCTTATTTTTCCATGTAGTTGTCCGTCTGTATTAAAAAAAATACTCAAAGGATTTTCATTTCGGTGGCCAACGCTAGCAACATCCCAATTAAACGGTCTCAACTTAAAAAGGTTCTGGGAGTCTTCAGTTCTTCGTCTGGGGTGAGTGCTGTGATATGGAATGTGTACGTTATGGCCAATGACATGGAAGAACGCGTGAATGCCGACCTAAACCAACACCACTCATGCCTGTGTAGACAAGCTGTAAGCTGAAAGACACAGTTTGTGGGAAAGAGTATCACCACTGTTGCTGCTTCTTGGACTTCCAGTGAGCTCCTCCGTCCCTCCACCAACGTAGAGGCCGTTTTCTCCAGCTTGCCTGGAGGTTGTTCGCCTTGAATGGACAAAGAACAATTCACACATGTCCATCTTTGTTTACCAAAGAAATACGTGCTCCATAATAAGTGTCTAACTTTCCAGTGGCCTCATGATAGGCCAGTTCCAGCAGTTCCGCGGAGGTGCGAGCAGGATCTCTGTGCTGGCTGCCCTGCAGTTCAGCCATGTTTTGTCTGGTCTGATGATGGATCTGGATCGCCTCTCCAGAAGGACCTGAGGAACAACACCGAACGAATGCAAGACAAACAGCTAGTTGATAGTATGAACGCAGCTTGTAATTTGTACGGTGCATGTTTAATTAACAATAACGTTGATTGTTTAAATGCACTCGGCAGCTAATTGGAGGGTAAGATTTAATAGATCGAAATTCAGAAAACACAAATGTCTTTGAGTTGTGTCTAAATAATCATTAAAATATGTTTTTCTCCTTTTTTCATTACATCTGGTAGACAACAGTGTGATCAGAAACATATATACAGACTTTAATAGTTTTACTATTGTACAGTCAACCATTCATACCTGACATAACGTCTGTTAATGCTTCAGCAAGTTCTTGCTTTCTCTGTGCATAAACATACTAAATGTATATGACTTATGTACATCCAAAAATATGCTTTCAGTCTGTCAGTGTGGGTCAATGTGTGCAGATCACATAACGTCGTTGCTGTGACTGTGCGTGAAAATGAATACGTGTAGTATCACAAGGCACTGGGATTGTGCAGTAGTGTGTGCCGCCTCACCGACAGGGAAGGTGTGCATCCAGCGGCGGCGGTTGGACGTGAGCTTCATGGGCATCCTGGACGGGGTGAAAGGGTTGATAAGAGCTCTCTGAGGGGTGTAACCGCCTGGACGGATGTGCAGGGTCGACTCAGCGCTTCCCACTGTAAACCTGCCTGGGGCACTGGAGTCCCGCTGGGAGTCCATCATTTTCTCCAATAACTCTGAAGAGCAGAAAAACAACACGAGGAAACGGGAATAAGGTGGAGAAAAGCACAACAAAAGATAAACCCAGCGTGGACTGGCAGTAATCAGTAACAACAGGACGACAGGTCCAGAACAGCACTGGAAGGGTTACCCCTGGTGCTCGTGTATCCCAGTGAACTGCTGACTTCATACTGGGCAGGAGGCATGCGAGGAATCAGCAGCATGTTGGACACAGGACCCAGACTATCATCAGACGCCAGGCTGCGCTGTTCCTCAGGAGCCCCGGAGCGAACAGGAGGAGATGCCCCTATGCCTGCATTGACGTCCACTGAGCCCCAGCTCTTCCTGCCACTCGTGTCTTTGTCTCGACCCATCCTGAAAGATAAATGTCACGATTGAAGTGGCTGAAGGCTCCTGTTACTAATACGCTTAACTCGACGGAGTTTAGTGTTGTGCAAGCTCTCGGACACCTGAAGTTGGTGCTCCTTTGAATCCGCGAAGGACCTGGAAGTCGGAACACCTGAGCGTCATAAGCGTCGTAGTCCACCTGTATAGGCAGGCTGTTGTCAATGTCCTTTGGAACACAGAGAGCTGAAAGAGAAAGTTGGGAATAATGATCCAATCCTTCTCCAAGTCGAGAACTTAAAAACATGATAGAGATGTCACAAACAAACTCACTGTGGTCTTTGCTGCTCTTGAATTTTTCAGCATGAAGCTAGAAATAATTGGGATTTGTATCGGATGTTAAAACATGTAAGAAACCATTTCTGACCTTTTCAGTGCAACAGTGCTGCTAACTATGACGGTACCTTACGGCCAGCCAATTTGATACGAGGGGTGAAGGAGCTACAGGAATTCTGACTTTTGGAGGTGTAGAAGCTGTAGGAAAGGAAGAAAACCATACAAATATTTATCAGTGAAAGTAGCTCTCTGTTCAGCATGACGTGAATCCCTGCTCGCATCACTCATGTCTTGCCTGTGGTTGATCCAGTGAGGCAGGTTATAGTCGTCTCCCACGCGAGAGTCTCCAGGCGTCGGCCTGTTGTGCAGCTACAAAGAAGATTGCACACAGTATGTTTTCAGAAACAAACCGATGTTCAACCTCTCCACATCCAGTTTGAAATAAACATGGACACCAGATTAGGGTGTCAGCTTCCATTTGAGGAGAATTACTGGACTAAGGAGGAAATAGAAGCCTTTTTAACCAAGCTCAGGGGTTTCAAAGTGTGCTCCTCCCCATTCCACCAGCTTGTTCCCCGTTTTTTCCTGTGTGCTCCTGCTTCATTCTCACAGTCGGCTCTTTCTGCTGTACTGTCAATGCAAAGAGGTGAAACTCTGGATGTTACCTTGAATAGCGGCACCGCGTGTAGTGGCTGCTCCCCCATACACACCAAGTCTACCCCGATACCTAGGCAGGATCAGTCACTCACATTATTATTATTATTGCCTTCATACAAAGAACATTCAGTTCTCAGTGAATGAGCATCACTGTGCTCACATGTGCTTGAGACGTGTTTGTATCTTCAAGCTCACCATTGTCAATCATGCGCTGTTTCGTGAGAATCATAAGCAGGCGGTCGACTTCAAACACTCCCACCCCAGGCGTGATGACCACTGACATCTGTCCGGTGCGGTCAAAGTTACGGTTTATGTAGTGCTTGTCAAACACTGGAAAACACGGTAACGTTTCAAATTCTAAATTTTGCCAAAGATATCGTAAATGACACAGCATGCAGTAACTGTACACGCTCTGCAACAGGTTTTACGTGTAGTAATTCCCGGGTTACTTTTCTTAGCCTCTGAGCTTTGTGTGTACCTCAAACAGGGCCAAGCAATGGCCATTAAGTCTTGAACAGCACTTCCTCCTACTGAAAAAGCTCTAAGCTTGTGTGGCTGTGTACAAACACTCGATCATGCACAACATGTTTTTTCAGGGGGAAGAACTGCTGATGATGTGAGCAAAATATACGACATGAGCACACAACATAACACAGTCCTAGTATCAAGGGGTTTCAGAACTGATCTGAAGCTAATATAATTTTAAGACCTGAGCTCTAATTTGATTTCACATGTTGTAGTTTTAGAGAAAAATGATGTACATTAATGTGGACACTAGGAAAAAACCATAAAGTCACTTTTGTGTAATTGAATGTAAAACTCTTGATTTCCAGCCTGAACAAGCTGAGTGCTTTTACATGTATTAATAACACGTACAAATTTCTTTAACATCTTGTGAACACCAGTGCAATAAACTAAATAAAAAACAGTTGTGCCCCATTTGGACAGTCACAGCTACAGTATGGCTCAATTGATATGCTGCAAACTGTTTCTGGAATTTACATGACCACAAGGTCTTAGTTCGACAGATTTAGGTGGTGATATAACCCAAAATGTGATGTGCACGCATGTGTATGCCAGGTCCTAAGAGGATAGGGCAGTGGTTGTGTGAGTTAATCAAGATGAGTATCTTCCAAAATTAGTCTAATTTTATTCACCATTACAGCCTTTAGGATTAGTCTTGAAATTTATTCTCTGTGTACATGTGTTAACTATGATGTCACTAAATGTCACATAACCAAATACCAGAATAAACCGTCTCCACCAAAGAGTTCTTCTTTTCCCTGAGAGCATGTCCACTTAAAGGTTAAAAGACGTACCATTGAAGGAAAGGTTAATGGCCTCCAGGTAGTTCCCTTGAGCAGCAGTTGAGTTATAACCCGCAGGAAAACCATCTGGAATGAGAGCAACCAGACAAAAAGAGCATCTTGGTAAAAAACAAAAAAGATCCAATCATCAGTTATTAAAGTCATATGCTACCTGCTTCTTTCAGTCGCACCAGGACAGGATACTGTATGAAAAGCTTCTTGATAGTGACCAGCAGTGACGTCCATTCATCCCGTCTCTCGTTCTGAGCCACCACCCTGCTTGGTCGCAGTTCACAGTCAATCTGTCTGTTGCTCTCCATGTAATCTTTGATTATACTGTTAGATTTTACTTGCCTGTAGAAGTCTTCATAAAAACGTCCTTCATGATCCTGTCTGATGGAGCTTCTCAGAATCTCAGGAAATTCGTCTGAGGAAGTTCACATCTTAAGTATATTAACACAGTTTCCCGGTTGCTGCAATACTAATTCATCGGGACGATAATGAAGAAAAGACTCACCTATAGTTTTAGCATTGTAGAACGTACGCGAGAAAAGTACAACTGTGACCTCGTGACTGCAGTTCTTCTCCTTTAACACGAAACATTACTTCTTCAAAGTTATAAATGAACATAAAACAGTTGGTGACACAATGAAGGTGAACAAAGGAAATCACAAACCTTCCACTTAGCAAAAAGGTCAGACAGGCAACCATTTACAGCCTTTTCAAAGTACAGATCACCTGAGAGCAAAATATTACAATAAGGTTTTGTCCCTCAAATATACTCTACATGTAAATATCACAACTTTTACACAATTGGAAAACAAACAGACAAGACAAAACAGACTCAAATAAATTGGCAATAACCAATGAGAGAGGTTCAACTGACCGTAGATGTCAAAGTCCCACATCTCGCAGCTCATCTGGATAAAGATGTACACCATTGCAGATGTGGATCTGAAAACCACCTGAGTCATAAAATCACAGGACATCTCAAAGAATGCAAAAATAACTTCCAGTTCCAAAGAAGCATCAGCGACGACCCTGTGAAGGGGCCTCAACAATGGCAAAATGGAAGAACTTTAAGACTGCCAGGGCCCAGACTTTGCCCCAGTGTGAATCCAAACAGCATCACCCCTCTCTAAAATTAAAGTATGGCTTCGATAGCTGACGTGAAATGCAGTTTAGCTAGGTTATAACTTAATAAACATAATAAACAACCAAGTGCATGCACTGTTTCACAAAAACCCGACTCCAATCTATCAGGAAGTGCTCTGTCCTCATAACTATACGTATGATACACTTTGAGATTACATAATTTAATTCAATAATTTTAGCTAATGAACCTAACATTGTTTTAACTAGGCCCTTTAATGTTTGGCTCAAGTAGCACATTACATTAAGCAAGCTACAGCTGTTATTTCATTAGGGCCGATACTAAGATTATTATTATTATACAGGAATATTAACAGACTTTCTGTCTAACGCATTTAATGTTCTAGAATGAACAGACGGTGATTTATCTGTGTAGTCCACCAGTAGGTTAATAACACGGAGTGACACATGAAGGACACAGGACAGAGAAAAGGTGACGCACACACTGCAGGCACAGGTGTGTTCATGAAGCAGGAGGATGGAGGTTTAATGGTGACCCAGCTTGAGAAGACCCAGACCGTATAACTACTTGAGTCACCAACAGTCTGAATGTCAACAATCCACCGGGGAAGTCACCTATTTAGACCTGTGTAAATTTAAATTCCTGTCTGACTTGTCAACGAACTCTCCTTTCATTCTGTCACTCAGCTGTGTGCCGCTTACTGTCTGCATCCTGTTGCTATGCACAAGTGCAGCTGGACAAAGCCGATTGGAAACCCGGTTATACGTATACGTGGCGAAGTAATCTGTGTTTCCCAAAGAAATCTACCATGGAAAACCAGCTTTCCCGTACGCGACACTCTCAAGAACCTAGTTACTTAAGTCCATGTAAAGGCACTTCACACTCCAAATGATCCATTCAAATAGTAATATTAGCATGTGTGCAAACTGCTTATTATTAGCACTTACCCTGGTGTCTTCGCTGATGTAGCCACAGGTCACTTTCTCTCCCTTTACCCACAGTTCACTGGCCTGAGCTCTGCAGAACAAACACGCCATGAGCATGCACGCAGTGACGGCAAATGACTGGCATCTACAACACATGGCGTGTCCAGAAAAGATGGAACCCGGTGTAAAATGTAAATATATGCCAAGCTATTGATTTGCAACCCAATTTTTGATTGTAAGATGTTAAAACTGAGGCATTTCATTTTTTAAATATTGGTTCATTTTGAATTTTATGCCAGCAACACCTCTTAAAAAAGTCGGGACAGGGGAAACAAACAATTGCAAGGTTGTGTAATAATGCCTGGTGAAAACTGATGAAACATCTCACCATTAATAAGTCTAATCAACTACAGGCCAGTTTTTATGATTCTATGTGTCACCTGGGTCTAAAAACGACATCCTCACAAAGCTTTAGTCTTTAATTAAAAAAAACAACTACGTGGACAACTAGTTCAGAAACATAAGATAATGTTAACCTGAACATAATTTGGGGATTTTACATCTGGGATACTTAATATCTAATATATACAGGTTTCAATGACTTCAGAAAAATCAATGAAAAATCTCTGAGACAACATTCTGCTCAGCAGTAAAACAGTTCAGGTGTAATATTTCATGTTCCAATGTAAATATGTATATATTTTTAGTTTTAAATGCCTTTTCTGTTAAACTATAATGCACATTGTTCTGTGCAGATTCTGTGTCCTTGTCCATGGCTGCTAACTCACAAGAATTTCCCCACTGTGGGATTAATAAAGTTCTATTCTATTCTATTAAACTGACTGGGTGAGAGGTGTCACCCACTGAGACTTAGAAAAGTGTGTCTGCATATTTATCCATAAACAAATAAATGCTACCACATTTATAAAGGCTGAGTATGGAGACTATAGGTGTATGTACCTTATTCCTGCAAACTCCACTTTCTGTGTCACATAAGCACATGTGCTCACCTGGAATAAAGAATGTTACAGGTAAATACTCATGTATTTGTACTGACAAGCTTTATTACGCAGATCCACGCCCTACCAGACTTTTCTTTAGTCTCCACATGTCTCCTCTGCCAATGTACTGGTCTTTGAAAGTCAGCTCCACCAAGTCCAGTGTTACATCCTGTGAGGAAAAGGCTATAAGAGATTCTTCTGGACTGACAAGCGAAGGCTCAGAAGAGTACTCAGGGCGACCTACCTTTGGGTCAACGATATTAACGATCACATCCTGGTATGCACGCAGTTTGAAGGCTTGTGCTACAGCCTGGTCCACACTGATGGTCTCTGAACAAGAACAAACTATTCATTGTGTGTAATCCACAGGTAAGGGAACCAGCACAGACCTAGACGTGCAGCGTTGGGTCACTCACCTTTCTGCAAGTCATCTTTTAGGCTCTTCACCTGGAGCAGGAGAGGACTGGGATTTCAGAGGGAGACAGTGTCAGAGTGTATGCGCTCAGGGACGGAATCACAAACTGTAAGAAAACTGACCAGCACCTGTACTCATCTGTGGGGTGTGCGATCTCGATGATATCCCCTAGACTGACTTGAGGGAAGACTTTGGGGTTTACAACCAACTCATCATCTGCTAAAAGAAAAGTTCTCCAATAACCCAAGTATTGAACAGAGAAGCATGAATTTCGGCCACAAGCCTCGCCAGCTGTCACTCACCACTTCCGCCAAAGCCCTTCTTGTGCAGCACGAGCTTGTAGGACTTACTGGTCTTCATGACTCACGACCCGGGCACCAGAACCGAGACCTGAGAGAGTCAAAGGCAAACACGGGACGGCCATAAACCCAATTCACTCAATATCATCTTCCAATGGTGCTGTTGCATTTTGACCCTATTTAAACTATGATATATAACTTCGCCACTGACCGTTATTCATATGCCAACAGAACATCCAGCTCCTTCAACGTTAGGTCGGCTAGGCTAAGTTAGCATGTGGCTACTTCGAGTGAATATCCGGCAAACAAAGTTAAGAAACATTAGCCACACAGTGACATTACTTTCAATAAAGAACATCCATATATATATATATATATAACACAAGGGAACTACAGTTTTATCGTGGAAATTTAAAGCAGTTTGTTAAGAAACTAGCTTACAGGGGCTCTACTTCCTCCTAAACGTGGAAACGTGCAATGTGATTGGCTGGTGGCCATTCAGAGAGTATCTCCTCAAAGTGAGAGTACTCACTCCGCTGTTTTTGTATCAACCTAACAACCTGCCTCTCGACATCTGCGTCCTTACAGTGAAAATCCCCCCAACTATTCATTTCTAAGGCCCACAACTGCTTAAAATACATGTTCTTGATCTTTGTTGGGCCATTTAGTAATTGTGACCTTTATTTCATACCACAGTCTATGATTCATACTCTACTAGTAGCAATCAGTAGTTTACTACATATGGTAAATACGTTTAAACTTAGTTGCCAAGTACCATTTAATTAGTTTGAAATGTACAGCTTTCCATGATTAATCTCTCAAATAGCTATTTTCTGGAGGTGAACCCCTTGCCACTGGTTAGGTTTTTTTAAAAAGTTTTTCAAAATTAAGTCAGCTTAGGTTATAACAAAATATATAAAATTAACTATGTCATGTCAAAATGAGTGCCAATGATAGAGCTACAAAAACAATCACGCTTCATCTTCATATCGGCTGTTAGATGTATGAAAGCCAAAATATGAACTGATCACTGCATTTGATTCCTAGGAGTCAGTGGAGAGATGTCAGAGGATGCATTATTCAGCAGTGGATTTTGTATATGTCCAGGATCTGCATTGTGTTTTATGTGAACCAGGAAGATAATGTTAATAATCAAGTTTATTTGACATTTCTCGGCTACAGATAAATGAAAACAACTAAATACTATTTTACTTAGAAAGTAAATACTATTTTAGTAAATGCCGAGCTTCTTCATCATTATTGTTCCATTACATTAAGATATAACCTTAGAAAATAACATAATGTTGTCACCATTGTAGACTGTGCAATAATACTCTTTTATTACAATCATCATTTCACTAAAGCAAACAGTCTGGATTAACCACTGAATAATATGCTATAAAAATTAAATTCATAATATCTAGTATCAGCTAGTGGAATACACATTGATTGAGTACTGATCCAGTAACAATTGACACTAGGAAATGCATACTGGTTGAACCTTCTGCAGACATAACAACACATGGCAGTTTTGATTAAAAAAAAAGTAATCCAGGGGAACGTGATCTAAGGGACCTTTTAATCCAGTGGAGCATAGTCGGTCATTCAAGGCAAAACAAAGACCATCAAGGTCGGTTCACCTAGAACGGTAATGCTGATGATTTTCTATATTTTTGTTACTAGTCTTATTAACAAATCCCATAAATAGATTACTAACAGTGAATTATATAGCGACTAATTGTGATGCCAGTAAGTCCTTATTAATTTAACCTCCATTAATGTAAACTATTAAAAACACATGACTAAACCCCACACATGTGATGGTTCGTTCATTGCGAACAACAGCGTTGTCTTTTTCATCAGCAGCAGCTTCTCCTCGTGTCCTGGGGTGCGGCCTCCTCCAGGCTGGCACAGTCCGATTCTGTGAAGACATTTTGACGTTTCATGTTTGCATATCCGAAAGACTTCCATTATAAATGTCTCACCCGACTTACTGATATCAACTCCTTGTCCAATGCCAACAGTAGCCCCATTCTCCCTGTCCTTCAGAATGCACTTCTCAAAAGCTAAAGCTGCCACTCTAAAGAAAAACCTTTGCACATTATCACCTGAAAATGAAATGAAATAAAAATATATGAAAATAATTTCCATGTTATTATTAATTATATAAAGAATAAATGCAATAAAACAGGAAGGATTTTACTGTAGCTTTTGCTTTTTCTCAGATTTACAGCATTTTGTTACTTCACACAACTTCACTTACCTGTTTTAGCTGAAACGGCCCAAAACTCCGCCTGCATCTCTGTTGCTATTTTAATGGCATCGCTTTCTGTTCTCTGCCTTTCTTCTGAGGGCTTATTGGAAGACAAGAGTTAGACACTAGAAGAAAAACTGTTATCTAGGAACACAAAAATATAACAGATACTGACCAGCAGGTCATTCTTTGTGCCAACCAAGAAGATGAAGCAGGAGTCAGGGTCATTTTCACTCATGGCCTCCTCCAACCACTGACTATCAGAATAAACACAAACATCTATAGATTGTCATACAGAGAAACACACCTCTGCAGGTTATGCTAATCAAGTTTACTGAATGCACGACTTTTCTACAGATGAATTACAGACACTCCAGAGCTCGTTGAACATGTCTTGGCCAGCCGCTTCAACTTCAAACTCAGTGACACTGAGGTCAAGTGGCGCAGCATGTGGCATGTTGTCCTGCTGATTGATTTCATTTCATCCAGTGTATTCTGACACAACTCAGTGTATTTTGAACATCTTAATTAATCAAAGGAGAATGTTGAGAGTGAACCAAATTCGTGACATGACCTATAAATCCAATTTTCACTGAATTTGTCACTAGCAGGGAATATGGCAGCTTCACAATCGTGCAAGACACTGATGCCGTTTATCCAAATCCACTTTCCTGTTCAGTGTTAAAGTGATGGAAAATAACTAATTACATTTTCTTGAGTACTGCACTTTAGTAAAAAGTTTAGGTATTTCGACTTTACTTGAGTACTTCATAATTAAGCTTCAATACATTCCAGAGGCAGATATCATACATTTACTCCATTCGTTTAATAACTTGAGGGACTTGATTTTGGAATCCCCACTAGTCACATGAAACCATCAATGTTAGCAGCAGAAGAGCCGTGAATTCCCAGAGTCTGGACGTTTCATGTGACAGGCACGGGGATGACACACACACCAGTAAGATAAACACAGAGCATGCAGGTTTCTGTTTGCACCGCACTGGAACGATGACCTACCGTGTATGATCAAGGGACTTAATGTCAGCCATGTCAAAGACTGTGATAATAACTGGAAGAGATGAACAACATGTTTCAGCATCGTTACTTTAACAATGGTAAATCTGTCCAATGCTTTCGCCCAGCGTCAGGCATTAAAACGATTTTAAAGGACTTGTTTTCACCTTGGGCACCTCTGTAGTATGCAGAAGCAATGCATTTGAATTTTTCCTGCCCAGCAGTATCCCAGCTACACAAAATTAATAGCAGTGGTTATGAAGTAGTTATGGATGTCTAAAATTACAATGTGCACATGCAGGAACATTTAAGTTTTTTAAAGTCAGACTACTTACATCTGAAGGGAGAAAGGTGCTCCAGAAATTTCAAACCTCTCTATCTCAAAGTCCACTCCAATGGTGGCCTTGTAGTCTCTTTCAAATACATCTTTACAAAACCTGAAAACAGCAAACATTTTTGTCCATGGTGTTCAGAAATTAGATTAACCATCATAGAGCTTTCAGAAACAATGTGACAGTTGTCGCTAGAATCAGACCAGACCAGAAAAAGCGGAGTTTATCCAGTGGGACTAGTCAGTATGTTGTGGTACGTTTTCTGTAAAAATACAGTCTTTTGTATGAAAACTACAAGTCTTGTGTTTACATGTGTTGCCTGCCTACAATAAAACCTCTGTCAACACACCTGACATGCTTCGCATGGAGTTATACTTTTATGTGGTGTCAAATATTTTAGCAGGGGTTTTCATGTTGTGATCCCTGTAGAGGAGGAGTTGTCTGGCTACTCATGAATAAAATACCTATTGATGAGGCAGGTCTTCCCCACATTAAGGTCTCCAACAATCACCACTTTGGACATTTTTTGTCGGTCCCATCTTTAATAAAGACAACAGTTTTCTTCCATCATTCAAAGACGATTGACAGCTGTTCACACAAAACTAGACACAACACAACAACCCAAAGCGTGACACTTACGGCTGTTGCCTGGCAGCACGGTCACTACAGGCCGCTTTAGTGTGCATGTCCCAGTCTTTCTTTAGCTGCAGAGAGGCCTCAGGGGTGTAGCACTTAAAGAAGAGGAACATATACGATGGGCATTTACTTTGCACAAAGTCACTGAATCCATAGCTATGCCTGCAGCTTTACTCACTATGGTCACAGCAATGATGTCAAGTTGCTTACATGCAGAAGAAGGTTTAAATTTGGCATTTTCTAAGTTTACTGGTTATGCTACAATTATCTGAAAGTTTGACTGAAGCTGATGAGAATGTTTAGTTGTAATGTTTTGCAGCATTTTTGGTCATAACAAGTACTGGTGAAAGGAGTGTGTCCTGATAGTTATATGTGAATGGAAAGTTATTATTATGTTAGCATAAATTCTATTTCATGGCAATCTGGTTTGTGTAGAGGTATTTCATTCTAAAACACAGGCTGACTATGTTAATTTTTGGGTTTGATCATTTCACTTCTCCACTGACTTTTTCTCTAGGCAAGTGCTGAGGACACATGTTCAGACACGCACTATATAAGTTTTAGACGAGGAGGTTTCTGTGCCACATTCCATGGCAACCCATGTGATTGACAAGGCAAAAGATAAGATGACTAGATGACTGACTCATTTTCTGGGTCCACAAATATTTGCTTCAGTTTCATGGTTCCATCCACAGAATTATGTCTCTAACATGACCAAAACACACCAGTTATACACCAGTTGTATTTCATTATATGCTACTGTAGCAATAACGTGGAGGGTTTTATCAACAAATATCTAGCACAGAGAACATCGTCCTAACATGTTTAGTCCAAGTTGTCGCTAGTTTAGATCAGCGTTATTGAGTTATTAACTGTAAACTACAATGTCTGGTTTACAGCTTCAAGTTTTGGTTCTAATTTCCAAAACCAAAGTAGTGTCAGTGTTCTTTGTATGTCACCCTGTCGGAAAATTGAATCAAGCATGACAAAAATATACTGTACTTGCAAAATGTAGTAAAAGCTGACTGTGATTGGGACTCCAACAGTGCATAATAACCCAGAATGCACTGGTCTTTTCTAACTACAGTAGTAGAAGATGGAGATGTGCAGGATCTCTACCTTTGGGAATTCCCCGATGAGCCGGTCTCTGCTGATCGGTGGTGGGACCAGCATCGTCCCATTCCTGTTACCGTGCATGGCAGCCTGTAGGAAGGTATTCATCAGCGTGTCTCACTTTAACACCAAGCTCTCTGTGAGATGTTTTTTAATAAACATCATAAACATTTCTTTAAACCACATACTGTACTTTGATTAGAGTGTCAGTTCCCAAATATAAACGTATACATTTGGTATGTATGAGACAGATGGCTGAGTGTAACCTTTCATATTCTGACATATATTGCGGCTGCACCATCGTGAGGTTACGCGCATGTCCAAGGCTGACACGTGACTTTTCCTTCAAAATAATATTCATATTTTTGAAAACCGTTTGCAGCCTTCTTTTACACGTATGTTGGTTGTTGTTTGCTACAGGTTTTGTGTTTTTAGTTTTCACAAAATCTGCATTAACGGACACAGTACGCCAAGGCCCATTTTTTGTGATACAGGTTTTTAACATGACGATTCCGGACGGAAGTCATGTCTCATTTTATTTACGGCGACTCTGGGGGCGACGAGGCAGTTAGCGCCGCCACAACCATCCCCAGGGTCTCACACGTGCTGCCTGTTTCCTGTCAAACCGTCCAAATGACTCACCTCACACAGACCTGGGTTGAAAACGTCTCAGACTGTGTCGCCCGGTGCAGCGGCGAGTCCGGACGCTTTCTGCTGAGGACCTCGTTGTCATGACAACCGGGCTGTAGGATCACGTGGTGACGTGCTCGCGCTTAACAGCGATCTAAATAAGATCACTGTAAAAGCAAGTAGCACTATTATTCATAGTCATAAATGATTTCATTACTAGGTGTACGACAACCCAATGCACATCAATGCACATAACATAATTAATAAACTGTAGCCAATGTTCCACTTGCAACAGACTACTACGGCTAATGACAGGCTAACCTGTTTAGCCATATTTACCATCATAACATTCGTAGACAAAAGTGTAGAAAATGTTTCACTGCATGACGAAAAACGGCATGTTTGACCCCTTGAACCTTCCATTGGACCGGTGGATCAATAATCCGCAGCACCGGATCAGTAATCCGCAGCACCGGATCAGTAATCCGCAGCACTGGATTAATAATCCGCAGCATTGGATCAAGAATCCGCAGCACTGGATCGATAATCCGCAGCACTGGATCAGTAATCCGCAGCACTGGATTAATAATCCGCAGCATTGGATCAATAATCCGCAGCACTGGATTAATAATCCGCTTTAGGAATGTAAGAGAAACTTTTTACTGCTGTGCCACCCAAACTTAAGCTAACTTGAATTTGTCATGCTAGCTCACAAATGTTTTTGCAAATTTAACAAGTAACCAAAGTAAAGTATGTTGTCTCAATTTAGCAAACGTTGCTTTTACCTGTTTGGCTGCAGCCAATTAACATCCAGTAATAATCACAATGGCTCTTAAGTGATTTCGGGTTTTAAACGTCTTACTGTATGTTTTGTGAACTTCCTTCCAGGTTGCCCGTTCTATGGATATGTTATTCAAATTGGAACACCATTAGTTGAGAAGCATGACTTCACATAGATTTTATGACTGTACTGTAATAAAACTACTGTGTTCACTTTTGCCGTTGGTGCTTGTGCTGTTTACTGGCCGTGAAGTACATTTCCGTTGTGGTCAGTGGTTTTTGTTAACGAACGGGATCGGTCTTTACATCGCAGTTTCCGTAGTGTAGTGGTTATCACGTTCGCCTAACACGCGAAAGGTCCCCGGTTCGAAACCGGGCGGAAACATTCGTTTTTTTTTTTTTTAAAACTTTATCTTCCACAGCTGTGTGTCTGCATCCTGCAGACATACGCTCACATAACGCTTTATACACCTGGAGGTCAGGTACACCTGGAGGTCAGGTACACCTGGAGGTCAGGTACACCTGGAGGTCAGGTACACCTGGAGGTCAGGTACACCTGGAGGTCAGGTACACCTGGAGGTGATCATCAAACTGAAACCAGAGCTCGAGTTTAGTTTAGTTATGAAAATATAAAATTCCACAGGCTTGGTTGAATGAACAATGACCAGTTAAAGCTGTTCTGCTGGTTTATGGAGTTCAGTTCAATTACTGTGTACGTCAACTTAAAAATCGGTTCAAAAAACCGTGTGTGTTTGAGTGTTAAAAGTTTTGCGTTGGCCGGGAATCGAACCCGGGTCAACTGCTTGGAAGGCAGCTATGCTAACCACTATACCACCAACGCCTGCTTGCTTAACTTTTCACCCATAACGGCCAACAGAATGTCTGATGACGGCATGTGACATGTGTCTCTGGCCACACACGGCAAGTGTGACGCGAGCGTCTCTGTGGCGCAATCGGTTAGCGCGTTCGGCTGTTAACCGAAAGGTTGGTGGTTCGGCCCACCCAGGGACGACATCTTTTCTCTCTTTTTAGTAAGAACAGAGGTGGGTGACGTCACCATCTCTCAGGAGAGGTGCTATCGGGCCTTGATCATCGATCTTTGGATGGTGACACGTTCATAGACCTACCAGCCATGTCCAGCCGTCGCGCCAGGTGAACCGGTACAGCGAGACGTGCCTGTCCTCGTTAGTATAGTGGTGAGTATCCCCGCCTGTCACGCGGGAGACCGGGGTTCGATTCCCCGACGGGGAGGCGCGTATTTTATCCCTCCCTTTCCCACTCGTTTTTGGTCCATGTTGTTCCTGTTTTGCCTGGTTTTTAATATGTGTTGTATATAATACCTTGCTTATGTGATCATAATATGATCAGAGGGAGGAGTGTTGTAGAAGTGTAGAAGTTACCAGTGTGCTTGTGGAAAACGTTAAAACCAACAGGTTTACAGAGTGTGATTTTACGCCATTACCGCCATGTTGTCAGAGAGAAAAGACTCACAGCAGACCGGCAGGTCTAGAGGATTAGTGAACTTTAATGCGTACAAAAGTGGGTTTGCTTTTAACTCCAGATACATAAAATTAGGCAAGTACAACAGGAGACAACTCACTTCCCACCTCATCAAGCAACTTCATGACCTTTAACCGAAGCTCATAGAGATTCTTCAAAATTAAAAAAGCTGCAGTTTTTTAATCCTTTTTGATAACATTATTTTTCTGAACATCTTTGTTGTATTTAGATATGAAAATTGTGTTAAAAACGTTGTGGTTTTACCACTTTGACGTTAGAGTTTTAAACAATGTGTAACGTGCCGTCGAGTAAAGTCCAAAACACACTTTGAAGTTACTACTGAGGCTAAAGTGTCACACAGAGGGTGAGACAGTGTCTTTTAAAAATCTAACTAGTGGTGACAAAGCACAGAAATAGAAATGAGGAATATTAACAATGACACAGTTTTAGTGATTGTGGGTCAATATTAAGTCCCTGTTGTGGAGGTGAAGCTCTGATGGTTGTACATTTCACCTGTACTAAACTCTTCAGGGGAAAATGCGAGTCCTTTGAATTGAAATGCATTTAGATTACTGAAAAATGAAAGCTTAATATTTCCAGGGGCAAGGAGTAAATAATTTCCACTTAATCTTATTAGGTTGAGAGTTACAAAGATTGGAAATTTCCAACATTGTGTACAGTGTTGTAGAATTTTTCTGTCTTCCTTAGTCAGATGTTGTTAGATTTTTGAATAACTGAAGACAGTTAACAGAAAAGCATTTACATATGGTGGTCAGTCATCCGTCGTTTTCTCTTTGAAGTCATTTGTTCTTTAAGATGGAAAATGTTTTACAGTATCTCACCCACAGGGTCCATGACCCCAGGCCCACTATCTCTTACATTCTTTTGGGCCGTATAACAATTAAGTACCTGAGGTGATCTTAAGCAGTCCTCTATATGTGTTACCCCCTGTGGCTTCTTGTCCTCCCTATGATCCCATTGATGAGTCCATCTGTTTTCTAATTATCTAACCAGTGACTAAATTTACCCAAATTTCCCCCACACCAGACTCTCTCTCTCTCTCTCGAAAATAAAATACAATAAAATATAAATAAAACATAACAATGAAGAGAGATCCCACCACCACCATTAACCAGCCTAGTCTGGAGCAAGTCGAAAGCCACTAAACTTTAGGCAGAGAAACACTTTCGAATGCAATAATGTAGAAATGTTGCTGTAGGGGCCTGGGGGCTCAGTGGTATTCAGAGAAAATAACCATTTAGCTGAGGAGACAGCAAGTTCTCAAAAACTTTCAAAACTTTCAAAACTCTCAAAAACTTTGGATCAAAGTTCTAAATAGCCAATAAATTGCCCACATATTCTTTAAATGGTTATTCTCTCATCTGAAAAGTGGAATATAGTTGATAAATTAACTTTATAGCAGTTCTAGGATGATGTTTATAGCCTATTTGAGCCTGGCTTAAACCTTCTGCCATGGTAGTCAGGACTGAAGTCACTGTATTGTTGAAAACCAAAAACATCATTGTGAGTTTTTCACCATTAGACATTCTCTCATAAATGTCTTTTTCCTCTCTCAGAGTTCCATTAAGTATGGAAATATTTATTCATTTTTCTACTCTCCTTTAAGGTTTAACAACTGAAAGGTCGACATTAACAGTGAGGCAGATCTTCTGGAAAGTTACGGAAGAGCCTCCCTGGAGCTGGAAGGACGGACTGGTGAGGGGTGGGGGTATGATGAAGACACATGCAGACTTGCTGGCTGAGCAAGAGCAGAGGATGAAGACTGAGTGGAAGTTTGAGCAGGTGCAGAGGTAAAGATGTTCTCGGTTAAATTTGGGGAATGAAACACTGACTGAAACACAGAAGTATCAGGGGAGGAGACAATGTCACGGAGGACAGAGGAATCAGATTCTGGAAGGTTTTGTTGGTTTTTGTGTATCTGCCATTGGTGGGGGCTGGTTGTTGATGACTTGTCTGTGGGGAAAGCAGGTTTTGGGGTGCCAGGTGGGGAGGGGTCAGTAGGGGACAGGACCGAGGAGGAAGGTGTGTTAGCTGATAATGTCAGGGCGCTGTAGGACGGCGGTATAATTGGCATCTGCCTCTGTAGCAGCTGCACTATCGTCCTGATGTCTGCTGAGATACGAGACTCCAACCTGGAAAACACACACATATCAAAAAGGAAAAAGCTTAAGCACTTTTGGACCTATTGGACCTAGAGGAATATTAACAATGACACAGTTTTAGTGATTGTGGGTAAATATTAAACGATTAAGTCCCTGTTGTGGAGGTGAAGCTCTGATGGTTGGAGGGCAGGGACTATCCTGTGGAGGTGTTAGTTGAAGGAGGTCATGCCAACAGGTGTGCCGACTTTACATAACTGTTGGTTCTATGGTTCTAGGGACTTCTTCCTGGGGGGGCTTCAGCCGCAACTATTCCCTCTGCTTTGTTTGAATTTGCAGTGCCAACCGGAACACTGACAGACAGCCGTGAGTAGTTGTGATTCTGCAAACTTTGGCAAATGGCAGTAACACATATCCTTTCCAAGTCTGACACCAGCTTTTATCTTCCAAAATTAAATCGTTCATTTTACTAAGAACATATGAGCTATGAACATGAGCCAGCTAAATTTCTCAAATGCACATTGAAGCTTGACACCAGTGGCTTTCTCTCAGGAGATACAGACCAGGCAAAATTCTCAGGAAGCTGCTGCAGTCACAGTCTTCCTGTCTCCATCGGTACCTCTGCATTGTGAGATCTGGATCAAATTCATAAATCTGGACACCCAATTGGCCGCACCTTCTATATCGAAAAAGGAACGTGTACGAGCCAATATAAGCTTTTCAGTTTTTGTTCTTCTTTTGTATTTTCCTGCTGACATGTTGTGTCTTAGTAAGTTAGATAAACTATAGCTAATACACGTACATCATTGGTGACATCATCTAAGATGTCAGATAGGTGCCTTCTAAGCCTGCATCAGTAATTATCAAGGAAACCGATGTTTGGACTGCATTGGGGCTGTTAGAAACTTAATGGAGCAGCAGGTCATTGCAGTAGACCACTGTTTAGCTGTGGAGGACACTGTTTTCCTACCGTGCTCTGTGGAGTTAAGGTATCATACCAACTGTTGCTATTAGCTGTACTGTGGACCACAGAAGTTCAATAAATTTGCAGTGTTTTATATTATACATCGATCTCAGAAGTTCCTGCCAAAGTTCCTGTCCAAGTAAAGGCAAACAAAGGCAACAAGATAATTCAGTCAAATGTGTTCTTAGATCCTGGCAGCACCGCAACTTTTTGCACAGATAAACTTCCTGATGAGCTGAACCTACATGGGAAGAAAGTAAATCTTCTCCCTACAACTCTGACGACAATAAGTTTGTCACTAGTAATGTGCTAACAGAGGTAGAAGTGAGTCACCTGAAGGTAGATTACTTCATGGAGCCAGAGGAAGTTTTTTCACAAAGCAGTATCCCAGTGACTACAGACAACATACATCTCTTCGAAGCTTGTGCACAAGTTTTGCAGAATTTCTATGTCGACGACTGGTTGAAGTCAGTTGAATCCGTTGACAAGACCAAATCCCCCTACCAGAGTAAAGGACCTGGACTTAGATCAAAGCACTCCAGTGGAGAGGGTACTGGGCATGCAATGGTGTATCCAGTCAGATCAATTCAAGTTCATCATTTCCATCTAAAGTAAACCTCCCACTAAAAGAGGAATTCTATCCATGTTGAGCTCAGTGTATGAGCCTAATGTTGCCCAAAGTTGACTCCAATGGGTACAGAGTCTACAACAGTTAGGTGTCTCTGGAAATGACCAACGTTTGAGGCCAGAAATATTTAGTCAGCCAGTGTCTGCTCAGCTTCATCATTTTGCAGATCCCAGAGAGATGGCCTATGGGAAATTATCCTATTAATTCAGCCAAACAGCAGTAATCAAGTTCATAGTGCCTTTGTGGTTGGAAAGGCAAGAGTTTCCTCCCTAAAGCCAACGACCAATACTCGTTTGGAACCTACTGCGGTGACCCTAGCAGTGCACAAACTCAATCCAATGCAAGACGGAGTCTCCCGTGTAGGCGCTATGGAATCCAAACACCCTGCCATTCTGCCTAAGAATCCGAAGAGTCTCAGGACGTAGCCATAGCCCTGGTGTTTACGAGGGTTAATGTCACTGTTTGTAGGTCCTTAATGACCTGGACTGTGTTGTGTCTACTGCCTCTGCATAGAAATAAATGATCATTGTAGACCTTCTGCTCAGATTTGCTAATGCTAATGTCCTCAGCATTTATTGGAGGTTCAGCTATTGGCTGACTCTAATACCCCAACGGCAGCGGTAGGGGGCCTGGGACTGTTTTAGTTTGCCTGGTATCAGGGTCAGGGATGCTCCAGAGGATTTTCAAAACTAGGTTGACGGAAATTAGCAGACATTAAAGATTATTCTAAAGATTGTTTTGTCTTTTGTTTTTTGATGTTGTAGTTGCAACACATTTTGTAATGTGCTGTTTGACTTGTAATATGACTACACGTGAAGTCATCACCACTACTGCTACTACCCACCTGGTTATCTGTTGTTGCAGCACCTCCAGCCTGTTCTCTAACTCCACCTTGTGCCTTCGAGAGATGACAGGAGGAAGAGGGAAAGGTGGAGAGGTGGAGGGAACCTGGGAGGAGGAGGGGAGCTCAGGAAGCTGCTGACAGGGAGGCTGAGGAGGTGGTGAAGGGAGGCTGTGGGAGCAGGGTGCCTCCTGGAATCTCTGTTCCTCTCGACTGTCCGAGTCAAACATGAAGATGTTGGACACACCTGAGAAGTCATCGGGTCAACACAGACACACAGTGAACCCCACACAGAGCCAGGCGGAACTGTTACCACATGCAGCTTTTTTTGCTGTCTCATTCACAGTTGCAAGAAGAGTAATGGCCCTGTTTTTCTGCATGAGCTGGTCATAAAATGTGATCCCATCTTCAGCAAGTCACAAACATCAATAAATGCAATATTGCTGACAAAACAAAGTCATGATTTTTTATTTCTTTACTTCCACTTCCTGTTGGTCTTTTAAAGTCTTTTTGGGTTTGTTGCTCAACTCGTTAGTCCTGATTGGTTTTCACCTTTTTGGCGCCAGCTCTCCCCACAGTTCGTCACTGTCTTTCGATGCTCCCGGACTGTGAGCCTTTGTGACTGTGAGACGTTTTGTTCTGTTTGCATGTGAGTTCATTTGGACACCTGTTTGCTGGACTCTGGTTCCCCTTGTTTTGGCCTGACATTTGGTTCTTTTTTTCCCTGTTTGTGTGTGTCTGTTCCAGCGTGAGGTTTGGTTTTCTGTTTGTCCCTGTCACTTAGTTTCTGTTTAGACATTTTGTTGTATCCCTTTCAGTTTTTGCTAAGCATTTGGTTTAGTTATTAATTAATCTGGCTGTTGATCCTGGTTTTTTGTCTTGGTTGGTTGCCGTTATTCCCCCTCTTGCCGTCACCTACTTTGGGTCCCATACAAACGTGGAGTAAAATCAATGAAATGAGATGGAGGTTTAGGTTAGAAATAGCTTGACTTGTAAAACTACTCAAACATCGTCAGTGCACTATCCACAAGCGACATCAGCTGATGTGAGCTGTGAGTGATCTCAGACGATCTACGATCAGAGATGTTTTTCATGGACCTGGAAGGGCCACAGCATTGGATATTTATCACTCCACTTAGACCTGCTGCCTATAAACTGAGATGAGTGGATCACTCCAAAGTGGGTGACTGAGGCTCAGGGGTTAGGATAGCGGTTTGCCTGGCCTGTGGTTGTTGGCTAAATTCCTGGCTCTTCCTGTCGCATGTCAAGTGTCCTTGAGTTAGTTGCCGATTTGTTGCTGCTGGTGAATGCAGGCCAGATGCACAGCAGCTCCCCGGTCCCTCCCTGCTGTTTGCCAAAGCGTCCTTCAGCAAGAAACTAAACGCCAAGTTGCTCCCGGTGGGTCAGATGAGCTCCCTGCATGGCAGCCATCGCCATCGGGGTGTGTGTACCAAATGACTCTAAGTCTGCTAAATGTAAACGTGTGCCACACAATGGCTCGATAAATAAAAATGACTTGTGTGGTGTGAATGTGGTGTGTGTCTACAGTAGCTCCACCTACAGGACAAGCACTGGTTAACGTGTTTCTGTGAGCAAAGGCTGGAGTCTATCCCAGCTGTTAAGGGGTGGTAGGTGTCCACCCTGGACAGGTCTCCAGTCCATCTAATGGCCAACACAGAGAGACATGCTGTACACAGACAACCATTCACACCTACATGCAAGTTAGAGTCACCGATTAATCTAACATGCATTGTCAGACTCGAAATCTGTGATAGCTGGTGCAAACAGTCTTAAAGTGTGAACTGCCTAGTCTTTGACAGACTTTGCCAGTCCTCATGTGTGTCCACAGCTTAAGGAAGAATGGTCCAAACTTCCTACTGAATGTGAGTCCATCATATGTTTAATGTGTGTGTTCCACAAAGACATGGAAGATCATAAGATCTGTTTTATCAGCTCAGAAATATTGTTGTTGTTGACATTTGTGACTTTGGTGAACTTCAGATGGAATTTCATGAAAAATCTGGGTAGAAAACCAGGACACTGCAAACACTAACAATACTTTCTTATTACAGACACATCTCATATGCTTTGGTTGGATCGGAACACCTGCCTGTTAAAGAGTTGCAGGTCCTCTCTTTCCTGGCAGTCTCAGGGCATCTTGTAGTGTTTGTGGAAGCCATCGTAGACATCTGAGCAGGACTGGCCACCTCTGAATCATCCTCTTCATTCTCACTGGAGAATACACGGCTGTATCTACAGAAGAACTTATTTCAGAGTTCTCGTTTGTAATGGAAAATCTCATTTTAAGTAGTCAACAGAATGTCAAGTCTTACAGGATTTGATCGCCTTTCTTTTGACTGTCCTGCTGCTTCCAATTACGGCATCTCCTCCTGCACCTGGATGCAGCTCTCAGTCTCCTTGTTGAGATAGTGTCACCTGACAGGAAATTAACAGTCACTGAGAGTCTTTTTTTACAGCACCAACCCTCGCAGGTTCACATACAAACAGGTAGGTGGTTCCAAGCGCTTTGCACCAGTTCTTCTTTGGATTTTGTCGGTTCAGTTTGCCGTCTTGGGTCCCATTTCTGTCTCTCTTGCCATTCGGCCACTTAGCTGGCTAGCATCATGCTGGCTTCTCCACCTGCTTCCCAGCACATTAACCACCCACCTGCAGCTGCAGTGATAAGACGTGGGTTTGTTCCTCAGCCCCCAAATCCTTAGCCACCGTCAGAGGCAGTTACCAGGTCAGCTAGTGCTGGCCCCGCTGGCCCTCTTCAGCCTAGAACTGGCTAATAAATCATCAACTGTGCCATATATTCCCGCTTTTTTCTTTGGGCTGTTCATTCAGATTAGCTGTCTGCTAATTAGCCTTTTTCTGACCGCACTTCCTTTCCCCTGGCTTTACTTCCTGCTTATCTCCGTCTGGTCGCCCAGTTTTTTTTGGTGGCCAGGACTGAGGAGTAAGCTTTTATGTAAGATAACGTTCTCGCACCATAGCTTCACTTCCTGCAAACTTTAGAACTTCCACCTTGACTCGACAGAATCTTTGCAGGCGTCGACGCATTAATGAATGCTACCTGTTTGTGTGGACGAGAGTTTGTGTCTCCTCTGCGGTCTGCTGAATCCTTCACAGTCCACTCCAATCAAAAGACCCGCAGCCTCATTTTTCAGCTGCAGATAGGAAAGAGTTAAATAGGGATCATTTACTATTCAGAAAGTTTTGTTAAACGTTTTGGGAAATTATCCACTTAAAGCTGCAGTGTCCAACGTAAAACCCCAATATGTAACATATTTACAAATTTAAGTTCAACAAGTCCAAATTCTTTGGATGGTGCATGAATGAACTATGGAGTCCGGTCCTGTTTTTGTAGTATTTCTTTGGGTATTATTAGCATGGTAGAAGCAGCAAGAAGGTACATGCACAGCACAAGTATCCAACTGACTTTTACATGACAGAACTAAAGGAGACGAAGAGATGATGGTCTTTGCTTTGTGTTGTGTTTGCTAGATGTGTAGTTGTGTTGCCGAAGTTTTATATTTTGGTCATGAATGTCAAAAGAGGCAAAAAAAAACCTCATAGGTTTCACGTTTTGCCAAGGTAATCCAAGTTTTTTAGGGGTATATTTATGTGCCTGGTTCTTGCGCTGCTGTCTGTGGAAACTTTAATTGGCGCGAAAGTGAAAAAATGCCTAAATATGCAATAATACTGTATTCACTTCAAGATACTTAGTTGTAATACCACTAAATTTAGTTTTTAGTCCGCACACCACCGCATTACAGCACACAGGTGACAGAAAGTGACCTTCGCCACCATTGCAGGAATACTGAAAGTCATATTAAAGGGGCTGACAGACTGATACCCAGCGAGGTCGACCCCTGCTTCCAGTGTTTTCAACACTCTGAAGGTCGACAGCAACATGGATGCAGAAGTAGGCGTTTATTTAAAATTACAAACATTGTAGCCTATAGAAATTAAATATGACACTTAATTTTATCAAGGAATCTTTTAAAACCCCTTAAATATGGTTATCAAAATCATATCTTGGACTTCTTATCATGGCAATATTGTATTGTGAGCTCTTGGCCTTGTTCCATCTCTACAGTGTAGTCACAGTTTCTACGATACAGAGCACGAGTAACATACGTCTCTGAGATTGAAGGTGATATCCAAGTTGGACCAGAAATATTCCGAAAATTCTGGATACATGTCAAGAACCTGCAAAGACAAACAATGGTAAATATCAGAACTTTCAAAAATAATTGGATTCCCCACTGGTTAACTTTTGTTAGGCAGGAGTAAAAGCTGCTCAGGTATCAGCTATCATACCCTCTATCCCACGCCAGAGAATGAAGTTCAGGGAGGGAAGAACAAACGTAATACCTCCAGGATATCCTCTCGGTGAATCTTGTGCAGGTCACAATACGTCAGAGCTCTGACATCAGCGCGTGATTTTCCTTGCAGCACGGACAGATTGATGGGCTCCCCGAAGATATCATTCTTACCTAGATGAGAGTAAAATGCAGCCACAGTTTGAATACCTGCATGTGTTCACTTACAGTGTTTCTGTTAAAGGTCGTATGGATTCTACTTAAATGTCACTTTGGGCACTAGATGGTGCCACTAGCACTTTCCTCGAACTCATCAGCACCTACCCAGGATAGCTAACACCACGTCTTCCTTGAGTATCTCTATGGATCCTCTGGAGATGAAGTACAGGTCCGTTATCAGGTCTCCAGCATGGACTATGGTGTCACCAGGAGGAGCGTGGGTGGTCTTAAACCGCATGGCCAGGGCCCTCAGACAACCTCTGGTGGATCCTCGGCAGCATAACAAATACAAAATGTTGGTCCAGTTGTTTGAAAGAGGTTTCCACTTCTATACTATACTATATCCATTATCTGTAAGTGCCTCCTCATTAAAGGAGTTTGCAATCAAAGTGCTTGAAGTTTTAGTGTGTTTTAACATGTTCATGTTTAATGGAAATATGCTCCAACACTGAGGTGTGATGGAAGCGTCCTGTGACTCACTGAACAAGTCACATGCGAGGTAACAATGCATCTGTATTTCTGACATTAATGCAAGTTTATTGTTATCTATACCCAGGTTTGTGTTAATGACGTGTAGAGTTTAAAGCACAAAATCACGCAAACAGTAGACGGCAACAAAATGCTGCAGCTTTCTTTGAATCACGTGTCGATACGCCGTGAAGAGCACGGCCGGCAGTATGACACCAAGGCTCCAAAGCGTGTGTGTCGTTTTCAACTGCATCAACGCCTGCGCCATTTCTGAAAAGAAATCGTGTGATTGATGACAAACGATGTCTCCGGAATTACGTGGCTGCTGCAGCGTGAGATCTGAGCTGTGGATGTAGCATCACCACCACATATTTGTGCTTGTGCTCGGCTGACTGCTTTGCAGGTGCTGCAGAGAGTTTGGCAGGACGGAGGAGTGGAGGTTTTAAAATGCTCTGATGCAGGGTGGGCTTTCGTTTCCTTTTTAGATTATACTACATAAAGTGTGTATCCATCGAGATTTTACAGAATGACTTTCTTATCTACCCTGTGCTGGATGTCCCACCTCTGTTTGTCTTTATCCCATTTCAGAGTCTATTACTGATACGTCAACATGTCAAAAGCACTTGATTTGTTGTTTCTAAAAGATGGTGTTGAGGACATATAAAATACACTTGTGATATAATATACTGTTAATGTATCTACTTTGTATCAGTGTGAATATTGTTGATATTCACATGTATTGATAAAGCATCCACATATCACGTATGGTTTACCTTTAAAAGCTTTACAGTTCTGCAGCAGTGACCTGTTGAGGTGGAGGCAAATATCTGCCTGTAAACACTCAGGGAAACCTTCTAACACCTGGAAGAGAATGAGCACACCTGGAGTTAGTGGATGTGAACAGATATATAATAACAGATTTATGATAGACCTCTACTATAAAACCCTGTAGCTTCAAAAGTAAGATCAGTGCGTTTAGACCAACGTTGACTAAAATCACAATGGATCTCTGCTGATGTTCCCTGTTTACATGTGAATGATGGTGAAAAGTATCCATCTTTAAATTGGGCTTGTGTGTCTGTATCATATCTGTGTCATGCTGGTGACACGGTTAAAGTCGTATTAAACTGTACTTCGTCACTCCAAATTCAGTGGAGTAGCACTTAAGTGGGTATTTATCTTTCAACTTTAGCATGATGGACTTGAATATCAAAACTAAAAAAAAAGAAACTATATCTAGAATTAAAATATAAAAGAATCTCCTGAAAAAGGAAAAATGTTCTTTACTGTGTAATAATCAAACATAATAAGACTTAAAACAACGCTACATCAACATTTTTTAGTTTACTTTATCAGTTACCATAATAATAATTTTCAGATGGCCTGAAAGTTCTTTGTACTCACAGCATTCATGTCTATCCCATTAGTATAAGACCATGCGTGTTGGAAGTATTCCTCCAGCCGCTGTCTCAGAGGGTTGGGGATCTGGTGCAAGCGGATGAACTCTCGGACCCGCATCATCTGGGCATGGTAGCGTGCCGTGCCAGAGTACAACCGCTGTATAATGGCCGATACATTACCAAAGATACTGGCGTACATCAGAGCTGGGACAGACACGAAAACAGAAAGTGTGTATCTCGCACTTCTTATTGATAAAAGGAGTTTAATAATTCATTGTTCAGTCTTTCATTACAGACAAGAGAATAAGATTAAGGATGAGACACTCAATTTGCCAGGATGGTTTTTAACTTTATTTTACACACCCTTCACGTCCATGACAAAGAAATCCCTATTAGTATGAACAACTGCTGACGTTTGAAACCATTATAAGGTATATATAATATTTCCTATATATTTAAAAAATGTTTTTTCAGCAACATATTACCATAGAACTATTAGTGTTGTGCTGCATCTCCGTACATCATTAGCCCTTTTCACATGTACAGTAATACACAGCAGGATATTGCAGGGCAAAGTGTTATGAAATTATAAGAAATTCTACTTGATTTGAGTGAGGGGTCGTGCCTGGCCAGAGGAAGCCTGCTTATGGCAAACTGTGTTTGTTCTGTGTTTTGTTTGCAGCATATCAAAACCAGGGCAATCCCAAAAAATAAAAGACAATAAAACCTCATAGAAGAAGCTCCGGCAGTTGCCTCATAGGCACGTCATCAGAAAACAGAACTCTTCCGCATCTTCCTTTGCACTTAATTTATGGAGTTCCACAAGGCTCTGTGTTAGGACCAATACTCTTTACTCTATATATGTCTCCCCTTGGCAACATTATTACAAAACAATGTAAGTTTCCATTGCTACGCTGATGACACGCAGTTAAATCTATGAACCGGGATGAAACAAATCAATTAATCAAACTACAAACATGTCTAAAACACTTAAGGGACTGAATGACGTATAATTTCCTTCTTCTACATTCAAATAAAACTGAAGTTATTGTATTATATATACATGTCTTCTAACCATATTGCTACTTTAGATGACATAACTCTGGACCCCAGTAGTACTGCAAGGAATCTGTGAGTCATTTTTGACCAGGATTTGTCATTTACCTCACACATAAAGCAAATCTCTAGAACAGCCTTCTTCCATCTACGGAACATGGACAAAATTAGGAGCATCCTCTCACAAAGCGATGCTGAAAAACTAGTTCATGCATTTGTTACTTCTAGATTGGACTACTGTAATTCTCTACTTTCAGGCTGCCCCAGTAACTCTCTAAAAAGCCTCCAATTAATCCAAAATGCTGCAGCAAGATTACTGACTGGGATTGGTAAGAGAGATCATATTTCACCTTCATTAACTTCTCTCCATTGGCTTCCAATTAAATGTAGAATAGAATTTAAAACCCTTCTTCTTACCTATAAAGCTCTAAACGGTCAAGCTCCATCATATCTAAAAGATCTCCTAGTGCCAGATCATCCTACTAGACCACTTCAGTCTCAGAATGCAGGCCTACTTGTGGTTCCCAGAATGGGAGGCAGAGCCTTTAGCTATCAAGCTCTTCTCCTGTGGAACCAGCTCCCAGTCCGGATTCAATTCAATTCAATTCAACTTTATTTATATTGCGCCAATTTACAACAAGGTCATTTCAAGGCACTTTACATAATAAAGTCAAGACTATACAAACATTTAAAGAAAACCCAACAAATCCCCCTTGAGCAGCAACAGTGGAGAGGAAAAACTCCCTTTAACGGAAGAAACCTCCAGCAGAACCAGGCTCAGGGTGGGCGGACATCTGCCTTGACCGGTTGGGCTGAGTGGAAAGTGAGAGAGAAAAGAACATTTGGGAAGCAAACACCCTCTCCACGATTAAGACTAGGCTCAAAACTTTATAGTTAGTTCTAGTCCTGCTGCTTTAGGCTTCGACTGCTGGGGGAACAACCGCTGATGGACTGAGACACTTTCCTCCTCTCAGGCCACATTTAGGTATCACCACTGTAGGACATTAACTCTGTGTCTTCTTTGTTCCGTAGTCGTCTTTCTCCCTCTCTGTCTCCCTCTCTCTGTCTCTTTCTTCAGGTGTCCCCGGATTTGGAGCTACTGGTCCTACTAACCTGCCCCAACGGGTCAAGGCAGACGTCCGCCCACCCTGAGCCTGGTTCTGCTGGAGGTTTCTTCTGTTAAATGGAGTTTTTCCTCTCCACTGTTGCCTGTAGCTGCTCAAGGGGGATTTGTTGGGTTTTCTGGTGACTTTGTTGTAAATTGGCGACATATAAATAAAGTTGAATTGAACTGAATTGAATTAATTAAAACAAAGTCTTTCCTGCTCTTTCTTGCACTTACGTCTCAGGAAACAATAATGCATCTTCTAATAGCACTTTGCTTTGCTGTTTTCTCCTTGACTTCGATTTGTGCTGCCTTGTACCTCACTTGTAAGTCACTTTGGATAAAAGCGTCTGACAAGTAAGTAAATGGTAATGTCTTCAACACGCCTCCCGACAGTTTGAGATAGAGCAGATGGAAAGGCAATAGACAGAGCTCAATCACATAACCTGAACTTCACTGGATAAAGTCCAGGTAATGTCCAGGCACGTCGACACGGACATTTGCGTTCTTGCATGCAGCTCCCGAAGGTAAAGTCTAGAGACGTTTTCGGCAAATGTGTAAAAGCAACTATAGTTTATTGATTTGTCATTTGATATTGAGACTAAATTGTAATATTAAAAAACTGTCCACTGCTAATGCAAAGGTTGCAGTCTGTGGGCCTGTCAGGTCAAACAGTGTACAAATTATTTGTCTGTCAGATGGGGTATGGCTCAATAACTGAGCTTATTAAAGAGGAGGTCATTAAAAGGTACCTACACACACACATACACACACACACAATGTACAAAGCTGACATACTGACACCTCAAGGCTAACAATCGGGAGTTTGCTTGGCATATGGCTCGATTATTGTCTCGATTATTATATCAAAAAACACACATACAAAGTTAGGCTCCTGAAAGTTTCACATCACAGTCCTGCCTTCAGAACCAAAGAGCTGTTACCTTAACGTCACTCAGATCTCCCTGACAGGTTTTCATGTCTTCTGCAGAACTCACTCACCACCGATGAGCATGACGCAGATGGAGAAGATCTTCTCCGAGTTGGTGTTTGGGGAGACATTCCCGAAGCCTACGCTGGTCAGACTGCTGAAGGTGAAGTACAGAGATGTGACATATTTGTCTCTAGTGGAAGGACCCGACCCGATGACGGAGTCATTGTAGGGCTTCCCCAGCTGCTCTCCCAGAGTGTCCAACCAGCCAATCCCAGCCGAGGTCGCTCGCTCCACGTTACCTATGGCGTACCTAGGGCGAGAAGGCAAACTCAAACCTAGATATGTCAACACTTTATGATGAATGAGTTCCATTTACGACCACATAAAGCAGTGTAAATCACCATATGCAAGCCAGCCAGTGGGCGATGAGGGCGAAGGTGCACATGAGGAGGAAAAGGACCGCTGTGCCATACTCAGAGTAACGATCCAGCTTCCTGGCTACGCGAACCAATCGCAGCAAGCGAGCTGTCTTTAGTAAGCCGATAAGTGTGGTGGTCTGTTGTGAGGAGAAGACAGAGAGCCGCAATGTTTCTATGTCACGACATCAAAATATGTGCGTGTGCAAATGACGAAACAGTATTGAGTGTTATTCAAGTTTCCAGATGTTCCTTTTTGCTTTGTCTTTCCCTTGTGCTTTCCCAGGCAATGTCTCAACCCACCGCATCTTCCCCTCGTCCATACCTCCCCCTCTGCACCTCCTCTAACCACCTCCTCCTCTTCTGAGCGGAAGATGAGGAGATCAAAGGGAATGGCTGCCACCAGGTCAATGAGGAACCAGCCTTTAAAGTAGTGGACTGCAATCCGCGAGGACTGGCTCACCACCTGGAGACAGCACATAAACAGTGAACCACATCGTGCATAATTTCTGCTTTATATTCCTAATCTGGGGCTCTACGGAAAATCATTTGAAGAATTGTAAATACCAAAAACTGCTTCTGTTTTATTTGGGGTGTGATCTAGGACGTCCTAAGGCTGCTCTATCAAATGAAGCACAAGTCTTTGCAGCGATCTCTGAATAGAAGTTTGGTTCTTTTTACTAAGAATCAAATACGAAGGCTTTAGTTTAACCTTAAAAATCTGTGTTATCTATAAAACAATAATGTACAAAACAGGTTACGATGAACGCCATAGTAAACGTAAAAAAGCCATCGGTCAAACAATTACGACATATCTCCTTATTTTTTAAAATTATCTATGAAAATAAAAGGCTCTGACCAATTCACCTCATCATTGGAGTTCACATATGTGGTCCTGAAGTTGATGATGATATCAACAATAAACATGATGTCCACTATGAGATCCACCACATCGAGGGGGGAGCAGGAATAACCACAGCTCTGCATGCCTGCTTCCTCCTGGTCACTGAAGGGGAAATGCACCAGAGCATGAATAAAAGGAGGCTTCACCGCACCTCAGAGCGGGGATCCCTCCTGTCTGACCTCCAAACGTAGGAAATCTCTGTTCTCCACCAACATGGAGCAGAGCTTTAGAGGCCTCACAGAAGGTGGCGTTAAGACGAGAGGAGAACTTTTCCTACCGAGTTTATGAAAATACTGTTTGGACAAATTTAGATTTTTCTAATAGATCTTATGCAGGATGTAATTGCTCTAGCAAAGCAAAACACTTGTTGTGGAACTTCACTCATGGGACTTTACGTCTTTTATTGGGCAAATGAAAAGCGAACTTTGGAGCAGAGTGCAGAGTCACTCATTTCCACGTTCGACAAATACAGGCCAAACTTTTACAAACTTGCACCGCTGCCTTCATTGACGTCAAAGCTCCTCACAATAACGTCAGTGAGGCTGCTCATGTGAATGAAATTGTTTTCGCATTAATAACACGTGTCCTACGTGATCCTTTAGTGCACAAATGTGGTGGAGGCAGACAAACCCTTTGGTCTGCTTACATGATCGTGTTGTGGCCGGGTTGGACTTCACACAGCGGCTAACTATAAATCCCATCGTTAAAGCGGACGATGACTGTGTTTTCTTCTGTTGACTGTGCTTTACACGTCGACTCTGCAGCTCTACACGTCAGACTGAATGCACAAGCACGCTGCACTACTGTAGCAGCGTGGGAGCGTTAGTTTATGTCACAGTCCCAGTTGTGTGAGTATCAACCAACCTTAAAAGAAACGTGGCCGAGTACGGAGTGAAAATGGCCGTGTAAATCACCAGGAGCAGAATAACCCAGTCCCACACGGCTTTGAAGGGACTGTAGTGAAGGATAGTCCACTTCTGGATCCTGGGAGTCTGCAGCTTATACTCCGGCAACACGTCATCTCCCAGAGACAGCACCTAGACGGGAGAGACGTGTCGGTCTGTCACAAAGTAAGAGCCAACATCTGTGAACTGGACTGGCAGACGCTTTTATCCAAAGCGACTTACAGAGTAATTTACACACACACACACACACACACACACACACATTTACATAGACTTACCCCAACCCCTGCATTAAATCAAGTCAAGTCAGTGTATCTTAAAAAGAGATGCAGAGGTAAAAGTGCCCAGCAGCAGTTGGATTTGCCTGTCAGTCGTTCAACTTGACAGTGGCGTTCTCGCTCTCTGTGAACATCTCTTCCGTGGTGTCGTTAGTCCCGCTGCGTCTTTCAGCCTCACATGTTGATCCATGCCGCCTCTCTCGTTCCCCGTTTGTCAGCCCTCGTATCTCTCTCCTCCCCTTTGCTCCCTCCTCTCTCTGCTATGTACCGTGGACGCACCCACGGGGGCCTTGACCGACCTGACAGTTGATTACTGCCACAGCTCTCTAACACCAGGATCATTTTGTTATACAGATAATTTTGTGAGTACTTGTTTGGTGTCGAGCAAACAATTGAATTTGCTGTAAATGGAGCATACAGGTTTGCTGCAGGATGGCGTGATGATGGTGCTAAATGAACAGCTCAGACACGTGTTACTGGCTTAACATTAGGGCAAGTGATTGGGCCATTAATGACCAGAAGTGAGGAAGTACCACATTTGAGCTGCTATTGTTTTGCTGGAACCTCTCAGGCCTTATGGAAAATGCGAGAGGCCTGGACATTCATCTCAAATAATGGAAAGAGCTCTGGTCAAGGAACTGACGTTCAGTGGTTCTTAGCTGGTGTAAATTAACAGGTACTTCCAGATGTGCCCTCCTAATTACAGCTAACAATAGCCCGTCCAATCAACACAGGGACGTGTTGAGGGCAGTCACCTGCACCGTCGACAGAGCGCGTCTCTGCTAAAGTGATTTAATGAAGGATCAAACCACCGTGGGATCTCGTTAAGTGGTGTGCTCTGTGAGCAAACTACCATGTCGAGAAGAAATTGCTAATAAAAATAAGTGACCTCAAAGCTGGTAGTGACAGTGTTGGTGAGTCACCACTGGGGAATCATATACAGTAAATGGCACAAATACATGGTTTGAGCATGTACACAGCAACGCAGGGAATCCAGTGAAGTCACCAAAATGCTCTTCACCGTCAGCTCATTAATCCCAAAGTTCAGAATCTGCCCTGCAGCAGAACTACGTCCCACGTTCCTTGGCCCTTTCAGTCTGGGAGCAGTGACGGAGACATTGTCCCTTTATTCCATGGAGCTGGAATATGAATATTAGAGCGACTTCAGTGAGCACAGTGGAGCATTTAGCATTTAAGTGCCAGAGATGTAAATATTTAAACAATAAAAAGAGTGAATATTTGCATTTGATTCATCACGAGGAAACTGATGAAATGGCCTCTCCCACAAACTGGGTAAATGTGCTGCGTTGGAACCAACGATGGTGAATCCCTGCAGTCCAATCGAGTGGCTCCTGACTGGATTTCCCCTGGCCGTCAGCGAACATATGCATAGCGCTGTGGTGGTGATCTCCTCGAGGCAGATTATAACCTGAGCCATATTCCTTCCATTTCTTTATGACGGGTTTATCTGGATTTCAGGTTGGCTATGACTTGGAAAGGATCTTGTGTCCATGACTTTTGTTCTTTAATAATCTTTAGAGTGTTGTTGCTTGCAGTGTGGTTTTGTCTTCATCATGTAGGTGTGAACACGGATTCACCAGGAACTAGACCTTCGATTGGCCGCTTTATTAGGGACATGTCACTAGTTCCAGGTTGGACCTTCATTTGTCTTCAGAAGTGTCTAAATTGTTCACTGCATAGATTCAACGAGATGCTGCAAACATTTCTTAGAGATTTCGGTCCAAATTGACGTGATAGCATCACGTGTTTGCAACAGATTTGTCCTTGACTTAATTCTCTGGTTTTACCACATCCTAGAGGTGGAGGCCATTCGAACACCGTGAAGTCTTGCCTCTGTTGTGGTCGAGAAACCAGCTTGAGATGATTTTAACATGGTGCGTCATCCTGCTGGAAGTAGTGATCAGAGGATGGTACACTGTGGTCATAAAGGGACGGACACAGACACAGACAAGACTCCGGTTGGCTGTGACATATTTATGATGCTAAGGGCCCAAAGTGAGCTGAGAAAATATCCCCAATAGCATTAGACCAACAGCACCAGCCTGAATCCTTAATGCAGGGCAGGATCGATCCGTGTTTTCTTGGTATTAACACCAGATTCTGACTACATTATGAATATGACTTGGCAACCCCCTTTTTTAATCTTCTGAGCCTTTCAAAGTGTGGCCTCATATGTGGAGCTGATCAGTCCAACGCTGAACCAATGCAGCGTGGAGAGGTTCCAGCTGTCGTTTGATTAAAATGACATTTATATTTTATTAATTAAGTCAGGGGGTGGCCCTAACTTCAGTACAGTTGTAAACAATCAGGTTTATTGATTTCTAAGGTGCTCTGGAATCCGTGGGACCACAAAGCGCTTGTTGTTCACACCAACGCGGTGCGGCCCCCATTGCTGGAAAACACATCATCTACGCAAGTAATGATGGTAATTTGGTGAGTGCAAGCCAGACCGCGGACCCCACCCCCACCTGACAGCATGCCACCGTCAGCTGGATAGGTGCATGTTCCACGTTGTACCTCAGCAAACATTATGCAGCAGTAGCAAAAGTTACTAAATTGTGAAGGCCACAAGTTTTCACTTTCCAACAAATCAACTTCAGGCACAAAATATCTAAACGCTGCCTAGTACATCCCACCCACTTCTAGGTGCTACTGTAATAATGTAGGTGTTGTTCAGTTCACCTGTCCGTGGTCTTACTGTTCTTATTATATAATTATTATTATATCAAGTCATCTCGACCAACCTGGGTGACTTTCTCAGTGACGTGGTGTGTTCTGTCGATCAGCTTGCAGGGAGGTCGGATTTCGCCTGGAGGTAATGCCACAAAAGCGTCCGTCTTTGTAACCAGCAGGTTCTGGGTCACCTGCCGTGGCGTGTACATACATCACACACACGTAAAAAGACAAACACGTTTAGATAATTGCATTTTAGTCCTCTGGTGTTGTGTGTCTGTCTGCTGGTCTTACCTGGCTGTTGGTTCGGCATCGCAAATCGCTGTCCGATGTCCCGACGGGTGCGCTGCTCTTTCTAGTGGCTCCCACAGCAGCTGCAGGAGAGAGCAGATCGCCTGGAAACGCTTGTGTGGAGTCACAGTGTATCAGTGGCAAATAGCAGGACTCGACTGTCAGCGAGCAAATTAAAATTCTGAGAATGTAGGGCTGATTCCCGATCGATACCAATTTGTAAAATCAATTTGAACAAAAACAAAATCACATGTCGCCACTTAACACCTTTAACATTATTCGCCTTGTCTTTTTAAACTCTCACGTCGTAGCTCGCTGTACCTAAGCTGACAAATAAGTCAACAATTATTCAGTTTCACAAGAGGAAATATCTCCTAAACGACACGTTGACAAGCACAAGCAGATAAAACCCGATCTCTTGTACAAGGAACATCAGACCACTGTCAACACTGTGTATTAACGTTCCTCGGCGTGTCACGGTCGTGAGGCCATTTTAGTTGAGGTTCCCTGACACAAGATGGAAATCAGGATCAGAGCTTGTATTAACCTGCAGTGGACAGAAGTAGCTGACAGTAGTCATTACTCAGAATCACTGGATTTCCTTCCCTTTGACGTTTTTGGTGACTGGAGGATCCAGTTCTCCATCGAGCATCAAACAATTACAGGCACAGCTGCTGGAGCCTTTTGGAAACTAATGTGACGTTCCTCTCACAAGCTCTGTAAGATGTCAAATGTCCACGGGTACAGGCCCTGATTTCACCGCCAACCTTTCTCGCGGCTTGTGTTCTTATTCTTACTGTTACTAGCGGGGCTCTGCTGCACCTCATGTGCAGCTCAGCAGGCCTTTAGAGAACCACAAACAACACCAGTGTCACGGAGTCATTAGACTCAAAATGGCTGTGAAAAGCTGGGCTACGTTTGAACAAAGTGGACCCTCACACTGGCTGGTTGACCAGCCCATCACTGGAAACCTGATGGAGCTCAAACTGGACGAATGGTGACGTCATTCTCACCAGTACAACCGTCTCTCAGCTGCAGCCTCCTCTCCCAGTAACTCTGCCCATCCGTGACATCATCCACTGACGAGGAAGGTTTCAAGCTCCCACAGCTGCCTTCGAAACTGCTGGACAGAGGGTTGATGCAGAAAGGACTGTCATCGTCACCGTGGCCACTCCCTCGCTCCTCTCTCCTAGACAGAGACATGTGAGACATCAGCACTTTACGCCACTGAGAGGACGTCCAGCCCGCAAAACAGTAAATACTTTGCTGGAACGTTCCGCACTTCTATAAGACTTTTCGACCAGTTGGTGCTCGAAGCACTTTACACTGCTTCTTATCTACACAAACACACACACATTCATACACTAATGGGGGAGCTACTGTGCAGCTAAGCAGGGTTCAGTGTCTTGCTCAAGGACACTTTGACATGTGACCAGAGGAGCTGGGGATTGAACCAACAACTGTGGGATTGCGCGCTACCAACTGAGCCACAGTCGCCCACTGTCTAGTAATCGCACGACGATCGATAAGAACGTAACAAAACTTAGTAATCAAGCAAAAATCATTGCTTTTCTCTGATTGGTCACTAGGCCTTTTGAAAGCAAATAACCTCTGAACTGCCGCCAGTCTCTGTCACCACACATCGCGACAAAAAGAAGTGTTGGATCATTTTTCTAAAAACAATTATTGAAAAATGACTCACACCATTTCCATCTACGTCTATTGAAAATGATTGCATCTTTCTTCACCTGAGGTCCCTCATCCCTCTGTCAGCTGCAGTGTTCCAGATGTTTTACATGAATGTGTGAATGAGCCTGAGTGACTGAACTGACTTATACGGTTTTACTGTCCCAGCGCTAACATCAACTACTCAGGTGCTAATCGAATCCAAATGGGTGTTAATACGATCGAGTCAATTCACCTTGCTAGAGTATGTGAGGATGCCAGGGGCAAAGCCACTGTTGGGGGTGCCGAGGACGGAGCTGCAGGGAGACCTGTGTGTCTCCTTCCTCCTCCACCAGCTCCTGGTCTTCTGTCCCACAGAGGCCCGTCTCTTCTCAGTCTGTCTCCCTCGCTCCTTCGCCTGGGTGCCGCCGAGGCGTCCCACTCTCCTCCTCTTCCTCCTTCCCCTCTTACTTTGTCCTCCTCGTCTTCGTCCCACAGCAGCAGTCCAGCTCCGGCCTCGGCCAGCTGCTTTCTCTCGGGGAGGGACAGCAGCTTGTCCAGGGCTACAGACTCGTGACCGAGGGGAAGGAGGTCGCCATGAGGAGTACCCAGCTCCGTGTCCTGGGACAAGACATCAGAACTGGCACTGAGGGAGCGGAGGAGGGGACGCAGACGCTGCCGCCAAGCTGGATGGAGCACAAGAAGCAGGCAGTGAGGCTTCACATCCTCTTTAATCTAACGGAATCTAAAGGCTAAAGGCTAAATGTCTGTTCATACTTCAGCATTAACAAAGAGACCGATTACAGGGTTCATTAATCAGACATACCCATGGTCAGCCAGGGCATCCGCAGCACTCTGTTGAGCTCTCTGGCCGGAGAGCTGTTGACTGGTCTGGGGTCAGTGGGGAGCTCGAAGTTGAGAATGAACATGATGACCAGGCCGTCTTCATTCTTCACTGGAACCACGTCTATTACACAGTGGAAACACACTCCTGCAGCAACAGTGACGCACAGAGGAGAGAGGACGGTAAGAAAGTGTTCCCGAGGACGTACGTCCTCCAGATGGTGACACCAGAGAAAACACGACTACGCTCGGACAGTCGTCTCACGCCTCAGAGACAAAGACAAAGACAGCCAAGAAGATGCTCGGGAATCAGTCCCATTCGTTGGACATGTCCGCCCAAAGACACTGGCCTACCCATTCACCACCTGCCTCGTGCATAATGATCTGAATATATCAACTCAGCAGAATCTGGAAAAAAGTGCCCGAGTGCATCCAGGGATGTCACAGACCCCCGGAGCTTTTATCACAAACGAGTGTCAGCTGAGGTCGTCGTGCACATCACACGTGTGAATGTGCACATAGAGTGAACGTGCTTTCTTGCTTTGCTTGCTTAACCTGAAAAGATCCCCACCTGGCAAAGCATCATTAACACTGAGGTGTTTCCTTTATTATTAAGCTAATGTGATTTACTGTACATTGTCAAATGAGTAATTCTATATTTAAATGATGCAGAGTCATACTTCATAATCCCCCTTTAGAATCATAATAACATTCGATTACACCGAGTGTTCGTCACACCCCTACATTTCGAGTCTAAATCAACGTATTTCTCCGTGGGCTTTTCTAATAGTAGGAAAACTGAACTCGTGCTTCCCCACGAGTCCAATCTGTGCAAGTCACACAGGTAAATTGTTAAATTCATAAAGACTTTACATATATCTGTCAGCCAAAGACTGGTCATACTGTCGGTCTTCTGTGCACGCCACCGGAAAAAACATAATAGGGATGCCGCCCTTCACAGCTGTAAGATTATCATTTTTCAGTATTATAGCTTTGGTTGATTAATTTCCTATTTAGCTCTTGTTTTTTGTTTTTTTTTAAATAACTTATAAAAATTAATCAATCCTTCATATTTATAGGCTTATTCAAGCATCCTCTTTAAAAGATGCACTGCAGGACTGTATTACCAAGAAATAGGTCCGTCTTAACTGTTAATCTTATGTAATGTAACATTTTTTTTTACAGTCTAAAATTCTTGTCCCACGTGGTGCGATGGACTTTGGATGATTTCCGTTCACTCAGTTGTCAGTGAGACTGCAGGCTCTCACTTGGCTTCGGACACACAACGTCCACCCTTATTCAAGACATCCGCCCTGAGGTTACACTGTGTTTTACACGAGCAAACGTAGAGCTCACATTTCATCGCAACACAAGACGACCTCTAACCTCGACGCCCAAATACTGTAGGTCACAAATGGCCCGCAGTACATGGGAATGAAAGCCCAACCCACAGCACCTTCGGATGACTTTGTTGTGAATTGGCACTGAATAGAGCAAGTTCTTAAAATGTAGGACGGCAGGCAGTAAGACGGTGGATCAGCTCGTTTACTGCCGCTGTCCTCCTGAAACAGTCCAAACTGCAGGCGCAGGCGTTTGGTTCGATTTGGGCACAAAAACAGTCACAGGTGAGGATTTTTTAAAGACCCAGAAGAACAACAACGAGAGGGAGTACAAGGGAACGTGAAACTTTATTTGTAATAAGTCAAACCAAACACACCAGGGCCAAAAACCAAAAACCCCCAAAACCAGAAACCAAATAAACCAAAAAGGCAGAAACCAAACCTCAGTATACGGGGAAAACGGGCAATGAGTCCAAAAGCTTGAAAGTCCAGAAATCCCAATAACAGAGAGTCCAAGGGAGCACCAACACAGAAGCAACGACATGGGAATAATGATGTGGGGACAATGACAAGAATCTGGCCGTGAGCTGTGGTGAAAGGCAGGTATAAATGGACAGGGGGAACCAATTGAGGACAAACGAGGGTGATGAAGTTGGCGGAGTAATTGTGGAGCAGGACAGGATGTGGAGAAAAGCGGGTGACAAAATAAGAGTCCGGGGCGGAAGTGGAGCTGAGGGACCGAATCATGACAAAAACATTAGGTCTGAAAAGCTGCAGTTTGCCCTAAAATCCTGTTACAGGATGTTGTCAGACGACTGCTCACAAAAACAGCAGCAGCCGAACGTTCACACAGGACCCGTCCGATCCCTGCGAGGCAACACCACGTAAGGGCTGTGAGATCACGACGTTGTTCACTTGGTCCTCACTTCCTGCGTGTGAGTCGTAGTGAGCCGTAAACTTCCACCCACTAAGCACGTTTCACCATTACGGAGCTGTTTGAGCCTCACACAGGTCATTTTCTCCTCTTCGTTCACACGTTCGACCTTTGAACGGCACCAAAGTGAAAACTGGAAACACCCTCTGGCCAATCACAGTTGTCATACGATGGGGAAAGTTATGATAATTAATGAGTAATTCTTTCTGAGTCAGTGTCGTCCCTGAGGATCACTGAAGGATGTATTTGTTTGACCATGTGAGTTTTTGGATCCAACCAGAAATTGTACACGCAGAACAAAGTAGTTAAAGCACAATAACATGATGTCATCATTTGTTTTAGGTAGTTTCACATCTTCTGTGTTCTACTGGAACACGATTGTAGGACGGACCAATATTAACAATTAACAGACAGAGAGCTGCGAAGCTGAGTGTGAGTGTGTGAGTGTGTGTGAGCTTATTACTGTATTACTGTAGATACATGCTAACGTATCTCTGCCTTAATACCCGTGTGACGATGACGTTACTCGACCATCTGCCACAGAACACACCGTTTCCAGCGCCATAATCCTCAAACTGTGAACTACGTCTGAATCCTAGAATTACTTCAATCATGAAGGACACGTTCCCCAAACTTCACAGACTTTGACTCTCTCTGGGATTAATGGCTGATTAAGGAGAAGAACTCTCTCTGGGATTAATGCAGGTGAGGGAGGAGATGAGAGTGCAGTAATCCCACATCAAATACTCAGGACAACGTCTCTGCATTGTTAATAAAGGAACCGCCTCTTCCCACCACGCTGCTACTGTTCATGACTGACGTATAAGGAAGAGACTAAAATAAGGCAGAAACGGCGAACTGCTAACAGGTGAGGGGGTCATGATGAGGAGCCACCAAACAACGATGGCTCGTGGCTCATCACATCTTAGGTCAGCGTCAGGTTCAGAGCAGATCTGAGGAGTGAGAAAAGGCCGAGGACTGTGTGAGTTCATGTCAGATGGACTGAAAGACAGCGGAGACGCGCTTCAGCTCGTTTTCAGATAAGGTGGACTTCAGCTTCTTCACGCCAAAGATAAGACAGATCGAGTGTGATCAGTTCACAGAGCCAGAACTTTCACGCTCGCTTCACGTTTCTCCCGAACAGAGTCGCTGCTCCTGTCACAGGCCATTAACAATGAAAAAAACTGCTTCCTTTTCTGGGTCACGTTGGGTCGCCATGAAAAAGTGAACGTTTGTAACCTGTTTTGTAACCGGTTTTAACCGTTTTTGGCTTTTTAAAGTATAAACTGAACTTTAGCAACAATTCAAAAGCAGGATTAACAGAAAAGGTTTGGCTTCTTCCTTCGCTCCCAACAGACAAACTGTGAATAATGCAGCTAAATGGTGCTGATGGGAGCCCAGACAAAAATGTGAGGGTCGCGGCAGGAAGGACATCGGATGTAAATCACATGCCAATGCAGCGTGTGCAACGCGTTCTGCTGCGATGATGCTTTTTTGGGATTTGGTTGGAGCGGCAATCGACAGCAAAGCTGCTCAGTAAATTCTTCACAAGTGAACACGCAGATGTTGGAAGTTAGGCCTCGTTTTTTCACGCGTACTTCCATCCTGCATAACTCCGACAGCGTTTTGAAGACCATATTTCAACACAGATCTTCAGGATCTTCTCAGCTTTTTCTACAAATCCTGAAGGCGAAAAATAATTGCAGCACCCCTGTGCTTTCTCACTTCAGTCACATTAATTCAGCTCCAACGTAAAACAACACGGGGAGAGTGTGTGTGTGTGTGTTTTGAGGTCGCTGAAGGTCGGTGGCAGTCTTTAGGGACAATAAGATAAGTAGGATCATAGTTTCATTAGAGCATAAGTACTATATCAGCCAGCAGATATGATAAACTAGCAGATTAGAGATTAATGGGAAAAGCCAAAAGATTATCCCGCCCTCTCGCACACTCTCACTGATCCCGTTTCTCACTCTGTCCGCAGCACGCTCCTCCACCATCTTTGTCTGGTTCTTGAGAAACGGATTCTGTAAAACGTGTTGGGGAGTCGCTTATTGGCAGAGACACGTCAATGCACTTTTGTCATCGTGGAGGTCGTGAATAACCGGCCACACTGACAGTTATTACAAGCTGCTGTGCACCAAACTCCAAAGCCAACTGACAGCTGATCCAGCTGGGATCCAGCTGGGATCCAGCTGGGCTCCAGCTGGGATCTAGTGGCGCCGCGGTCTTCACAACCTGCTGTCGCTTCAGACGACGGGTCAGAGAACAGGACGTCTTATTTCTCTAAAAAAGATTTCTCTCCCTTCATATCACGACTTTGCCTTTTGCATGTGAGACATATTAATGAAACACACAACAAATATGATCCAGAGTGCAAAGTGCAACCAGCCAAGTGTCATAAATCCACATTTATAGGATGATTAGAACCATGAAGAATAACAAGAAGAACCGGGCTTGCAGCGACTTGCATGTTTTAGTTCTGTTACGTAGTCATGGCGTCGCAGAACACTAATTATTGAATAAGGAAACACACACACACACGTCAGAACACAGCTCACATTTGTCCTGTAGTCTCCGACATTAGAAGCAGCTAATATTAACATCGAACCACATAATGAGACGTGAAATTCTCCTGAGTCCTGCAGGGACATTAGAAATGGAGCAGACTGCAGTCAGCTCTCAGACAGGACTCACTGACTCCCTGTGGTGGGTTTGTAACACAAACCTCTTGTCAGACAAAAATCTTTCTTTTATTGCTTCTTCAGTCTGAAGGAAAGTTGGCCAAGTCTGTTCTATTCTCCAGGATGGAAACAGGTTGTTAGGTGAATCATAGTGGAGGTGAGGATTGGGGGGGTCACAGGGATCGTCAGGTGTAACATGGAGACACTGATGTCGGTTTGACCCAAACACGTGGACTCATCTGATCATGAGGACGTTCCAGCCGTCTCTGCACAGAGCTGACCTATGACTTCCTTCAAACTCTACGTTGACTTATAGTAACAGCTGGTCTTTGTACTTTTGTCTGTTTAACAAATGACAGGTTTTATTGCACTTGCTCCAATAGTTTTGATAATGGGGTTTTATGTTTAATTCTTTCTTATCCACAGAAATGGTTCTTGTCCAGATCAGTGAGGCTAAAAAACTGCAAGTGTGAGGAAGTAATGCAGATAGAACTTCAACAGGAAGGAAAGATGATGCCACATCATGACGTGTTCTCTTTAAGGAACCTGGTTACGAGTTACGGGTGTGTTCGTGAACTGTCCGACTTTGTATTTAAAATGAGGCGGTATCGCCACATTGATGGTCTCTCTGAGCTGCTGCTTTCCTGAGAAAGACGACCGTGAGTCGGTCACTTCAGCGCGTGTAGTCACACTCACTGTTGCTCGGAAACGATCCCCGTGAATACGGCTGCAGAAGCTCGACCGCCGCCGTTCCTTGAGTTAACAGGTTGAGTCAACAGGTTTGAGTTAACAGGTTGATTTAACAGGTTGAGTTGACACGTTGAGTTGACAGGCTGAGTTAACAGGTTGAGTTGACAGGTTGATTTAACAGGCTGATTTAACAGGTTGAGTTAACAGGTTGATTTAACAGGCTGATTTAACAGGTTGAGTTAACAGGTTGAGTTGACACGTTGAGTTGACAGGCTGAGTTAACAGGTTGATTTAACAGGTTGAGTTGACACGTTGAGTTGACAGGCTGAGTTGACAGGTTGAGTTGACAGGCTGAGTTAACAGGTTGAGTTAACAGGTTGAGTTAACAGGTTGATTTAACAGGTTGAGTTAACAGGCTGAGTTGACAGGGTGATTTAACAGGTTGAGTTAACAGGCTGAGTTAACAGGTTGAGTTAACAGGTTGAGTTAACAGGTTGAGTTAACAGGCTGAGTTGACAGGTTGATTTAACAGGCTGATTTAACAGGTTGAGTTAACAGGCTGAGTTGACAGGGTGATTTAACAGGTTGAGTTAACAGGTTGAGTTAACAGGCTGAGTTAACAGGTTGAGTTAACAGGCTGAGTTGACAGGGTGATTTAACAGGTTGAGTTAACAGGCTGAGTTAACAGGTTGAGTTAACAGGTTGAGTTAACAGGTTGAGTTAACAGGCTGAGTTGACAGGTTGATTTAACAGGCTGATTTAACAGGTTGAGTTAACAGGCTGAGTTGACAGGGTGATTTAACAGGGTGAGTTAACAGGCTGAGTTAACAGGTGGAGTTTTGAGTTAACAGGTTGAGTTAACAGGCTGAGTTAACAGGCTGAGTTAACACGTTGATTTAACAGGTTGAGTTGACAGGCTGAGTTAACAGGTTGAGTCAACAGGTTTGAGTTAACAGGTTGATTTAACAGGTTGAGTTAACAGGCTGAGTTGACAGGTTGAGTTGACAGGCTGAGTTAAGAGGTTGATTTAACAGGTTGAGTTGACACGTTGAGTTGACAGGCTGAGTTAACAGGTTGAGTTAACAGGTTGAGTTGGCTGAGTTAACAGGTTGAGTTAACAGGCTGAGTTAACAGGCTGAGTTTACACGTTGAGTTAACACGTTGAGTTAACAGGCTGAGTTAACAGGTTGATTTAACAGGTTGAGTTGACACGTTGAGTTGACAGGCTGAGTTAACAGGTTGAGTTAACAGGTTGATTTAACAGGTTGAGTTAACAGGCTGAGTTGACAGGTTGAGTTGACAGGTTGAGTTAACACGTTGATTTAACAGGTTGAGTTAACAGGCTGAGTTAACAGGTTGAGTTGACAGGCTGAGTTGACAGGTTGATTTAACAGGTTGAGTTGACAGGCTGAGTTGACAGGGTGATTTAACAGGTTGAGTTAACAGGCTGAGTTAACAGGTTGAGTTAACAGGTTGAGTTAACAGGTTGAGTTAACAGGTTGAGTTAACAGGCTGAGTTGACAGGTTGAGTTAACAGGCTGAGTTGACAGGGTGATTTAACAGGGTGAGTTAACAGGCTGAGTTAACAGGTGGAGTTTTGAGTTAACAGGTTGAGTTAACAGGCTGAGTTAACAGGTTGATTTAACAGGTTGAGTTAACAGGCTGAGTTAACAGGTTGAGTTGACAGGCTGAGTTGACAGGTTGATTTAACAGGTTGAGTTGACAGGCTGAGTTGACAGGGTGATTTAACAGGTTGAGTTAACAGGCTGAGTTAACAGGTTGAGTTAACAGGTTGATTTAACAGGCTGATTTAACAGGTTGAGTTAACAGGCTGAGTTGACAGGGTGATTTAACAGGGTGAGTTAACAGGCTGAATTAACAGGTGGAGTTTTGAGTTAACAGGTTGAGTTAACAGGCTGAGTTAACAGGTTGATTTAACAGGTTGAGTTAACAGGTTGAGTTAACAGGCTGAGTTAACAGGTTGAGTTAACAGGCTGAGTTAACAGGTTGAGTTAACAGGTTGAGTTAACAGGTTGAGTTAACAGGCTGAGTTGACAGGTTGATTTAACAGGCTGATTTAACAGGTTGAGTTAACAGGCTGAGTTGACAGGGTGATTTAACAGGGTGAGTTAACAGGCTGAGTTAACAGGTGGAGTTTTGAGTTAACAGGTTGAGTTAACAGGCTGAGTTAACAGGTTGATTTAACAGGTTGAGTTAACAGGTTGAGTTAACAGGCTGAGTTAACAGGTTGATTTAACGGGTTGAGTTAACAGGTTGAGTTAACAGGCTGAGTTGACAGGTTGAGTTAACAGGTTGAGTTGACAGGCTGAGTTGACAGGGTGATTTAACAGGTTGATTTAACAGGCTGAGATGACACGTAAATTTAACAGGTTGAGTTAACACGTTGATTTAACAGGCTGAGATGACACGTACATTTAACAGGTTGAGTTAACAGGTTGCGTTAACAGGTTGATTTAACAGGTTGAGTTGACAGGTTGAGTTAACAGGCTGAGTTGACAGGGTGATTTAACAGGTTGAGTTAACAGGCTGAGTTAACACGTTGATTTAACACGTTGATTTAACAGGCTGAGTTAACACGTTGATTTAACAGGCTGAGTTGACAGGCTGAGTTAACAGGTTGAGTTAACAGGCTGAGTTGACAGGCTGAGTTAACAGGTTGAGTTAACAGGCTGAGTTAACACGTTGATTTAACAGGCTGAGTTGACACGTACATTTAACAGGTTGAGTTGACAGGTTGAGTTAACAGGCTGAGTTGACAGGGTGATTTAACAGGTTGAGTTAACAGGCTGAGTTGACAGGCTGAGATGACACGTACATTTAACAGGTTGAGTTGACAGGTTGAGTTAACAGGCTGAGTTGACAGGGTGATTTAACAGGTTGAGTTAACAGGCTGAGTTAACAGGCTGAGTTGACAGGGTGATTTAACAGGCTGAGTTGACAGGCTGAGATGACACGTACATTTAACAGGTTGAGTTAACACGTTGATTTAACAGGCTGAGATGACACGTACATTTAACAGGTTGAGTTAACAGCTTGAGTTAACAGGTTGAGTTAACAGGCTGAGTTGACAGGCTGAGATGACACGTACATTTAACAGGTTGAGTTAACACGTTGATTTAACAGGCTGAGATGACACGTACATTTAACAGGTTGAGTTGACAGGTTGAGTTAACAGGTTGAGTTAACAGGCTGAGTTGACACGTACATTTAACAGGTTGAGTTGACAGGTTGATTTAACAGGTTGAGTTAACAGGCTGAGTTGACACGTACATTTAACAGGTTGAGTTAACAGGTTGAGTTAACAGGCTGAGTTGACACGTACATTTAACAGGTTGAGTTGACAGGTTGATTTAACAGGTTGAGTTAACAGGCTGAGTTGACACGTACATTTAACAGGTTGAGTTGACAGGGTGATTTAACAGGTTGATTTAACAGGCTGAGTTGACACGTACATTTAACAGGCTGAGTTGACAGGCATCCTCTGTAGCAGAGCAGCTGCAGAGGATTCCCCCTGCTCCCTCTCCTGCTACAGACAGCGGCCGTCTACTGTGTCATAATACAGCTGCCATTTTTCAGGGAGATGAATGTTCTCAGAAAATCATACTCAGTCCCTTAAATAAAAAGTTTGCTAGTGATTAGGAATTCGACAACACTCACAGGAAACTTACAGGCAAACGATTATAGATTTGATCGTCGGATAAAAATAAGGCTCATTAACTTTTGTGGCACTGAAAAACAGACTGTGGTCTGACTTAGGACATGTTAATTTTTGGAATGCAGCATAAAAACAGCTGTTGGACACTGATGATGCACTAGTGTGAGTGATTCTTCTTGAACTGATGAACTAAAAACAGGCTTCTTTTCCAAAGTGGTTCTGTCTGTATGTCTACGTAAGATCATCGGTCTCACTTCAGCACACAACAGGATCAAGTGTTAATTGCTCGTCCCCACCTCATCCTTCCAGGGTGACCTCAGCATTTAATTCCTTTAGGATGGAGACGCTGTGAAGGTCCCCTTTACTCTCTCTGCAGTCACATACGTTCACCCTGTGTTCTTTCAATGTGTGTGTAGTTTTAAGCCTGTTAGTGTCAGTATTTAAAAGTCTCCAGTGTGTGTGTGTGTGTGTGTGTGTGTGTACACACAAAAAGAGGTGAAAAAACCAAGGAGACACATTAGTGCCTTCAGAATAAAGGCCCGTGACGTTTCAGGCTCGTACATGCTGGGATGTCAGCAGCCTCTGGCCAATGACACACATACATGATAAAACCAGTAGCAGAGAAAATGCTGAACGCCGAGTGAAATCGTTAGATCTGGACTGGTTGATATCTGGGATCATATTTGGGTCAAAGGACCTGCCGGTTTTCACCGTTCAGACTTCATTTAGCCAACACATGATCACGTTATGTCAGCAAGCATGACTCAAATATTATACAGACTCTTTTTTTATGGACGTGCCGACTCGCAGAAGGATTAAAAACATGTTGCAAACTCAATGCGTTTGTGTTTCCATTTTTCAATCTCACATGCTGCATAGACAAGTAGTATTTTGTATTAGGAATATGCTTTAATAAAAACCCTACATTCCATGTGACGTATTAGTGGAAAATCTTTACAGCGGGAACAAAATATAGGTGGGAGAATTGACAGGTTCCGGACCCAAAGGGAACGAAGGTGTTTTAGCAGTTTGTTTCCTCTGCTGTTTCTTCAGGAAGCTTCGAGTTGAAAAAGCAAAGTGCTGATGTCCCTGTCCAATCAAACTGACATCCAGCCTGTCCCAACTCATCCGAAAATAAGCCACGATCATTATCCAGGCAAAGCTCCTGTGATCTCTCCTCCGTCTCCCCACAGACCTCACGCTCTCTGGAGTATTAGAGAGTCAATCAGGTCCCCACCACCTGTCCACGCTAAAGCAGAAGGACTTTTTACAGACATGCTCCGAGGCCTTTGGGGGGTTGCAGTTTAGCGGTATAGACTAAGGACAGTGATTTGGTGGTTGACTAAAAAACGACGCTGCCTTTGTGTCTCACGTTATCTGTCTCAGTCCTCAAAAGTGGGCTGGATCCTGAATGCTGGTTCCTAAGGTCTTGATGTGGGGCAATGAGGACAAAGGCTCTGCCGCCCTGGGTCCACTGCTTGGTCCCCTGGGACTTGGCAGATCAGAGACACGAGTGAAGTATTGGGTGGTGTGGGTGGGTTTGGGGCAGGCTGGGGGATCGTCTCTTGGCTTTGGATGTGTCTCTGCCTAAGGACAGGAAGCTCGTGCAGGTTTTGAAGGATGGGAGTCGACGTGGTCCTGTGAGCTTACAGCAGATTCTTGGACATGTTCACAGTTTGTTGAGATTGTAAAGAAGCATTTATCAGAGTCTGATGTGATGAAAGTCTGTTTTTACACTTTGGGTCAAACAGCGATCGAGGAGCCGGAAAATACAGTAACGGAAAGAACCATGTCACGAGCTCTCGGCCATTGGCGAGATGTGCACACAGCTCGGAGCTTATGAAGAGGTGGACATGAAAATGTTTTTTGGTGGTTTCAGCAATTTGGGTTTTCTGAAAACACAAAACAGCTGGTGCTTGCTCACAATTTGTGAAGATAAACAGAGTGCTAAAGACGCCGATGGAAGGCGGCGGTGTGATTATAAAATCCAACGATGACGTGTCATAGAAATTTTCCTATTTGTTGCTTATTATTGATAATTGATTCTTAAAGGTATTACAGTGCTGAAACATTCTGACCATTGTGAACATCCAGGATCACCCCTTAGAAAAAGTTAGGGTGGAGGCAACACAACAATGAAGTTTTATAATACAAAAAAAAGCCTGGATATAAAAAGAGCATCTCAGGGAAGAGGACGGGAACAGCTGCATGTCAAACAGCTTAAAAACGGAATTCTGGGATTATGAAAGTTCATAGTTGTGACATTGACTTTATGACTGGTCCTGATAAACACTGTTTTGGGTTTTTTTTGTCCCAACAGAGCCAGTTTCTGAACTGAGCCACTGAGTTGGCCCTGCCTGTGTTTGCACCCAACAACACTTCTGTATCTGACAGCAGTATATGAATGAAAGAAAATCACAATTTTCATTCTATTTCCACACATCACACCACAGCAGACTCCCAGAGACCGAGGGAGTGCTGTGTCATTCTGCACTGCCTCGTCTTCACTCGGTTTGACCCATTTACCCTCTGGCCTCCTTGTCTTCGGGCAAAAGCAATAATCTAGGAAGTGCCGAAATATTACAAAAGAAGCACAATAACAAAGGTGCATGTCAGCAGCTGCTTAGATGACAGATTAAATATTAATGGGGAACGCAATTCTGCCGTGGCAGAATGTTCAGTGATCCGACGGAACTTCGTCTGGGTCGTTACTGCAGCGACTGTGTCTTCACAGGCACGTTTCATTTCAGATCCTCTGCGTGAACACGGTGACCCGAGTCCAACTGGGCCGCGCACGAGCCCACCTCTGACCACCCTGAGCCGTGTCTGCCTGTCAGTACGAGGACCCCTCCATCAAAGCCATTACCGAACCATGCCCGTGTCCAGCTGCACAAAGCCACGCTGGACCTCACCGCGGCTCCACTGAGCTTTGGAGGAGCCACGGTCTGCCAACCTTAGTTAGGTTGTAACAGGATGGACGTGGCAGGGCATGGTAAAACACGTCAATGCTTTCCAGATTCTCAGTAATCGATCACGGAATCTGTATGTGACAACGCTGGTCCACAGATTGTGTTAGTTATTGAAATAACTCACCAACAATCAATTTTAAGAAAGCGGAACGGACAAGTAGAAAAATCTTCTCTGGCTCCGACATGTTTTCAGATAATACACATAATGGTGTTTGAGTCTCCACAAGCTGCAGGGAAAAAGGTTTCTGGTCATATCTGAGCTCAGCAAACTCATGAAAAGCTCAACGATTGTCGTCTATGTCGTCGGTCATAGCGTCAAGACGATGACACAACAAGTCACTTTTTGATTAGAGCTACTTTCATTAAAGAAAAAGGTATTTGACACCAGTTTTGTTGGACCTAAACAGGAAGTTACTTTGCAACTTTGTTAAGTGATACAAAAGCCAATCCGGCCTGACGACATCCTACCGTCTTTAGTGTAGAGGCAAATCTCCACTCTCCTCTCCTCTGCCCCCAGCAGAGCCTTGGCCATCTGGGCCACCGCCGGTCTCTTGGTGTGAGGTCCATACAGGAAGCTGCAGGTGCACGGCTTCTGCATCACCTCGGCCCGCGTGTAACCGCACATCCCGCAGAAGGCGTCGTTACAGAAGATGATGGCACAGTTTTCCACCTGTGCGTTGGCGATGATAAACTTTCGATCTGACAGATGAAGAGGAAGAAATTAGGGACGAGGAAGACACACACACACACACACACACACACACACACACGAACTTTACATGAAAAATACAGAAGCTGTAAGGACTGGCCATCATGTCCTCAGTCAACCTGAAGGTCTCCACAATTGTCGACCAAAGAAAATGGAGACACGGACACAAATTGTTAGGAAATGCTGAGATTCCATTGGACTTGTTTTACTGTGTCGTGCTGTACAGTAAAATATGAAACACATCTGTCGGGTTTCTGCTTGGATGCTGATGCCTGCTGGGTGATTTGGTCTGTGATGAAGAGCTCCTTCAGTCTCCTGTTGGGGACACACTTGTCTTGCCTCAGTCTCTCTGGGCATCTTGGTATCTGGGTTTATACCCGGTTCTTAAAGCTTGCAGCTGTAAACGACTGAGTTCTCTCACCTTCTCTAAATGTATCTAAAGAAGAGCAACGATCTTCTCCACTGAGACTCACAACCTGCTCCACTGAATCTGCCTTTTTTACTGTGACGTCCCTTTTCATGTGTGGAGGACGTCCACGAGTCTGCTGGTCCCCTCCCTGATCCCAGTCCTGATTGACTGGTCTACGCAGAGTCCAGGTCTACAGGTCCTTTCAGAATCATATCCAGACCAGAATGTCACAAAACAGGAAGCTGCTGATGGTGTCTGAATACTTTTGTAAGTCAGAGATTTCACAGGTGACCTGCCATGATGTCGAACCGAACTCCGTCCTACTCACTTTGCCCCTCGAACTTGCGGATGATGGTGTCCAGGAACGTGTTCTGCGGCGCCACGTGGCCCCGTCTCACCGGCATCGTTCGGGTCCGTCGGCGGTTCCGTTCCGTTCTGGAGCGTCGCCTGTCCGCTGCGCGTCCTCCTGTCCCGGTCTCTGTCTCCGTCTCATCCTTCTCTCCTCATCCTGCTGGCACAGACCCGCCCATTGTCGAACTGCCCGCATGTGATTGGCCCGGGCAACAGGTGAACGACGTACCTGCAGCTGTTACAGCTGTTTGCCAAAAGATCATAAATAACGGGATCGTGTATTATTAAAACGATAAAGTAAAACAATTTGTTTCCATGATCCCCACCAGCATGTTCCTGTTCCTCCTGTAAATCTCCGTGCGAACATTTTCATCACAATCATTTCAAAGCTTCAACAGACGATTTTCATGGAAGATGCTCGAAATGCTCAAATGCTGCTAATTATTAAAAGTGATTTGAACAGAAGCCTGTGTTTGGTTTTTTAATTGACTTCCTGTCCATCTACTCACCTGAGTGAGTATGTGGCTCATCAAGGGGACCACGGCATATTTCACATAACAAGAGGTCCTGACCCTGAGCACAGCTCTGAGGTCTTTGTAGTTTTGCTGGGAGAAGTTTTGCACGTTTTACTCCTCTACGCCTCATTGAGCAGCTTTGTTTTCTTTGCAGATGCTGAATTTTTGATATAAAACCTCCAGTATCATCAGTGTGTTTAAGGGGAACAGTGGTTTTCCTGTTGTCTCCTACACACTCAAGAATGTGTGAAACAACGTGTCATCTTAGCAATAACACAAATAACAAAATTTACAGCAAAAATCGGTAATTAGTTCACAGGAAGTTTCATTTCGCTGATGTGTATCCTGCAACGTTTGCTTTAATATTGCTGCCAGCTGAAGGATCAGTGAGTGAACGTTGATGATTTTTCACAGGGAACACTTAGAAATCTGGTTTTCTTCTAGAATGTGTAGACTAAACACAACTAGACCTGAGCATTGTAGATTTCGGTAGAAACTCTATTAATGAGACACATGTGGGTCACATCTGGACTGGACTTGTACAATCATCACGTTTAACAGTGTTTAAATACTTTTTATTCATAACATATTTGGAGTGATGCCCAGAGAACATTCTTCACGGAGCACTGGTCCTTTTAGGCAGTAACTCAATTTCAGAGCCTGTTCCTACGTAACAGGGAGCGGCACAGAGCTCGTACCTGAAGACAGACACCTCGGGTGTAACGACGCTTGCATCCAGGATGCAGAAGTTCGCAGACAGAGTTTCGTGCCCTGTCCAGCCCTGTCCCTGCTCTGAAGACTGATACGTCACAGACGTGTTTTATACCCGTCTGCTGCTGGGCAGAACATTCCCACCATCAGGCTCCCAACTCTCCCACATGTCTCCATTAACATTTTATCACTTTTGAATTTTTCCATCACAACTTTTTAAGCAAGCACCTGTGTTTAAGAATAGCAGCTGTGAACGTTACAAGGGGGAAATGTCTCCATTTTTGGACACCGGCGGAGGATACAGTCAGGCGTTGACAGCACGACATGGAACGTGGTTGTGTGAGTATTTACCTACTGAAATGGGACGTGGGTGAAAAGGGGACAGGTGTGTTTATTAGGGATTCTGTTCTGACGCCGTCATATGGAAATGGCTTTAATCATTTCAGGCCATTTACACAGATTCATTTTGTATTTTTGCTCTTATACCGTGCGTCTGGTGTATTTTATATACGGTATATGAATTGGGTGGTTGTATTGTATTTGCCTGTTTCCTCTTGGTGAGGGTGGAGCTGCAGGCGTAGCCCTGTCCTCGGGCTTTTCCTTACTGCAGCCACCAATAGACTTGGTGACATCTACTGGATGATGTTTGTAATGAGACTCTGCAGCCATTTCGTTTCATTTGGGTGCGAGAAAAGAAAAGACCAGTAACTCCTCCCCTCTACAAATGTGTTTGTATGTTGATAAAAATGAAAATTATACCTTTTCATCCAGGTTGCCATTGTTCAAAATAGAGAGAGTCTAAGCCTAAAGTGTATGAAGTTTATCATCAGCGGCGTGCGTACGACCTGAACCACATCCTGTCAGTCAGAAAAGAGCAGCACCATCATCTTTTAGGCAGGACCACAAGGACGAGCTGAGGATGGACACAGGACTTTGTCCTGTACTTAAAGTCCAGTTAAACTGTGGGGAAGAGTTTTGGCAGAATTGACATACACTCACATGCCACTTTATTAGGTACACCTGTACATTCTAATACAATTCGATACAGCAGCACCACCATGAATTCTGATTTTACAAGCTTCTAATTTTTCAGTTTTTAAGTTGGAACTCTCACAAAGGTGATAATTCTAATATGTGATTATGACTGAGCTCAAAGGTGTTAGTGGACTTATACGGGACGGCATTTCAACAGGAGGTGCTTCTAATGTTTTGGCCAAAACATTAGAACCTTGTAAAATCAGAATGTATTGGTTTGAATTAGAATGTACAGGTGTACCTAATAAAGTGGCCAGTGAGTGTATTCATTTGTACAGTACGTATACACAGAGTTGTTGCATTAAAAGTGACATTAATAAATTGACAGAGGAAAAACGTGCTTCCACTAATTAGGTCTCTTATATTCTCCAGATGAAAACCGATGAAAGCAGTGAGCCTGGTCTTCAATGCGGCCCACGGGGGGGAATGCACAAAGAGACAAAACAACAAAAGGAACAAACTCTGGTAAAAACCAGACAGTGAACGTCCTAAAAGAGACTCAAAGCGCAGAGTGAGCAGAGGTTCATCTTCCAGCTGCGACACGTGAGGACGTGGCCGTCAGATCCCTGCGTTTTCAGTGACACTCTGGAAAGCCTGAACATGTGTGGACGCTTTAAGTGGCTCTTTGCATTTGAAGTTCTCTTACTGTGTCGTAAGCAGTCCATGACACAGAGCCATAATCATATTAGATCAGATCCTATTACACTGGCAGTGATCGTGAAGACGACAGTGAGGCTGATCCTTTCATAGCTCACCACCGTCCGTCCCGGTCATCGCCTGCACTGACAGACCTCGCTCCTCATTCGACGCACAGAGGTAAGCAATTCTGGACGTTTTACGTACTCTGGCTACCGTGCAGATTTTTGTACCACTCTCAATAGCGGGGAGATGTAGAGGTCGATTTCCCAGGTCAGAAGACACAGCAGCAGTAGTCCTAACACTGGAATATTACCCATGAATATTTGCATACACTGCTGCATCTGAAGGAATGAAAATGTGTGGCTTCGATAACACGAAGAATTCGGTGGCCCTGGTTAACTGGGCATTAGCAGCTTTAAGAGTGACGCTCTGGTGATTGTCGCGGTTCAGCAGGTGCAGTCGGCCGGCTCTGCCTTTGTCTCACGCTGTAGCAGGTTAAACTTACAGTTTCGGGAACGTCTACATTGATTTTGTTTCAGTCTCACACACACACACAGTACACGCACATACATAATGAGATGTCCCAGGTGTGTCCACATGTCCTGATAATCTCTGCACAATCTCCTCAGCACAAATTTAAGCCTGGCTCACAGTAAGTGACTATGACATGTGTCCATCTGGATGGACATGCAGCCAGTCAGGATTGGACGTGTCACCTCTGCCACATAAAACTTACCCAGGTGTCTGCGGGACGAGGACACTCCGCCGTCATGACGCTGACAGTGACATTGTAAAAAACATCAATGCAGCCGAAGTGGGAGACGGCACAGACCTGTTCATCCACACAACCAGCTCTTTGCCTGCTCCACAGACGCTACAGTCAGACCGTTCACGTGTGTGTGTTTCCGTGCGTTACAGGATACTGCCAGGATGTCTGGCGTTTCCCAAGAAGATGAGGAGCTGCCGTCCAATCACACAGGTCAGAGGCTTAAGTTCGAAAGCCACTGTACAGACCACGGCTCTGAGAAATCGTTGCATGTGTATTTCAACGGTGATGTGGTTTCCACAAAATTCCTGGGAATGTTCCTGTGAAAGTACAAAATAAAGCTGGGGTTTAGAATTTAATAAAGGAAATCGTCCATATAACACATACATAATTACAGTAATCGGGGATCATGGAAAACGTGTGAAATACTGTAGATCAGGGGTCTCAAACTCAATTTACTTGGGGGCCGCTGGAGGCAGAGTCGGGGTGAGGCTGGGCCGCATCAGGTTTCCACAAGAAAAACTTTTAAATAATTTTAATCTTCTCAAATGTCTTTATTTTTTATTTTTAACACAAAATAATATGAAAAAATAAATAAACAAATTAGAAGAAAATAAATAAGAAATTAATAAGAAAATCAATCAATCAATCAGAAATAAGTAAATAAAATAATAATAATAATTATAAAAATTAGGATTCAAATGTCTGTATTAACAGTTCTTTAAGCTTTCTTTAAGCTGTCGCGTTGAAGTTTCAATCAAGTGTTTAGCCGACGCACAAAGAACGTCATTTCCTCAATATACGTCATTTCCGCAATGTACGTCATTTCCGTTCCGTGCCGTTCATAACAAACTCGCAGGCCGCACTAACATTAAACTTTAATAATAAGGTGGGGGCCACAAACTATCGGCTCGCGGGCCGCAATTGGCCCGCGGGCCGCGAGTCTGAGACCCCTGCTGTAGATATTTACTGCCAACATGTTTGATATTTGAGTTTTTTATGATTTTTTTTAAGTTGTGACTTTTAAATGAGGGCAGCACGATGGTGGAGGTGTTGGCACTGCTGCCGTACAGCTAGAAGCTGCTCAGTTGGAGCTTGAAGGCTGTAATACACTTTAAAAAGTTGAGCCAGAGTCGAAAGGAGACAGAAAAGGTAACAAAATATTCAAACAACAAATCTGGATGATTCTAAAGGTGATAGGGGAGGGTGTCATGGTTGGGTCCTACCAGCCTCACACCTGTCTCAAGCACAGTGTGTGTGTGTGTGTGTGTGTGTGTGTGCATGTGTGCGCAGGTCCAAAAGGTGTGATCGACGACTGGCGAAGGTTTAAGCTGGACAGCGTGGATCAGGGTGTCCGTGAAAACAAGAGAGAGCTGCTAAGACAAATGTCCAGCCCTCGAGACGAGGACAAGGACAGACTCAACAGAAAGGTATAGACACAAAGTCTCACAGCTGCTCACACAACATCCGGCACACACATTAGGAATCGAAAGAATAAGCGTCTGCTCACTTCTAGATGAGCGCTCAGGAGTACGAACTGATCCACAACGAGGACGAGCGCTGCCTGAAGCGCTACAGAAAACAGTGTATGCAGGAAATGCACGAGCGCCTGAGCTTTGGCCCAAAGTTTGAAGCGGTCCACGAGCTGGAGAGCGGAGAAGCCTTCCTGGAAGTCATCGAGAAGGAACATCGAATGACCCTAGTGGTGGTTCACATCTACCAGCCCGGGGTCAAAGGTGAGATGTGTTTTAATCGAGTGCGCTGAAGCGAGCTGGGTCCTAGTGACAGGACACAGTGGGCGTCTTCAAACGGCATTCCTCCAGAAGTCTCATGTTGGCCCGACGCTGCTTGTTCATGGCTGTGCGTGTGCGACGTGTCTTTGTTAGGCTGTGAGCAGATGAACTCGTGTCTGGACTGTCTGGCTTCAGAGTACTCCAGCGTCAAATTCTGTCGTATCGATGCCGCGGCCACAGGTGCTGATGAGCGCTTCTCCTCCGAGGTCAGTCAACAGCCGCTGTTCAAGAGCGACACATAACAAGTATAAAGCTTTGTGTTTGTATGTGCTCCTGATCAACAGCTACAGTAATATGCTGTTAATTAGTATCATTTATCAATATATGATATTATGTGGTGCCTTTTTAAAATAACTACAGTAACTCCACCTGATACACTGAAGAATTCAGCCCCCCCCCAAAAAAACAAGAAGCTGCTTTGTCCCACCAGTCAAGGACCTTTACGGATTCAGAAGATGGCACCGAGATTAAAGTTTGACGGACAGTTTACTGGTACATTTTGTTTCCTGTCCACATCTGTCCAGGTTCTTCCCGCCCTGCTGGTGTACAAGGCTGGCGAGTTACTGGGCAACTTCCTGTCTGTTACCAAACACTTCACCGAAGAGTTCTTTGCAACAGACGTGGAGGCGTTTCTCAATGAATACGGCCTTTTACCAGAGAAGGAGTTCACAGCGTGTGCTGACAATGAGGCTGAGGGAGGGGACGTGGAGTAGAAGAGGAGGGAAACAAAGGAGGGGGGGGGGGCAGTGGGAGGGAGTGGATTAAAGCAGAGACAGAGGAAGAGCTGAAGAAAGAAACGGGGACACACACATTTCATGTACAGATGTAGGTGCAATACAAAACTGTGACAAATGACTGATTAGCAGCTGTGTAGTGGCTCTTCAATTAAAGACGACTTTGCCCTCGGTCTATGTCTGTCTGTGTAACGTAGCACGGATCAAAAGGTCTTTGAGCAGGTCACGTCTGTCAGTCGTCGACATATTTCATCACAACCATCAGTGACGATACATGCTGGCTCTCACTGCCTGCAGTTCTTTAGCGGATTCTATGATTCATAACCATGTGCTTTTTTCCACTAAATAATAAAAGTATGTCAAAAGCAAACAAGCCCCATGCTAAAGTCCATCACTTGTGTTCACTGTCCCCTCCCTCCCCAGACCAGGTGAGTGTTTGCCGTTGGATGGATGATACTCGCACTTTAAATGTCCAATGGACAAACCTACTGAAGATGCATCATGAGGAGGAATGAGGACAATCTTCCTGTTCCTGACGCACATCTACGACCGACGTGCTGAATAAGGGGTCCACCTCTTGAGTTTCTCTCCTGAGATGTTGGGCATCCGATGCGGTGATCAGGCCACATTTTTTCTGGATTTGTATCCATCTAACCCTCATTCAGTGCGGGGACAGACAACAATGAATCCACAGTTTATGGCAGATCTATACATAACATAAAAAAACACTTTTATAAGCACTTTGATCCATTTCTGCATGACTTCGCTGACATAACAGGGGAGTGTTTGGATAATAAAGCATGGGAAACATTAAATGCTGATGCTCGTGCTGACCACAGCTCATCAGTGACACCAAACTTTAGAAACTGGAAGGAATCACGAACAAATGCCAACAGGGGACATTGGTATGACACACAAAATCTAACATTTACCCGGTTTTACTCTTGAGATCCAGAATCTTCAGTTACAGATATCGTGTATTATCAGTCTGAGCGCTCACATACTTTATTTAAGCATATTCAGCTGGATACAATTTAAAATATCTTTAACACAGTTTTGACTGGCTCAAACTCTAATCAAACATAATTAAGATATCTTGTGAATGTGCCACATTAAATATGTCTTCAGTGGGAATTATAACATATCTGTAATTTAAACTTTGACATGTAATACCCTGAACGTTGGGAGAATCACCGCTCCTCTCCGAGCACGCGCATTATTTTTTTTTTTTTTTTGTTATTTTCCGAGAACGCGAACTACGACAGCATGCAAAGTGGGCGATGACGTCGTTCGCCGTCAGCCAATCGCTGCCTTCCTTACTTAGGCGTTGGCAACACAGCCGATGACGTCTTTCGCCGCCAGCCAATCGCTGCCTTCCTTACTGAGGCGTTGGCAACACAGCCGATGACGCAGAGCGTCGTTCATCTGCAGCCCGGCTCCTCCCTGCGGGACGCGGCCGTGATTTGGGGGTCGCTCCGGTAAACGCGAAGTGGACGAAGATGCAGGATGACGCGCGCTACCTGAAGCGGTGAGACAGCGCGCGGCTGAAATATGAAATTCCATATGAAATAATGAGAGGAGCTCGAGCTGGAGCCGCAAACGTCGGTCCGTGGCGCGCAGTTAACGGGCCCGCCGCTGTGATTCGGGCCCGGTCAGGCGTTAAATGACGTTTGCCTGTTTCTGTCTCTACGAAGAGCGTTAGCCGGGCTAGCATCCCGCTTAGCTTAGCTTCCCTCCGCCGTTAGCATCTGTGTGGGCGTGTCCCGCTGCGACGTCCTATTTGTCTTTGTCTCGGGTTTATGTGCTTCGTCAGCAGGTCAAGGCGATATGAGTGAGTTATTACTAAGGCGTTCGCTGGTGTCTTCTGGAAGTTATGTAAGAGTGTTTCAGTTATTGTTCTTCATCCCTGACAGCAAAGTGACTGCTAGCAGTCTGGATGTCCATCCCACGGAGAAGGCCCTGGTGGTCCACTATGAGGTGGAAGCATCGATCCTGGGAGAGACTGGAGACCCCATGGTGGGAGAGCGCAAGGAGGGGCAGAAAATGTGAGTGTGCAGCTTCGGGTCTTTCCCACGACCTCGAGGGTCGGTCATCCATCCACCCGTCCGTCCGTCCGTCCATCCATCCATCCATCCATTCGTTCATCCATCCACCCGTCCGTCCGTCCATCCATCCATCCATCCATTTTTCCGTTCATCCATCCGTTAATCCATCCATTCGTTCATCCATCCACCCGTCCATCCATCCATTCGTTCATCCATCTGTTCATTTATCCATCCATTCATGCATCCGTTCATTCATCCATCCATTTCTCACTTCATCCATCCGTTCATTTAACCATTCGTTCATCCATTTCTCCACCTATTCATCCATCTGTTCATCCATCAAATTATCCATTCGTTCATTCATCCATCCATTTCTCCATTCACCCATCCATCCATCCATCCATCCATTCGTTCATCCGTTCACATATCCATTCGTCCATCCGTTCATTCATCCATCATTCCGTTCATTCATCCATCCGTTCATTTATCCATTCGTCCATTCATCCATCTGTTCATCCATCCAATTATCCATCCATTCATTCATCCATTCATCCATCCGTTCATTTATCCATTCGTCCATTCATCCATCTGTTCATCCGTCCATCCTTGTAACCGCTCGTCGTGATGCAGACTACACCCTGGACACGTTGTCAGTCCGTTGGTCTTTATCTGCGTTACACGACCTGCTGTAGTGTGTAGTTCCAGTTATGGGACTTTGGTTCACGTCATCAAATCCGAACTCCAAGTCTTAACGGTCCGCACGCACGCAGCCATGGGCCTTTCCCAGTGCACGCGTGTCCTCCCTAGATTGAACATCCCGCAGTCACATTGTCCCTGATGTTTTCCAAAACTTTAACCTTCAAACTCTGATATGTTATTATCAGTGATGGTGCTAGTTTGGGGAATGGTCTGTAAATGATCTTCCAGCTGTGTCAGTACTGGGAGCGTTACAGTAAATTAAGCCTATAAACATGTTTCAGTTGGAAAAGTAAACCAAGCTTCTGTTTGTCTCGTCTTCCTCCCTCTAGTGTCCGTGTGAAAAGTCTTTGTCCCAGTACAGATGTGGCAGCTTTGGCCAAGAAGGTGGTGGAGGAGTGTAAGCTCATTCCACCTTCCCGTTTACCGCAGGTGGAGCAGCTCCTCTATTATCTGCAGAACAGGAAATCCTCCCCGGTGGTGGCCAAAGGTGAGTCATAGTCCATTTAAACGTTCGACCTCAAAGTTTCGTCACCGTGTGAATCTTGTAGGCCAAAGTCGTGTAAAGCTTTACCTCTTCTATATTTCTTTATTTCATCGTCAACTTCGGTGTGTTTCTGTGAAGTTACAACAGTTCTGCGCAATTCAAAAGAGACGATTCGGGCATTTTTTCCAACTGCTGACCGCTACCTTCCCACCAGCATTTGTGATACTCGGATGCTGCTATTCAATCTCAATGATGCATCATTGAAAACACGACATGTCTGTGTACGCGTCATAAAAGTATGCAGACGGACTGTGGTTATATATCTACTGTATAGAGTGGCAGGTCCTGAATGACATGTTGTGACACAGGTGGCAGTTCACTGAATTCACTCCACACGGCCCACACGAAACATCAGCAGTGTGTGTTGTTAAACACCAGCTCAGAAGATTATTGTTCATGTTTAACAGAGAATTTTAAGCAATAAATTAGTCTAAGCTTGTTGACTATGTGTATTTGTGTCATCAGTGGAGAAGAAGGAGAAGAAAGCCATGAAACTCAGAGAACTGACACCATTTGAAGGAGTTGAGGTAAGGGATCACAGCATCTTCTCTGCAATTGGGTGCAAAGGTTTACGTCCCCTTATTTTTTAATCGACATCATTTTTTTATTGCACATTCAGCTACTATACTAATTATATCACAAACGTGATACATTCCCTCTTGAAAAGGTAAAAAAAAAGTTAATTTCTAAAACACCCTAATAAGGTGGTGCACCCCACTGTCTGGTTTCTTTACAACCCTTTCAGTTTGATCTCAGTTCTCCGAGAACAATCATAACGTTCCCGAATTTTTTCATGACCATTGTGCAGCTCTCACAACTTGACTAGATATTCCTGCTGCAAAGTGAAACGGGATGCTCTTTATATGTACGGTATAAATGAAGTGGTGCGATATCATTGTTTGCCTGCTCTTCTTTAAGACAAACAGAAATTGCACGTGCTGCACGTTAGTGGAGTGATTAGCACTGTCACAGCTAGAAGCTGAGCGGAGTTCGACCGGGCACTCTGGTTTCCTCCCACAGTCCAAAGATGTGAGCTGACACTAAACTGACCAATCTTTTTCCTTCTGTCTTTAGAACATGTTGGACCCCAAAAAATCCCCGTGATCACATTAGGGCTTCCAATCCATCTTCCACGGCATTTGCACTGGCATTAAATTAAATGTGTCGTTTAATTTAACTTACTCTAAGTGTGGCTGCGGACAAACTGAAAGTGAAAAGCGTGGGGTCTCGTGTTATTTCACGTCTGATTGGTGCGTCATAGTGCCGTGTCTCATCCCTCAGTAACAGTGCATGTATATGTATTTCTGTATGTTTGTGCAGTTAAATGAAGAAGCCAGTATAACAAAGGTGGATGAATATGTTGAGCTGCTCTACGAGGGCATCCCAGAGAAGATCAGAGGCTCTGCTCTCATTCTGCAGCTCGCGCGCAACCCAGACAACCTGGAGGAGCTGCTCCACAATGGTAAGTTCCGCTCGACAGGATAGAAACGGTAGACAGAAAAGCACAGAGCGTCACAGCTTCCTGTGTGTGGAGACGTCGTCCACCCCGACATTCAAGCCACCAGATGGTAGCAATGTTGTGGCCAGGAGTTCTCATTACACGTTTGTTTATGACAATATCAGTGAATATGTTTTAAGATACCTTTAACGTCACTTTATATTTTCACATAACTAAATATTCTGAACGTGCTTTTTCAACATCTCACTTCCACATTAGGCTTAAAACATTGTTATGTGAATTACAGTTCAGAGTTCTGTAACAGGCAAACAGTCCGCTGCATTCAACCAACATGGCTGCTTGTACTCAGATTTACAGTTTTACTTGTACCTGTAAGGCGTGGCACTTACATAAACTGTGTGTGTGTGTGTGTGTGTGTGTGTGTGTGTGTGTGTGTGTGTGTGTATAGAGGCAGCTCTAGGTGCTCTGGCCAGAGTGCTGAGGGAGGACTGGAAACAGAGTGTGGAGCTGGCCACCATCATCATTTACATCTTCTTCTGCTTCTCCAGGTAACACACACACACGATGGCTCACGCTCCTTTGCTTTGTTACTGCGGTGCGTGTGCTGCAGAAGAAGTGTTCTGAACATGATAGAAAACTAAGGCTGTGGGAACCGGCACATCAGAGCTGGAAAAACACCAACTGTGACAGTCGGCCAAAATAAATTTTGTCAGCGTGCCCGTTTGCTCGCTTTGAAACCTGTAAAACCTTCCAACACTCTGACATTTGGGTTTTAACGTACACTGCCACTAGATAAAGTCTGGACAATTTCAGGAGTTTAGTGAACGTTGTGAATGTGTCGTCTTCTTACACAGTGTATCTGATCTTTTCCTCAGTTTCTCTCAGTTTCATGCAGTGGTGAGTCATTATAAAATAGGCGCCCTGTGTATGAACGTGGTCGAACACGAGCTGAAGAAATATGATGTGTGGCGTGAAGAGCTTCACAAGAAGAACAAAGCTTATATCCTTTTCTATGTCATCATTTCTCAGGTTTCTGCTTGTTAAGTGATGATGTGTCACTTTAGGGATCAAGAGCTGGTTGTTTGTGCGAGTGTATAATCGATGCTCCTTAACATGCTTGTGTACGTGAGTCAGCACCAGAAACGGATCTCTGAGAAGAGACCAAAGCAAAGTTCTGAAGAAGTACCAAGGCTTCGTGGCTAAACAGGAGCAGCTGCTTAGAGGTAGCTTGGCTTTCACAGTCCTGTTCTGTCTCACCAAAGCTGGTGTTTTTCCTTTTTACCATGATGTGAATTCAGCATTAATACGATACATCGAGGCAGAGCAGCAAAACGACTGAGGACCGGGTCCCAGCATCGCAATGCCCACGTTAGACAGACGGCTGGAGGAAGCTGAGAGACATTTCACTCTTTGTCTCTTTCTTCCCCTTGTCCGCTAGTGTCCCTTTACCTTTTGTTGAACCTGGCTGAGGACACGAGGACAGAACTGAAGATGAGGAACAAAAACATTGTTGGTCTGTTGGTCAAAGTTCTGGACCGGGATGACGAGGAGCTGCTGGTGCTGGTGGTTTCATTCCTTAAAAAACTGTCCATCTTCTTGGAGAATAAAAATGACATGGTGAGCGGAAGGTATTTAAATGCAAATTCTACCTGTTGGACGGAACTCATGAATAAGCTAAACCAGGTGTTCACGGACTTTAAATAATCAAAATGGAAAACATGCAATCGGCAGCTTTATGATTTATTCTACATGTGCAGCCACTTGATACTATTAGAAACATACATAGCCATCATTTACCATGCGTCTATTTTGGATCCGCATCATCCTTTCTCGGCTGAAATTATTCCGTGCAACGTTTGATAAAAACGTATAAAATGAACGATATGATATAAAATTATTTTTGGGGGGCTAAGAAAACATTTTTTATACTAATGTACAGATTTGATAGAGATACGAAATTGTGTTTGTTACAATGCACTTGGTTGTCAAGGTGAGATTTCTCGTCTGCTCTTGTTTGAATTTCCCTTCGCTATCTTCTGATGAGATGTCTTGGTTTTTGATCATCAGGCCGAGGTGGACACTGTGGAACGACTGGCTCGTCTAGTTCCTTGTGACCATGAAGATCTGTTGAACTTGACCCTGCGTCTGCTGCTAAACTTGTCCTTTGACTCTGGACTCAGGGCGAAGATGGTGGAAGTTGGATTGCTACCTAAACTCAGTGCATTGTTGGGTAACTCGGTTCCACGCAGTATTCACTACACTGCAGCAAACTGCGCTTTACAGTTACCAACTGCCTTTGTGGAGCATAAAGTGTCTGTGTAGTGCCAGCTAAGGGGTGATAATAGCCGTGCCAATGACCATTTATGGATGATTGGCAAATATGTTGAAGGTTGTTTGTGTACGTGTGTTGTCACGCAGGCGACGAGAACAACTGTCAGGTAGCCATGCGAATCCTGTACCACATCAGCATCGACGATCGTTTCAAGGGCATGTTCGTTTACACTGACTGCGTTCCTCAGGTATAACAGTGGCCAGAGAATTTCATTTCACTGTGACTATCACCATGATCATTAACGCATTCAATCATTATCCTTTGTCTGTATCTGTATCCAGCTTATGCAAATGCTGTTTGAATGCAGTGAGGAAGAAATTGAAGCCGAGCTCATTTCTGTCCTCATCAACCTGGCTGCAAACAAGAAGAATGCCCAGGTGATGTGTGAAGGTGTGTACGCTTATGTGTCCTGCTTTTACTTTTTTTTTATTTTACCATTGTGGCTTTGTGTATCATATGAGGTTAAGTCTCCTCCGATGTATGATGTCCTCTGTAGGAAACGGTTTGAAGATGCTAATGAAGAGAGCTCTGAAGATGAAAGACTGCCTGCTGATGAAGATGATCAGAAACATCTCGCAACACGACGGACCAACAAAGCCACTGTTCATAGTGAGTTACAAATAATAAAATCACAATCTTGGTATCTTGGTATCTTGGAAGTTGGTTTGGATTTGCATCCCCTTTTTTTGAAAATGGTAGAAAAAGTAAAGTTTAACAAAGTTACTTTTTAATTAATCTCTCAAGGGCGTTTATTCACGTTTTCTCATTTGTACGTACCCTATAAACGTATTATTTGAAATTACATGTAGGGGGATGCAAACCTAACTACACAGAACATAATCATAGTGTCCATTCAGCGAGAATAAATGTTCTTTCATCAGAAAAAACATCAGTTGTTGTAAGTTTGTGTATATCCCTGTATTTCCTGAAAGTGTGCTCAGAATCACCAGCGGCAGCAGAGCAGGCAGTAGGATTCACTGGAGGAGAGCAGGGCCCCATCACTGATCTCTCCTACCCCTTTGTTCCTCTGTCAGGACTACGTTGGGGACCTGGCAGCAGAGATCCGTGCAGAGGAAGAGGAGGAGTGGGTTCTGGAGTGTCTGGGGACTCTGGCCAACTTCACCATCCCTGACCTGGACTGGGAGTTGGTGCTTAAGGAGTACAACCTTGTTCCCTACCTCAAAGACAAACTTAAACCCGGTACTAAGTTTGACCGCCCTGCAACTTATTTATTCAGTATTTGAACCAGAAGTAAACGTCACCCCTGCAGTTTAGAAAACCCGCGTGCTTTGTGTATCCTGTTTGGGTCTTCAGGTCTGTAAGTCTGTTTCATAAAGCTTCTCCCTCAAAGGGTCGTCCCTTCAGTCCTTTCTGTGTGTTTCAGGCTCCGCAGAGGATGACCTCATTCTTGAGGTGGTGATAATGATTGGAACAGTTTCCATGGATGACTCCTGTGCCGCCATGTTGGCCAAATCTGGCATTATTCCTGCCCTTATCGAGCTCCTTAATGGTAACCCTACACTGAAGAACTGGACACACAAGCTTGAAGATGCAGATATTTCGATCATGCTGTCTTGTTAAAAAGAACCAAATCTCACCATCTCACAGACAAATTAAATGTATAACCCAGGGAAATGACCAGTATTCAAATGTTCTTCTCTTTGGTAAACGCAGCCCAACAGGAGGATGATGAGTTTGTGTGTCAGATCGTCTACGTCTTCTATCAGATGGTTTTTCACCAAGCCACAAGAGACGTTATCATCAAAGACACTCGTATCCTTTTCCGTGTGCTCTCTCCTCCACCCGACATGCAAAGATCAATGGCAGCACTGTAGTCGGCTTCTCAGTTCCTGAGGCTGAGGTGTGAGGTTCCACAGACTATTCAATCTGACACCAGCTGTTTGCTGTGGTTTTCCGTTAACCCTCTCGCCAGAGGCTCCAGCCTACCTGATAGATCTGATGCACGACAAGAACGCTGAGATTAGGAAAGTGTGTGACAACACCCTCGATATAATTGCTGTAAGTGTAACACGCATTACTGATGCCACTCTAGATGCGGAACACGTTGTGTCTGTGTGTCCTTCTTAAATTTGTTCACTGTTTTTTTTCACCTTCCAGGAGTATGATGAGGAGTGGGGGAGAAAGATTCAGTCGGAGAAGTTTCGTTTTCATAACAACCAGTGGTTGGAGATGGTCGAGAGTCGCCAAGCCGATGAGTCTGAACCATTTCTTTATGACAACGATGACAGGACCGACCTCTTCTATAGTGCGGGTAAGATCGAAAGTCTGGACGAGGCAGGTAGGAAACACCGACTCCCAAGAGGAGACCGTCTGCGCTGGTCATTTTATTTGGATCTGTGAATTAAATTCATTCTGGTCGTGTCCACACTCAGGAGCGTCAGCAGCACACCCTGACTAATTTCAGAAACACCAGAATGGCTCGTGTCGTGGTTTTAGTGGACAGACGTAGGTTTCATGTAGACCACACGAGAACTACACAGCAAATATTTTAAACGATGACCTGTTTGTTCTTTGGCTGAGTTATGAAATGCATGTCTGTGTGCTCCAGGCTCTGACTCCAGGAACTCGGGGAATAAATGTCTCTTTTCCCCTCATTAGATGGAATCACCCCAGGCGACGGGTCTATCAGCCCAGATTTCTTCTGTGACCCGCAGGCTTCAAATGGAGACTTGCACCATTTAGGGTAAGTTAACACGCTCCTGTAATAACTGGAACAGAAAACAGTCGTTTTTTCCCAAACACCAAACAATCAGAAGCGACTGCAGTCAATGACAGAATTGGCTTAACAGTTGTGTACAAAAAAAATAATTTAACATTCACAAATGCTCGTTCCTGATGGTTTTCACATTAAAGAAAAGACGTCACACATCTCTTGCTTGGATCCAGCTAACCTGAAGTTGAGGCAACAGAAAAAAACATTTTTTCACGTAAACCTGTAAATTACTAGAAATTCTCACATTTGAATAGAAAGATCGGCTTTTTATTTTGACCTTTGAATGATTAAAGTACCACAATAATATTTAGTCTGGTCTGAGTAATTTGTTTTCCTACTCAGCTGATTGAATTAATTGTACATCTCGGCAGCACACCCTGACTAATTTGTGTGTTCTTAGCTGTGTGGACTATTTGTAGGTCCGTGATCAAACGTAAAAACAAGAGGGTGTCGGGCTGGGCGACGTGAAAAAATATTTCAGATACCATAAAATACTTGAGTTTATGATTCTTGCCGACAAACCCTTCTGAACTGAAAGAGTTTGTTACTGTTGCTGCTCTAACATGTGCCATCCTCTTCAATATCACAATATGACATATATTTAGTATAGGGAGGAATTACCGAAAAATAGTTACAATAAAACATGAGAGTCCAACATGGTGCAGCCCTGCAAACAGAGTGTGATGATAAATGTAGCGCAGAACTTGAAATGTCCACATGGTCCAAGTAACAGCCTGTGACGACCGACTGGCTTCACTTTCAGGGACGTCGATGTCTTCGACCAGAGCAGCTCGTCGCCCGGACGACCAGCCACCGCTTACGGCTTCAGACCTGACGAACAGCCCTTCTACCCGTACTGATGGATGCACACGCGCCTGTTCAGTACATCTGCATGTTCACTGTGGTGAGATAAGGCCATAAATGCTGATCAACACTCACGCGACAGTTTTACATTAGTTATTCAATAAGCTGCAGTTTCCTTCGGTCACATTTTATTACTGTGATGTTGAACAGATACGTACAGTGAAGTCTTCCCCACCTACTGGCTGCTTTCTTTTCAGGTCGACATTCCAGTGGGCCAGAAAAGAGCAGCCTTCATATTTTCAGTAAATGCTAATCTTTGCATGTTTTTCTTAAGTATTATAGAATATTTGTTGCCTCCTTTGGGGCACAATAAGAAACTGCACTGAGGCCTCCACAATAGTGGTTGCTTACTGTAAAATGAGCGCACACCTGTCGGAAACCCCGTGTTTGCTGTCTTCACGGTGTTTCCCTGGATACCGTACTCACGAATGGAAGTACCAGGATTGGTGCCACGTGTGGGCACACGAGACGGTGCAGCCCCTAACACAAGACTCTGGTGTCACGAGAGAAACCGCAGAGAGCACCAGGCGCGGCTCGTCGCCTGTTAAATCCTGGGGGTGGGAGCTGAATGATTCTCCTCGGCGTCAGTTTGCTGTCAGCCAGTAGTTTGGATGCAGCATGAAAACACAGATTCCAATCCGACCACATGTACATTGTGCCACTGACTGAAGTCCATGAGGAGGAGAGCGACGCTCGGCTACAAACTGTATTACTTTTAGGCGTATTTGCACATTCTGTTATGTTGTGTGTCTTTATCATGTTGTTTTCGATCCATGTGTATCACGTTTTAAATAGTTTTAAAAACTTTCCTGCAACTTAACAGGACACTGTCACCGGGAGCTGCTGGAGCATGGCCTCCATCACTTTCATCGTCCGATTCTTGATAAAATTCCACATTTACGATGACATTTGACTGTTTTGATAATACTGTATGCTGTGTCATTGTTACCACTCCATGGAGTGTTAGTTTTTTTTGTAAAGTATGTTTTGTTCATATTGAGGTTGTGTAGCGGAATGCTTTGTACCTTTACATCCGTCAGACTCTTTCCGTTCATTCGCTTTTCTTTGTTTATTGACACTAACTGGAAACTAAAGTAAAAATGACTTTATTAACTTTATAACACATCCTTGTAGCATCAACAAGTAGCCAGGAAAATAAATTTAATTGAAAGAACATTGTTAAGAACATGACGTCTTTATTGGACCATTTAATTCATTTTATTGGTAACACAAATGTCGTGAAAATCTGAATTTAAAAAGTGACAATGTCAAAGCAAAATAAATGTTTTCTTCAGAATGTATAAAGTAATAATGATGCAGTAATAACTGAATGATTCTGTCAGCCCCTCTAATCTTTGTTTCATTTTTACAGTGCCTCCATAAATTCAGTGTTGTGATTACAAAAAGTTATTTATCCAGTCCCCCGTGAATTCTGCATAATTGTGCAAATTATGTTTCTGCTAATAATGTTTCAATGATGTTGCAACATGCATGACAATCTTTTAGAAAAGCTGTTGTGAAATCAGACATTTTAGACGGTTACAAGCACAAACACGTCTGTGAAATCCTGGAGGAACTGATTTAATAACAATAATAGGCTGTACAGTCCGTGGTCGTCATGGTAACGTGTCAGTCCGACCGTGGGCTGATTGTTGTCTCCACTTCAGTGACCTCTGTCACAAGGTCTCTGATGAGCGCCACACTGTCCAATGGCTGCTCAGCAGGACCTTCTGCCTGCATTTCCATTGGCTGAGGGCTTTGTTGAACCTCCTCCTCCTCGTCCTTCTCTTCTGTTTGGCCTTGACCCCCAGTCACCTCTGCTTCCTCTTCGTCTTTTCTCTTCTCCAGCTCACTGCCTTTCTCTTCACCACCAGCTTCCCTCCCTTCGCTCCTCTCCTCTGCTGCCTCCGTCTCCTGTTTTGCCCAGTCGTCTTTGATTTCTCCCGTCAGGTACACAGCTCTGTCAGTGGTCGGCTCTGCAGAGGTTGGTGTCGAGTTGCAATCGATCGCCTCGCCTAAAGACTCGAGGCGGATTTTTATTGGGCTCTGGATGGAAGAGGCATCCTCCTCCAACTGGTCTGAGGTATCAGACATTTCAGGGATTGCAGATTTAGTGCATTCATCGGAGACGCTTGTGGACTGGGGCGTGGACAGATCTGGGGAATCTGGAATGGGATTAGTGGTGTCGGGTGTTTGGACTTCAGTGGCAAGAGCCGAGTCAGTGCCTGCTGGAGTCGTGTCTGCTGTTGGTGTCTCCGTTCTGAGTTCAGCCTCATTACTGGTTTCATTCAAGAGGGACGTCTCGTCCAGCTGCTGTGTCACAACAATCACAGGGGACAGAAGTACTGCCGCCTGCTCAGGAGCGGTACTGGGGTCAGACCTGTTGAGCTCCGGCTCGGTGTGAGGGTGGATGTCAGCTGTGACGACCTGACCCCCATTCTCCCCCTCAGGAGCAGGTCCTTTATCTTCACTTGGCGGAGCAGAGCAGGAGTCTCGGGCGTGGACGCCCGGGCTGCCTGGGGCAGAGCGTGGGGGTGTCTGTCCCAGCAGGCTGTACTGACTGATGGCCAGGTCTGAAGTGTCCAGTAAGAGATTGTTGATCTTCTTACTGGCAGCATCCTGGACAACTGGGGAGAAGCAAAAGTCACACAAAAGTTCAGAGGAGTGTTACATTTGGAGGAGACTCAGACTCCGAGTGAGAGTCGAGGGACACGTACCCGTCTCTATGTCCTTACTGAGGATGTTTCTCAGTATGTCGTCGTAGACATTATGAACCAGGATGAAACTGCTGTAGTCAGAGAAGATGTACTGCTCGAACTGCTGCAGCTCCTGGACACAGACGACATTTAGCTCTTTGCAGGGACAAAACACTGAACTAAGACAAACTGCAGCAGTGAGGTGGACCTACAGTTCTCCACTTGCCGTCCATGTTCTTGGTGAGAGCAGGCAGAGTGATCTCCAGCAGAGCTTCCTGATAGAGCCTCCTCTGGACGAGTCGGCTGTCGTGGTCCAGCTGCTGCTCAAACACACACTCCGTGTTAAAATCGTTATTCGAGCATTTCCGCCACCGCCACAGAAAGAATAATTAGTCGAGCACACCAGGCTGTTACCGTCAGACCTTTAAGTGTTTGGACACAGGTACACGTCATTTCTGTATCCAAACTCACCGGGTCCCCTGTTCTTACATGGTTTTCATTTTGTAGGAAGGACTGCATCTTTGTGATCTACACAAATGGGTCTTATCCATCGTTACTTCTTCAAGAAGTAATAAAAGACAGTGTGTGATTGCAATAAGTAAATGAATCAACCAGTGAGCTCAGAAACATCAGAAAGACAATTAAAAATGATGGCGGCGAGTGAGTGAAGAAGCAGCTTTGACCACATGAAGAAAGGTGCTCGTCACTGCTTTACAACAACCTTGAGGGTGAAGGCAGGAGTGTTGTAGCAGCTCGGCGTCCGGTTGACACATGATGTGAACCAATGATAAGCCATAGATCATAAACAGGAAGAACAGTGTGTGTGTGTGGACATGTCTTTATATCCTTCTGTGGACACATTTGGTTTCGATACCAGTGAGGACATTTTAGCTGGTCCACAGAACCTCAAAAGGGTCAAGACTGGGTTTTGGTTAGGGTGAGTGTTACATCAGTGAGTGTCCTCACAAGTATAGAAAGAGTGTGTGTGTGCAGGCTGTTGTTTCGGATTGTCGTGCTTGGATTTCGGTTTGTGTTGGTCGCACACGGTTTTCCTTAAAATCCTTCACGTGACAAAATGGCCGATGGCGGATGATTTTTGTTTCATTCTTACTCCTCATTCAAAGGGAAATGATGTCAGTAAACACCCGTCCTGCCTTTTTCAACTCTTAGGAACTTTCGTCCTGGTCCGTTAGTCTCCGTCTGCGCGCTGGCCGTGACCCCACCCCCCCGCAACCTTCTACAATATGTCGCGAGGTGCTTAGGCCTTTACCTTCAGTACTCTTTCTTTAGCTCGCTCCATCTTGACGGGGACCTGAGGCTGAAGTCTGGCTGACGATTGGAGGAACAGCTCTAAGGTGTACACGGCACTGTCCAGCAGCTGGAAGAGACACAACAAGGATGTGTGGGCTTTGGCCTTTTGTGTGTTCTACTCGTCAAAAGTGTCAGCACAAATTCATACCTGCTCCATCTCCAGATGTGCAGAGTGAACCAGTCTCTGAGCGCTGCTCAATCCAAACCGCTGTTTTAAGTCTTTGAGATTCTCTGTCAGGTTCGTCACCTTCCTGTAGCTCGGATCCAGACTGATGGAGCCCAGAGCGGACAAAGCCTAAAGAAAACACACACGCACACACGCCTTGTCCTGTAAATGCCTCCGCATCCAAATACTTTAGAGACTCAGAGACCCGAAGGTCTCTCTCACCTTCTTTGTCTCCTCCAGCCCTTCGTTTGTCGCCGTGAAGGCGGAGTCCATCTGTGTGTGTAGTGTTTGTTGCATCCCCTGAATCCCTGCACTTATGTTCTCTGTAAGCGCTTCAAGGATGGAAGACAGGTAGGGTGCTACACACTCGCTGCACACTTTCTCTGCTTCGTCGCATACACAAGCTGAAACACACACACAGACGCACACCAATAATGGAACACAAATGTTTGCTCTTATCAGACTCTAATTAGCACAAACAGCACAGTGAACGGCGACGTCACCAGTGTTCAACCTGCTTTTATAGTTTATCTACATTAGGAAAAGCAGGTTGAACACGATCACAAAGTCCACAGTATGAGCAACGAGATGATAATCTAAACTGAAGGTTCCTCCAAGTGATGTCATCTGGAGGCGTTTTTGTGTCTAGAATATAGAGATATTTGAATGTAGGGACGTCAAATTGCATTTAGGCGCATCTGTAGCTCAGTTGGTACGGCGGCTGTCCAGTGGAGGGGTTTGTTTCCTGGTCCCTCCGGGCTACGCGTCAAGTACAATTGGGCAAAAAGCCCGAGTTGCTCCTCGTGGGTCAGGTGAGGACGTTGCATGGCAACCACTGGCATCAGAGTGAATGACAATCCACATATAAGAGGTCAGTGCGCCGTACCTCTGACTTTCTGCTCCAGGAAGGAATGAGAGGACACGATCTGGTCCAGGTTGGATCTGATGAGCGCCTGGTTGGCTGACGCGGTCTGACGACATTCCTCCCTCAGAGCGTTGAGACCTGCAGTGAGTTGTTCCAGCACCAGGGTGTGGGTCGCCTGCACTGTCTGAACAACAGAATCACAGCACAAAGAGTTCACAGGACCGATTATGGGAAATATGTTCTTAGACTAGCGTCTGCATTCTGAGAAATGAGTGTTCTCGGATTAAAATCAGCCCCCGAGAGGAGTACAGATCAAAACCGCCACGTGCCATAGTCACAGCGGAGCACATACTGCAAACGTGTACGTGCTCAGTGACGAATAAAGGTTCTTCTTCTATATTTGCTTATGGATCAAAAACTTTTTTACAATCCAGCTCACATTTTGTCACTTGGCTTTAATTTAAGTGTAGACGTACACTAATGCTTTTAAAATTCCCTCTGACTTCACTGTATTAAAAAAAACTCCTCCAGATGACATCACCCGGAGTTCAAATGATGTCATCTGCTGGAGCTGTGGAAAAGCAGGTTGACCATGATCACAAACTTCATATTATGAGCAATGAGATGACATGTAAGAACTGAAGGTTCCTCCAAGTGATGTCATCTGGAGGCATTTTTCAAATAAGTATTGTTGTCATGTGTCGGTGAAGGAGTCCTTTAGGTTAACAGGGATGTGGAAATGGCCGGCTCCTCTAACCGTTAGGACATCACTGGGACGGGTCAGTCATCCTTAGAAATTGTCAGAACAGTCATCAACAATCATCCTCATTCACTTCTGGCGAACACATTGAATCTAACTTGACCGAACCGGCCACTTCACAGGAACAGAGAATCAAGCGCAGGGCGAGAAAGTACAGTGACAACTTCACAAAACGCTGAGAGTTCACGCTACGACTGACATGCTGCCGTCCTGGATATTCATGCTGCTCATCATTTCCCCTGCACAGTGCCCTCTGTCACGCCATCGGACGCGTGGGCCGGTACCTTTGACAAAGTGAACTCACAGAGCGAAGTGGGTGCACGATCACTATAAGAAGCTTCGATGCTGATTCACCACGGTCACAGCTGCCGTTTTAATGCAGCGTTGTCGGTTCAGACGCAGCCACTGAAAGCTCAGATTAGTAAATGAAGCTTCTATTAAAAGAATCACTTCAGAAACACGCGTTTGAATCTGAGGAGAAGTGACACGTTATAATTACCGTAGGACTATGGCTGACAGAAAGAAAGACTCATGCAGAACTAACTAACCAAAACGCCCCCGGGTCTTCGGTCTAAGTCAGCAGATGTGGCGTAGCTTTAGGGTCGATTTTGGGTTTTTTTTTCTTCATTGTAAAGAGTCTTGAGATGGTTTTGTTTGTGAATTGGTGAATATGTAAATTTTGAGAAAATTGAATCTTGTTATTTGTTAGTTTAACTCACCCCCAACCACTGTCGTATCCTTTCAGTCTTCTTGGCCTTCAGTCTGGGCTGAAGCTGACTCTGTAACCATGGCGACACTTCCTCCATCACCTGGGAGGCCAACACCTACACACACAACACAAGCACACAAGTGAGTGAGTGAGCAGACACAGAGCTGGTGTGTGTGTGTGTGTTTGCTGACTTGTTCTTCGGTGCCCAACAGCCTCTCCCAGCCTTCGTAGCATCCTTTGTCCTGTCGGTAGAGCTGGAAGGCTCGGATGTACGCCTGGCTCTCGTGGGATGAATTACACCAGGGGTCTGTTTAGAAATGAGGGTGGACTTGGTTAGTGAGAACTTCTCATTTCCGGGACACCACACACCTCAATCGGAGGCTCTGTGCAAAACATGAGAAAATGTTATGTCCCCTGAGCCTCAGCGGTTTAAGCAGTAACAGGGATTGTGCCAACGTCTCTTGAGCTTGTTACATTCGCAATGTTACAACATTTAACTCCACAGAAATTCAAAACTTCATAAAATACCGCAGCATCAGGTTTTTGAAGAAAAGCCGTCAAAAAAGCTTCACTTTGTTGGTGACCTCTGGAAAGTCCGAGGACGTCTTGTTTGGAGAAACTGTCCCACCCCAATAAACCAGCCAGTGACTGAGAATATGTCTCCGTGTCCCACATGCACACGCTGAGAATGGCCCGGCAGATACACAACTTGCTCCTGTCTTCGTTTGCCGTCTTTGTCTGTGCCCAAACCCCCGAGGGCGCAGAAGACGCCGCTGTCTGAAAGCCCTGCGTCTTGTCCACGCTGGGAACTTAGCTGCATGTTGTTTTTAATCTCTGGCCACTCATTTCCTGCCACGCTCGTCAGAACCACTAGTGTCCCTCTTCGATTTCACTGCCATGTGCAGTGGCGTTGGGTTTCACATCTCTGACATTCACCACTGTCATGTTCTGCTTTTCGGTTGCTGTGTCCCATTATTTTCTCCTTTGTGGTGCAGTTCCCCATAAGACTTTTGGGTTTTCTTTTCTTGCTAAAGTGATGGAGGTGATTTGAGGAACAGAAAGCTCCTGTAATGCTGAAACACTTCCCTTTATCATCAGCACATCGCTATCACACTGACGCTTCTAAAAACAGACTGGCATGAAATCATATCCGCGCTGAAGTCACCGACATGTCGTGTGGTTTGGTAAGCGCTGCAACTGCAGAACCCCCCCGCCCCACCCACCCACTCTGCACTCACCTCCTGTCCTCTCTGTGAAGACATGGACGTCTCGTTTGTGCGTGTCTTTACAGGATGGGTGAAGAGCCTTTTATCTGTAGGTGTGTCTGAGTCGTATTTTCTCCACCCGAAACACGAAACAGTCAGCTTCATAAGTATTCGAATCTCTGCACACGACCACGTTAATCACAAGTGGCATTAACGGTTCAGGAATTATCATATAATTTTCATATCCGCATTAATACGCTTCAGCTGCTGCTTGTTTGTGGGTTCTTCTGCCTTCAGCTTTGTCTCTAGATCAGGTGCCTGACTTTGCCATTTGTTCCTTTATGCTTTAATGCCTCAGTCTTTAAATAAAGGCTGAAAGTCTCGACTTTGACAATCGTCCCTTCCAAACACACAAGTCCAGCCACGGTGCTGATATCATTTCCGTTACAGGTTAAATTTGAAGTTTGAGCGTCAAAGATGTCACGTGTTTTGTTGCAACAGGAAATTACCTCTTTGCACTTCAGCCCAGTTAAATGCAAACTACAAGTTGCTAAGCAACACAAATAACGAACATGACGCTGCACATTAGCTGACTGTGTTTCAAAGGAGCATTAAGATTCTGGTCTCTGACGGTGTGGAAGTGGCACACACCTGACGACTGGGTAAACTGTAGGCAACACACGTCCCGGAGACACACACACACAAATCGCACAGGATTCGTGTGAGACGACACCAAACTAAGACCCAAACCAACCCACCCAAAGCTGCGTTCGGGTAGGACTTTTACTGTGGGTCTGCCTCGTCCTCGCCTTTGCACAGCCCCCACTTAACGACCAACCGTGAGTCCGAGCTGTCCTCGTGACTAACTCACATCACAGTCACTGACTCCAACAAACATTCGTAATATCCAGACTGAAATGAGTTTGCCTTTACTAAACGTGTGAGTAAGTGTAATGAGTATTCAGTTTCTCAGCACCTAGAAGAAAGTCCTGTGAAAAGCCTGCAACTCAACAAGAACTGAACCAGTTCACTGCTGCCACACAGCAAACAAGCTGTGCGATTTCGTGGAGAGCCAAGCGTGGCCCAGCTCTAAACGTTTCCGGAACCAAGCGGCTCGGACTCATTTTCCTTGGGTGCGCCGTGAATCAGGTGGTCGGGTCGTTAAAACCAAACCGTCATTGACGTTTGGTGTCTTTGGGTTTCTTTACTCTACCTCACTCATAATCAAGACTAATAGATTCTTAGAATTCCTGGTCACTTCCGCTGTGCGCTGTGTTTTCACATTACTCAAGTAGAAGGCTCAGGGATGCAGCAGCTTGTTGTTGACGTTTTTTTTTTTATCAGGGGAATTCAGTGTGGTGGACATCAGAGGAGTGAGAGCAATCATCAGTTTCTCATTTTCCTTCCTATCGTTGCCATCACTGTGACTACTGTCGTGCTGTGACTCCTCTGCTGTCCAGCTGTGAGCTGTTTCCTGCCACCGTCACAGCGCCTGTGTCGATGTGACAGGCAGCGTTTTCGCAACCTAAAACCAAAGGGCTTGTATCCTTGCTAACCACACAGGAAGTCAACAGCATTAATATTTGTATCTGTCACCAGGGCGACGGGCCCCACAAGTGACAAAGTGAAATAGATCTGACAAACCAGAGCATGTTGCTACACTTTAACGCTGGACGACTTTAACCTTTGGGATACACACTCATTTGCCAGCTTCCAGAGCCATCTGTGTTTTGTCGAAAAGAGGTGGCGCGACAGCACAGAAAAAATGAATACTTTTATATTAGATCGTGTCACATGGTAAAAAAAATTCTTGATGAACACGAGGCTGTGAGAAGTCACTATGTCCAGCAAGTTGTTTGCCAAGACATACAAGCTTTGTCTAAAATCCATCCATCCATCCCCTCGCCGCTTTGATTCACTCTTTGTACTGAGGTCAATCCAACAGACCGTGACATTTTTTCTAACCGACCTGTAGCTACAGCGACTACGAATGGCGTTAATGCAATAAAGGCATGTTAGGTTTCTTTCATTCATTTCCAGACCTTCTGAGTCAGTTTCTTTCCACACACTCATGACACAATCAGGGCAACACCAAGTAGAAACTAAGAAAGAGACAAGAAGCTGACGCTAAAATGTGTGAATGTATGTGGTCATGGGAAGGACTCACTGGGGTGGATCATGTGACACAAACCACTGGTCATAACAGACCAAGACGGGCAATAAATGCAAATTGTATGACTGGAGCTTTTCACGAGCAATAAAACTTTTATTATAAGATATAGTTATCTTTTTTGCATGGCATCTATTTGATTTACTATCTTCTTATCTCGTTGGCAAATGGTATGTTGCTAAAACTGTTGGGACGACACTGTTGGTGCTGGCAAGGCTTATTATTTATAGTGTGTTTTCTTCTATTGGGAATAGAACGTGGAAATATGACGAAGGCACTAGAACAATGTGTGTGTGAGCGCGTACCAAGGTTCTGGTGCCTGATGCATGTCGCGAGAGCCGACAGGAAGTGATCTCGTTCCTCTTCCTGTTGGAACACAAAGCAGGTGTGGCCTGTGTAAGGCAGGTGCAGATACACAGCAAAGGTATCGGCAGGAGGCACCACCGAAGAAGAATCCTCTTTGACTCCTGAACACACAAAGACAGAACAGTTAGGGATGTGGGCCTGACACCATCTTCTCTATCTTTAGACACACTTTCAATGAAATAATAACCCCTTAGTACAATCTATGAAAACTTGTATAATGCTACACTTGAAAACTGGTTTTCTGTTTTTAAGCCTGTTTGCAAGTATCTGAGGAACATATGAGCATGTCTATGAATGTCAATGCCATCTGCTTTCATCATCGCTGACTTGATGGTTGGGGTTGTCTCCGGTCATCAGTTTGAACCTTTTGGAGGCAAGTGAGACCTTGAATTTGAAAATGTCTTTTAGAGTGAAGTCTATGAAGCCTCCGACCACAGAGATGAAGCAGCGGAATGTGGTTGAAGTCAGTCGAGATTAGTGTCAACTGAGCAGGTTGAAGGGACGTGTCCACACTAACAGCGGGAGTCCTCGTGAAAACCACAAACCTTGATCGTGTTAAGAGAAAAAATGTGAAAATACTGCAGTACTACCGTTGAGTATTTCTGCACAGGTTTGCTCCAGGTGAGCTCTCGACTCGTCCTCAGTGGTCATCACACTGCCCCCCACTGGCTGGAGGGCCAACTTAGCTGCAGCTCCACGACTGAAGGTCTGCAGGTGGGGAGGAAACAGACAAGAGTGACGAAGAGGAAGGTGGAGAAATGTGAAAGTTCAAAAGAATGATGAACGATGAAGGTGTGTCGTCAGTCAGCGACGCGCTCCTTGTTTCCGCTGTGTTTGACAAGACCGAGAAAACGCCAGGACTATGTATAATGATCAGCAATATCCAGAGCTCTGAGCAATGAGCTTTGCCCTTATTAATATGCAGTCTCTCCACTCAGGTCATCGTCAGGACAGTGTTATCATCTATGAATTTGTGAGATATTAATTAGCAGCAGCAGTAATTGATGTGTGCGTACAGTGTGTGTTATCTCTGATTGGTTGAACTGGATTGTGAACGGTGTGTCCACATCGTGGGACAGTGGGCAGATCACAGGAAAATATTCCTTTTAATTCATGACACGAAGCTCGACGTTGAACGACACTGTCACTGACTCTGTGTGTGTGTGTGTGTGTGTGTGTTACCTCCACGTTTTCGTGTATCTCCACACTGTAATTTCTTCTGAGGACGACGTATCTCTCTTTGCATTTCTTGCCCTGCTCATCCCAGCAGGAGAATTTCACGTTGCCTTGGTACAGCACTTCCTCTGGGGGATACGGAGGCTGTACACATCCACAAAAGCACAGAAATTCAACTGTCATCATCCTGAAAACGCGTCCCGTATCAGTAATGACAACACACCGGCGCCTGTCCACCCACCCTGTGCGTTAGCAGCAGGCCCTTCCCCTCTTTCTTAGGCTCCACCTCCTGGTGCAAGTGACCGAAGTAGGCTGAGGCGTACTGCTGGCGGTAAAACGTGCTGAAGCGCTCCAGTGTGCCGTCCACCAGTCCTGTGCACAAAAGAAATAACAGGTGATGTCTGTGGGTTCAAAGAACTGTGTCAGGGTTTAATAAAGTTTGCCGAATGAACAATCTGGAAGCGTCTGTGTTGTTTCAGTCCAAACCACAGCAGGGTTCTTTCTCACAGCGGACGTTTGTCCCATTTGGTCACCGGAGACGTTCTGGCTGTGCCTGCAGGTTTGTCTGTAGTGCTACTGTCACACGCGGAGGGGGACGTCAGAGACACGTCGGCCAGCCCATAAGAATCGGATAGTTGGAAACAGCTGTAATTGCCGTCTAGTTTTCCACGGAGGTTAGGGACAGGAAGTGAACATGCTGATAAGACGTATAGGAATGTCCACACAAAAAGTTCAGGGACTCTCAAGGCTCGTGGCTTTTGACTAAATCGCTATAGTTGTTTTAAAGTCAAAGTTATGCAGTTATGAAAACAGTATTTTAACTGATGTATTGCATTTAATATTATTATTTTTTACCGTGTTAACATCACTTTTGAAAAAGTGGCACAGTTCATCCTGGTTGTCTGGTGGTTTTCGTGAATACCATATCACTAAACCACAATTTCCCCCGCTGGGTTCCGGGACCTCGTTGCATGTCCCTCCACACTTCCTGTCTACCTCCCGAAACCCGTCTAATAATTGCCAACGTCAAAGATCTGTTCTGTGTGTTCAAACACGTTGCCGTGGACTGTAGTTACGTTCTGTACTTCAGTATTAAAGGAGTCCAACTGGACTGGACCGTTCCCATTTCATGTCCCACTCTCACGTTCCCTCCACTACAGCTCAGAGAGAAACGTTTCACCTTTTACATATCTGTTATCTTTTTAATAGATGATATAAGCAACTAATAAACGCTGACAGGTTACTGTCGCTGTCACTACATAAAGTCAATGTTGAGCTTTAATTACCGTGCTTTTCCTAATCACATTGTACCGTTAACTGCTTTGTCTACTTTAGAGCGTGACCTTCACGCCCTTCAGCCCGAGTGGTCTGTTGAAGGCAGGTGCGTCAGAACTTTTCCTCGGGTGCTGATTGCATGTTCTCCGACCACCTCTGAACACGCCACGACTTTCCTTCGGAGCCTAAACGCCGGCGAGTTGTTCAGACCATGACACTGTTAGATGGAGGTAAAGCGGTGAAGGACAAACCACTGCCATCACACTTCCAGCACTAACACTTAGAGGCCCGTGATAATCGCTGAGGCCCAGCCCAGATGCCATTAGGTGATAAACTACGACAAGCACACGACGCTGGTGAGTGAGGGACGCTCTGGGTCCAAGCTCCGTGGAAACAGCTTCAGTTACACAACGAAAGTCTACAACTACAGCACGACCACGACAGCTGTCACACGCTTACAACCACCTCTGCTACTGTGGAAACACCCACTGTGACTTTGCTACTACGAAGTGCCACCATCACAGCCCTGCTTCATATTTCTCTTTCATTTCTACCCTTTTTCACTTTCCTTTGAACCTTTCAGAATAATAATAAAGGACCGAGATATTACATTGACCAGTGGAGTGAAGACTAGAGTGAAGTTTCTGAAAACCAAAGAGAGAAGCTTTTACCTTTAATGTGGCTGATTTTAGCCTCATCCAGCATCCCAGATGAAGAGGCCCCCATAATGTGTCCTTGTCTGCTTCTCAAATGTCTCTAGAAAAGCCTTTTTGATCAGGGCGAGTATCGGAGCTTGTGCACACAGGAAACCTGCCGTTCACGCATGTGAGCTGAATGAGCTGCTTCCATCTGTCAAGCACTTTCTGCTCAGCTCATTTCCTCCGTTCGCTGTAAGTCTGTGTGTGGTAAGAAGGGCGGGACTGGAACTTCACGAGCTGGTGACACGGCCTCAGTTCTAGGGCCATCTGCTGGTTTGAAGGGCGACTTCACCATTGTCAACTCGCTTTCTATGGCTTTAGTTTATGCTGAATATCTAGATTAATGCTTTTAACATTTGCCTCTATTAAAATATTTCTGTGTTTCTAGGTGAAAAACTTTTACAGATGACGTCACCCGGAGGAGTGAAGGTCAGATGATGTCATCTGAAAAAGCAGGTTGACCATGATTACAAAGTCCATAGTGTGGGGGACAGGAAGACAGAATGTGAAGAAAAGATTCCTCCACGTGATGTCATCTGGGGGCGTTCTTCAGCTAGAGGGAGAGACATCGTTTATACACATAGTCTAGTCAAGGGGAAGTTTAATATCCGTGACGGCACTGACAAGCTGGACCAACAGCAGCAGCCAACTACGCGTTCCTTTCCTGCTGTTATTACGATGCAGATCTGTTCCAGTGTCACGTCAGTGACTGACTGTTTCTACCCACAGTGCAATGGGATTGGAATCATTTTTCACACAGCTGCTGTATCAAGGTTCGGCGAGGTTTGATCTAGGTTTCACTGTGTGCAGCCAAATGGCATCTGCAGCCACTCAAAGGGGAGAACGGGGAACGCTGGTGCACAAGAAGCCAGAAGTTAGTCTCTGCAAATTTGAACGAGTTTTACCACCTGGTTTACAGCTACAGAAGCACAGGCCTTTACAATCAGCCAGCTTTTAGTGGCCCCTGTTGTCTCCGTTCCTGCTAAGCCTTTAATGAAGATGCACTTTTCCTGTTTTCGTTCTGCAGTTTTTTGAGTGTGGAGGTTTAGCATTAAAGACGGCACCAGGGCGCCTCTGCCTTCACAGGTGTGGGTCCATATCACTGACGCCTGGCCAACAGCCTGGGTCACTTCTACTGCCGCTTTGGCTGGCTGTGGGGCGATGGGGCCCCCCACCAGCCACTGATCAGCGGCAGCCCACCTCCACTATCACACCTGGTCCACTCACACAGCTATGCACTCGACCATCGCCCCTAAAAAGCTGAGGATCGCAGGACTCAGTGACTACAGACCCACTGCCCTGACTTCTGTGGTCATAAAGTCTTTCGAACGCCACATCTTATCCCACCTCAAGGTCATCACACACCCCGTTCTGAACGCCCTACAGTTCACCCAAAGAGCCAACAGATCTGTGGAAGATGCTGTAAACATGGCCCACTTCATCCTTCAGGGTCTGGACCAGGATCCTATGTCAGGATTCTGTTTGTGGATTTCAGCTCTGCCTTCAACACAATCATCCCAGCTCTGCTCAGAGAAACTATCCCAGCTAAACGTGCCTGACACCATGTGCAGGTGGACTTCCTGACGGACAGACGGACGGCAGTTTGTGAGGCTGGGGAAGCATGTCTCTGACTCACTGACCATCAGCATTGGATCCCCCCAAGGGTCTTGGGTGCATCCTCTCTTCTCTGTTATTCTACATGTACACCAACAGCTGCAAATCTAGACATCAGTCCGTCAAACTCCTGAAGTTTGCAGATGACACCACCCTCATCGGCCTCATGTCTGAGTCGGCCTACAGGAGTGAGATGGACCGCCTGGTGTCACGGTGCAGCACAAACAACCTG